>OZ012740.1:143199899-143799899 GCA_963859935.3 Lathyrus sativus | reverse complement strand
AATGGCTTGGGACCTTCTAGAGTCCAAGCCCAGACCCAAATTAGAAGATCCAAAAATCCAACCTCTCCAAAATTTGAACATGGCAAATGCACGAATTTGCTTAAACAGCTTGCATTAGAAGCTTTGAATGACTTGCATACCACCTTTGGAGTGTATTCAGACCAATAAGAACCTCCACATTGCCTTGGTGAATGAATTGCCATGAGGTTGCTTATATGTGAAGAAACAGGTGAAAAACTCATGAATTAAGGGTCAATTGAAAAATCTAAAAGAACCAATGTTTCCAAAACATGATTTTGACTTGTTTTGGTCACTTAACCAATAATTTTGAATTTTTCAACTTTGAATCCTTTGAAAATCTCCCTTATTCAAACCATTTCAAACCAAGTCTTGCTATGACCCCAATCAATCCATCATATCTTCTTCACTAGCCTAAAAACCACATTTTGAACAACTTCCATGTTGAACAAAAATCCATTTGACAAGTGCAAGTTGGAGATTTTGACCTATGATTGAAAATGGCCTATAATCTCACTTTCCCAAAATACCCCTGACTTGCAAACCTCATAACTTGAGTTCTACAAATCAGATGGAAGACTTCTAGTACAATTTAGAAAGCTAAGATCATGTGGAACAACTTTCATGTTGTATAAAAGTTCATGTGAACTCTCCTTCTAGGTCAAAAATAGCTTTGAAGTCAGATGATTTTCACAGACAAATTTCAGAAGCATCTGAGGACTTGTAACTTGTCTGGGTCATAACATGAGTTCTATAAATCCCCTTGAGGACTTATAGTACTCAAATTAAAGGTATTGAGATGCTCTAAAAGTTTTATGTTGCCCAAAGATCCATTTGAAACTTGTATCTTGACTTATGTGGTCTTGAAGTTAGGCACTAAACAGGGGATTTTACACTGAAACCCTAATTTAGCAACTTCCCACACTCTTGATTCTTCTTGACTTGATCTTGGCACAACACCACAAGTGTCTCATCATATCATTTCATGATCTCAATGACCTAAAAGTAGGCTTTGATACTCTTCAATTGCACAGTTGACCTAGAATTGATCCAAATGAAACCCTAATTGCTTGCACCTCAACTGTGGCTCTTGCACTTGACACAATGACTTGGCTGAGCTCTCCCATAGCCCTCTAGGAATTCTATGAGCTCCATACACTTCCTCTTCTCACATTAAACACTTCACAACCCTCTGATGATCTTCAGTTGATCCTCAAGTTAGGAGAATATTCACACTCAAACATCTAAACCCTTAGGCACTCAAACCACCTTCTGATGACTTTGACAACTTCTCAATCTTGAATGAGACCTCTTGTTAGGCTCTTCTTGATAAGAATCACACTTGATCCCCTACTATATGAATGATATCATGATATGCAAATGATAGAACTATGCAAATGTTAATGCAATGAAACATAAACCAGGTAAGAAAAGGTTGAGCAAATTTTGGGGTGCAACAGCTGCCCCTATTCAAACGGCTTGGACCCGACTGAATGAAGAGCGAACGGCTTTCAACCAATCGAGGTAGAAGACGGTTGAATACCATGAAACCCAGAAATTTTCCAACCGCAGAAATACACTACGAAAACTGATTGGGGAACAACATCCGTTGCGCTGAACCCAGTTGTTACGGCAACAACTGATCAATCATCTGATGAAACTTTGGATTTCAACATTCACCCCCTGTGTAACGCCACAGGCATCAAATTAACTTTGTGAGAAACAACTCCGTCCACAACTGGACTACACTCGTCAACACGAGGAGAGACTCCATCAACATGGGTACAACTCCGTCCACAACTGGACTAAATTCGCCAACACGAAGAACAATCTCTGTCAATCACATGTAACGATCTTTGTCTACACAAATAGAAATAGCGACTCCACTGGGGACAACTCCGTCGATCACGGGTAATAACCCTGTCCACACGGGTAACAATCACTATCAACACAGGGAAACAATTCCGTCAACACGGATAACAATCATTGTCAACACAGGTACGATCACTATCAACACAGGTACAATTCCGTCAAAACGGATAACACCATCGTCAACACGGGTAACAATTCTGTCAACATGGACAACAACTCCGTCAACACGGATAACAATCACCGTCAACACGGGTACAATTCCGTCAACACGAATAACAATCACCGTTAACACGGGGACAATCTCTGTCCATCACAGGTAACAATCTCTGTCAATCACAGGTAACCATTCCGTCAACACGGATAACAACCACTGTCAACACAGATAACAATCTCTGTCCATCATAGGTAACTATTCCGTCAACACGGATAACAATCACTGTCAACACAGATAATAATCTCTGTCCATCATAGGTAACCATTCTGTCAACACGGATACATTTGAAGAATACTTCGTTGGGGAATACGAGAGACTTAACCAAACAACTCTGTGGGAAAAAATTCACTGGGGAAAACATCTAGTGATAACTCCAAAATTTTAAGGCATTAAATCTTTTAATGCTGACGTAACAGCAATCTGAGAAGAAAAATCCGCTGGGGATGAAAAGTTACTTAACCAAGCAACTCTGTTAGGGGACGAACGTTATCATCACCTATCTCACGCTGAGAATTTGAATATCTAGAAATTCTTCTGAGCAAGAATCTCACTCCTCCACAAGGAACAACACCTGAAAACAAAGAGGTAACCAACCTGGCTTATGTTTCAAAATGCGTATGTTTGACAATGGCGTAATGCACCATACAACATGGAAATGCTACGCGTTTAAGTGGATGCAAACATGATGATATATGCAAAAATGCAAAAATGCCAAGAGGCGCTTCAGCAAAATAAATGCTGAAGACAAGACCCAATCCGCTGGGGATAACCATCCTGTCGAGGATAACCATCCTGATGGGGAATGGCTCACAAACTTGAAATTACGAACTCTGCTGATGATGTTCATCCTGTCGGAGGAAAAACAAACTGCTGGGGAGAAGGAAAAACAGTCCTGCGCAAGGATAATCCTTCTGAACCAAAGACGACTTGGTTATATTCTAAGGGAGTTACCCATGTTGGGGATTGATTGTGTACATACTCATTGCTGGGAATGCACCTTCTGTACATACTCTCTCGGCAACTTTCCTGGGGATACTCTCTTGGGGAGGACAACCCACATCCAGTAGGGATAAGTGCCATCTCAAATCTCTCTGGGATAAGATGTGACTTCTGCTGAGGAGTGATACAACCACTTGGTCACGGGACTCTAGCTGGGGAAACACAAATTCCCTGGCCGTTTGCTTCAAAGGTAAGAACCCTGCAAAACACAAACGAGACAGAACAAATCTACACAACAAGATCTATCCCGGTTAGTATCCGTGACATTCGTTCAGTCAATTCGAAGTTTTAGCAATTATTGGCAAGGGCCAGCAAGTTTATGTACATGCAAGTTCATCAAAAACATCGGCGTTTTTCACAAACAAAACAGTAAAGAACAAGCATCAAATACTGAATTATATGCTTTATTGATAACGGGCCTGTAAATAGGCAAAATTTTGTACACTGGATGCAACTCCTGAAAAGAGGAAGTTACGCACAAACAAAATACAAATATACAGAAGCACAAAGAAAATTTGTATACATGTCGGCAACGTGGTACAGATGAACACCATGAGCTGATCCTCCTATGACTCGCCTGACTCTGACGCTTTCCCGATACTCGATCTTCGGAAGAGATTGTTTCGGATATACGACCCTCAGGTACTCCCAAACCACTAAGCAATGCAGTATCAAACTCGGACCACAGTCATTTGCTTTTTCAAATCCCTAACTTTTGCGTGAACCGCCCTTTGTGGGTTTTCAATTCACCGAGATACCCTTTTTTGCCGAAGTCGCCCTTTTCAGGTTTTCAACTTCGCGGGTGTACATTTTTTCAATTTTATCCCTAACTTTTGCCCGAACCTTTTATTCCTTTTTATGGTTCGCCGGGATGCCCCATTTTTGCCTGGAATCTCTTTTTTCTGTCCAGCGGGTCTCTTTAAGCAAAGTATTTTTTAATTGCGTCCGAGTTCACAGGGGATGTGAAATCCTCACCATCCATGGTGGACAACAGTAAGGCTCCTCCAGAGAAAACCTTTCTAACGACATATGGACCTTCATAGTTGGGAGTCCATTTGCCCATGTGATCTGATTGTGGTGGGAGAATCTTTTTCAGCACAAGATCGCCCGTCTGAAAGCTTCGAGGACACACCTTCTTATCATAAGCTTTCTTCATCCGGCTCTGATACAGCCGACCATATGCTAGAGAAGCCAGTCTCTTCTCATCCATTAAACTGAGCTGATTCAATCTATCTTTCACCATTCTGCCTCATCTAGTTGGACATCATGCAAAACCCTCAGAGAAGGAATCTCAACCTCCAATGGTAGGACAGCCTCCATACCATATACTAATGAAAAAGGAGTTGCCCCGGTTGATGTGCGTACCGTCGTACGATAATCGTGCAAAGAAAAAGGCAACATCTCATGCCAGTCCTTATAGGTCACGACCATCTTCTGAACGATCTTCTTTATGTTCTTATTGGCCGCTTCAACAACGCCATTCATCTTGGGCCGATAAGGAGAAGAGTTGTGATGTTCAATTTTGAAATTCTGGCACAATTCCTTCGTCATCTTATTATTCAAATTCGAACCGTTGTCAGTGATAATCCGCTCTGGGATTCCATATTTGCAGATAATATCCTTCTTGATAAATCTGGCTACCACCTGCTTGGTGACATTAGCATACGATGCCGCTTCAACCCATTTGGTGAAGTAATCAATAGCTACCAAGATAAAACGATGTTCGTTGGATGTCGTGGGCTCAATCTTCCCAATCACATCAATTCCCCACATGGAAAAACGGCCAGGGTGACGACATAACGTTTAGAGGGCTCGGAGGCACATGAATCTTGTCCGCATAAATCTGGCATTTATGACACTTCTTTGCAAACATGAAACAAATTTGTTTCCATTGTCAACTAGTAATACCCAGCTCTTAATAACTTTCTCGTCATTGCATGTCCGTCGGCATGCGTGCCAAATGTACCCTCGTGGATTTCTTTCATGAGCAACTTAGCCTCTTTCTCATCCACACACCGCAACAACACCAAGTCGTGGTTTCTCTTGTACAAAACACCATCCGAATTCAGATAGAAATTGCCAGCCAATCTCCTAAGAGTCTTCTGATCACGACTAGATGCCCCAGCCGTATACTCTTGGTTCTTTAGAAAATTCTGGATATCAAAATACCACGGTTTGCCATCGAAAGCTTCCTCAATGGAGAATATGAAAGCGGGCCCATCAAGGCGAGAGATAACTATCCTGGGAGCCTCATTCTAGAAGTTAACCATATACATCGAAGACAAAGTCGCGAGAGCGTCTGCCATCTGATTTTCTGCTCGTGGTACATGGTGCAATTCCACCTTGTCAAAGAAAGGTAACAACCTTCTTGCATAATTCATATAAGGTATCAGATTGGGCTGACGAGTCTCCCACTCTCCCTTGATCTGATTCACAACTAGAGCAGAGTCTCTGTACACATCAAGATTTTTAAGTCTCAGATCAATAGCTTCTTCGAGCCCCATAATGCACGCTTCATATTCGGCCTCATTGTTGGTAACTGGAAAGGTTAATCTGGCAGTGAATGGGATGTGCGACCCATGGGGAGTAGTAATGATTGCACCTATTCCACTTCCGTATGAATTGACGGCACCGTCAAATATCAATTGCCATCTGCAACCCAGCTCTGGACCTTCATCCGGCAACGGCTCCTCACAGTCCTTCATTTTTAAGTACATGATATCCTCGTCAGGAAAATCAAACCTCATCGGCTGGTAATCATCAATTGGCTGCTCAGCTAGGTACTCTGACAGAACACTACCTTTAATAGCCTTTTGAGAAACATACTGAATATCGTATTCTGTCAATACCATCTGCCATCGAGCAATCCTTCCGGAAAGTGCTTGCTTTTCAAAGACGTATTTGATCAGATCCATCTTTGAAATTAGCATGGTTGTATGATTTATCATGTATTGCCTCAAACGTTTGGCAGCCCAGGCTAGCGCACAACGCGTCTTTTCGAGCATTGAGTAACGAGACTCACAATCTGTGAACTTTTTACTCAAGTAGTAAATCGCGTGCTCTTTACGTCTAGTCTCGTCATGTTGACCGAGAACACAACCCATACTTTTCTCAAGAACCATTAAATACATAATCAATGGTCTCCGGCTACTGGGGGTATCAATATTGGAGGTGTTAGAACACAAATTGGTTCTTAATAATATCTCTATGTTTTGATGATAACTATTATGAAATTTTGTAATTAAGAATTATATACTCTAAAATTTGCTTGAGAGTTTTTACTGCAGATAGTAAAGGAATAAACACTCCAAAAGCAAATCAGAATTGAACATAAGAAATTAGCTAGACTCTGAAGCGCCAGATGCATCCATTAGAAGATTCTGATTGCTGCCAACAGAAGATTCTGATTGCTGCCAACAGAAGATCCTAAGCATAGCCTCCAGAAGATTCTGAAGCAGAAGCTTCAGAAGAATCTGAAGCAAGTCAGAAGCATCTGATCCAAAGAAGAATTCTGTATGAAGAGTTTTTCAAAGCATAGTTACTACAGAAGATTTTGAAAGTACTAAAGCTGCCAGTACTGAAGATCTGTCTCAAATATGCTCTGATCTTAAACACGCTAAAAGCACACCTGCTGCAGAAGACTCTGATTCAGCAAAACTCTGATCATCATCAGAAGGCTCTGATCTAATTAGACTCTGATGAATTTGCTTAAAACTGAAGAAGAATTTTTCAAAGTTTATATCCGTTGGAATGAATTAAACGACTCTTTCCTTATTTATGCTAGACACAAGAACACAGACAAAAAGGATTTATCTGTGCTTTCTTCTTCTAGGAAAGGTCACTTGATGTGAAGACAAAAAAGCTCAGACCTTTTGGACATTCTTCTCAACGTGAAGCTCACCTTGGATCAGCTGCCTATAAAAGCATGACTTCACCCAATTTCTTTAGTTGACGTTTTATCCAAAAGAAATCAACATTTAAGCTCTCATACTATTCATATTCTTTTTAAGAATTAATTTCTTTGTTCTTAATAGTTAAGTGAAAAATCACAGTTGTGATAAAGCTTTATAGAAGCAATCTTAAACACTTGTATTTGTATTACATTTGATTGTAAACCTTAAGAAGATCCAGTTAGGATCAGTAGTTTCTTGAGAAGACTTTGAACAGTTGTTCTAAGTGCTTACTGTTGTAATCAGTTGATTAAATTGTGGATTAAGTCCTTGATTGAGAAAGGCAAATCACTCTAGGAAGGGTGGACTGGAGTAGTTGAGTTCAATGAACCAGGATAAAAATACTTGAGTTTTTATTTCTAAGTTTTAATCTTCATACTTATTCAACCCCCCTTCTAAGTATTATCTCACCTTCAGTTGGCATCAGAGCTCCGGTTCTGTGTGTGCTACCACTTAACAGTGATAGTAAACATCCAGAGAGAAATACTTAGATATATATTTGGTTGTTACTATGGCTGATAATACAATGTCTAACATTAACAACAAATATGAAGAAAGGGACAGAATCAGCACCAAACCCCCTATGTTTGATGGGGAGAAATTTGATTATTGGAAAGACAGGATTGAAAGTTTTTTCCTTGGATATGATGCTGATTTATGGGATCTGGTCATAGATGGATATGTTCATCCCACTGATGGGAATGGCAAGAAAATAGACAGAAAATCTATGACAGATGCTCAGAAGAAAGAATTTAAAAATCACCACAAGGCCAGAACAATATTGTTGAATGCAATATCTCACACTGAGTATGAAAAAATTACAAACAGGGAAACTGCATTTGACATGTTTGAATCCTTAAAGATGACTCATGAGGGAAACTCTCAAGTCAAGGAAACAAAGGCTTTGGATCTGATCCAGAAGTATGAAGCCTTCAAGATGGAAGACTCTGAATCTGTTGAAGCTATGTTCTCCAGATTTCAAATACTTACAGCTGGACTAAAGGTTCTGGATAAAGGATACTCTACTGCTGATCATGTGAAAAAGATCATCAGAAGCTTACCCACCAGATGGAGACCTATGGTGACAGCGCTGAAGATGGCTAAAGATTTGAACAAAATTTCCTTGGAGGAACTGATCAGTTCACTAAGAAGTCATGAAATTGAACTTGAGGAAGATGAACCTCAAAAGAAAGGTAAATCTGTTGCTTTAAAATCTAATAAATCTGCTAAAGCATTGCAGGTAATAGAGGAAAGCTCTGAAGAATCCTCATCTGAAGATAAAGATGAACTATCCATGTTGTCCAGAAGAATAAACAAACTCTGGAAGCATAAAGGAAAGAAGTTCAGAAACTTCAGGAAGCCTGACCAAAGAAAAGAATCTTCTGGACACAAAAGATCTGGCAAAAAGGAGGTTGTCTGTTATGAATGTAAAGAACTTGGACATTACAAAAATGAATGTCCAAAGGTGTTGAAAGAAAAGCCTAAAAGAAAATTTAATAAGAAGAAAAAGGTTCTGATGGCCACCTGGATGATTCAGATACATCTGAATCTGAATCTGAGTCAGAAGAAGAATGTGCCAATGTAGCTTTGATGGCAGACATTGAAGATCAGGAGGAAGGAACTTCAGGATCTGAATCTGACTTTGAATCTGACTCTGACGCTGAAGAGGTAATGGCTAAACTTACTAAAGAAGAACTTATCAAAGTGTTATCAGAAGTTCTGAAAAGCTATAACAATATTAAGCTCAAATACAAGAAGCGTCAAAGCAATCTTGTATCTGAGAATAATATTCTCAAATCAGAAGTAGCTGAGCTAAATGAAAAGAACTTAAAATTGAAAAATGATTCTGAATTAGCTCAACAAAACTCTGATTCTGAAACTGAATCTGAATGCAAAAATATTTTGGAAAAATATGATTATAGCTTTCAGAAGTTTCTTGCTAAAAGCATAGACAGAAGCAATATGGCTTCTATGATCTATGGAGTTAGCAGAAATAACAGAAAAGGAATTGGATATGAATCCTCCTCTGGAAAGGATTTAAATCCAAAACCTGTTGATAAAATTATCATCAAGAAAACTCCTTTATATTCACACTTTAAATTTGGTCACTTGAATGATATTGAACAAACATGCTCTGAAAAGAATATTCATGTGTTTAAATCTAAGGTTAGTCAGAATAAACCTTATGTTGAAAAACAGAAGTTTAGACAAACCTTCAGAACAACTAACCCTAAAGGACCCAAGAAGATCTGGGTACCTAAAAGTAAAATAATTCCTGTTGCAGATGTTCTTAGCAGCAAGGTCAGGATGCCAATCATGGTACCTGGACTCTAGATGCTCACGACACATGACAGGAGAAAGGTCTATGTTCCAAAGTCTGGAGCTTAGATCTGGAGGTGATGTGAAATTTGGAGGGAACCAGAAGGGCAAGATCATTGGATCTGGCACCATTGGAAATGGTAAACTTCCCTCTATTACTAATGTTTTACTTGTTGAAGGGTTAAAGCATAACTTATTGTCCATAAGTCAATTAAGTGACCATGGTTAGGATATCACCTTTAATCAAAAATGTTGTAAAGCTATTAGTCAAAAGGATGGCTCTATCCTATTTAGTGGTCAGAGGAAAAACAACATTTATAAAATAAATCTTTCAGAACTTAAAGTTCAAAATGTTAAATGCCTCTTGTCTGTTAATGAAGAGCAATGGGTCTGGCACAGAATATTGGGGCATATTAATATGAGACGTATATCTCAGATTAATAAACTTAATCTTGTCAGAGGACTTCCTAATCTGAAGTTCACCTCAGATGCTCTTTGTGAAGCATGCCAAAAAGGGAAGTTTTCAAAATCATCTTTTAAATCAAAAAATGTTGTTTCTACTTCCAGACCACTAGAATTACTTCATATTGATCTGTTTGGACCGGTGAAAACTGCATCCATCAGAGGCAAGAAGTATGGATTAGTCCTTGTTGATGACTATAGTAGATGGACATGGGTAAAGTTCTTAAAACACAAGGATGAGTCACATTCTGTGTTCTTTGACTTCTGCAAGCAAGTCCAGAATGAAAAAGATTTCAAAATTATAAAAGTCAGAAGTGATCATGGTGGTGAATTTGAAAATAAATATTTTGAAAAGTATTTTAATGAAAATGGCATTGCTCATGATTTTTCCTGTCCTAGAACTCCATAACAAAATGGGGTTGTAGAGAGGAAAAACAAAACTCTGCAAGAAATGGCCAGAACCATGATCAATGAGACAAATCTAGCAAAACACTTTTGGGCAGAAGCAATCAACACAGCCTGTTACATTCAGAACAGAGTGTCTGTAAGACCTCTTCTGGAGAAGACTCCATATGAACTGTGGAAGAACAGAAAGCCCAACATTTCATATTTTCATCCTTTTATATGTATTTGTTATATGTTAAATACTAAAGAAAATCTAAACAAGTTTGATTCCAAAGCACAGAAGTGTTTCATGCTTGGATATTCTGAATGCTCTAAAGGCTACAAAGTATACAACACTGAGACACAGATTGTGGAAGAATCTATTCATGTTAGATTTGATGATAAGCTTGGCAATAAAAAGTCAAAGCAGTCTGAAAACTCTGCAGATAGAGAAGTAGTCTTCACAGACTCTGAAGTCCCAGAGGCAGACAAAGCTCAAGTGAAGGAACCAGGAGCAACGCCAAATGCTATTCCCTTAACTTCTCAGATGAACAATCTAAACATTTCTGAAGAATCAACTGTTAGAGGATCATCATCCAGAATTAAAGCTTCTCATCCCGAGAATGTCATTATTGGAAAGAAGGATGATCCCATCAGAACAAGATCCTTTTCTAAGATCATCTGAAGCATCATTATTTGGATTGGTGTCAGAAATTGAACCATCTTCTGTAGATGAAGCTCTGCAAGACAATGATTGGATTATTGCCATGCAAGAAGAGTTAAATCAATTCACCAGAAATGATGTGTGGGATTTAGTTCAAAGACCACAAGGATTCAATATAATTGGAACTAAATGGGTCTTCAAAAATAAGCTAAATGAGAAAGGAGAAGTTGAAATAAATAAGGCAAGGCTTGTTGCTCAAGGCTATAGTCAACAAGAAGGTATTGATTACACTGAAACTTATGCTCCAGTGGCAATGTTAGAATCTATACACCTTCTTATTTCATTTGCTGCACAAAATAACATCACTTTGTATCAGATGGATGTTAAAAGTGCCTTTCTAAATGGTATTATAGAAGAAGAATTTTATGTCCACCAACCTCCTGGTTTTGTGAGTGAAAAATTTCTAGATCATGTTTTCAAACTAAAGAAATCTCTATATGGTTTAAAACAAGCTCCCAGAGCTTGGTATGAGAGATTGAGAAATTTTCTTCTGGAGAAAAACTTCATCAGAGGCAAAGTGGACACAACACTCTTTTGTAAATCAATTAAGAAAGATCTTCTAATTTGTCAAATTTATGTGGATGATATTGAAGGTGAGATAATACTTAAAAAGGGGGGGATTGAATAAGTATGGAAAATTAAGACTTGAAAATAATCACACAATTATTTTTATCCTGGTTCGTTTAACAACTACTCCAGTCCACCCTTCCAGAGTGATTTGCCTTTCTGAACAAGGACTTAATCCACTATTAAATCAAACTGATTACAATGGTATCACCTAAGAACAACAGTTCTTAGTCTTCTCAAGAGCTACTGATTCTAACTGAATCCTCTTAAGGAATATCCTTTACAATCAATGTAAATTAAATACAAGAGTTTTTAAATGCTTCTATAAAGCTTTAATCACAACAGTGATTTTTCTCTTAAGTTTAAGTACAATGAGATTCTATGAAGAATAAGAATGAGAGCTTTTAGAATATTATGATTTCTTTTCAGCAAGTGTGTAGCACTGAAGAATGAAGTGAAGATCTCCTTTTATAGGCAGCTGAATCATGCAAGTTGAACGTTGAAAAGAGAGTCCCAAAAGGTCTGAGCCTTTTTGTCTTCACATCAACTGACCTTTCCTTGAAATAGATGGCACAGAAAAATCCTTTTTGTCTGTGTAAGTGTGTCTAGCACAAATAAGGAAAGAGACGTTGAATAGTTCCAATGGATATATTCTTGAAAATACTTCTTCAGTTTCAGCAAGTTCTTCAGAGTCTGAATGGATCAGAGTCTTCTAATGAGATTCAGAACAATGCTGTATCAGAGTCTTCTGCAGCGTGTGTGCTTCTAGCGTGTTGATCATCAGAGCATTTTGACACAGAACTTCAATACTTGGCAGCGTAGGTACTTTCAGAAACTTCTGTAGACTAATGCTTTGAGAAGCTCTTCAATCAATATTCTTCTATACTTCTGATGCTTCAGCTTCAGATGCTTCTGATTATCTTCAGATGCTTCTGACTCAGAATGTTCTGGAGCTTCTTGCTTCAGATCCTTCTGGAGACTACGCTCAGGATCTTCTGTGAGGACCAAACAGATTCTTCTGTAAGGTGCATCTGGCGCTTCAGAGTCAGAATAACTTCTTGTATTCAAGGCAGATTTGCTTCTAGAGAGTTAATATAATTTCAATCTGCAGTAAAACTCTCAAACAAATTTTAGAGTATATAATTCTTAAATATAAATTTTCTAACAGTTATCATCAAAACAAAGAGTAATTATTAAGAACCAATTTGTGTTCTAACAATCTCCCCCTTTTTGATGATGACAAAAAGTATCAGAAATTTTATTTAATTGAACATAAAGAATTATAACTCCCCCTGAGATGATGAATCTCCCCCTGAGTTGAATATGAAAAAGGAATAGAAACTTCCCTTTTTATCTTGAGTAATCTTCAGAGTCAGATCTTGTTTGTTTTGTAATAATTAAGGATCAAACTATCTTGCAGATATGAGATTCAGAGTTTGATAAATGATAAATGATCTGAGAAACTCAGAGATTCTTTTATAGAGTGTTCTTATCAAATGTTCTGAAATAGTCAATTTAGATATTAGAAAGAGTAGATATGTCTGAAGATTCATTCTAGTGAAATTATATTAAATAGTTCAGATCTTTATTTTCTCCCCCTTTTTTGTCATAAGCAAAAAGTGAAAACTCTTAATAAAGACAAATAAAAGGAACAAGAGCAGATAATTCAATGGAGAATAACAAGCTGATTCATTTAATCATAACAGAGCAAAAGTACATTGAAAAATATCAGAAGATATAACAAGAACATTCAGATGCAAAACAACAGATGCACAAATATGAGAGAAAAAATCTAAGAGTGTTTTGACAAAAGCATCTTCAATAGGTCTGTGATCTCAGATTGTGATTTCTCTTGCTTTGACATCCACTTAGTCATTGTCTCATTCTTCTCATCTTGTTTAGACATCCACTCTGTCATGTCCTCAGATTTCTTGTCTTGCTTCACCATCCAAGATCTTATTTCAGATTGACCAGCTTCCAGAGCAGCAATCTTGTCTCCAAAATCTGGATTTTCTGTCTTTATCTCTGATGAAGGAAATGGAGGTTCTGCATCCTGAACAGAGTCAATTGCCATAGGGTCTGGAGATCCTGAAGAGGGTTCTACCAGAGTCATAGTCAAAGCATTGGCAGTTGGTTCTGGTGGAGAAGGAGGAGGAGCATCCAAACAAAGCAGAGGTTCAGTCTTGTTTACAATCCAGAATTGAGTTCTTTCCGCTCTGAGCTTTGCATCATCAGAACAGATGTTCTTCAGATTAGAAGCTACAGTGTTGAATCTCTTGATAAACCCTTTCCAGATGATGTCAGTCTCATTTGCATCCATGGTTTCAGAGCATCTCGTCTGAACAGTACCTAAAGACATCTGTATTTCTTGCAAAAACGTTTGAAATAAATGATCAATATTAAGTCTGGGTGGTGGTTTAAGCAAGGTTTCCAGAGTCATCTGTTTAGGTTTTGGAGTTGGTGGTATCAGTGATTTTGAGATGGAAATCAGAGGAGGGGGAACATAAGGAATGAATGGAATTTCTGGTTTTTGAGGTAAGGATATGTTTAAAGCATTAATCAGAGTTGGTTGAGGTCTTGTGCGTGGGTAAACAACATCAAAAGATGCATTGGAGTATGGTACGAAAGCAGAGTTTGATGGTTTATCAGATGCAACTGTGTTATCAGATGCAGGATGCAGAGCTGAAACAGCAGCTTTACTAGATGTAGCAGATATGGTGGCTAATGATCCTTCATTGTTCATAGATTGAATATATGAAAGGATTACAGATGGAAGGGCCTGTCTGAGTTTTGGTTTCAGAGGTTCCAAAGGTTCAGAAGGCTCAACTCTATCATAAAAATCTTTTAGTTTGAAACCATAAGATAAATTATGATAAAGAGAAGACACTTGGGCACAAGATATTCCAGATGATGATGGATTGGAAGTGGGAACAATAATCTCAGATGAAGTTGCAGGTGGAGGCATAGGGTCTGGAATGGTAGTTTTAGTAGGTAAGGTTGATTCAGGTTCAGGTTCATGCACAGGGTATTTGTCAGATGGATTAATTAGAAAATCAGGATGAATTTCTGATTCAGATGAGTTGGAGGATGTTGTAGGTGTACAAGAGGTAGAAGAAACTTGAAACACTGTTTTTAATGGAGTGATGTCAAGAACTTCTGTCTCAGGGATATGAGATGGTTCTGAAGGAATATCAGATTGTTGAGAAGGTGGTTCAGATGAAACAGGTGCAACAGGTTCAGAAGATGGAATGTTTGTTGGTGGAATGATAAAGTCTTTTTGTGGTTGATCTTCTGTGGTTTGTTTTTCTGGATGATCAGAAGTTTTTGGTTGATTTTCTGTTTGTGGTAAAGCAGAGTTTTGTTCATCAGAAGTTTGTGGTAGTTCTGATGGTTGTGGTTCTGTTTGTTGTGGTTCTGTTGGTTGTGGAACTGATGGTGATGGACGTGGAGTGAAGTGTTTGATGTGTATTTTGGGTTGAGGTGGTTTTGATACAGAAGCAGTGGGTTGTTTTTGAGGTGAGACAGAACTGGGGGCAGCAACAGATGTTGTTTGAGTGACAGGTGGTTTGGGAACAGACTTAATAGATGAATCATTAATAACAACAGTTTTAGAAATAGCATAAGTCTTTGTACCTTTGAGTTTAATCCTCTTAGCAGATGCAGAGGCAGCTTCTCCAGAATCCTTTCTCTTTAAAAGATCCTTGGGTTTCTCAGCAATCTTAGCCTTCTTCTGGACAGGTTCAGATTCTGCTGCAGGCTGAGATCTTTTCCTCTGAAGTGGAACTTCTGCTTCTTCTTCTCCTGCATCTGGCAGTGGTTGCTTGACAAGTTGAAACACATTGGCTGGAACAGGCACTCCTTCCTTTTTGCATTCCTCTATATACATCAGAACAATGTGTCTAGGTTCTTCAGCAAAGAATAGAGGAAAGTCAGATACTGGAATCCTTTTATTCAGATCAGACATATTTAACCTCTTTGGAGCAGTAGTGAGTTCATCTACAATCTTGAGTCTCAGAAGGCTTTTAGCATTCAGAGGCTTTCCCATAATGAACTCTAGTTCCTCTGTAACACCAGCATCATACAGAGCAGCCACTAAACCATTTTCAGTGAGAAGATCTGAGAGCAACCTTCCAAAAGGTATCCAAGTCCTGATCTTCTTGCCTTTTTCTTTCACAGATTCTCTGGATGCATTGATGTGATTCCACAGATGCATGAACAAAATGTAAGGTAGATCTACCTTGTTGCTTTGACTAAGGCAGTACATAAAATAGATCTGTTCATTGTTGACATAATCTGGGGAATTTGTTGACTTTCTGTGATGTATGCATCCCATGAAGATCTTGGCCCAGATCTTGTAATCAGGCTTCAGATCTTTGAATCTGTTAGAGGCTTGTCCAGCAGTCATAACTTCCTCATAAACTTCATCCATATCCACACGCCCAGCTGGCAAGTGTGAAACACCATCTGTTTCTTCATAACCAATCAGTCTTCTAATCAGATCCTCTATGATGATAATCTCCTTTCCCAGCACAGATGATAAAATAAACTTGGGATACACAGATGCATGAATCCAGAATTCCTTAACAAGCAGAGGGTAAACTGGTCCAAACAGTCTATCAAAGTATTTCACCCAACCTTGAGCTCTAACAATGGAGCGAAAATCAAACCCATTGTCAGCCAGAGAATCAAATTCAACCATGGATTCACACAACACTTCTAATTTATCAACAGGTGTGAGAAGAGTTCTCTTTGGAGGAGTATATGGAGCAGCACCTAGGTTATCTGAAGTCACAGCAGCCATTGTGGATTGAAATTGTGCAGTTGTTGATGAAGAAGATGCCATTGAAGAATGCTTTTTAACACACTTAGGTTTTAAGTTTTTATGCAGAGAGAACAATAGATGAAAACGCATGTAAGTTCTGAGAGTGAAAAGTGTGAAAGTGAATACACAACAAGTATTTATACTAATCACATAGGCACACCAAAAGACAGAAAGAACGCACGTTTGAGCAGCATTAAATGAAGAGAATAAAATCATTTCAAATAATAAATGCTTCTGACAAGTTTTGGGGGGAAAACCAAGATATTTACTATTCAAATTTCACCTCAAACGTCTTTTCAGTTGTGCACACGCCACCTCATCAGATTTTGTGGGACACGTGTTTGCTTGCATGCTGTTCTGAATTCTCTCAAGAAATGAAACGTTAGCCAACGTTCAGATCTTCTAAAGATGATTAGTTCAGATTTTCACATCAGAAATATTAATCAGAATATAATGAATGAACAGAAGAAAATACTTCAGATGAATTAAGCATTTTTGCATCTGGAACAATTTGCTTCTGATAAATATCATTCTGGACAAAAATCCATACCAATATTTTTCAGAATAAAATTGAATCTATCTTCAACAAGGGGTTTTGTAAAAATATCAGCCCATTGATGATCTGTATCAACAAAGGCTAAATTTATGATTCCCTTCTGAACATAGTCTCTGATGAAATGATGCTTAATTTCTATATGTTTTGCCTTAGAATGTAAAATGGGATTCTTGGACAAACATATAGCAGAAGTATTATCACAAAAGATAGAAATGTTACTCTCAAAAATTTGATAATCTTCTAGTTGACTTTTCATCCAGAGCATCTGCGTACTACATCCAGCAACAGCAATGTATTCAGCCTCTGTGGTTGAAAGTGCAATTGTGGGTTGCTTCTTGCTGTACCAGGAGATTAGATTTCTTCCTAGAAATTGACAACTTCCAGAAGTACTTTTTCTTTCCACTCTGTCTCCAGCATAGTCAGCATCACAGAATCCAACTAATTTGAAATCATCAGATTTTCTGTAACACAAACCCACATTAGAAGTACCTTTCAGATACCTTAGAATCCTCTTGACAGCTGTCAAGTGTGATTCTCTAGGATCTGATTGGAATCTAGCACACAGACAAACACTGAATAATATATCAGGTCTAGAAGCAATAAGATAGAGAAGAGAGCCAATCATACCTCTGTAGAGCTTCTGGTCTACTTTCTTACTTACCTCTTCTTTGCCAAGTGAGCTAGTAGGATGCATTGGAGTCTTTGCCACCTTGCTATCAGACATGTTGAATTTCTTCAGAAGTTCTTTAACATACTTTGTCTGATGTATGTAGGTGCATTCTGGAGTTTGATTAACTTGGATTCCTAAAAAGAATCTGAGTTCTCCCATCATGCTCATTTCAAATTCTGCCTCCATACATGTAGCAAACTCCTTTCCAAGCATAATATTTGTTGATCCAAAAATAATATCATCTACATAAATTTGGCAAATTAAAAGATCTTTCTTTATAGTTTTACAAAATAGAGTTGTATCCACTTTGCCTCTGATGAAATTCTTCTCTAGAAGAAAATTACTCAATCTCTCATACCAAGCTCTGGGAGCTTGTTTTAATCCATATAGAGATTTCTTTAATTTGAAAACATGATCTGGAAATTTTTCATTTTCAAAACCAGGAGGTTGGTGGACATAAACTTCTTCTTCTATAATACCATTAAGAAAGGCACTTTTAACATCCATCTGATATAGAGTGATGTTATTCTGTGCAGCAAAAGAAATAAGAAGGCGTATAGATTCTAACCTTACCACTGGAGCATATGTCTCAGTGTAATTAATACCTTCTTGCTGACTGTATCCTTGAGCAACCAGCCTTGCCTTATTCCTCTCAACTTCTCCTTTCTCATTTAGTTTATTTCTGAAGACCCATTTTGTACCAATAATATTAAATCCTTGAGGTCTTTGAACTAGATCCTATACATCATTTCTGCTGAATTGGTTAAGCTGTTCTTGCATGGCAATAATCCAATCATTGTCTTGCAGAGCTTCTTCTACAGAAGATGGTTCAATTTCTGACACTAGTCCAAATAGAGACGCCTCAGATGATCTTAGAAAAGATCTTGTTCTGATGGGATCATCCTTCTTTCCAATAATGACATCCTCTGGATGAGAGGCTTTAATTCTGGATGATGATCCTCTGATAGTTGACTCTTCAGAAATTTTTAGATTATTCATCTGAGAAGTTAAGGGAGTAGCATCTGGAGTTGCTTCTGGTTCCTTCACTTGAAGTTTGTCTGCTTCTGGAACTTCAGAGTCAATAAAGACTACTTCCCTATCTGCAGAGTTATCAACCTGCTTTGGCTTTTCAGAGCCAAGCTTATCATCAAATCTGACATGAATGGATTCTTCCACAATCTGTGTCTCAGTGTTGTCAGGTCTCGATGTAACTGGCACAAATTAATCGTGTTACGACGAAATTTTTGAGAAATAGCTCTTAAGAACGTCAGACTCGCGTTGGTAAGTGAATTGGGAAACTGCCTGCCCCTGTTTAGCAGGATCTTCAAGTTCCAAGGGTTATGTCCATATATAAATCTCTAAGATATCAAGCAAAGTCGTCATGCCTGAAATGCCTACCCTGAGCTTGTCAATGTACACATATATTTGTCTTGAATTTTTGTTTTGAAAAAGATATCGCAATAACTTGTGACCGAAATCACTAGTCAGGATATAAGTTTTAATTATAAGGCCAACATGAATTTTTTCTGAGCATAGCTCGTAGGAGTCAGGAAACGTGATCTTGTCGAGTATGCTTTCAACCGGAGTCCTACTTCAATTAGGTCTTTTAAAGGTTGTATCGTGGCTCAGTTCACGGTTTAAGAAACAAAAGGATAAAGGCTCAAAGTTATATTTGTACCCACCCCTTCTTCGTGATGTTCTCCAATCCTAATTCAGTTAATCGGATACAAACGCTTATATCTCAAGCGGATTTGCTAGGGTCGAGAACTTATCAAGGCGTTGGACATGGCAGTTACTCACCTATTTCTAATGGCAATTGGATCACACGACCTTGTTCTTTATAAGGATTCTAAAAACTACTGGTTTGTTGTTCTTATTCCCTAACTTTTGCCTGGACAACTTCTTTTGATTTGCCTTTGGAGTCCAGCGGGATGCCCCAGTTTTGCCTAAGTCTCCTTCATAGGTTTTGACTTAGCGGGCTCTTATTTTTTTGAATATTCTTTTGTGCACAAGTCGTGTAAATCTTTTGAAAGGCTCGTGACTGTCCCACTCCTTAGGTAACCGAGGGATAGTCATTGTATTGGACTTCTTAAGATGCTAAGGATAAATTCTCGAAGGTTTGCTTCCTCCTTTTTGAGAGTCTAAGTGCTCGATCGGTTTAACTGAAACCTACCCTGCCCCAGGTTAGGATGAAGGTTCTTAAAAGAAAGAAAACTCCTACTTCAAGGCTCAAAGAGGATGACTAGGGATTAACATCCTTATATCTCCAGTGTTTGGGATTTGAAACAACGCCTTACATCATCAGCAGGTTTTAATTGAAAGCATACGTCAAGAAATCTGACGTTTTGGGTTCGTCATCCTCCTCCCAATTCTCCATCAGAACAAGAGATCGGGTAAAGTTGGCATTATGATTTATGAAAACGTTTTTTGAATGAGTGAAACGAATGGATTTATTCAAGACAAACATATGTGTTGCATTAATTAATCAAAGATAAACAAGTTCGTACATGCTAAATATGCTTAATCAAAGAGAAATACATATAAATAAACAAATGAACTGTCGGAAAAATCCTTCTAAATGTTTATGAAATCTTGCATTCAAACGTAACAGTTTCCTTTGGCAGAGCCTCAATGGAAAGGACGTCTGGTTTATGATCACTGTGAGTCGTCATGGCTTGCCCCAGTTATGCTGGTCACATCTTCAACAGTTTTCAGTCGTTGCTTCAAAATAACTTTCCCAGATTCTTTGTTGATCCCGGTCACATCATCTTGAGGGTTACTGAAATGAAGCGAGCTAGGCCTTTGAATAATTACTGGATTCGACTGATTTGCTGAGGTAACAACATGCTTTGCAGAATTTAAGTTTGACAAGCGGGGAACCCCGAGAGGAGTCTCAATCTTCGGCTGAGCATCGCTAAAAGACAACTTCTTCGTTTCTAGAAAATTTCTGACAAAATTCTTAAGAGCGTAGCAATTATCTAGATCATGGTCGGGCGCACCCTCATGAAATAAACAATGAGCGACAGCGTTGTAACCTGCAGGTAACGGATTAGGCGGAGGACCCAAAGCACGGGTGGTAATCAGACCTTGTTGTACCAAATGGGGGTATAACTCAGTGAAAGTCATCGAAATTGGAGGACAAGGCTTATACTGCCTCTTACGGGGATAAGGAACCTGATCCTGTGATTGTTGGTGAACAGGAGCGTTGGGCACTCGTTGACTGTTGACAGGAACTTGCATGGGCGGACAACCGGAAGGTTGTTGATAAACCGGTGCTTGATATACCAGAGCAGACTGCACAGGCTGGTATGTAGGAAACTGCTGATCGAAAGGAGGTGCAACAGTAGCTACATAGGGTTGTTGGTCATATGGAAACGGATAACCTTGAACATAACTCTGCTGATGTTGCCAAGGTTGAGGAGTAGCCATTTTGCGGTTCCTCGAACGTGCAGGTCCTTTACCATGGTCGGAGTTAGGAGTTTTGCACTTTGGAGGGGTAGCTCGTCGAACTAGTTGAGCATTAGGAGGCACCAAACCAGATTGAAGACCATGAGGAGGTACATTCTCGACAATAACAGCTTGTTGAGGTTCCATAACGGTATTAGTAGTCTTAGAAACAACAGTAGACTGAGCATCCACCTTCACACTAAGAGCTCGTAGCATCTCCAAAATCTGCTCTACACTTCCTCGAAGGTCTTCGAGTTCATGGCTGACACGGTTGATCTCTTGGTTTTGATCTTCCATCCTTTTGAAGGGTCGTATTGATGCAGAGAACTTAGGGTGACAAAACTGGAAGGTGAGAAAACCGCGTATGAGAAACCGGGAGACACATGCAATGCAAAAGTACGATGCTAAAATGCGAATGCAAATGAAGATTTCATGGAATTCAAATATTTACGAATATTGCGGAATACCCAGGAAACTTTTGTTAATTTATTGAAGACAAATTACAAATAATATTCTTCAGTGAGCAGACGGAGATCCGGAGGAAAATAAATATTCGTAGAGCCTCCTCTTCTTGTAGGATTGTATCTCATCATTCTTTGACTGAATCTGCTTTTGAAGTTCTTCGTACTCGCTGACCATCACATGGTATTTGTTCTTCCATGATTCAGTTTCGCGTTGTGATCTCTTCAAAGTGATCTTCAAAGTCTCAACTTCAGTCATGAAATACTGGACAAGTTCTTCTCTTTGAGGTAAAGGATCTTGGCGAGATTAGGGCATCTTCAACTCAATAGCTCTTCCTCGGACCCATTGAAGGTATGGTTCCATGGACACACAATTAGGTCTTCCCAAACTTTCTTTGTCTTTCCTATGCAGACGATTCCAAGAAGATAGAATCTGATCTTGAAGCTTTTTGTCGTCTTCGAAAAAAAATTTCTCCACATGAATACCTTTAGGCGGTTCCTTCAAGGGGTATCCCAACTGTCGGCGAGCTAAGACTGGATTGTAGCTAATTCCTCCATTGAAACTGAGCAAAGGCACATTGTTGAAGTTTCCACAACTATCAATATCGATATCCCATCGTACATGCGATTATACCAATCAATATCAGAGTGAGTTAAAGCCATAACTTTTTGCGACCAACGTTCTTGATTAGGTCTCCAGAACAGACCGGAGTTGGGTAAGTGAGAAATAAACCACTTGTATAGTAATGGTACACAACATGTAATCATTCCTCCACCATGAAAGTTTCGAAGATGTACTGAATGATAAGTATTACCCAATAGTGTTGGAACTGGATTTCTCCTCATGAAGGTCTTGATTGCATTAAGGTCCACAAACCCCTCAAAACTAGGAAAAAGCAGCAACCCGTAAATAAGCAAAGCAAATATTGTCTCAAAGGCAAACATGTCTTTATGATCGGCATAAAATTGGGCCTTCTTAATTAGGAAGTCCCTGAGAAAACCAGAGGTCCCCCCTTTGGTGATCATATTGTTTTTGACATCGGATATCCTTAGACAAATGGCTTTAGCAATATCTCGTTCTTTAGGGTCTTCCTCCAAGAAAGGGAATGGAGACTTATCCAAGATAGGTAATCCCACCAACTGAGAGTACTCTTCTAAGGTAGGTAAAAGCTGATAATCTGGAAAGGTGAAGCAGTGATAATCTGGATCATAAAATTGTAGCAAAGTCGCAAGAAGTCCTTCGTTTACTTGAATCTTCAACAAAGACAATAGCCTTCCATATCTGTTTTGGAACTTTTCTTGATCTTGAACCAAATCCCTTAGCTTCTCTAGGACTTCCAAATTAAAACCCTTAAAAGTAAATTTCAAAGTATGCCTTCTATGGTGATCCATGGTATCCTGCAATGTTCATAAATAGAGTTTGAATTCCATGAAATCTTAATGCGATATGATGCTTTATGGATGCAATGCATGAAAACACACAAAGTCCTAGGTTAAAGGTTCGTGAGCGGAGTTAAGGTCTACCCATCCCCAAAAGGAGTGTACTATAGGTTAGTCGTACCTGCAGAACAAGGTTCTAAAAAGTGCCCAAAGTCATCAGCCCATCTTTCGGATATTATCAACCTTCCGACTGACTCGGGGGTTAATAATATTCTCAAGAGAACCTCTTTTGAGTGTAGTATCCCGTAGCAACCATTGTAGGACTACTCCCACATAGTTCCCGCACTACGTCCTAAATAAGGCCAAGGTAGTGTTAAGGTACTACGGTCCTCAATATCACAGACTCCAATCGACCATGGAAAAAGTTTTCACGATTACTCGTTCAACCGAACCATTTTCGAAAGGGTCTCAACTGAGCGGTGATTCTCGAATCAACTTGGTCGGGATTCAACTCCCTATAAGCCTCATCGAATATATCCCCATCCTATAATAATGTCACTAGTCCGGGCGTAGGACTTATCTCACAACATAAGGAACCATCCCAAAATCAAAGTACAATATATACATGCAAATGAATAGTAAAACAAATAGTAATAAATATGAACAAATTAGGGATAACCCTCAAAAGTTTTATTAGTCCCCAGTGAAGTCGCCATTTTCTGTTGCGGTGGAAATAGGATCACAAACTATTAATGAGTTTGAATCGCAATTCAATTCACAACCGCTCTTTGATTTATCCGAAGGAAAAGGTCAAAAGAGGGAAAACCTATTTTGCATCGTAAACACAATGCGGGGAAAGATCTAGGGTTCGGGGGTTGGTTAAATTTAGGGAAGGTATTAGCACCCTAAACTTCTGTAGTACTCTACAGGAACCTTTTGTTCAATGCTTACTATTTGCTTTATTTATTTGCTTAAGGTATATGTACAAAGGGATTAAAAGTGAGAAAAGAGACCTAAGGGGTTAATTCTAAGTTTACTCGGCAAGACATCGCATCTTGTGCCTACGTATCCTTACGGGAGTGGAATCAGAGTAATCGTAGTTCCCCTCAAAAGGGAGGTTAGAGAGTTCTTGATTGTGGTCAAGGTCTCAAGGTGAATAAACGCATCTTAAGGACACGCTTACGCGGAGTTTAGAAACTCCAAATCTCTACGTTGAATTGTTAAGTGAATTAGGGTTAAATTAGGTTAGGTTAGGGATTCCACGGCGGGAAACCCTAAAATGAGCACGGCGGCTCTTTGACCTAATGCTAGGGGTAAAATGGTAATTTTGCCTGCGGCGAGGCGTTTGTGGAAATTAAGGTTTGTAGTTTGTGAGGGTTTGAGGATGAGGACTATTGGCGTGGCGGTCAAACGGCTAGACCTAACCTTCGGATGTGTAATGTGACAGGAGTATTGATGAATGTGTGAGATTTAAATCATGCAAGCGGAAATAAAAATGCAGACAGTAAGCCATACAAGCAGAAACTCAAAGACAGAGACTAAAGCGCGATTGTTAGGATTCGCGAGGTTACATGAGAGGAGCAAATACAATATGATAATGAAACTTAAGAAACACAACACAATAGTAGTAAACATGAGCTGCAAAAGATGAACACCTGTTAATAGGCAAAGTCAGACGGTAATTGGATGGGTCATGAGACAAAAGTGCAATATTGGAGATTTTTTATTGTTTTTAAAGAAAAAGTTTTGATTTAAGTTAAAAGATGTTTAAACGTAAAAAAAAAAATTTAATCTTAATTTTCAAAAAATATTTTTAATTTAATTATCCACAAATTAAAAAAAAGATTTGATGTTATTATTTTAAAAAATGTTTTTTAGTTATTATTTTAAAGAAAATTTTGATGCTACTTATTTAAAAAAACCATTTGAATATTTAGTTAAAAAAGGTTTTAAATAATATAAAAAACAAAAATAAAAGGAAAAATAAAAGGGGTTGGGCCGGTAATCACTTCCGGACCCAACCCGGTTGGTGTAAAATGTAAAAACAAAATTTAGGGTTTTAGAAACCCTATTCCTCTTCGCGACGCCGTTGTGCCTTCGTTTCCCTTCGTCTTCCTCAACTCTCGTACTCTCGTCTCTCCATGATATTACTGAAAAAAAACAACAAAACGATTAACAATCATCAGAAATCAAATCCCCACGCAATGGCTTACAATTTCATCGGTGTTCTTGGCGGTTTTGGCGAAAATGGCGGTCGATGATGAAGATATTCTGAGGCGGCGAACTGTGGTTGCCCGTCGCGCGTGATGAGCGGCGAAGGCGACTTCTGATTCGTTTTACCGTTTATGGAGGGTGATGTTTTGTTGAGGTTGATGGCCGATGATGAACCGTTCTGAGGCTGCGGCGGTTGCTGGTTTTTCGTCGATACCTTTTGCTATTCCGGTGACGACTTTGGTTCAGGGCGCCGTTTGAGTCTTCCCGGTGAGAACATTCTATTTTGTGATTATGTTTTTGTGATTTTTCTGGCCGTCGCGTGTTAGGGTTTCTTTTGGTGAGAGTGGTCCGTCCCCCCCCTTTCTGCTAGGGTTTCGCCTCCTTTTATATCACTCCTTTCATATGATCTTGTGGGCTTGGATCCATGTGATTTGTGGATTTGATTCACTTTTGATGTTGATTTGGTATTATTGTTGATTTGATTGGATTTTCTTTTGATATTTGCAGATGTAGATTTGATCCCTGATGGATTCTCAAACACGGGCTTTTGCGATTCGCTTGCTGACTTTCCTTTTTGGGTTCACTTGATTGGATTTTCAACTTCCAGATCATGATCACATTTGGGATACATTGGATATCTATTTCCTTGACTTGGTTTACTTTGGTTAACTTGGTTTCGTTGTGATTCTGAATTGATGTGGATAACTGATAGTTTTTAACTGATCTCTATTTTTCTGATAAACTCGAATTTTTCTGATCTTTCTGATGAGATCTTATTTCTCTGAACGGGACTCTGTCTCTCTCTTGTAACCGGAGTTGGTCCTCTTGCACACGAATTTAATTCTTTCGAGCCTGAATTCAGCTCTTATTGCCTGGTGCTGTATGTTGCTGGGCGATGATGTTTGAACTGAGCTCATGTCCTGTACTTTCGGTTTTTCCACTGTGAACTGATACGGTTTGTTCTTCTGATCTTGTCTCTTCCTTTTTATGCACCTGAGTTGTTTCATGTTTATGGATTGAGTTGTCTGCTTAAGCTTTGTGCAGCTGAACTGCTTTGGTCTTAAATTCTGTTATGACTTTGGACTGATGCTGTTGTGGTGAATTTCAGGTGTTGGAAATCTTCGAAAACAAAGCGATTCAGACCTGCCGGCATCCGGGTCTGAGTTTATGTTGCTGTGCTGTTTTACCCTTGTATCAGTTTGGAAACCAAATGGGATTTACTTGATGAATGGTGTTATATTTACTTGATTTGTAAACGAATCCAATTACGGCAAAAAACGAATCAGTCCCGCTTCTCTTATCTCTTTATCTCTCGGTTGTCCCGTACGATAAGAACAGAGATCACCTGATCTGACGCCAATGGCGCGGATCGGTAACGGGGGTAGGACGCAGCTTCGGTTGTGCCACTCCCGGCACTCGATGATGACGATGTTCTGAGAGTTTCAAAGATAACTTCTAACCCTTTCTTGCTTCTGTTTGTTTCTCTGTTCTTTTGCAGGTGATCGAGAATTTCGTGGAGCACTCAAGGGAAGGATACCATGAAGAAGCCTTAGGGTAGGGGTTTTTAGGATTTAGGATTTTCTTGGAATAGATACTCCATGTAAAAATGTAATCCTTTTGTAGATGAATGAAATGAATTCAAAAGTTGTCTTGGTCCATTCCATTTGTAAATCAAATATTTATGAAATGAAATTCAACAATATTTATTCACTTCTCAAACGCCATCTATGAATGATCAATTTGAAATTATTTATACTCATTCCCACAAATATTTGAATTTACTTCCTAATTGTAAAGTATAAATATTCGCGAATGATATTCACAAATATTAAACTTTCACTTTCCTTTCCGTATTAGACAACATTATGAACGATACTCACCATCTTTGTATCATTTGACCATTTTAACCGCAACCTGATTAACTCCAAATAAATTCAAAATAATCCCACTTATTGTATGTCTGAAATGCTTTATTGAGGAACACAAAAACCGCTCAAACGGTCTTAGAACGAAACATGGGCAACAGATGGCCCACATTCAAATATGTTTCTGACCAATTTTCCAGTAATAATGACGCCTTGATATAATCAAACCATGTGATAGATAAATGCCTCAGAAATAGTGTCTCAAGTGTCTCAAAGCTTAGTAACAACCTGTCTTCAAAGAATTAGCGGAATCCACGTAAAATGACCAAAATACCCCTGGAACCAATCCTGCAAAACAAACACCTCCATGACTTGATAGTGGTTAGCAGATGCACAGATGAGATGCTATGCGAAATGACTGACTAAATATAAGGGTAAAATTTGGGGTATTACAGTTGCCCCTATTTAAATAGCTACACCGGATGATTTGAGTGACAGAGACTCGAGGAATCATGGTGGAGGGATTTAAATATAGATAACCGAAAATTTTTCCCCTATATGTGGCGATATGCAATGCTATGGACAAAGCAAGAACAGATTAATGCAGAAGATGCCATGAATATGATATGATGCGTATGCTGGAATGATGAATGTGAATACGACGACATAGGGACAGACGCTACGAGAAGAACACACTGGGGAAAACGACGCGCTGGGGCACAATACAACACTGGGGAATTCTAAAATGATGGTCAACTGGTGCGAACACGACCAATTGTCATTTTTAGAACGGGAACGAGATTCTCAAATGGAGATGGCACCTATGAGACGGCTTCCACTGGGGAATCTAAAAGTAAAACTGGATCATGTACGATTGCAAGATCGATTACAGAATGCTGGAGCATTGAGCAAAGAATAACATCCAAGCTTCTGTAAACTATCTCTCGTGACAGGATCAAACGGGCTTTTCGGGAATCCGTAGCAAATATACAGGGTAAAAACCGGCTGTATGCCAAAATAAATGGACTTAAAGTGGTTAGAACGTGATCCTAAATGGATATGGCACCTATGAGACGGCCTCCACTTGGGAATATCTAACAATAAAACTAGATCTACACGACTGCCAGATTGATTACAGAAAGCTGGAGCATTGAGCAAAGAATAACATCCAAGCTCCTATAAACTATCTTTCGTGATGGGATCGAATGGACTTTAAGAATAAGATCTTTTAAATGGAGATGGCACCTATGAGATGGCCTCCACTTGGGAATGTCTAACAACAAAACTGGATCTACACGATTGCAAGATTGATTACAGAATGCTGGAGCATTGAGCAAAGAATAACATCCAAGCTTCTATAAACTACCCTTCGTGATGGGATCAGACGGACTTTTCGGAAATCCGTATCAAATATACAGGGTAAAGACCGACTGTATGCCAAAATAAATGAACTTTGATAGGAAATGCCCTGATAAGCTTCTCGAGGGAGAACTGTCACTTATCGTTGGAAGGGACTTACATGCCAAAATGGATAAGCACTAAAATAAAGAGGTTGCTGCTTATCTGATAAATCTTCTCATATTTAAGGTCGGCGCCTGGAATACGATTCTGATTCTTCTTTTACTAAAGGATAAACTGAACTTCCTCATACTTCAAGATCTGTGCTCTCCTGAATATGATTCTTCTCCTTCTTTTACTAAAGGGTAAATGAATTTCTTCATACTTCAAGATCTGTGCTCTCCTGAATATGATTTTGTTCCTTCTTTTACTAAAGGGTAAATGAACTTCTTCATACTTCAAGATCTGTGCTCTCCTGAATATGATTTTGTTCCTTCTTTTACTAAAGGGTAAATGAACTTCTTCATACTTCAAGATCTGTGCTCTCATGAATATGATTCGGTTCAAACCTCCCCATACTTCAAGACGACAAGGAAAATGGAAGCCCAACTACTCAATGGAGATGGCCATTTGCTGCGAGTCTTAACGAAGATAGGACCAGCTTCTCAGGCAAGAAATGTCGCTTATTTTGCAAGAGTGGCAATAATAAGCTTCTCACGTAAGAACTGCTTGTAGAGGTGATAACAGATGATGATAAGCTTCTCTGGCGAGAACTGGTGTTGATCGATGATAAGCTTCTCCGGTGAGAACGGGTGCTGACCGATGATAAGCTTCTCAGGTGAGAACAGGTGCTGATCGATGATAAGCTTCTCAGGTGAGAACGGGTGCTGACCGATGATAAGCTTCTCAGGTGAGAACGGGTGTTGACCGATGATAAGCTTCTCAGGTGAGAACAGGTGCTGATCGATGATAAGCTTCTCAGGTGAGAACAGGTGCTGATCGATGATAAGCTTCTCAGGCGAGAAATGTCGCTGATCGATTGTGATAAGCTTCTCTTGTGAGAACTGTTGCATACCGATGCTGTAAGATGTAGGATTGTTATATCGATAGGCTTCTCAGGCGAGAACAGTTGCATACCGATGCTGTAGGATGTAAGGTTGTTATATCGATAGGCTTCTCAGGCGAGAACAGTTGCATACCGATGCTGTAAGATGTACTGATAGATTTTCCAGGCGTGAACTGGCGTGTATCTGTAAAGGATCGTGATTAATATTCTTGAGAGATAGTGCAAAATAAATGCACATCCGGGTACAGTGATAAGCTTCTCGGGCGAGAACAGTCGCATATCTGCCAAGGTATGGTGAAAAATTTTAAACGGTGCAAAATAAATGCACGTCCGGTTGGGCTCAGCGACCGACAAGACCGAGATTCAATCTAGGATCGAGCTAGAAATAAGACTAGCAATCAAGACTCCATCGAGGGAATGAACTCGAAGGGTAAATGTCTTATCCTGGCGAGCAAAGATAGCTGAAATAACCGTCATCCACGATTATCGAGCTCTGTGGGGAAACTGGAAGCACATATGTATTTTATGCTTAGGGCTGACAATCTATTTGGAGAGAATGGACAAACCCAGTTACTCGGCGGTTACAACCAATGATGGCGAGACACAATGAACCTGTGAATGCATATGTTAATGTGAATGTATGTTAATGTCTACGTAGTTAAATATGCAGGATGTTATGAAATGAGTATGTAATGAGTATGTGAAATGAGTATATGAAATAGGCATGTGATGCTTATGCCCCTGCGGATGCTGACGAAACTGACTATAGACGGGACGAGAGATGAAATAAACATCTCGACGGAAATACCCTGCGTTCTCTGCAACCAATACGTCAATCCTGGGTAAGAAAGATCAATGGTAGAACCAAATCTAGTTTTAAAGTTCCGAATTCTCTGGGGAGAAAGTAATTTGCTTGGGTGCACAGTATCACGTATTCACATGGGGAGAAGAAAACCTGAGGGACACTTTCGAGTTACCCAAGAAAAAGTTGTCAGCTTATAGTCTCTCTGGGGACTGTGATGAGGCAATAGTTTGGGAGCCTGTTGCAACACTGAGATTTACTGGGGGATGAAAGCCGCCGTGAGTAAAATCCATCGGGTGCAGGAAGAAAAGTGGGGAAACCACATGGTTTTGATCTTGAAAGACCTTATAGTAGTCGCCATTTGTTTCTTTTTTTTAGAAAACACGGTGCCCCAGGATACTTGTGTTGTGAGGTATGGTCATCTCAAGAGGATTTTATAGAGAACATGGAGTCTGGTTGCCCCATTGTTCTCAAACTCTTTGAGAGATTTGTCAGGTCTCGACGTAACTGGCACAAATTAATCGTGTTACGACGAAATTTCTGAGAAATAGCTCTTAAGAACGTCAGACTCGCGTTGGTAAGCGAATTGGGAAACTGCCTGCCCCTCTTTAGCAGGATCTTCAAGTTCCAAGGGTTATGTCCATATATAAATCTCTAAGATATCAAGCAAAGTCGTCATGCCTGAAATGCCTACCCTGAGCTTGTCAATGTACACATATATTTGTCTTGAATTTTTGTTTTGAAAAAGATATTGCAATAACTTGTGACCGAAATCACTAGTCAGGATATAAGTTTTAATTATAAGGCCAACATGAATTTTTTCTGAGCATAGCTCGTAGGAGTCAGGAAACGTGATCTTGTCGAGTATGCTTTCAACCGGAGTCCTACTTCAATTAGGTCTTTTAAAGGTTGTATCGTGGCTCGGTTCACGGTTTAAGAAACAAAAGGATAAAGGCTCAAAGTTATATTTGTACCCACCCCTTCTTCGTGATGTTCTCCAATCCTAATTCAGTTAATCGGATACGAACGCTTATATCTCAAGCGGATTGGCTAGGGTCGAGAACTTATCAAGGCGTTGGACATGGCAATTACTCACCTATTTCTAATGGCAATTGGATCACACGACCTTGTTCTTTATAAGGATTCTAAAAACTAATGGTTTGTTGTTCTTATTCCCTAACTTTTGCCTGGACAACGTCTTTTGATTTGCCTTTGGAGTCCAGCGGGATGCCCCAGTTTTGCCTAAGTCTCCTTCATAGGTTTTGACTTAGCGGGCTCTTATTTTTTTTGAATATTCTTTTGTGCACAAGTCGTGTAAATCTTTTGAAAGGCTCGTGACTGCCCCACTCCTTAGGTAACCGAGGGATAGTCATTGTATTGGACTTCTTAAGATGCTAAGGATAAATTCTCGAAGGTTTGATTCCTCCTTTTTGAGAGTCTAAGTGCTCGATCGGTTTAACTGAAACCTACCCTGCCCCAGGTTAGGATGAAGGTTCTTAAAAGAAAGAAAACTCCTACTTCAAGGCTCAAAGAGGCTGACTAGGGATTAACATCCTTATATCTCCAGTTTTTGGGATTTGAAACAACGCCTTACATCATCAGCAGGTTTTAATTGAAAGCATACGTCAAGAAATCTGACGTTTTGGGTTCGTCATCCTCCTCCCAATTCTCCATCAGAACAAGAGATCGGGTAAAGTTGGCATTATGATTTATGAAAACGTTTTTTGAATGAGTGAAACGAATGGATTTATTCAAGACAAACATATGTGTTGCATTAATTAATCAAAGATAAACAAGTTCGTACATGCTAAATGTGCTTAATCAAAGAGAAATACATATAAATAAACAAATGAACTGTCGAAAAAATCCTTCTAAATGTTTATGAAATCTTGCATTCAAACGTAACAGTTTCCTTTGGCAGAGCCTCAATGGAAAGGACGTCTGGTTTATGATCACTGTGAGTCGTCATGGCTTGCCCCAGTTATGCTGGTCACATCTTCAACAGTTTTCAGTCGTTGCTTCAAAATAACTTTCCCAGATTCTTTGTTGATCCCGGTCACATCATCTTGAGGGTTATTGAAATGAAGCGAGCTAGGCCTTTGAATAATTACTGGATTCGACTGATTTGCTGAGGTAACAACATGCTTTGCAGAATTTAAGTTTGACAAGCGAGGAACCCCGAGAGGAGTCTCGATCTTCGGCTGAGCATCGCTAAAAGACAACTTCTTCGTTTCTAGCAAATTTCTGACAAAATTATTAAGAGCGTAGCAATTCTCTAGATCATGGTCGGGCGCACCCTCATGAAATAAACAATGAGCGGCAGCGTTGTAACCTGCAGGTAACGGATTAGGCGGAGGACCCAAAGCACGGGTGGTAATCAGACCTTGTTGTACCAAATGGGGGTATAACTCAGTGAAAGTCATCGGAATTGGAGGACAAGGCTTATACTGCCTCTTACGGGGATAAGGAACCTGATCCTGTGATTGTTGGTGAACAGGAGCGTTGGGCACTCGTTGACTGTTGACAGGAACTTGCATGGGCAGACAACCGGAAGGTTGTTGATAAACCGGTGCTTGATATACCAGAGCAGACTGCACAGGCTGGTATGTAGGAAACTGCTGATCGAAAGGAGGTGCAACAGTAGCTACATAGGGTTGTTGGACATATGGAAACGGATAACCTTGAACATAACTCTGCTGATGTTGCCAAGGTTGAGGAGTAGCCATTTTGCGGTTCCTCGAACGTGCAGGTCCTTTACCATGGTCGGAGTTAGGAGTTTTGCACTTTGGAGGGGTAGCTCGTCGAACTGGTTGAGCACTAGGAGGCACCAAACCAGATTGAAGACCATGAGGAGGTACATTCTCGACAATAACAGCTTGTTGAGGTTCCATAACGGTATTAGTAGTCTCAGAAACAACAGTAGACTGAGCATCCACCTTCACACTAAGAGCTCGTAGCATCTCCAAAATCTGCTCTACACTTCCTCGAAGGTCTTCGAGTTCATGGCTGACACGGTTGATCTCTTGGTTTTGATCTTCCATCCTTTTGAAGGGTCGTATTGATGCAGAGAACTTAGGGTGACAAAACTGGAAGGTGAGAAAACCGCGTATGAGAAACCGGGAGACACATGCAATGCAAAAGTACGATGCTAAAATGCGAATGCAAATGAAGATTTCATGGAATTCAAATATTTACAAATATTGCGGAATACCCAGGAAACTTTTGTTAATTTATTGAAGACAAATTACAAATAATATTCTTGCAACCAAAACAGCTAAATAAAAGCCTAGAAAGTCCTAGAGAAAGCATCTTCCACAACTTCAGTGAGCAGACGGAGATCCGGAGGAAAATAAATATTCGTAGAGCCTCCTCTTCTTGTAGGATTGTATCTCATCATTCTTCGACTGAATCTGCTTTTGAAGTTCTTCGTACTCGCTGACCATTACATGGTATTTGTTCTTCCATGATTCGGTTTCACGTTGTGATCTCTTCAAAGTGATCTTCAAAGTCTCAACTTCAGTCATGAAATACTGGACAGGTTCTTCTCTTTGAGGTAAAGGATCTTGGCGAGAGTAGGGCATCTTCAACTCAATAGCTCTTCCTCGGACCCATTGAAGGTATGGTTCCATGGACACACAATTAGGTCTTCCCAAACTTTCTTTGTCTTTCCTATGCAGACGATTCCAAGAAGATAGAATCTGATCTTGAAGCTTTTTGTCGTCTTCGAAAAAAAATTTCTCCACATGAATACCTTTAGGCGGTTCCTTCAAGGGGTATCCCAACTGTCGGCGAGCTAAGACTGGATTGTAGCTAATTCCTCCATTGAAACTGAGCAAAGGCACATTGTTGAAGTTTCCACAACTATCAATGATCGATATCCCATCGTACATGCGATTATACCAATCAATATCAGAGTGAGTTAAAGCCATAACTTTTTGCGACCAACGTTCTTGATTAGGTCTCCAGAACAGACCGAACTTGGGTAAGTGAGAAATAAACCACTTGTATAGTAATGGTACACAACATGTAATCATTCCTCCAACATGAAAGTTTCGAAGATGTACTGAATGATAAGTATTACCCAATAGTGTTGGAACTGGATTTCTCCTCATGAAGGTCTTGATTGCATTAAGGTCCACAAACCCCTCAAAACTAGGAAAAAGCAGCAACCCGTAAATAAGCAAAGCAAATATTGTCTCAAAGGCAAACATGTCTTTATGATCGGCATAAAATTGGGCCTTCTTAATTAGGAAGTCCCTGAGAAAACCGGAGGTCCCCCCTTTGGTGATCATATTGTTTTTGACATCGGATATCCTTAGACAAATGGCTTTAGCAATATCTCGTTCTTTAGGGTCTTCCTCCAAGAAAGGGAACGGAGACTTATCCAAGATAGGTAATCCCACCAACTGAGAGTACTCTCCTAAGGTAGGTAAAAGCTGATAATCTGGAAAGGTGAAGCAGTGATAATCTGGATCATAAAACTGTAGCAAAGTCGCAAGAAGTCCTTCGTTTACTTGAATCTTCAACAAAGACAATAGCCTTCCATATCTGTTTTGGAACTTTTCTTGATCTTGAACCAAATCCCTTAGCTTCTCTAGGACTTCCAAATTAAAACCCTTAAAAGTAAATTTCAAAGTATGCCTTCTATGGTGATCCATGGTATCCTGCAATGTTCATAAATAGAGTTTGAATTCCATGAAATCTTAATGCGATATGATGCTTTATGGATGCAATGCATTAAAACACACAAAGTCCTAGGTTAAAGGTTCGTGAGCGGAGTTAAGGTCTACCCATCCCCAAAATGAGTGTACTATAGGTTAGTCGTACCTGCAGAACAAGGTTCTAAAAAGTGCCCAAAGTCATCAGCCCATCTTTCGGATATTATCAACCTTCCGACTGACTCGGGGGTTAATAATATTCTCAAGAGAACCTCTTTTGAGTGTAGTATCGCGTAGCAACCATTGTAGGACTACTCCCACATAGTTCCCGCACTACGTCCTAAATAAGGCCAAGGTAGTGTTAAGGTACTACGGTCCTCAATATCACAGACTCCAATTGACCATGGAAAAAGTTTTCACGATTACTCGTTCAACCAAACCATTTTCGAAAGGGTCTCAACTGAGCGGTGATTCTCGAATCAACTTGGTCGGGATTCAACTCCCTATAAGCCTCATCGAATATATCCCCATCCTATAATAATGTCACTAGTCCGGGCGTAGGACTTATCTCACAACATAAGGAACCATCCCAAAATCAAAGTACAATATATACATGCAAATGAATAGTAAAACAAATAGTAATAAATATGAACAAATTAGGGATAACCCTCAAAAGTTTTATTAGTCCCCAGTGAAGTCGCCATTTTCTGTTACGGTGGAAATAGGATCACAAATTATTAATGAGTTTGAATCGCAATTCAATTCACAACCGCTCTTTGATTTATCCGAAGGAAAAGGTCAAAAGAGGGAAAACCTACTTTGCATCGTAAACACAATGCGGGGAAAGATCTAGGGTTCGGGGGTTGGTTAAATTTAGGGAAGGTATTAGCACCCTAAACTTCTGTAGTACTCTACAGGAACCTTTTGTTCAATGCTTACTATTTGCTTTATTTATTTGCTTAAGGTATATGTACAAAGGGATTAAAAGTGAGAAAAGAGACCTAAGGGGTTAATTCTAAGTTTACTCGGCAAGACATCGCATCTTGTGCCTACGTATCCTTACGGGAGTGGAATCAGAGTAATCGTAGTTCCCCTCAAAAGGGAGGTTAGAGACTTCTTGACTGTGGTCAAGGTCTCAAGGGGAATAAACGCATCTTAAGGACACGCTTACACGGAGTGTAGAAACTCCAAATCTCTACGTTGAATTGTTAAGTGAATTAGGGTTAAATTAGGTTAGGTTAGGGATTCCACGGCGGGAAACCCTAAAATGAGCGCGGCGGCTCTTTGACCTAATGCTAGGGGTAAAATGGTAATTTTGCATGCGGCGAGGCGTTTGTGGAAATTAGGGTTTGTAGTTTGTGAGGGTTTGAGGATGAGGACTATTTGCGTAGCGGTCAAACGGCTAGACCTAACCTTCGGATGTGTAATGTGACAGGAGTATTGATGAATGTGTGAGATTTAAATCATGCAAGCGGAAATAAAAATGCAGACAGTAAGCCATACAAGCAGAAACTCAAAGACAGAGACTAAAGCGCGATTGTTAGGATTCGTGAGGTTACATGAGAGGAGCAAATACAATATGATAATGAAACTTAAGAAACACAACGCAATAGTAGTAAACATGAGCTGCAAAAGATGAACACCCGCTAATAGGCAAAGTCAGACGGTAATTGGATGGGTCATGAGACAAAAGTGCAATATTGGAGATTTTTTATTGTTTTTAAAGAACAAGTTTTGATTTAAGTTAAAAGATGTTTAAACGTAAAAAAAAAAATTAATCTTAATTTTCAAAAAATATTTTTAATTTAATTATCCACAAATTAAAAAAAAGATTTGATGTTATTATTTTAAAAAATGTTTTTTAGTTATTATTTTAAAGAAAATTTTGATGCTACTTATTTTAAAAAAAATCATTTGAATATTTAGTTAAAAAAGGTTTTAAATAATATAAAAAACAAAAATAAAAGGAAAAATAAAAGGGGTTGGGCCGGTAATCACTTCCGGACCCAACCCGGTTGGTGTAAAATGTAAAAACAAAATTTAGGGTTTTAGAAACCCTATTCCTCTTCGCGGCGCCGTTGTGCCTTCGTTTCCCTTCGTCTTCCTCAACTCTCGTACTCTCGTCTCTCCATAATATTTCTGAAAAAAAACAACAAAACGATTAACAATCATCAGAAATCAAATCCCCACGCAATGGCTTACAATTTCATCGGTGTTCTTGGCGGTTTTGGCGAAAATGGCGGCCGATGATGAAGATATTCTGAGGCGGCGAACGGTGGTTGCCCGTCGCGTGTGATGAGCGGCGAAGGTGGCTTCTGATTCGTTTTACCGTTTGTGGAGGGTGATGTTTTGTTGAGGTTGATGGCCGATGATGAACCGTTCTGAGGCTGCGGCGGTTGCTGGTTTTTCGTCGATACCTTTTGCTATTCCGGTGACGACTTTGGTTCAGGGAGCCGTTTGAGTCTTCCCGGTGAGAACGTTCTATTTTGTGATTATGTTTTTGTGATTTTTATGGCCGTCGCGTGTTAGGGTTTCTTTTGGTGAGAGTGGTCCGTCCCCCCCTTTCTGCTAGGGTTTCGCCTCCTTTTATATCACTCCTTTCATATGATCTTGTGGGCTTGGATCCATGTGATTTGTGGATTTGATTCACTTTTGATGTTGATTTGGTATTATTGCTGATTTGATTGGATTTTCTTTTGATATTTGCAGATGTAGATTTGATCCCTGATGGATTCTCAAACGCGGGCTTTTGCGATTCGCTTGCTGACTTTCCTTTTTGGGTTCACTTGATTGGATTTTCAACTTCCAGATCATGATCACATTTGGGATACATTGGATATCTATTTCCTTGACTTGGTTTACTTTGGTTAACTTGGTTTCGTTGTGATTCTGAATTGATGTGGATAACTGATAGTTTTTAACTGATCTCTATTTTTCTGATAAACTCGAATTTTTCTGATCTTTCTGATGAGATCTTATTTCTCTGAACGGGACTCTGTCTCTCTCTTGTAACCGGAGTTGGTCCTCTTGCACACGAATTTAATTCTTTCGAGCCTGAATTCAGCTCTTATTGCCTGGTGCTGTATGTTGCTGGGCGATGATGTTTGAACTGAGCTCATGTCCTGTACTTTCGGTTTTTCCACTGTGAACTGATGCGGTTTGTTCTTCTGATCTTGTCTCTTCCTTTTTATGCACCTGAGCTGTTTCATGTTTATGGATTGAGTTGTCTGCTCAAGCTTTGTGCAGCTGAACTGCTTTGGTCTTAAATTCTGTTATGACTTTGGACTGATGTTGTTGTGGTGAATTTCAGGTGTTGGAAATCTTCGAAAATAAAGCGATTCAGACCTGCCGGCATCCGGGTCTGAGTTTATGTTGCTGTGCTGTTTTACCCTCGTATCAGTTTGGAAACTGTAATACCCCAAATTTTACCCTTATATTTAGTCAGTCATTTCGCATATCATCTCATATGTACATTTGCTAATCACTAACAAGTCATAGAGGTGTCTGTTTTGCAGATTTGGTCCCGGGGGTATTTTGGTCATTTTACACAAGTTCTACCAATTCTCTGAAAACGGGCTGTTTTTACGTTCTGAGGCATTTATTTGCCAATTAGGTCAAGGTGCCGGTATGTTTTGTCAGAAATATGATTGGACTCGGGACCGCGTCTTATATGATGTTGAAACATTTCTAAAGCAGTTTTGCTTCCTCTTAATTAGATGAAGTTGGGTTGAAAAAGAAGTAGGCACTGTTATGGTTACTTTGAGAAGTGATGTGATCAGCAAGATTTTAATTTGAACTTGTTTGGATATAACTATATGGCGGGATATCATTTATAAAGGCAAAAGAGAAGTAAGTTTGAACTTTGTGTTCATAAGTACTTATAAGCTACAACTCAAGAAGGAATTTAGTATTCATGGATAGTTTGAATTTACAAGTGAGAAAGTAAATATGAATATTTGTTGAATTTCATTTCATAAATATTTATAATTTACAAATTGATAAGTGAATTTGAACTGTTTCACAAAGAAATTACATTAAGTCAATAAGCATCTATCCTAAATCCTAAAAGTTCCTAAGGGTCTTCATGCTGTCTTTAAGTTTCGCCGCAAATCTCGACTAACCTGCACATCAAAAAGAAAACGAACAATGTAGAAAAATGTTAGAAGTTTCTTGACACTCTCAGAACAATGTCATCATCGAGTGCCGGGAGTGGCACAACCGAAGTTGCGTCCTACCCCCGTTACCGATCCGCGCCGTGGGCGTCAGATCAGGTAATGCTTGTTCTTATCGATACGGGACATCCGAGAGATAGAAAAAATAAAAGAAGGGGGGCCAAGAAAAAATCACCGAACGAGAAACCCTAACGACCGCGACGTCAGAAGAAGAAGAAGTTTTCCACCAAAGTCATCACACGAAGGACCGCCGGCGCCGTTTAACCAAACGACGGGCAATCAATCGCCTCAGCCTCAGAATCTCTTCATCATCGGCCGTTTCCGCTTTAAATGTAAGCCATGGGACGTTTTTCCTTACAGATTTCATGTTTTGTTTCAGGAATGAGGAAAATCAGAGAGAATCGCGGCGAGAGAGAAGAAGAATGAAGTGTAAACGGCGCTGCGAAAAGCCAAAGGGTCTAAAACCCTAAACGATCTTGCAATCAGCCATCTCAAACCGGGTTGGGTCCGGAGGTAACGACCGGCCCAACCCTTTTATGTTTTACTTTCTTTCTTTTTTTTTAATTAAATTATCAAATTGTAAAAAAAATATTTAGGTTGTTTTTATATTAAAATTGAAACATTTTTTTAAATATTAAAAATCAAAAACATTTTTAAGTATTAAAAATCAAAAACTTTTTTTTAAATATTAAAATTAAAACACTTTAAAATATTAAAATTAAAACATTTTTTAATAATTAGAGTCAATATATTTTTTAAAGACCAAGAGAAAATATTTTTTAAAGATTAAGATCTTCTTTTTTTTATTTATTTATTCATTATCAAGTAAAAAAATTAAGCTTAGATTCATATTAAACTTCTCATAAAATAAAAAATGTCCCATAGCTTTCATGCTTCTGTGTTCATAATTGTGTTTACTAACCTAGTTCGTTCACTGTGCAGCTTACCATGTTGTTTCTTTATATTCGCGTTCTTAAAATTGAATTGTATCGTACTGTTGTAACTGTTCCTCCTCTGTAACCTTGCGAATCTTAACAATCGCATTTACGTTTCCGCATTTAAATTTCTGCTGATGTATGATTTCTCACATTTTTATCAATATTATTCTATCACATCATCCGAAGGTTAGGTCTAGCTTTTGGTCGCCGCGCCAATAGTCCTCAACTTCAAACCCTTTCACCTTACAAACCCTAAATTTTCCACAAGCGCCTCGCCGCAGGCAAGATTACAATTTTTACCCTTAGCATTAGGTCAAAGAGCCGCCGCGCTCATTTTAGGGTTTCTCGCCGTGGAATCCCTAATTTAACCCTAATTACAACTTAATATTTCAATGTAGAGATTTGGAGTTTCTACACTCCACGTAAGCGTGTCCTTAAGATGCGTTTATTCCCCTTGAGACCTTGACCACAGTCAAGAAGTCTCTAACCTCCCTTTTGAGGGGAACTACGATTACTCTGATTCCACTCCCGTAAGGATACGTAGGCACAAGATGCGATGTCTTGCCGAGTAAACTTAGAATTAACCCCTTAGGTCTTTTTTCTCACTTTTAATCTTTTGTACATATACCTTAAGCAAATAAATAAAGCAAATAGTAAACATCTGAACAAAAGGTTCCTGTAGAGTACTACAGAAGTTTAGGGTGCTAATACCTTCCCTAAATTTAACCAACCCCCGAACCCTAGATCTTTCCCCGCATTGTGTTTACGATGCAAAAATAGGTTTTCCCTTTTTGACCTTTTCCTTCGGATAAATCAAAGAGCGGTTGTGAATTGAATTGCGATTCAAACTCATTAATAGTTTGTGATCCTATTTCCACCGCAACAGAAAATGGCGACTTCACTGGGGAATCCTTTAACTTTTGAGGGTTATCCCTAACTTGTTCATATTTATTACTATCTGTGATATTATTCATTTGCATGTATATATTTGTGCTTTGATTGTGGGACTGTTCCTTGTGCTGTGAGATAGGTCCTACACCCGGATCTAGTGTACCTTAGGTAAATGGCAATAGACCAAGGAAACTGTACGACGTATATCGATACGGTTGATCTGGTGGCCATAGTTAGTGCGACTTCTTGGTTGGTGCTTATATTCCTTAAGTCAAGTTGAGGATAATATTGAGGCTGCCATATGTTGTCAATGCACTAACTGACTTTTAGAACCCTAGTTAACTCATCTTGGCCTTTAAAAAGTAGTGAGGTAACCGGCTTTGGTGCAGACTAAAGTTGGTTGACACTCGATACTACGCTCATTGAGATCTTAAACTTGGAGGGTTTTGGTTGGCAAGTAAGTTGCCTTCTGAACAACCACCCTTGTGAAGGATCAGTGATATTGAGATCCCTTAGAACCTGGTTACTTTTGTAGGACAGGATGAACCATCTAACTTCAGGGGAGGGTACTTGCCTTTGAACCTCATGCAAGCCTTTAACCTAGGACTTTGTGTGTTTTCATGCATTGTATCCATAAAGCATCTCATCACATTGTATTTCATGGAGTTCAAACATCGTTTATGGATATCGCGGGATACCATAAATAAAAAAAATAAAATGAAAAAAACAAGAAAAAAAGATTTCCTTGGTACCCCACGACATTAGTAAATGTTTTGAATTCCATGAAATCTTCATCTTCATCCACATTTTAGCATCATTTACTTTTTTGCATTGCATGTGTCTCCCGATTTCTCACACTCGGTTCTCTCACCTTCCAGTTTCGTCACCCTGAGTTCTCGGCACCAATACAACACCAGAGCTCAAACTCGGAAAAGAATGGAGGATCAGGCAAAAGAGATTGATCGCCTTAGCAATGAACTTGAAGACCTTCAAGGAGGTATGGGGCGTATGATGGAATTGTTACATGTCATGAATGCTAAGATGGATACCCAGCCCACTGTTGTTTCTGAGATTACCGGCGTTACTGTGGACCCTTCACCAAGTGTGACTGTAGCAAAGGACCCACCTTATGGTCTTGCTCCCGGTTTTGTGCCTCCTCAAGCCACTGTTCCGATTAATCAACCTGTTCAGCAAGCCGTGCCCTTGTTTTCTGAAGTTTCTAGGGGGGCTCCTATCTTTGCACCACCTGTTGTACACACTCGTGCGCAACCGTACTTCGATGAGACAGCTTTTGATGATCTTGATGAGAATGTTGAGGGTTATGAGAAACATGATAAGCTTCGTGAAGAAGTAAATACTATCGTCCAGAGATTGAAAAAGGTAGAGGGTGATCAAATTTTTGGGGCTGCTGCAAGGGATGTTTGTTTGGTCTCAGGTTTGGTTATTCCCCCGAAGTTCAAAACTCCGAACTTCGATCGTTATGAAGGTGCCACCTGTCCTAAGAGTCATCTGATCATGTATTATCGCAAAATGGCTGCCCATGTTGAGAATGATAAACTGATGATTCATTGCTTCCAAGACAGTTTGAAGGGTGCTTCTTCCAAGTGGTATTTAACTTTGGACCAGTCCCGCGTTAAGAGCTTTCAAGATTTATCTGACGCTTTCATCAAACACTACAAGTACAATATGGATCTGGCTCCTGACAGAAGACAGTTGCTGAGTATGTCACAAAAGAATTCTGAGTCATTCAAAGAGTATGCTCAAAGGTGGAGAGAGACTGCTTCACAGGTAGAACCTCCTTTGTCCGAAAAAGAGTTAGCTGATTGGTTTGTCGACACGGTTCGTCCAGAATTTTATGAGAGAATGGTGGGTAGTGTGACTTCAAATTTCTCCGACATCGTTGCTGTGGGTGTCAAAATTGAATTGGGTATGAAGAGTGGTAAAATGACAAACAATCATGGCGCTTCTAAGGATCAGCCGAAGAAACCTCCGTATAGCTCCCAGAAAAAGAAGGAGAGTGAGACTAATGCTATATCCTCTGGTAGACCAAGGGAACGCTTTTATCGGCATCCGCAAGGTTATGCTCAACCTCAAGGGTACCCAGTCCAGTATGCTCAACAACCCTATGTGGCAGCTATTACACCTTCTTTCAATCAACAGGTTCCTATGTATCAACCTATGCAACAACCTCCTGTTTATCCGCCTCCTGTCAACTACCTACAGGCACCCAATACTCCTGCTCCTCAACGGCCAAAGAGTCCGGCTCCTCGCCAGAATATGCCGAACAGAAGAACGTATAAACCTTGTCCGCCGATTCCAATGACTTTCACCGAGTTGTATCCCTCTTTGGTCAAGCAAGGTCTAATCACTACTCGGGCTTTGGGTCCGCCGCCTAATCCTCTACCCGCCAATTACAACGCCGCCGCTCACTGTTTATTTCATGAGGGTGCGCCTGGCCATGATCTGGAGAATTGTTATGCTCTCAAAAATATTGTCAGGGACCTATTGGAAAAGAAGATTTTGTCATTTGAAGATCCTCAACCAAATGTTAAGAAGAACCCTTTCCCTAACCATGAGAGTGTCAATGCCATTGGTGCTGATTCGGAAGAAGGTTATGCCCTTGACGTTGAACAGATTAAGACTCCTCTCAAAATGTTCCATTCGAAGCTGTTTGAAGCTGGTTTAGTAGATACTTCCCACGTTGCATGTGTAAGTTGTGAAGCCAGTACTAAGGGCTGTGTGTTGGTTCAGAATGATGTTCAGAGGCTAATTAATGAGGGTGTTTTACAAGTGACAAGCCAAGCCAAGAAAGATGTAGTCGCTGTGGTGGAGCCCGTATTCCATCAGCCCGAATCAAAGGGTAAGGTACCAGTATTTAATCTATCAGGAGCAGGTTCTGCCAACCTCGTGTTCGATATACCGAGGTCGTATGTCCCTGGAGTGAATCAGCCTAAGCCTATAGTTATTCGAAGACCGAGTTCGTTTCCTTTCAGTGATCCTAAAGCCGTGCCTTGGAAATACGACGTAACGATGATTGACAAGGAGTCTGGGAAGGTTATTCCAAAGGAAGAGGGTAAGGATACCGTGACCAATATCGCAGAGGCAAGCAGGATGACTCGCAGTGGCCGTGTGTACACTCCCCGTTCTAATGAGGATCCACCTAAGGAGACCACTAATATCCCTGTGCCTGCCAAAGACAAAGGTAAGGGAGCCGTCACGAATGATGAAGATGCCGAATTTTTGAGGATCATCAAGAAAAGTGACTATAAAGTTATCGATCAACTTCATCAGACTCCTTCCAAGATCTCGATTCTATCTCTGTTGATGAGTTCACCCGCTCATAGGATGGCCTTGCAGAAGGTTTTGACTCAAGCACATGTGGATCAAGATATTAGTACCAGTCGATTCAATAGTGTGATTGCCAATTTGACTGCCTGTAACACTCTCAGTTTCAGCAATGAAGAGTTACCGAAGGAGGGTCCGAACCATAATCGTGCTTTACATATATCGGTAAAATGTCAAGAGGACAATTTAGCGAGAGTGCTAGTGGACACCGGGTCTTCTCTGAATGTTCTACCCAAGAGGGTTCTCGATAAGTTGGCTTGTAAAGAGACTGTGTTGAAACCTACTCCTTTGGTTGTCAAGGCTTTCGATGGCTCCCGTCGGTCGGTAATGGGGGAGGTTGAGCTTCCTATCCTGATTGGTCCGCAAGTCTTTAATATCACGTTTCAAGTCATGGACATTAATCCCAACTACAGTTGTTTACTTGGAAGGCCGTGGATCCATGCCGCTGGGGCAGTGACCTCAACTTTACATCAGAAGATGAAGTTCGTGATCGATGGAAAGTTGGTTATTATACACGGTGAGGAAGATCTGATGGTCAGTAACCTGTCTTCTTTCCGTTACATCGAGGCCGATGAGAATGCTTTAGAAATCTCCTTTCAAGCACTTGAGATCGCCAATGTTGTTCTGCTAGAAGTCGAAGAGACAGTGGGTCAGGGTAATCCATCTTTTGCATCTCTGAAGAGTACCAAATCAACAATTGACAGGGGCATTCCTGAAGGTTGGGGAGAGGTAATTGATGTCAAGACCAAGACTGATCGCTCTGGGTTGGGTTACAAACCAACTCAGAATGGAGCTGCCACGACTGTCGAAGGGCGTCCGAAGGTTATCCAAGAAGTATTTGTCAGCGGAGGTTTCCAAGTCAATGCCATCAGCGACTGTGAAGAAAATGAAGAGCTGAGCAACCTGGTGTTTAAGGGTGATGCAGTTTTGAACAACTGGGAGGCCGTAGAGATCCCTGTTATTTTTCCCTTGTCAAAGTAATTGTTTTTTTAAGTTTCATTTACATTTTCAAATAAAAATCTGTAGCTCTGCCCAAGGCTATAGGGTCGTTTTGTCGGGCCACCTTTCATTCATAAAAAGATATTAATAAAAGTATTTTGTTCGATTCCACTTTGTTCATCTGCGTTTTTTGTTTTCACCTTTAAAAATGAAATTGGCAACCTTTTTCAAAAAAAAAAAATAATAATAATAAAAAAAAAAAACAGCATTTCATTCTCACATGTCTTCGAGCATTTTAATTAAGTAAGCCTTCCATCATGCAGAGACATCATAAACCTTGTTGGATCCAATGACTTTGCTGACACTCCTGACTGGGATGCACCCATCAATCAAGCTGAGGACGAGGGTGAAGAGGATTTTGAAATACCCGCGGAACTGACAAGATTGATTGAGTACGAGTACACAGAGCTTCAACCGCATAAAGAGCAGGTGGACCTAATTAATCTCGGTACAGATGAGGGCAGGAAAGAGGTCAAGATTGGTGCAATGCTTGGGAAGGAGATTAGGCCGAGGTTGATTGAGTTGTTAAAAGAGTATATTGATGTGTTTGCGTGGTCGTATCAAGATATGCCGGGCCTAGACACGGACATTGTTGTTCACAAGTTGCCGCTTAAGCCAGATTGTCCGCCTATCAAGCAAAAGCTTCGAAGAACGAGACCCGACATGGCTTTGAAGATTCGAGATGAGGTTAAAAAGCAGTTGGATGCAGGTTTCTTGGCAGTCGCGAAGTATCCAGATTGGGTTGCCAACATTGTGCCAGTGCCCAAGAAGGACGGTAAGGTTAGGATGTGTGTAGACTACAGGGACCTGAACAAAGCAAGTCCAAAAGACGACTTCCCACTGCCACATATTGACACACTGGTAGACAATACGGCCAGTTTTGCGTTGTTCTCATTTATGGATGGTTTCTCCGGCTATAATCAGATCAAGATGGATCCCGATGATCGAGAGAAGACTACTTTCATTACTCCTTGGGGAACTTTCTGCTACAAAGTCATGCCCTTCGGTTTAAAGAATGCAGGGGCAACTTACCAACGTGCTATGACCACTCTTTTTCATGATATGATGCACAAAGAAATTGAGGTGTATGTGGACGATATGATAGCCAAATCTCAGAGTGAAGAGGAGCATTTAGACCATTTGGTGAAGTTGTTTGAACGACTCAGGAAATATCAGTTGAAATTGAATCCTGCAAAATGTACCTTCGGTGTCAGATCCGGAAAATTGCTTGGTTTCATTGTTAGCCAGCGGGGGATTGAGGTGGATCCTGACAAAGTCCGAGCCATTCAAGATATGCCGGCTCCGCAAACCCAGACGCAAGTTAGGGGTTTTCTGGGACGTCTGAATTACATTTCCAGGTTTATCTTTAATATGACCGCTACTTGTGAACCAATATTCAAGTTGCTTTGCAAGGGGCAGACAGTTGAGTGGAACCCTGATTGTCAAAAAGCGTTTGAGAAGATTAAGGGTTATTTGCAAGATCCCCCTATTCTGATCCCGCCCGTACCTGGAAGACCGTTGTTTATGTACCTTACTGTTCTTGAGAAGTCTATGGGTTGTGTGCTTGGACAACATGATGAGACTGGGAAAAAGGAACATGCGATTTATTACCTGAGCAAGAAGTTTACTGATTGCGAGAACAGATACTCACCATTGGAGAAAACTTGTTGTGCATTGGCATGGGCCGCTAAGCGCCTTCGGCAGTATATGGTCTGTCATACCACGTTATTGATTTATAAAATGGATCCGATCAAGTATATTTTTGAAAAACCTGCTCAAACCGGGAGGCTAGCCCGTTGGCACATGTTGTTATCCGAATATGACATCCAGTATGTACCCCAGAAGGCGATTAAGGGTAGTATCTTATCTGATTACCTTGCAGACCAGCCAGTTGAAGATTATGAACCTCTTAAGTTCGATTTTCCCGATGAGGATATCCTGTTGATTAAAAGAGATTGTGAAGAGCCAGATCCGAGCGAAGGTCCAGAACCAGGTCTTTGGTGGAAGATGATGTTTGATGGTTCCTCAAATTTCAATGGGCATGGTATAGGCGCCGTTTTGATGAACCCAAAGGGTGGATTTACCCCATTTATAGCAAGGTTGGACTTTGAGTGTACTAATAACGTCGCAGAATATGAAGCGTGTATCCTCGGCCTCGAAGCAGCAATTCACCTCCGAATCAAACTTCTTAAAGTAAGTGGTGACTCAGCCTTGGTTATTTACCAGGTACAAGGCAAATGGGAAACGAAGAATGAGAAGCTGATCCCTTATAAAGACTACGTTATTGAGCTGATCAAGTATTTTGATGAGATAGAGTTCGAGCATGTTCCTAGATCCGAGAATCATGTAGCCGATGCTCTAGCCATGTTAGCATCCATGTGGAAAGTTAAATTCGTTAATGAAGCACCTCTTATCCATATTGAGCGCAAAGTTGAGCCCGCTTATTGTCAGTTGGTCGAAGAAGTTGAGGTGGATGAAAAGCCTTGGTTTCACGATATCAAGAACTATCTCGTCAAGCAGGAATATCCCGATGGTGCTACTGGTCTGGACAAAAAGACATTGAGAAGACTGGCGTCCAAATTCTTTATCAGTAATGGCGTGTTATACAAGAGAAATCACGACATGGTCCTGCTCAGATGTGTTGATAAACGAGAAGCGGACATGTTACTACAGGAAATTCATGAGGGGACCTTCGGAACCCATGCCAATGGTTATGCTATGTCCAAGAAGATGTTAAGGGCTGGGTATTACTGGTTAACCATGGAAGCCGACTGCATCCAATACGCTAGGAAGTGCCATAAGTGCCAAATCTACGCTGATAAAATGCATGTACCTCCATCACCGTTGAATGTTTTGTCTTCACCCTGGCCGTTCTCTATGTGGGGCATTGACATGATTGGGGCAATCGAGCCGAAGGCTTCTAACGGTCATCGTTTTATCCTTGTTGCCATTGATTATTTCACCAAATGGGTAGAGGCTGTCTCCTACGCCAACGTGACCAAGCAAGTGGTTGCCCGCTTCATCAGGAAAGAAATCATCTGCCGTTATGGAATCCCAAGCCGGATAATAACTGACAATGGCACCAATCTGAATAATAAGACTATGAAAGAGTTATGTGATAACTTCAAGATCACTCACCATAACTCTTCTCCGTACCGTCCTAAGATGAATGGAGCCGTTGAAGCTGCAAATAAGAATATCAAGAAGATCCTGCAAAAGATGGTTGTGACTTACAAAGATTGGCATGAGATGTTACCGTTTGCTTTGCATGGATACAGAACCTCAGTGAGAACTTCGACAGGGGCAACCCCTTTCTCACTGGTATATGGAATGGACGCCGTGCTCCCCATCGAAGTAGAGATACCTTCGCTAAGAGTGCTAATGGAGGCTGAACTTGAGGAAGCTGAGTGGGTTCAAGACAGATTGGATCAGTTGAATCTCATCGACGAGAAGCGTTTGACAGCCATGTGCCATGGGCAATTATATCAGAAACGGATGAAAAGAGCGTTTGATAAGAAGATTCGTATCCGTGAGTTCCGTCAAGGAGAGCTCGTACTCAAAAAGATCTTGCCAGTACACAAAGATATACGTGGAAAGTGGATGCCCAATTATGAAGGCCCATTCGTTGTAAAGACTGTCTTCTCCGGAGGATCTCTAATACTTACGACAATGGACGGTGAAGAACTAGCACATCCCGTGAATTCTGATGCAGTCCGAAAATATTATGCCTAAAAACCCGCTAAGTCGAAAACCTGCAAAAGGCGACTTAGGCAAAAGTAAGGGTTGGAAAAAGAAAAAGAAATAATAATAAAAAGCTCGCTAAGTTGAAAACCCGAAAGGGCGGCTTAGGCAAAAAAGAGCGTCCCGGCGGATTGAAAACCCGAAAGGGCGGTCCGGGCAAAAGTTAGGGACAAAGGCATTTCATTGCATCAGAAGACACTGATTATCTCAAACACACTTTCCGCATGAGAGCCATGTTTCAGTTCTTTCATCCTTGCCCAAAGCAGGATTCTGGATTAGTCTTAGTTATTAGTGTCAGTAGGTATCATTGGATTCAATGTAACCTTTTCCCATGTTGCCAATTTCAAAATGTAATCATCTGTGGAGCTATGCCTTCAGCAAGTTATCACCCTTTAATAAAAGATACCATCTCGTTACTTACATTCCTTGGTGCATTGCTCTTTATTTTCTATTTGTTATGCAAAATGCGTTTATTCCTAAAATTTGAAAATGAAAGGTGCATGGTAGATTTTTCAAAACTGTTTTTCAAAAAAAAAAAAAAAAAAACCAAATTGAAATGTAATAAATTACTTTGACTAGTGGAAATTCCGGCAGGATCTCTTCATTCCCCGGAAACATCATTATTGCAGAAACACTTTCAAACCATTGCCCAGTGCTAGTCCCCAGAGAGACTATAAGCTGACAACTTTTTTTTCTTGGGAAACTCAAAAGTGTTCCTCAGGTTTTCTTCTCCCCAGGTGAAGACATGGTACTATGCACCCAAGCAGATTACCTTCTCCCCAGAGAATTCAGAACTTTAAAACCAGATCCGGTTCTACCATTGATCTTTCTTACCCATGATTGACGTATTGGTTGCAGAGAACGCAGGGTTTCCGTCGAGATGTTTATTTCATCTCTCGTCCCGTCTCTAGTCTGTTTTGTCAGCATACGCAGGGGCATAAGCATCACGTGCCTATGTCATATGTTCATTTCACATACTCATTACATACTCATTTCATAACATCTTGCATACATAAACATTAACATACATTCACATTAACATATGCATTAGCATTCACAGGTTCATTGTGTTTCACCATCATTTGGTTGTTACCGCCGAGTAACTAGGGTTCGTCCATTCTCTCCAAATAGATTGTCAGCCCTAAGCATAAAGTACTTACTTATTTCCTGTTGCCCTACGGAGCTTGATCCTCGTGGATGACGGTTACTTCCGCTATCTTTCCTCACCAGGATAAGATATTTACCCTTCGAGATCGTTTCCCTCGATGGAGTCTTGATTACCAGTCTTCTTTCTAGCTCGGTCCTAGATTGAATCTCAGTCGTGTCGGTCGTCGAGCCCCAACCGGACGTGCATTTATTTTGCACCATCTAAAGATTTTCACCATACCATGGCAGATACGCGACTGTTCTTGTCCGAGAAGGTTATCACTATACCCGGACGTGCATTTATTTTGCACTATCTTTCAAGAAAATCAACTACAATCTCTTACAGGTACATGCCGGTTCATGCCTGGATAATTTATCCTACGTCTTACAGCATCAATATACAACATTTCTCACCTAAGAAGTCGATCATATCCTCGTCACGACTCGCAGCAAATGGCCATCTCCATAGAGCAGTTGGGCTTCCATTTATCTGCCGTCTTGAGGTTTGAACGGAATCATATTCAGGAGAGCACGATTTTGAGTTATGAAGATGTTCATTTATCCTTTAGTAAAAGAAGGAACGGAATCATATTCAGGAGAGCACGATTCTGAGTTATGAGGAAGTTCAGTTGGCCGTTTTTCAGGAGAGCACGATTCTGAAGAATGAAGAAATTTCAGGAACCGAATCATATTCAGGAGAGCACGATTCTGAGTTATGAGGAAGTTCGATCATCCAGTTTCATATTCAGGAGAGCATGATTCTGAAATATGAAGTATATTCAGTCATCCAGTTTCATATTCAGGAGAGCACGATTCTGAAATATGAGTATATTCAGTCATCCAGTTTCATATTCAGGAGAGCACGATTCTGAAGTATGAAGAAGTTCAGTTTACCCGTTTCATATTCAAGAGAGCACGATCTTGAAGCAGTTTATTTATCCTTCAATAAAAGAAGAATCAGAATCGTATTCCAGGCGCCGACCTTAAATGCGAGAAGATTTATTTATCAGATAAACAGCAGCCTCTTTATTTGAGTGCTTATCCATTTTTTGCACATAAGTCCCTTCCAACGATAAGTGACAGTTCTCCCTCGAGAAGCCTATCAGGGCAATTCCCATCAAAGTCCATTTATTTTGGCATACAGTCGGTCTTTACCCTGTATATGTGCTACGGAGTTCCGAAAGGTCCGTCTGATCGTGTCACGAGAGATAGTTTACAGAAGCTTGGATGTTATTCCTTGCTCATTGCTCCAGCATTTTGTAATCGATCTTACAATCGTGTGTGATCCAGTTTTATTTTTGGATTCCCCAGTGGAGGCCGTCTCATAGAATTCCCCAGTGATGTACTGTGTCTCAGCGCGTCATTTTCCCCAGTGTGTTTCTTCTCGTGGCGTCTGTCCCAGTGTCGTCATGTTCGGCAGCATTTTCGCATTCATTATTCCAGCATACGCAGCATATCATATTCATGGCATCATCTGCATTAAGTCATTCCAGTTTTGTCCATAGCATTGCATATCGTCGCATGTAAGGGCAAAATTTTTGGTTATCTATATTTAAATCTCTCCACCACGATTCCTCGAGTCTCTGTCACTCAAATCGTCCGGCGTAGCTATTTAAATAGGGGCAACTGTAATACCCCAAATTTTACCCTTATATTTAGTCAGTCATTTCACATATCATCTCATATGTACATTTGCTAATCACTAACAAGTCATGGAGGTGTCTGTTTTGCAGATTTGGTCCCGGGGGTATTTTGGTCATTTTACACAAGTTCTACCAATTCTCTGAAAACGGGCTGTTTTTACGTTCTGAGGCATTTATTTGCCAATTAGGTCAAGGTGCCGGTATGTTTTGTCAGAAATATGATTGGACTCGGGACCGCGTCTTATATGATGTTGAAACATTTCTAAAGCAGTTTTGCTTCCTCTTAATAAGATGAAGTTGGGTTGAAAAAGAAGTAGGCACTGTTATGGTTACTTTGAGAAGTGATGTGATCAGCAAGATTTTAATTTGAACTTGTTTGGATATAACTATATGGCGGGATATCATTTATAAAGGCAAAAGAGAAGTAAGTTTGAACTTTGTGTTCATAAGTACTTATAAGCTACAACTCAAGAAGGAATTTAGTATTCATGGATAGTTTGAATTTACAAGTGAGAAAGTAAATATGAATATTTGTTGAATTTCATTTCATAAATATTTATAATTTACAAATTGATAAGTGAATTTGAACTGTTTCACAAAGAAATTACATTAAGTCAATAAGCATCTATCCTAAATCCTAAAAGTTCCTAAGGGTCTTCATGTTGTCTTTAAGTTTCGCCGCAAATCTCGACTAACCTGCACATCAAAAAGAAAACGAACAATGTAGAAAAATGTTAGAAGTTTCTTGACACTCTCAGAACAATGTCATCATCGAGTGCCGGGAGTGGCACAACCGAAGCTGCGTCCTACCCCCGTTACCGATCCGCGCCGTGGGCGTCAGATCAGGTAATGCTTGTTCTTATCGATACGGGACATCCGAGAGATAGAAAAAATAAAAGAAGGGGGGCCAAGAAAAAATCACCGAACGAGAAACCCTAACGACCGCGACGTCAGAAGAAGAAGAAGTTTTCCACCAAAGTCATCACACGAAGGACCGCCGGCGCCGTTTAACCAAACGACGGGCAATCAATCGCCTCAGCCTCAGAATCTCTTCATCATCGGCCGTTTCCGCTTTAAATGTAAGCCATGGGACGTTTTTCCTTACAGATTTCATGTTTTGTTTCAGGAATGAGGAAAATCAGAGAGAATCGCGGCGAGAGAGAAGAAGAATGAAGTGTAAACGGCGCTGCGAAAAGCCAAAGGGTCTAAAACCCTAAACGATCTTGCAATCAGCCATCTCAAACCGGGTTGGGTCCGGAGGTAACGACCGGCCCAACCCTTTTATGTTTTACTTTCTTTCTTTTTTTTTAATTAAATTATCAAATTGTAAAAAAAATATTTAGGTTGTTTTTATATTAAAATTGAAACATTTTTTTAAATATTAAAAATCAAAAACATTTTTAAGTATTAAAAATCAAAAACTTTTTTTTAAATATTAAAATTAAAACACTTTAAAATATTAAAATTAAAACATTTTTTAATAATTAGAGTCAATATATTTTTTAAAGACCAAGAGAAAATATTTTTTAAAGATTAAGATCTTCTTTTTTTTATTTATTTATTCATTATCAAGTAAAAAAATTAAGCTTAGATTCATATTAAACTTCTCATAAAATAAAAAATGTCCCATAGCTTTCATGCTTCTGTGTTCATAATTGTGTTTACTAACCTAGTTCGTTCACTGTGCAGCTTACCATGTTGTTTCTTTATATTCGCGTTCTTAAAATTGAATTGTATCGTACTGTTGTAACTGTTCCTCCTCTGTAACCTTGCGAATCTTAACAATCGCATTTACGTTTCCGCATTTAAATTTCTGCTGATGTATGATTTCTCACATTTTTATCAATATTATTCTATCACATCATCCGAAGGTTAGGTCTAGCTTTTGGTCGCCGCGCCAATAGTCCTCAACTTCAAACCCTTTCACCTTACAAACCCTAAATTTTCCACAAGCGCCTCGCCGCAGGCAAGATTACAATTTTTACCCTTAGCATTAGGTCAAAGAGCCGCCGCGCTCATTTTAGGGTTTCTCGCCGTGGAATCCCTAATTTAACCCTAATTACAACTTAATATTTCAATGTAGAGATTTGGAGTTTCTACACTCCACGTAAGCGTGTCCTTAAGATGCGTTTATTCCCCTTGAGACCTTGACCACAGTCAAGAAGTCTCTAACCTCCCTTTTGAGGGGAACTACGATTACTCTGATTCCACTCCCGTAAGGATACGTAGGCACAAGATGCGATGTCTTGCCGAGTAAACTTAGAATTAACCCCTTAGGTCTTTTTTCTCACTTTTAATCTTTTGTACATATACCTTAAGCAAATAAATAAAGCAAATAGTAAACATCTGAACAAAAGGTTCCTGTAGAGTACTACAGAAGTTTAGGGTGCTAATACCTTCCCTAAATTTAACCAACCCCCGAACCCTAGATCTTTCCCCGCATTGTGTTTACGATGCAAAAATAGGTTTTCCCTTTTTGACCTTTTCCTTCGGATAAATCAAAGAGCGGTTGTGAATTGAATTGCGATTCAAACTCATTAATAGTTTGTGATCCTATTTCCACCGCAACAGAAACCAAATGGGATTTACTTGATGAATGGTGTTATATTTACTTGATTTTGAAACGAATCCAATTACGGCAAAAAACGAATCAGTCCCGCTTCTTTTATCTCTTTATCTCTCGGTTGTCCCGTACGATAAGAACAGGGATCACCTGATCTGACGCCAATGGCGCGGATCGGTAACGGGGGTAGGACGCAGCTTCGGTTGTGCCACTCCCAGCACTCGATGAGGACGATGTTCTGAGAGTGTCAAAGATAACTTCTAACCCTTTCTTACTTCTGTTTGTTTCTCTGTTCTTTTGCATGTGATCGAGAATTTCGTGGAGCACTCAAGGGAAGGATACCATGAAGAAGCCTTAGGGGTTTTTAGGATTTAGGATTTTCTTGGAATAGATACTCCATGTAAAAATGTAATCCTTTTGTAGATGAATGAAATGAATTCAAAAGTTGTCTTGGTCCATTCCATTTGTAAATCAAATATTTATGAAATGAAATTCAACAATATTTATTCACTTCTCAAATGCCATCTATGAATGATCAATTTGAAATTATTTATACTCATTCCCACAAATATTTGAATTTTCTTCCTAATTGTAAAGTATAAATATTCGCGAATGATATTCACAAATATTAAACTTTCACTTTCCTTTCCGTATTAGACAGCATTATGAACGATACTCACCATCTTTGTATCATTTGACCATTTTAATCGCAACCTGATTAACTCCAAATAAATTCAAAATAATCCCACTTATTGTATGTCCGAAATGCTTTATTGAGGAACACAAAAACCGCTCAAACGGTCTTAGAACGAAACATGGGCAACAGATGGCCCACATTCAAATATGTTTCTGACCAATTTTCCAGTAATAATGACGCCTTGATATAATCAAACCATGTGATAAATAAATGCCTCAGAAATAGTGTCTCAAGTGTCTCAAAGCTTAGTAACAACCCGTCTTCAAAGAATTAGCGGAATCCACGTAAAATGACCAAAATACCCCTGGAACCAATCCTGCAAAACAAACACCTCCATGACTTGATAGTGGTTAGCAGATGCACAGATGAGATGCTATGCGAAATGACTGACTAAATATAAGGGTAAAATTTGGGGTTGATGTTGTTATAACTTTTAAGAACTTCTGTTAAAACTTTAATGAGTTCTTCTTTGGTAAGTTTAGCCATTACCTCTTCTGCATCATCATCATCATCAGATTCTGATTCATATCCTGAGGTACCTTCCTCTTGATCCTCTGTCCTGGCCATCAGTGCAACGTTTGCACATTCTTCTTCTGATTCAGAAGATGATTCACGCTCATCTGAGTCATCCCATGTTGCCATCAGAACCTTCTTCTTTTTGTTGAACTTCTTCTTAGGTTTTTCTTTCAGAAGTTTGGGGCAGTCATTTTTGTAGTGCCCAGGTTCTTTGCACTCATAGCACACCACTTATTTCTTGGCAGATCTTCTGTGACTAGAAGATTCCTTTCTGTTGTCAGATCTTCTGAAGTTGTTGAACTTCTTTCCCTTGTGCTTCCAGAGTTTGTTAATCCTTCTAGACAGCGTGGATAACTCATCTTCTTCTTCAGAAGAAGACTCTTTAGAGCTTTCTTGAATGACCTGCAAAGCTTTAGCAGTTTTGTTAGATTTTAATGCTACAGATTTACCTTTATCTTTCTTCTGAGGTTCATCTTCCTCAAGCTCAATCTCATGGCTCCTCAGTGAGCTGATGAGTTCTTCTAGAGAGATCTTGTTCAGATCTTTGGCCATCTTCAGGGCAGTCACCATTGGTCTCCATCTGATGGGCAGACTTCTGATGATTTTCTTTACATGATCTGACGTGGAATATCCCTTGTCCAGAACTTTCAGCCCAGCAGTGAGTATCTGGAATCTGGAGAACATGGCTTCAACAGATTCAGAGTCTTCCATTTTGAAAGCCTCATACTTCTGGATCAGAGCCAGAGCTTTTGTCTCTTTAACTTGAGAATTTCCCTCATTTGTCATTTTAAGGGATTCAAACATATCAAAAGTTGTCTCCCTGTTTGTGATTTTCTCATACTCTGTATGTGAAATAGCATTCAGTAATATGGTTCTGGCTTTATGGTGATTTCTGAAGTCTTTCTTCTGAGAATCTGTCATAGATTTTTTGTCAATCTTTTTGCCATCTCCATCTGTGGGATGTACATATCCATCTATGACAAGATCCCATAGATCAGCATCATATCCTAGGAAAAAACTCTCAATTCTGTCTTTCCAGTAATCAAACTTTTCTCCATCAAACATTGGAGGTTTGGTGCTGATCCTATCCCTCTCTTCATATTTATTGTTAATATTTGACATTGAATTATCATCCATGATAACAAATAAATATATTTATCAAAGTATATCTCTCTGGATCTTTACTGACACTGTTAAGTGATAGCACACTCAGAACCGGAGCTCTGATGCCAACTGAAGGTGAGATAATACTTAGAAAGGGGGGGGGGGGGATTGAATAAGTATGGAAAATTAAGACTTGAAAATAATCACACAATTATTTTTATCCTGGTTCGTTTAACAACTACTCCAGTCCACCCTTCCAGAGTGATTTGCCTTTTTGAACAAGGACTTAATCCACTATTAAATCAAACTGATTACAATAGTATCACCTAAGAACAACAGTTCTTAGTCTTCTCAAGAGCTACTGATTCTAACTGAATCCTCTTAAGGAATATCCTTTATAATCAATGTAAATTAAATACAAGAGTTTTTAAATGCTTCTATAAAGCTTTAATCACAACAGTGATTTTTCTCTTAAGTTTAAGTACAATGAGATTCTATGAAGAATAAGAATGAGAGCTTTTAGAATATTATGATTTCTTTTCAGCAAGTGTGTAGCACTGAAGAATGAAGTGAAGATCTCCTTTTATAGGCAGCTGAATCATGCAAGTTGAACGTTGAAAAGAGAGTCCCAAAAGGTCTGAGCCTTTTTGTCTTCACATCAACTGACCTTTCCTTGAAATAGATGGCACAGAAAAATCCTTTTTGTCTGTGTAAGTGTGTCTAGCACAAATAAGGAAAGAGACGTTGAATAGTTCCAACGGATATATTCTTGAAAATACTTCTTCAGTTTCAGCAAGTTCTTCAGAGTCTGAATGGATCAGAGTCTTCTAATGAGATTCAGAACAATGTTGTATCAGAGTCTTCTGTAGCGTGTGTGCTTCTAGCGTGTTGATCATCAGAGCATTTTGACACAGAACTTCAATACTTGGCAGCGTAGGTACTTTCATAAACTTCTGTAGACTAATGCTTTGAGAAGCTCTTCAATCAATATTCTTCTATACTTCTGATGCTTCAGCTTCAGATGCTTCTGATTATCTTCAGATGCTTCTGACTCAGAATGTTCTGGAGCTTCTTGCTTCAGATCCTTCTGGAGACTACACTAAGGATCTTCTGTGAGGACCAAACAGATTCTTCTGTAAGGTGCATCTGGCGCTTCAGAGTCAGAATAACTTCTTGTATTCAAGGCAGATTTGCTTCTAGAGAGTTAATATAATTTCAATCTGCAGTAAAACTCTCAAACAAATTTTAGAGTATATAATTCTTAAATATAAATTTTCTAACAGTTATCATCAAAACAAAGAGTAATTATTAAGAACCAATCTGTGTTCTAACAGATATAATATTGGGATCTACCAATACTATGCTGGGAAAGGAGTTTGCTACATGTATGCAGGCAGAATTTGAAATGAGCATGATGGGAGAACTGAGATTCTTTCTAGGAATCCAAGTCAATCAAACTCCAGAGTGCACTTACATACATCAGACCAAATATGTTAAAGAACTTCTGAAGAAATTTAACATGACTGATAGTAAGCTGGCAAAGACTCCCATGCATCCAACTAGCTCACTTGGCAAGGAAGAGGTAAGTAAGAAAGTAGATCAGAAGCTCTACAGAGGTATGATAGGATCTCTTCTTTACTTAACTGCTTCTAGACCTGACATATTGTTCAGTGTATGCTTGTGTGCTAGATTCCAATCAGATCCTAGAGAATCACACTTGACAGTTGTCAAGAGGATTCTAAGGTATCTGAAAGGTACTTCTAATGTGGGTTTGTGTTACAGAAAATTTGATGATTTCAAATTAGTTGGATTCTGTGATGCTGACTACGCTGGAGATAGAGTGGAAAGGAAAAGTACTTTTGGAAGTTGTCAATTTCTAGGAAGAAATCTAATCTCTTGGTACAACAAGAAGCAACCCACAATTACACTTTCAACCACAAAGGCAGAATATATTGCTGCTGCTGGATGTAGCACGCAGATGCTCTGGATGAAAAGTCAGCTAGAAGATTATCAAATATTTGAAAGTAACATTTCTATCTTCTGTGATAATACTTCTGCTATATGTTTGTCTAAGAACCCCATTTTACACTCTAAGGCAAAACATATAGAAATTAAGCATCATTTCATTAGAGACTATGTTCCGAAGGGAATCATAAATTTAGCCTTTGTTGATACAGATCATCAATGGGCAGATATTTTCATAAAACCCCTTGTTGAAGATAGATTCAAATTTATTCTGAAAAATATTGGAATGGATTTTTGTCCAGAATGATATTTATCAGAAGCAAATTTTACAGATGCAAAAATGCCCAATGCTCTGAAGTATTTCTTCTGATTTCTTATTTATTTTATTTATTTCTTCTGATTTCTTTGATTCCTTAGAGGATCTGAACGTTGGTTAACGTTTCATTTCTCAAGAGAATTCATAACACATGCAAGCAAACACGTGTCACTCCAAATCTGCAAAGATGGCGTGTACACTACTGAAGAGACGTTTGAGGTGAAGTTTGAATAGTGAAAATCTTGATTTTCCCCCCAAATTGTCAGAATCAATAAATGCTTGAAATGATTTTTATTATTTTCATTAAATGCTTTGTTCAAACGTGCCTTATTCTGACTGTTTGTATGCCTATGTGTTTTAGTATAAATTCATCTCTTCTCTTCACATTCACACTTTCCACATCTCAAACATTTTATGCATTTCTGTCTCCTCTTCTCTCTTCATAAAAACCCTAAGCGTGTGACAAATCCATCTTCAATGGCAACTTCATCATCAACTACTGCACAATTTCAATCTACAATGGCTGCAGTTACCTCTGCTAATATGGGCGTAACTCCTTATACTCCACCAAAAAGAACATTGCTAACACCTGTTGAAAAGCTGGAAGTTCTATGTGAATCAATGGTGGAATTTGATTCACTTGCTGAGAATGGGTTTGAGTTTCGCTCCATTATAGGTGCTCAAGGATGGGTGAAGTATTTTGACAGACTTTTTGGACCAGTTTACCCCCTTCTTGTGAAAGAGTTCTGGATCCATGCTTCTGTATACCTGTAACACGGTGGGAGAACTGACTTTAAACAATGTTGCGGATAGCAAGAGTCGCCACCGACTTTTATTTTATCCATAAGGAAAGGTTATAAAAGAACAGGAAAGACCTTAGAGAATATTTCGGGTCCGGGGGGTAGGTTATGAAAAGGGAAGGTGTTAGCACCCTTTTCATCCATGGTTATCCATGGGCTCTTAGGTACTTAAGCTCACTTTTGAATTGTTTTGAAAGTGTAGTGTGTGAATAGCAAAAAATTTCAGAATAGTTTAATAATAATCCGTGTATGGATGTGAAAAAAACTTGTTTGAAAATTTTGTTGGAAATTTGTTTAAGTGTGAAAAAGTTTTGAAGTGAGCAAGTATCTAAGAGTAGCCTACCCTAATGTTTTAAGGTCTTTCTTATTCTTTATCCTTTCCTTAGTAAGACTATCCCTACTATAATGGAGTAGGTAGTCCTTACTTTGGATGTTAAGGGACATGTGAGGGACAATTGGATTTTTGAAGGCCATTGTGGGATGTAATAAGCACATATAAGGGACCATCATCATTTTTCGAAAGGGACTTGATTCGTAAAGGCAACCATAAGGGACTTTGATGATTTTTTTATTTGAGGGACTTGCTTTATACACCCCACTTAACCATTATTCGTAGGCAACTTGAGGGATATCCTTAGGAAGTGAGACGGCGATTAAAATCGACTTACGTGTGTAACGTGTTTATTTTAATTATCTTTATTTAAAAGTGATCTAAATTTATTTTAATATTACATACATGTTGTTACACTCCCTAATTACTAACCATAATAATAATTAAATAATTAAACAACTTTACATCCAAGAAACAATTACAAAATAATAAGCAAAATAATTAAATAGCAAAGATAAATAAAATATAAATAAGCAATAATAAATAATAAAGGGGGTTAATTCTAAGTTTACTCGGCAAGACATCGCATCTTGTGCCTACGTATCCTTACGGGAGTGGAATCAGAGTAATCGTAGTTCCCCTCAATAGGGAGGTTAGAAACTTCTTGACTGTGGTCAAGGTCTCAAGGGGAATAAACGCATCTTAAGGACACGCTTACGTGGAGTGTAGAAACTCCAAATCTCTACGTTGAAATGTTAAGTTGTAATTAGGGTTAAATTAGGGATTCCACGGCGGGAAACCCTAAAATGAGCGCGGCGGCTCTTTGTGAAAATTAGGGTTTGTAGTTTGTAGTTTTGAGGATTTGAAATTGAATGTGTGAAGTTTTACGGACTATTGGCGCGGCGGCCAAACAGTTAGACCTAACCTTCGGATGTGTGCAATGTGACAGAAATAATAGTAAACGCGTGAGATAATTGAATCATGCAAACAGAGAGATAATGTCATAATTTAAACCATGCAAGCAGAAATTTAAAGGCAGAATTTAAAGAGCGATTGTTAAGTTCGCGAGGTTACATGAGAGGAGCAGATACAATATGATAATGAAATTTGAATTGAACAATAATAAAATAAAATAAATAACGGTTCTAGTTATTATTTTAAAAAAAAAGATTTTAGTTATTATTTTAAATTTATCTAAAAAAAAAGTTTTTCTTAAAAATAATAGGTTTTCATATTAATTTGGAAAAGATGTTAATGTTATTTATTTTAAAAAACAGATTTTTATATTATAACAAATTTTAATAAATTAATGATAACAATAATAATAATAATGGTAATAATAATGATAATAATGGTAATAATAATGATAATAATGATAATAATAATAATAATAATAATAATAATAATAATAATAATAATAATAATAATAATAATAATAATAATAAAGCAATAATGAATTTTAAATGTGCCAAATAACCCAACAATGTTGCTAACGCAGAAATGCGCTCATCGCAACCAGATCTAAATCGGCCGAAACAAAATTTATCGCAAAGAAAAAGAAATTAAGCAAAAAATAGTATTATTGCTCACACAAAAATGCGATCATCGCAACCAGATCGAACTAACACAAATGTCACGCGTCATGCACACAAATGTGCAAACATCGTATCGACATAATTCGATCAAAAATCTTATATATATAAACTCTAACAATTTAAAAATTATATATATATAAACGTAACAGTAATAGATAAAGAAAAAGAAATAACGGTAATAGATGAAGAAAAAGAAATAACGGTAAAAGATGAAGAAAAAGAAACAACAGTAATACATGAAGGAAAAGAAATAACGGTAAACGAATAAGAAAAAGAAACAATAGTAATGGATGAAGAAGAAAACTAAATAACGGCAAACGGCACTCACTCCTCTTAGGTTTTTTTCATTCTCTCCTTTTTTTCCAACAAGGCAACACATGTATATATAGGGAACAAATTAGGGTTAACACCAAATTGTCAATAATGTCCCTAAAGCCCATTTTAAAGCCCAAACTAAATAATTAGTTAAGAAAAAATAAAATTTAAATAATTTAAAATAATTAAAATAAACTTAAAATAAAAACTAATAATCCTATTGATTCCTAAAATAAAAAATATTATAAAAAGAACAAAATTTTTTTCAATATTTTTTATTTTATGATTTTTTGGATATTTTTATGAATAATTTAGAAAAAAGTGAAAAAAAATAATATTTTAAAAAATGATTTAATTAAAATACGAAAATAATAATTAAATAATAATAAAAAACTATTTTTTTTATTTTTTTAATGAAAGATAGAAAAATTTAGAGTAAAAATAATAAAAAACAAAAAAAATGACAAAGGTGAGATTCGAACTCTCAACCTCTCACACTCATAACTCCTTACACATGTCCTCCTGCCAATTGTGCCATTTTTACTTTTTAGAAAAAAAATGCATGCCATATGATATTTACCGTTATTATGATAATATTTCTCACCCAACCTCTCTTTGATGTTGGCAAAAAAAAAATCATGAAGTTTGACTTTGGTTTGACCACAGTTGACCTCAGTTTGACCTTTTAACTGCATTGACTGCTTTTGACTTATCTGATCATCTGACTGAGCAAACTTTTGAGAAAAGTCTTGAAACTTGACATGGGGGTTCTTATACACATATAAGATGTTATGAAGCTCACTTGAAGTCTTGGAAGTTCATTTAGCCTGATTAAAGTCAAAACCCTAGTTTTGGATGCACTGCTTAGGAGGTGCATTGTCTGAGGGAATTGTCAACTCTTCTGACCAATTGTGAACTTTGTGGACCTTGTGAGTCTTCATAAGATATCTTGTGATACTCATGGGAGGTATTGTGAAGCTTGTGAACCTTCAAGAAGCAACCTATGGACTTCATGAACCTCATGAAAGGTATTGAAAGCACTGTGGGACTTGTGAACCTTGTGAACCTTCGTAGAACACAAAGTCTTGTATTGTGAGGGCAAATTTTGGGGTGCAACAGCTGCCCCTGTTCAATTTTCTGAAACCTGAGGGGTTAGATTGGTATATTTGCCAGTCGTAACCTGGAAGGTTGAAGGGGATTGAACACAAAAGCCCAAAAATTTGCACTCACCAGTGCACTAGAGTGGTACAGATGGCTAGTTGAATATGATTGAGTGGGCTTAAAGATGCCACTAGGGGGGAGCAGTTCAAAATATGGGTGTATGATGAAAGCTGTCAGGAGTCTGGAATAATAATGATGTAGCAGCATATCTTCATGAGGATAGAGCAATCAATAGTGATAACCCTAAAGCAGTCTTGAAGCAATGATATGATTTCAGGAGGATAGAACAATGAATGGCTCTAAAGCAGTCTTGAAATAATAATGTGATATGTCTTCAGGAGGATAGAGCAATCAATAGCTCTAAAGCAGTCTTGAAGTAATGATTTAAGGAGGATAGAGCAATGGATAGCTCTAAAGCAGTCTTGAAATAATAATGTAATTTCAGGAGGATAGAGCAATGGATAACTCTAAAGCAGTCTTGAAATAATTAGATGGCTTCAGGAGGATAGAGCAATGAATAGCTCTAAAGCAGTCTTGAAGTAGTAATATGACCTCATGAGGATAGAGCAATGAATAGCTCTAAAGCAGTCTTGAAGTAATAGGATGATTTCAGGAGGATAGAGTAATCAGTAGCTCTAAAGCAGTCTTGAAGTCATGAGAATCTATCAGGAGGATAAAATAACCCTGAGGTTACAATAAAGCAGTCCCAAAGTAATAAGAATCTCATCAGGAGGATAAAGTAACCCTGAGGTTACAATAAAGCAGTCCCAAAGATCATAAGCTTGTTTGTTGGATAATTAACCTGAAAACAAGGTAGCATTCTGTATAACAACATTAGTTTATGCTTTATGTATGCATGTATGACATGATGCACTTAGGTAATGTACTATAGACATATATGTTATGGTATGATGTAAATGATGTATGTATGCTATGACACTGCTGGAAGTGTCTGGATATCCTTGTATAACAACTGCTGGCCAAGGAAAATAAATCCCGATTCGTTGTTGAAGAATATATAACCCTCCGTCTGCTGGGGATAACAAGGTATAGATAACCTCCCGTTGTTGGGGATAGTAGGGTATAGATAACCTTCGTTTTCGTTTGATAGTAGGATAAGTATAACATCCCGTCTTCGTTCATCGTGCCTTTATTGGAAAGTAATTTCCCGTATATCCGTATGAGGATAAAAGAGATGGATATAAATTCCAGGGGAGATTAGACTTTGTGAAAATGGATTAGTTCTACTGATGGTTTGTAACTGTCTTGTAAAGATGAACCGGCGAAGCTTCGTTGAAATCCTTCCCTCGTTCGTCCTTAGTAAATACTATTACTGCATTTTCATGCATTTCTGGTAAACATCAATCATATTAAAAGCATACATGCATTTCTGGTAAACATCAATCATATTCAAAGGCATACATACATTCAAACACAACCAATGGACGTTTCGCTTATGTAAATAGGGTAAAAGTAAATCTGGATTCAAAAGATGGAGTTTATTTATATCAAAAGTGACCCATACACGGGTAAGTTTGTACAAGGAGACATAAACCCTAGTAAGAGAATTTTGTCATGAAGTTTTACAAAAAGAATCAGCTATGTGGGAAATAATCCTATTGAGTTTCAATTCTACTATTGCCACTCAAGTATCTCATCTTCCTGCTGTTGAGACGGAAACGATTGGATTGAGCTTTATCTGTTTGAGCTTGAGTAAGTAGTACAACTGGTTGCAGTTTCATGAGTGATCCAAACGAGACATAGTCATACGCTTTAATCCCTAACTTTTGCCTGGATCGCCCTTTCAGGTTTTCAATCCACCGGGATACCCTTTTCTGCCCAAGCCGCCTTTTCAGGTTTTCGACTTGCCGGGTGTACATCTTTTTATATATATATCCCTAATTTTTGCCCAAACCCTTTTGGTTTGCCGGGATGCCCTTATTTTTGCCTAGGCCTGTCAACCTAGCGGGTCTCTTTTTATGCGTAGTATTTTTTAACTATGTCTGCGTTTACAGGTTGTGGGAAGTCTTCACCATCCATTGTAGTCAGTATCATGGCACCTCCTGAGAACACTGTCTTGACTACAAATGGTCCCTCATATGTTGGAGTCCACTTGCCCCTAGGATCACCCTGTGGTAATATGATACGCTTGATTACCAAGTCACCAGCCTGATATACCTTTGGCTTAACCTTCTTGTTAAAAGCTTTGATCATCCGTTTCTGGTACATCTGGCCATGACAAACTGCTGCTAACCTTTTCTCATCAATCAAATTTATCTGGTCAAGTCGAGTCTGAATCCACTCATCTTCATCCAAGCCTGCATCCTTCATAATTCTCAAGGAGGGGATCTGAACTTCAATAGGCAGAACTGCTTCCATACCATAGACTAAGGAGAATGGGGTTGCCCCTGTTGAAGTACGTATTGTAGTACGATAACCATGCAGAGCAAATGGTAACATCTCGTGCCAATCCTTGTAAGTAACAGTCATCTTCTGTACAATCTTCTTAATGTTCTTATTAGCAGCTTCAACTGCCCCATTCATCTTTGGACGATACGGAGAAGAGTTGTGATGCTTAATCTTGAACTGCGTACAGAGATCAGTAATCATAGTGTTGTTCAGATTAGAGCCATTGTCAGTGATAATCCTTTCAGGGATACCATACCTACATATGAGATTATTCTTAATGAACCGAGCCACAACATTCTTAGTCACAGATGCAAATGAAGCTGCCTCTACCCACTTCGTGAAGTAATCAATAGCAACCAGGATGAAACGATGCCCATTAGAAGCAGTAGGCTTGATCTCACCAATCATATCAATGCCCCTTCAGGGAACTCAAAATTCATTGACTGGCAATCACCTACTGCTTGGTGAGCCAAATGATCAGCAACAACACTCCCCTTAATGGCCTTCCGAGTAGTATACTGTATATCATATTCCGTCAAGATCATTTGCCATCTTGCAATTCTTCCGGAGAGAGCAGGTTTCTCAAATATGTACTTGATGGGATCCATCTTCGAAATCAACAAGGTAGTATGGGTCAACATATACTGTCTTAGTCGGCGAGCAGCCCATGCCAAAGCGCAGCAAGTTTTCTCGAGCAGTGAGTATCTTGTTTCACAGTCGGTAAACTTTTTGCTAAGGTAGTATATTGCCTGCTCTTTTCGACCAGACTCGTCATGTTGCCCCAATACACACCCCATTGAGTTGTCTAATACTGTTAAATACATAATCAAGGGTCTTCCATCAACTGGTGGCATTAAAATTGGAGGTTCTAGCAAATATCTCTTGATTTCATCAAAGGCAGTCTGGCACTCATCATTCCATTCCATCACCTGATCTTTCTTCAACAACTTGAAGATTGGCTCACAGATGGTAGTTAATTGGGAAACAAATCTTGCAATGTAGTTCAATCGTCCCAAGAAACCTCTAACCTCCTTCTCAGTACGGGGAGTTGGCATCTCTCGTATAGCTTTCACTTTTGCAGGATCCACTTCAATACCTTTTCCACTGACAATGAAACCCAGGAGCTTTCCAGATCTAACTCCAAAAGTACACTTGTTTGGATTTAATCTCAACCTGTATTTCTTCAACCTCTCAAACAACTTGTGCAGATGATCAAGATGTTGTTCTTCATTCTGAGACCTGGCTATCATATCATCCACATATACCTCTATCTCATGATGAATCATATCATGAAACAAAGCCACCATAGCACGCTGATATGTTGCCCCTGCATTCTTCAAACCAAATGGCATTACCTTATAGCAAAAGGTGCCCCACTGTGTCACAAATGTAGTCTTCTTCATATCTTCAGGTGCCATCTTGATTTGATTGTAACCAGAGAAACCATCCATAAAAGAGAATACCTTATGCTGAGCAGTGTTGTCTACCAGAATATCGATATGAGGAAGTGGAAAGTCGTCTTTAGGGCTAGCCTTGTTCAGATCTCTGTAGTCTACACACATACGTACCTTACCATCTTTCTTAGGAACTGGTACCACATTTGCAACCCACTGAGGATAAGAAGTTACGGCCAAGAACCCTGCATTGAACTGTTTCATTACCTCTGCTTTGATCTTTTCTGACATTTCAGGACGCATACGACGAACCTTCTGCTTCTTTGGACGACAATCTTCTTTCACTGGCAAACGGTGAACCACAATGTCCGTATCCAACCCTGGCATATCTTCATAAGACCAAGCAAAGATCTCCACATAGTCACGTAGCATCTGAACCAACCTGCTCTTGACACTGTCCTCTAAATCAGCCCCTATCTTGACCTCTTTTCTGTTTTCTTCAGTTCCCAGATTCACAACTTCGACTGGCTCTTCATGTGGCTGTATAGCTTTCTCTTCTTGTTGTAACAACCTAGCAAGCTCTACAGGTATTTCACAATCGTCCTCGTTTCCATCTTCAGTTTGATAGATCGGATTCTCGAAATTGTAACTGGCAATAGTAGAACTGTTATCAACTGGATCCAGAGTGGATGAGGATCTGCATTTTAGTGACGTGGGTGTGTGTAAGAACACATAGCTGATAAAGCAAAAATAAAAGAAAAAGAAAGACAAGGAACACAATATTTACGAAAACGAAACGTCCACTGATTTTATTGAATGCAGTATGCAAATGAAATGACAACCCGTAACAAGCACACCATTGTGCCCCGGGTAAGGCACATGGCTTGAAAGTTTTAATTGTTCCAGAAATTACAAATTTAAAAACATAACACAGTAATAGTATTTACTCCTGACTAAAGGAGATAGGGATAACATCTTCAGCTTTCCAATTATTGAGTCCAGCACCCACAGTAGGAAAAATCCATGCCTCTAAGTTGTGGTCTTCATCTTGATCTCCTACAGCATTGATAACCCCTTGATTGGTGATGCGAACAGCACGAGCACGACGAACAGCCTTCTGGGACTCTGCAGTGAAACCCAAACCAAACTTGTCAGACTTGTATGGGATATCAGGAAGCTGACCCCAAATAGTACAACCACCTTCTTCCACCACAGCTTTTGCATCATTGAGGGAGGCCATTGCCATTGTTGGAGGGTTTCTGATGACCACAGGAACCTTCTTCACAGCAGGAGGAGTCACACAATCCTTAACAGCCCAAGGAACCACTTCAAATGACTGACATGGAGTTTCAATGTATTCACCTTCTACTTCCAGATACTTGAAAGTGTTTACATGGCTGACAAAGTATTCTTCCTCTCCAAAGACAGTAACAACTTTTCCATTCACCGGATATCTCAACTTTTGATGTAATGTGGAGGTCACAGCACCTGCCCCATGGATCCAGGGACGACCAAGCAGACATGAGTACGAAGGACGAATATCCATCACATAGAATGTAGCAGTAAACACCTGAGAGCCAACCTTGATTGGAAGATCAATTTCCCCATGCACTACTCTTCTAGAACCATCAAAAGCCTTTACCACAATATTACTGGGCTTCAATACCGTATCTTCAGGACTCAGCTTATTCAGGACTTCCTTAGGCAACACATTCAGAGAGGAACCATTGTCTATCAGCACATGAGACAGGGTAGTGCCCCTGCATTAAATTGAAATATGCAAGGCTCTGTTATGATCCCTCTTGGCAGGGGTCAAGTCAGCATCAGAAAATCCTAACCCGTTGTCATAGGTCAGGTGAGCAACACAATTCTCAAACTGGTCCACAGAAATTGCACTGGGTACATGAGCCATCTTTAGAAACTTGATCAATGACTTGGCATGAGCCTCAGAACATAATAACAGGGAGAGCATAGAAATCTTTGAGGGAGTATGCCCCAGCTGATCAACAATATCATAATCACTCTTGCGAATGATTTTCAATACTTCTTCCATCTGCTTAGAGAGGTCATCAGCAGCTGGCACATCAGTAGATACAGGCTCAATAACAGGACCCTTGCCCCGAGCATCAGTGGTGGAAGTAACCGCAGGAGTAACTGCACTCTTAGAAGCAACTGGAGGAGAGAAGACTCTTCCACTACGAGTGATCTTGCTAGATCCAGCAATATTATCAATGTCAACAGGCATATCAGGTAAAGGCTCCTGCTTGACACCATGGATGTAAACATCAGACCCATAGTGCCAAGGCACAGCTTTGTCAGATGTATAAGGAATAGGACCAGGAGTGGTAATGATCAGAGGAGCTACTCTGGCTTCAGCAACAACTTTCACAGGACCTTCAGCAGTAATCTTGATTGGGCCCTGATGAGTGATTTTAATGGGACCCTTTGAAGTGATTCTTAGTGGGACTTTGTCAACCATGTCAACCTCTTCAATCTTCTTACCCTGAGTCAGATGATCCACCATACTTTCTACAGATGCTGGTCTTCTTTCAAACACTATAGTATATTTATCCATGAGACGTTGAATCCCATCTCTCAAAATGAAGCAACTATCCGGCTTATAGGTACAATATAGACAATCTTTATGACAACCTGGAAAGATCCCAGCTTGTACTAACCTCTTTTTGATAACAGACAATGGTGTGCTCAACTTCATAACTGAATAGACATGCAGATCTTCATCAATATCTTCATCAATGGCGTTGACAGTCTTCTCGTGATTTGGCATTGGAGCTGTAATCACATTTGGAGTACCTGGTGGATCAAACTCAATTTCTCCAGCATCAATCATATCCTGAATTTTGTTCTTCAAGACCCAGCAGTTATTAGTATCATGTCCTGGACAGTTTGAATGATATGCACATCGTGCATTGGGATTGTACTTGGGAGAGGTAACATTGGGATTCTGAGGAGCCTCCCTCAGGGTAATAAGTTCAGCCTTCAACAAGTGTTGCAATGCCTGAGCCATTGACATGTTGATCTTCGTGAACTGTCTTCTAGCCCTCTGTTGGTTGCCTTGAGGCTGCTCTGTTGTTGCAGGAGTTGGATTTGAAATATGAACTGCACTAACAGACTGATGCCTTCTGTTACGATCAGGATGACCATACACAGCATTAGATTCTTTCTTCCCAGTGGGAGGCTTCTTTGCAGCACCTGATGAAGAAGTGCCCACTTGGATCTTACCACTCTTGATACCATTCTCTACTCGCTCTCCTGTCATGATCAACTCAGTGAAGCCAGATGATGAGCTTCCAATGAGATGACTGTAAAACGGACCATTCAGCGTACACATGAACATATCAACCAACTCCCTATCAGTCAAAGGGGGTTGAACTCTTCCGGCTAAGTCTCTCCACTTCTGAGCATACTCCTTAAAGCTTTCTTTGGCACCCATAGACATGCTTTGAAGCTGCATGCGAGTGGGGGCTAAGTCAGCATTGTATTGATACTGCTTGTAGAAAGCTTCAGCAAGGTCATTCCAATCTCTGATGTTGACACTCTCCAACTGATAATACCACTCTAGCTGAGCTCCAGATAAACTCTCTTGAAAGAAATGGATCCACAACTTTTTATCAGCAGTGTGGGGTTGCATTCTTCTGACATAAGACCTCAGATGCAATTTGGGACAAGAGACCCCATCATAGACAACAAATGTAGGAACTTTGAACCCAATGGGTATGACCACCCCAGATATCAAGCTCAAATCCTCAAAATCCAGCCCAGATGATTTCTGTAATTCCATAGCATCCATTCTATCCACCAGCATCTTGAATTTGTCTTCGTTAGGCTCATGGTAGTAGTTAGCCTCAGAATCAGAGTCCCCCATAGTGTTGTGGAGACTGCCTCTCTCCTGCTCAGATTCTTCAGATTCATAGTCTTCAACATGTTCCTTGGTCTTGACAGGACCTTTGAACCTTCTTCCCATGTTGAGCAGCCCAGCAGACCTTCTAGCCTTCTTAGTCTTCTTGGCCAGCAGTGTCTTCAATTCATCCTGCCCCTTGGATAGGTTCAGGATCAGCTCTTGGAACTGTGCATTCTGTGCCTGGAGATCCTTAACTGATTGTTCAAGAGCCATTGCTGAAATAAACAGCGAGAAGATGAGAAACCTGTGCACAATTATAAACCTGTGATGCAATGATATGGGAATGCATATGCAATGTTTTCAAGGACCGCAGGATTTAAATTTGCTTAAACAAACAAGAAAGTAACTTTTTATTAGTAATAACTTGTTTTGCCTTTTAGGCTTACAAAAAATGAAAACGAAATAAGTACAAAAGATGGGGTTTTAAGTCTCCCATGGACGTTTCCTCTTTGTGTTGAGGTATGAGTTGAGGTTTCGTTCCTCATGAAGTAGCTTTGTTAGCTCTAGAATCCTTGCTTGGCTTGCTTTGTAATGAGCCTCGAAAGTATCCCTTTGCTCTTTCAGTTGGATCCATGATCTCTGCAAGTCTTCCATATCAGTAGGCATGTCTGGGTGAAGGATGGTATAAGCTGTGTCTCCTTCAGCAACAGGTTCCATGGTAACTGGTAGGATGGCAGGATATGGCATCATGAGTGTCTGAGCACGAAATCGTACCCATCTGAGATAAGCCTCCATAGGAATGGTGTACTTAGGCTCCAGTGTCTTGCTGTCAATCCTGTTTACCTTTCCCCAAGCTCGGATGAATCTCTGACGGTAACCCTGAAGATCGTTGTCGTAATCAAACACAATGCCCTGAATCAACATGTCATGTGGACCATCGCTCCGGGCGTAACCAAACTGTCGTAAAGCTAGAGATGGGTTGTAGGTGCTGCCTCCTCTTATGCCTAGAAGTGGTACATTAGGAAACTCCCCACAACGGTCAATGATGGTGACATTCTCCATAGATCTGGAGCACCAATGAATGTCTGAGTGAGATAGTGACATGATCCTCTTGGACCATCTGAACCCTTGCTCATTCTTCATTACTGAGCGAGGAAGGTGAGAAATAAACCACCTAGAAAGTAAAGGTATGCAGCACATCAAAGTTCCTCTTGCCCTTGTAGTACGGGTGTGAAGAGAATGTAGGATGTCTCCAAGTAAGGTAGGCACTGGATTGTGACTCAGGAATATGTTGATGGCATGAACGTCTATGAACTGATCAGGATTGGGGAACAACACTAAGCCATAAATCAATAAGGCTAAGATCTCCTCAAAAGCATAGTAGCTCATAGCCTTCAAGAACATTTGAGCTTTATCCACTAATACCTTGGCAAGAATACCTTTAACTCCACTTCTCGTCTCTAGAACAATGTCAGACTTCTTCAGATGTAGAGCTGCAGCAATAACTTCTGGTTTAAGCTCCTTCTCTAAGCCTGTGAATGGCTTCTGATCAAAAACAGGTATACCCAGAAGTTTAGAGAACTCCTCCATGGTTGGAACCAGCTGATAATCAGGAAATGTAAAGCAGTGGTGCTTAGGGTCAAAGAACTGAAACAACACACTCATCATGTCTTCACTGAACCCTGAAGTGACTAGATCCAATAGGTGACCATGTCTCTGGACGAACTGGGAATGATCAGACACTTGGGAAACCAACTCTTTGAGCTTGGGAGGTATCCCTACAAAGTTGATCCTGATGGTGTTTCTACGAGCAGAAGCCATGACCTGCAACAAAGAACAAAAATAAATCCCTTGGTCCTTGAAATGGTTAGGGAAAATGATATGCTCATGATGCATGATGATGTCATGATGTTATGTTCAATCACAAACATGTGGCACACACAAACAAGTCACACAATTGCCCTAGGTTTAAAGGCTTGCATGAGGTTTAAAGGTAAGTACCCTCCCCTGAAGTTAGATGGTTCATCCTGTCCTACAAAAGTAACCGGGTTCTAAGGGATCTCAATATCATTGATCCTTCACAAGGGTGGTTGATCAGAAGGCAACTTACTTGCCAACCAAAACCCTCCAAGTTTAAGATCTCAATGAGCGTAGTATCGAGTGTCAACCAACTTCAGTCTGCACCAAAGCCGGTTACCTCACTACTTTCTAAAGGCCAAGATGAGTTAACTAGGGTTCTAAAAGTCAGTTAGTGCATTGACAACATATGGCAGCCTCAATATTATCCTCAACTTGACTTAAGGAATATAAGCACCAACCAAGAAGTCGCACTAACTATGGCCACCAGATCAACCGTATCGATATACGTCGTACAGTTTCCTTGGTCTATTGCCATTTACCTAAGGTACACTAGATCCGGGTTAGGACCTTTCACACATAAGAGCACCCCCAACAATATAATAATAAAGCAAACAAGGCAAACAATTTAAAGTGATCTTAATTCCTAAGGGTACCCCTCTTAAATGGATCCCCAGCAGAGTCGCCAGTTCTGTAACACGGTGGGAGAACTGACTTTAAACAATGTTGCGGATAGCAAGAGTCGCCACCGACTTTTATTTTATCCATAAGGAAAGGTTATAAAAGAACAGGAAAGACCTTAGAGAATATTTCGGGTCCGGGGGGTAGGTTATGAAAAGGGAAGGTGTTAGCACCCTTTTCATCCATGGTTATCCATGGGCTCTTAGGTACTTAAGCTCACTTTTGAATTGTTTTGAAAGTGTAGTGTGTGAATAGCAAAAAATTTCAGAATAGTTTAATAATAATCCGTGTATGGATGTGAAAAAAACTTGTTTGAAAATTTTGTTGGAAATTTGTTTAAGTGTGAAAAAGTTTTGAAGTGAGCAAGTATCTAAGAGTAGCTTACCCTAATGTTTTAAGGTCTTTCTTATTCTTTATCCTTTCCTTAGTAAGACTATCCCTACTATAATGGAGTAGGTAGTCCTTACTTTGGATGTTAAGGGACATGTGAGGGACAATTGGATTTTTGAAGGCCATTGTGGGATGTAATAAGCACATATAAGGGACCATCATCATTTTTCGAAAGGGACTTGATTCGTAAAGGCAACCATAAGGGACTTTGATGATTTTTTTATTTGAGGGACTTGCTTTATACACCCCACTTAACCATTATTCGTAGGCAACTTGAGGGATATCCTTAGGAAGTGAGACGGCGATTAAAATCGACTTACGTGTGTGACGTGTTTATTTTAATTATCTTTATTTAAAAGTGATCTAAATTTATTTTAATATTACATACATGTTGTTACACTCCCTAATTACTAACCATAATAATAATTAAATAATTAAACAACTTTACATCCAAGAAACAATTACAAAATAATAAGCAAAATAATTAAATAGCAAAGATAAATAAAATATAAATAAGCAATAATAAATAATAAAGGGGGTTAATTCTAAGTTTACTCGGCAAGACATCGCATCTTGTGCCTACGTATCCTTACGGGAGTGGAATCAGAGTAATCGTAGTTCCCCTCAATAGGGAGGTTAGAAACTTCTTGATTGTGGTCAAGGTCTCAAGGGGAATAAACGCATCTTAAGGACACGCTTACGTGGAGTGTAGAAACTCCAAATCTCTACGTTGAAATGTTAAGTTGTAATTAGGGTTAAATTAGGGATTCCACGGCGGGAAACCCTAAAATGAGCGCGGCGGCTCTTTGACCTAATGCTAAGGGTAAAATTGTAATTTTGCCTGCGGCGAGGCATTTGTGAAAATTAGGGTTTGTAGTTTGTAGTTTTGAGGATTTGAAATTGAATGTGTGAAGTTTTACGGACTATTGGCGCGGCGGCCAAACAGTTAGACCTAACCTTCGGATGTGTGCAATGTGACAGAAATAATAGTAAACGCGTGAGATAATTGAATCATGCAAACAGAGAGATAATGTCATAATTTAAACCATGCAAGCAGAAATTTAAAGGCAGAATTTAAAGAGCGATTGTTAAGTTCGCGAGGTTACATGAGAGGAGCAGATACAATATGATAATGAAATTTGAATTGAACAATAATAAAATAAAATAAATAACGGTTCTAGTTATTATTTTAAAAAAAAAGATTTTAGTTATTATTTTAAATTTATCTAAAAAAAAAGTTTTTCTTAAAAATAATAGGTTTTCATATTAATTTGGAAAAGATGTTAATGTTATTTATTTTAAAAAACAGATTTTTATATTATAACAAATTTTAATAAATTAATGATAACAATAATAATAATAATGGTAATAATAATGATAATAATGGTAATAATAATGATAATAATGATAATAATAATAATAATAATAATAATAATAATAATAATAATAATAATAATAATAATAATAATAATAATAATAATAATAATAATAATAAAGCAATAATGAATTTTAAATGTGCCAAATAACCCAACAATGTTGCTAACGCAGAAATGCGCTCATCGCAACCAGATCTAAATCGGCCGAAACAAAATTTATCGCAAAGAAAAAGAAATTAAGCAAAAAATAGTATTATTGCTCACACAAAAATGCGATCATCGCAACCAGATCGAACTAACACAAATGTCACGCGTCATGCACACAAATGTGCAAACATCGTATCGACATAATTCGATCAAAAATCTTATATATATAAACTCTAACAATTTAAAAATTATATATATATATAAACGTAACAGTAATAGATAAAGAAAAAGAAATAACGGTAATAGATGAAGAAAAAGAAATAACGGTAAAAGATGAAGAAAAAGAAACAACAGTAATAGATGAAGGAAAAGAAATAACGGTAAACGATGAAGAAAAAGAAACAATAGTAATGGATGAAGAAGAAAACTAAATAACGGCAAACGGCACTCACTCCTCTTAGGTTTTTTTCATTCTCTCCTTTTTTTCCAACAAGGCAACACATGTATATATAGGGAACAAATTAGGGTTAACACCAAATTGTCAATAATGTCCCTAAAGCCCATTTTAAAGCCCAAACTAAATAATTAGTTAAGAAAAAATAAAATTTAAATAATTTAAAATAATTAAAATAAACTTAAAATAAAAACTAATAATCCTATTGATTCCTAAAATAAAAAATATTATAAAAAGAACAAAATTTTTTTCAATATTTTTTATTTTATGATTTTTTGGATATTTTTATGAATAATTTAGAAAAAAGTGAAAAAAAATAATATTTTAAAAAATGATTTAATTAAAATACGAAAATAATAATTAAATAATAATAAAAAACTATTTTTGTTATTTTTTTAATGAAAGATAGAAAAATTTAGAGTAAAAATAATAAAAAACAAAAAAAATGACAAAGGTGAGATTCGAACTCTCAACCTCTCACACTCATAACTCCTTACACATGTCCTCCTGCCAATTGTGCCATTTTTACTTTTTAGAAAAAAAATGCATGCCATATGATATTTACCGTTATTATGATAATATTTCTCACCCAACCTCTCTTTGATGTTGGCAAAAAAAAAATCATGAAGTTTGACTTTGGTTTGACCACAGTTGACCTCAGTTTGACCTTTTAACTGCATTGACTGCTTTTGACTTATCTGATCATCTGACTGAGCAAACTTTTGAGAAAAGTCTTGAAACTTGACATGGGGGTTCTTATACACATATAAGATGTTATGAAGCTCACTTGAAGTCTTGGAAGTTCATTTAGCCTGATTAAAGTCAAAACCCTAGTTTTGGATGCACTGCTTAGGAGGTGCATTGTCTGAGGGAATTGTCAACTCTTCTGACCAATTGTGAACTTTTTGGACCTTGTGAGTCTTCATAAGATATCTTGTGATACTCATGGGAGGTATTGTGAAGCTTGTGAACCTTCAAGAAGCAACCTATGGACTTCATAAACCTCATGAAAGGTATTGAAAGCACTGTGGGACTTGTGAACCTTGTGAACCTTCGTAGAACACAAAGTCTTGTATTGTGAGGGCAAATTTTGGGGTGCAACAATACCCTAAGTTTATTTTATCTTCTGTTCTGGGCAAAGAAATAATTATAATAGAAGATCTGATTAGAAAACTCATTGGATATGAGGAAACAGATGGAGTATCACACTTGCCAGCTGGGCGTGTTGATATGGATGAAGTATATGAGGAAGTGATGACTGCTGGACAAGCTTCTAATAAGTTCAAAGATCTGAAGCCTGACTACAAGATCTGGGCTAAGATTTTCATGGGATGCATTCATCACAGAAAGTCAACAAACTCTCCAGACTATGTCAATAATGAACAGCTCTACTTTATGTATTGCTTAAGTCAGAGCACCAAGGTAGATCTTCCATATATTCTTTTTATGCACTTATGGAATCATATAAATGCCTCTAAAGAATATGTGAAAGAAAAAGGTCAGAAGATCAGAACCTGGATTCCTTTTGGAAGGTTAATCTCAGATCTTCTAATAGAAAATGGACTTGTAACTGCTCTGTACGCTGCTGGAGTCACAGAGGAATTGGAATTTATTTTGGGAAAGCCTCTGAATGCCAAAAGTCTTCAGAGACTAAAAATAGTGGAAGAACTCACAACAGCTCCCAAGAAGCTGAACATTTCTGAACTGAGTCAGAAGAGAACTCCTGTAGATGATTACCCTCTATTCTATGCTGAAGAACCAAGGGAAATTGTTGTAAGATATATTGATGAGTGCAAGGCAGAAGGAAAGCCTATTCCTGCAGATATTATAAAGAGAGCAAGACAACCATTGCCTGTTGTAGAAGAAGAAGAAGAAACACCAAGAAAGAGGACTCAACCAGAAGCAGAAGCTGCATCTGTTCAGAAGAAGCCCAAGATTGCTGAGAAGCCACAGAAGCTGCTAAAGAGGAAAGAATCTGGAGACACTCCTTCTGTTCCTGCTAAACGCATCAAAATCAAAGGTACTAAAACTTCTGTATCTTCTGCAAATCCCATTGTTATAAATGATTCTAATGTTAAGTCTATTCCAAAACCACCCTCTACACAAAATCAATCTGTTACTGCTCCACCTCATGTTTCTATTCCATCCCCTCAAAAATCTTCTAATCCAATTTCCATCTCACCTGTAAAACAATCCTCTGTACCTAAACCATCAACAACAAAACCACCAATTCAAACTCCACAACTAGTAGTTCCAACCAAACAATCTGTACCACAAAAACAACCATCAGAAAAATAACCCACAGAACAACAACAAACAACAAAACCATCTGCACAATAAAAGCCATCTGAACAACAACACCAACCTCAAGAAAAACAACCAGAAAAGTCATCTGAACCTCTACCAGAAAAAGCCTCTGAACATCAACCACAAAACTCATCTGAACCTCAAACACAACAACAAGAGAAACAACCACAATCAGATAATCCTCCATCCAAAACATCTGAACCCACTAAATCTGTACCAGTTACTTCTGAACCAATCACATCAGAACCACCTACATTTGAACCCTCATCAAATCCCTCTGAAATTCATTCAGAATCAACCAATCCATCTGGAACCAACATCCCTGAGACAGAAGTTCTTGATGTTACACCTCTGAAAACTATTTTTCAAGTGTCTTCTACTTCTTGTACACCAACCACTTCATCAAATTCCTCAGAATCTGAATTTCACCCATATTTTCTGATATCCCCTTCTCACAGAGATTCTGAGGTAAACCAACCAGAACCCCCTGTATCTTCCAAAGTTCATATTCTAGACCCTACTCCCACACCTAATCCATCATCTGAAATCCTCATTCCAAATCCTAACCCAACATCTACCCCAAGAACATTTATTTCATGTGCACAATTCTCATCTCTTTTTCACAATCTTGCCTATGGTTTCAAACTCAAAGATTTCTATGACAGAGTTGAACCATATGGCCCTATCACTCCCTTGAAACCCAAACTTACAATCACCCTACCATCTGTGCTTCTCACCTATATTCAATCAATGTCAGATGTAGGTTCATTAGCAACAATATCATATTCTGCTAAATCTGCAAAAGCTGTTACTTCAGTTATACCTGTTTCATCTAATAAACCTGCTGCTTCTGATGAACCTGCAAAATCTGCCTTCCAACCTTACTCCAATAAACCCTTTGATGTGGTTTCCTATCACACCAAAGCAAAACCAAATCTGTTAAATGCTTTAAACAGATCCAAACCTGACAAATCCCCTGAAATTCCTTTCATACCATTCTACCCTCCTCCTCTGGTTTCCATTCAGAAATCCTTATTTCCACCTACTCCTCAACCAAAACCAATAACATTGGAGACTCTGTTACATCCGAAACCTAGAATAAACATTGATCATTTATTTACATGTTTTTTGCAAGAAATACAGTTGTATTTAGGTACTGTACAGAAGAAGTGTTCAGCAATAATGGATGCAACAGAATCTGATGTCATCTGGAATGGATTCATAAACAGATTCAACACTGTAGCATCAAATCTGAAGAACATATGTTCTGATGATGCGAAGCTCAGATTTGTTGAAGCTGCAAGAAGTCTGTTCTGGACTGTCAAGAGATCTGGACCATTACTTCTTACAGATGCTCCTCCATCATCAGAAGAAACTACTAAGTCTACATCTGAAGACAACCCTTTGGCCATGACTCTGGTAGAACTTCCTTCTGGCTCTAATGCTCCAAGCTCTACAGACCCTATGGAAATTGACTCTGTTCAAGCTCCAGAAAATGTTCAACCTTCTTCATCTGAAATTAAGAAAGAACATCCAGATTTTGAGGATAAAATTGTTGCTCTGGAAGCTGGTCAATCAGAGATCAAGTCTTGGATGGCCAAACAGGATAAAAAGTCTGAAGACATGACTGAATGGATGTCAAAACAGGATCAGAAGAATGAAACAATGGCTAAGTGGATGTCAAAGCAAGAACAGTCCTCCTCTGAGATAACGGATCTGTTGAAGATGCTTTTGTCAAAACACTCTTAGTTTTTCATTTTTTTCATTCTGATGTTTTTGCATCTGATGTTTGCTTATGTATTTTTGAATATCTTCTGATGCATGTACTCTTGCTCTAAACTGAATTGAATGAATGTTTCAAAGTTTTCTCCACATGATTTATCTCATTTACTGTTTTCCTTTTATTTGTCTTTTTAAAGTTTTTACTTTTTGCTTATGACAAAAAAGGGGGAGAAAATATAGATCTGAATTGTTTAATTAAACTTCACCAGAATGAAACTTCAGACATATCTATTTTATCTAACATTAATTCTGAGTATTTCAGAACATTTGATAAGTACACTCTGTAAAAGAAACTCTGAGTCTCTCAGATCATTTGACAATTATCAAACTCTGACTCTGAAATTTGCAAGACACTCTGACTCTCAAATGTTAAAAGAACAATCAAGATCTAACTCTGAAAATTACTCAAGACAAAAGGGAAGTTTCTATTCCTTATTTGTATTTAATTCAGGGGGAGATTCATCATCTCAGGGGGAGTTATAATTATCATATTTTCAATTAAACAAAATTTCTGATGTTTTTGTCATCATCAAAAGGGGGGAGATTGTTAGAACACAGATTGGTTCTTAATGATATCTCTATGTTTTGATGATAACTATTATCAAATTTTGTAATTAAGAATTATATACTCTAAAATTTGCTTGAGAGTTTTTACTGCAGATAGTAAAGGAATAAACACTCCGGAAGCAAATCAGAATTGAACATAAGAAATTAGCTAGACTCTGAAGCGCCAGATGCATCCATTAGAAGATTCTGATTGCTGCCAACAGAAGATCCTGAGCGTAGCCTCTAGAAGATTCTAAAGCAGAAGCTCCAGAAGGATCTGAAGCAGAAGCTTCAGAAGAATCTGAAGCAAGTAAGAAGCATCTGATCCAAAGAAGAATTCTGTATGAAGAGTTTTTCAAAGCATAGTTACTACAGAAGATTCTGAAAGTACTAAAGCTGCCAGTACTGAAGATCTGTCTCAAATATGCTCTGATCTTAAACACGCTAAAAGCACACCTGCTGCAGAAGACTCGGATTCAGCAAAACTCTGATCATCATCAAAAGGCTTTGATCTAATTAGACTCTGATGAATTTGCTGAAAACTGAAGAAGAATTATTCAAAGTTTATATCCGTAGGAATGAACCAAACGACTCTTTCCTTATTTATGCTAGACACAAGAACACAGACAAAAAGGATTTATCTGTGTTTTCTTCTTCTAGGAAAGGTCACTTGATGTGAAGACAAAAAGGCTCAGACCTTTTGGACACTCTTCTCAACGTGAAGCTCACCTTGGATCAGCTACCTATAAAAGCAAGACTTCACCCAATTTCTTTAGTTGGCGTTTTATCCAAAAGAAATCAACATTCAAGCTCTCATACTATTCATATTCTTTTTAAGAATTAATTTCTTTGTTCTTAATAGTTAAGTGAAAAATCACAGTTGTGATAAAGCTTTATAGAAGCAATCTTAAACACTTGTATTTGTATTACATTTGATTGTAAACCTTAAGAAGATCCAGTTAGGATCAGTAGTTTCTTGAGAAGACTTTGAACAGTTGTTCTAAGTGCTTACTATTGTAATCAGTTGATTAAATAGTGGATTAAGTCCTTGATTGAGAAAGGCAAATCACTCTAGGAAGGGTGGACTGGAGTAGTTGAGTTCAATGAACCAGGATAAAAATACTTGAGTTTTTATTTCTAAGTTTTAATCTTCATACTTATTCAACCCCCCCCCCCCTTCTATGTATTATCTCACCTTCAGGAGGTTCCTGCAAATACTCTTTTATTTTTTCAAACGCCTTTTGACAATCTTCATTCCAGATCACAGCCTGATCTTTTTCAATAACTTGAATAATGGCTCGCACGTGGCCGTTAGATGAGATGTGAACTGGGAAATGTAGTTCCATCTCCCTAAAAACCCACGAACCTCTTTTTCGGTTTTCGGTGTTGGCATTTCTTGTATTGCTTTTAGCTTAGCAGGATCAACCTCAATTCCTTTTTCGCTAACAATAAACCCCAATAGCTTACCAGATCTCACCCCGAAGGTGCACTTGTTAGGATTCAGCCTCAGCCTGAATTTCCTAAGCCTCTTGAACAATTTCAGAAGATTGACCAGATGCTCTTCTTCCGTCTGGGATTTGGCAATCATATCGTCAACATAGACTTCGATCTCTTTATGCATCATGTCATGAAAAAGTGTTGTCATAGCTCGCTGATATGTTGCCCCGGCGTTCTTCAAACCAAAGGGCATCACTTTGTAGCAGAACGTCCCCCACGGGGTGATAAAAGTTGTTTTCTCCATATCATTCGGCGCCATCTTTATTTGATTATAGCCCGAAAAGCCGTCGATGAAGGAAAACACGGAGAATTGAGCGGTGTTGTCGACCAGCACATCAATATGAGGAAGCGGAAAGTCGTCTTTTGGGCTCGCCTTATTCAAATCTCGATAGTCCACGCACATCCGCACCTTACCATCTTTCTTTGGTACAGGTACTATATTGGTGACCCATGAGGGATAAGTTGTAACAGCTAGGAAACCGGCGTCCCACTGTTTCTGAACTTCCTCTTTAATTTTCACAGCCGTATCTGGTCGAGTTCTTCTGAGTTTCTGCTTAACCGGCGGACATTCCTCACGCAATGGCAGACGGTGAACTACCATATCGGTATCCAACCCAGGCATGTCTTCGTAAGACCAAGCAAAGATATCACTGCACTCCCGCAGCATCTCGATAAGCCTTTGCTTGATATCACTTTGCAGTGCAGCCCCTATCCGGATATTCCTGACAACCTCTTCGGACCCCATGTTGATAATTTTAATTTCCTCCTGATGAGGCAGAATGATTCTCTCTTCTTATTTCAAAAGTCGAGTCAACTCCTCTGATAAGTCATTATCCTCAACAATCTCTTCTTCTGCTTGAAATATCGGGTGCTCGAAGTCGAAGCGAGTCATAGGAAGTTCGGGATCGATGTCGTCTGAAATATGAATCCTACAATGAGAATGGTTAAATGTTTCTAATAATGCAAACAAAGCACATAACCACGTTTCCATTTTATTGTTAAAGTAAAAACATGAAAAACAAGGATCACAAAATTTGCTTGCGAAAAACGCCTTTATTAATGATTAAACAAAGTACACACATAAGCAGGTAGCCCTAAAAACAGAATCACTATGCCCCGGGTAGGACACAGGATTATACAATAATCGAGAAAAGAAATCATTACTGTTTTGTAGTCACTTGGACAAGTTCCTGGATAGACCAGTTGCATAGGCTCTGTCCTAGCATGTCGGGCTTGATCCACGAGTCCATATCACAGTCACTATCTCCGTCTTCAACATCGGAAACAACATTAACCGTTTCATAACAGACTCCCCCTAGAGTGATCACCACTGGGCCTTTGAACTTTGGCACGCCTGATGCGGAAGGTGACGATGTCGGGCGATACCCTAACCCAAACTTGTCCATCTTGACAGGAATTTCCAAGACTTGGCCCCATCCTTTAGTTGCTCTAGCCTGAACCACTGCCTGAGCATCTTTGTACGAAGACATGGCCACCTCTGGCCCTTTGCTAGGAACATGAGACTTGTCCTTGATCTGCAACCCCTCGAAGGCTTGGCATGGCGTCTCATGGATCTCCCCATCCACTTTGACGTACTTGAATGACGAAAGATGACTAACCAGAATGTCCTCCTCTCCGCAAATAGTAACAACACTGTCCCCGACCATGTATTTAAGCTTCTGATGTAGCGTGGATGTCATAGCCCCTGTAGAATGTATCCATGGTCGCCCAAGTAAACAACTGTAAGCCGGATGTATATCCATGATGTAGAACACGGTGTCAAACACTTCCGACCCGACCTGGAGTGGCAACGTTATGGACCCAAACACGGACCTTCTGGTCCCATCAAAAGCCCTCACGACCAAATCACTTGGCGTGCATATGATTCCTCGGACATCTAGCTTCATCATAGCCTTCTTAGGCAATACATTCAAAGATGATCCGGTGTCTACAAGAACATGCGACATAACAGTGCCCCGACATTCCACTGAAATGTGCAAAGCCATATTATGGTCCCAACCTCTAGGCGTTAAATCAAAGTCAGTAAATCCCAGGTTGTGGTCGGCATTCACATGCGCCAGTACCCCCTCAAGCTGATTAACAGTTACTTCCTGAGGTACAAAAGATGTGTCCAAGATTTTCAACAAGGCATTCCGATGAGCCTCGGAACAAAGCAACAAGGATAGGATTGAAATTTTGGAGGGCGTCTGCTGCAAGTGCTCCACAATCTTATAGTCGCTTTTGCGAATTAACCTCATAAACTCTTCTACATCCTTGACCGATGTTTCTTTCTCTTTTGACTGGGAAGGTCCTCCTTCATTCACTTTGGCTTTGCCTCTAGCAATCCTTTCAGCCTCGATTTCGGGTGAAGTGAAGATTCTACCACTGCGGGTCATACCTCCCGCCTCAACAATATTGCCCACTGCCCCTGCCGACTGGCTATCCACATTAATATTTTCCCCGTTGCAAAAAACTTCCAACCCATAATTCCAAAGAATGGCTTTCGTACTCTCATAAGGAACGGGCCCTGCTTTCGTTATCGTGATAGTTGGCCGCTTGGCGGGCGCTGATATCGTAATAGTCTTTCGTGGAATTGTAATTGTTGCGACCTCACCCTGCTTTTCACATGTTACCTCACCAGGTTTATCAACAGTAGTGCGGTCAAATTGTAAGGTTCCCTCATCAATCATGGTCTGAATACCTCTTTTCAAATCAATACAGCCCTCTGGTCGGGTCCAACAATCCAAACAGTACTCATTACATACGGGGAAGACCCCTCCTTTCAACAATCTGCTTTTAACATAGCTTAAAGGCGTCTTCAGATCACTTACGTCCATAACCAAATCCAAACCCTTTTCTATTATAATAGCATTTGCTCCATGATTCGGCATTGGTTTCTGTATAATATTGGGGCCATCATTACTAAAGTTAATGACTTTACTATCAATCAAATCTTGGACTTTGTGTTTAAAAGCATGACAACTCTCGATATCATATCTGGGTGCCCCAGAATGAAATTCACACTGCTTACTAGTATCATACCCGTAAGGAAGTGCCCCTGTGGGCGGGTCCAACGTTCTCTTCTCAACCAGATTCAAACTCAACAGCGTCTGAAGCAGTTCTACATACATTGACGGAGGTGTATCAAATACCCTCTTCAGCTTCCCATTCTGGATCCTTCTCTGAGCAAGATTATACCTTTGTTGTTGCTGTTGTTGTTATTGTTGTTGTTGTTGTTGTTGTGGTTGTCGTTGTTGAGGTATAGGGATCGTCACACTAGCAACCTGTTGTTGAATATACTAATTCCTACCTCTACCTCGTCCTCGACCACCATATACTGCGCTGGCGTCTCCTTGTCTTTTACCACCAAAGACCTTTTTTGTACCTCCAGCTGAGGTCGATTCACCGGTTTGAATATTACCAATTTTGATGCCATTTTCAATCCGTTCTCTCATGAGTGTCATGTCAGAGAAACTACCCATCGAGCAATTGAGCAATTTATCATAATACATCCCAGAGAATGTTCCAACAAAAATATCAATCAATTCTCTTTCAACCATAGGTGGGTGGACTCTTGTCGCCAGATCCCGCCAACACTGAGCATACTCCTTAAAACTTTCCCCGTTCTTCTGTGAAAGACTCTGAAGCTGGACCCTATTTGGTGCAAGATCACTGTTGTATTGGTAGTGTCGGACGAAAGCATCAGCCAATTCTTTCCAACTTCCGATCTGTGCAGGCTCTAGTCCCATGTACCATTCCAGCGATGGTCCTGACAAACTATCTTGGAAAAAATGCATAAGCATCTTCTCATCATCATAGTAAGCAGACATCCTCCGGTAATATGAACTCACATGAACCCGTGGGCATGTATCCCCTTTATATTTATCGAAAGTGGGAGCTTTGAACTTTAATGGTACTCTCAGCCAAGAACCAGCCCCATGGTAGCCATGTCCAAACCCGCAGAATTTTGATTGGCTATACCTCTTATCTGCTCTTCCAGCATTTTAATCCTTCGATAACTATCAGTGGGACCCTCAAAACCCATGCCTTGCCCAGAAAAGGCATCTTCCTGACGATCTCTATTCTAGTACGGACCCTCATTACCATATCCGTCATAAGCAGCATTACGACCATGAACATGTTCACTTTGGAAGAACCTGGGGTCATACCTCAGATTGCCAAGCTCTTGATTAGCAGCCACTGTCCCAAAACCAGTATTGAAAGGACCCATCCCAACACCATTGGTATTCACATTGCCAAACCCAACATTATCGTAGCCATTATTACCAAAACCTTGATTGTTATCATCAAACCCTCTGTTGCCGAAGCCCTGATTACTAAAGCCATCATTTCCATCCCGATTGCCAAAGCCAAGACCCTGATTGTTGTCACCGAAACCAGTATTGATACCAACATTCTTGTTGGTTTCCACATTCCCATTAACATTATCAACATTTCTGTTACCAGCATTGTCGTTGCCGTTGCCAGTACCATTCTCACCAGCATTTGGTATCACTTCCTCCCTGCGAGGAGTCTCAACATGAACAGAACTGTATTCAGTATTACCAGCCGCTCGCGCCAGCAGCAGTTGCACCAGAGTTTGTAGATGTTCTGGCCTTTAGCCACAACTTCTATAGTCTGCATGAATTGGGCCAACCTATCCCGGATCTCCTGCATCTCAGACTGTACCTGATCCATGATCTTCTTACTGTTGCTTCTTGTAGCGTACCGGTGAATTCTCTGTTTGTCAATCTTGAAACAACCTGTAACACGCAGGAGATAAGATTCGAGCTCAAAAAAAAGGTATCTGCCATGCAATATGAATATGCAGATGCACACATGTAAATATGCAACAGGTTAATTTTCCCCCCCGATTCTAGTTTTGGAGAAGAAGCCATAACGACAATGGAGTCCCAAGTAAGTAAGCACAGAATCAGAAACCTCATACATAAACAAATGCCAAGAGGCAAAGTACAAAGATACAACTGAATACAACTGAAAAGACCTCGGCCAACAAGCCTGGCGATGGTCAAAATACAAGTACGAACTAACAAGAGAAAAGCAAAGATAAATCAGGACGGATGGCGCGCCCGGACATCTTCCAATAGTCTCAATGTCTCCGGATGACCTGGTCTGGATAGCAGTTCCTGTATCAGTAATGCGTGTCGCTCAACAGTGGATCTAAGCTTTTTGGCGTCCTCTACACAGGCTCCCCTACTAAAACACTCATCAAGCCTGCATCTCTTGAAGCCAGCCTTCAATTCACAACCCCTAGTTTCTTTGATCAAGCTGCTCACTCTAAACTCAGCGTCACGTCTAAGAGATGCCTCCTCAGTAATCTTTGCATCCTTAGCACTGAGTTGCTCCTCTAACTGGGAAATCTGAAGCTGCAGCTTATCTTCACGCTCCTTCCGGCTAGTAAGCGTGGCATTCCACAAAAATTCCCATTTGGAAAGTCGAGAATAAGCCTTGTTCAGAAGCTCTTTTTTAGTAGCAAGCACACTACTAACACCATTCAAGGCTACTCCCACCTTCTCTCTCCTGCTGGTTTCTTCAGTCAAATCTAAACCCAACCTATTAATCATCTCAGTCTGATTCTTCAAAGTGAAAGTTGCCTCATTCTTCTCATGCCGAAGCTGGAAAATCTCTTTCTCTAACTCTTTATTTACTCTTTGCAACTCTTCCTTTTCAGCCAGTAGCTTGTTATACTTCTCAATTTCTACTGAAGTAGGTTCCTCAATCACCGGAGGACACAAAAGCTCTACAACAGGATATGGCATCAAAGAATTCCTAACTCTCTCATGGATCCATAGCCGATAAGGATTATAAGCTCGACTGTCACTCTTGCCAAGCAATGTCTTTCCTCTTCTGTGAATATTACCCCAAGCACGTCTCAATCTAACCAAAACATCTCCATCTAATAAACCCGTGAGATACAGAGATTCCTGTATCTCATCTTCAACCGAAGAATCCCTCAAAGCATAGCCAAACTGTCTCACAAGCAGAGAAGGGTTATAGTTAATACAACCTTTCCGTCCAATCAAAGGAACGTTCGAAAAGCCACTGCAACTATATATAATATTTGTTCCGATTAGGTTCCGATCAAACCAAACAATGTTCTCAGCACACAATCCCATCAATCTGGAAGACCAATCTAAAGTACCAGCAGTATCAACAAAAGGTCCCTTCTTAGGAAGATGTCCCTGAAACCACCTGTATAGAAGAGGTACACAACAAGAAACATTCTTTCCCCGACGCTTCTCATTCTTATAGTGAATAGAATGATAAACGTCACCCAAGAGAGTAGGCACCGGATTCTTCGAGGCAAGAATAAAGAAAGCATCTGAGTCAACAAAATCAGGCAAGTTTAGGAACAATACAATCCCATAAATGCAAACAGCCAGAATAGCATTGAAGACAATCCAACATCCATCCTTCGCACACCGTGTAGCCTTATCAACCAAGCAAGAAAGATGAAAACCGTAAGCTCCATTCAGCTTGACCAAACCTCCGGGGAACTCAGAAGCATCTAAACTGACAATCTCAGCAATCTTAGCCAACTCAGGCTTAGTATCCTCGTGAATAAAAGGCATTTGATCTAACACAGGCACTCCTAGCATATCATAATATTCCTCCAAAGTCGGAGCCAAAATAAAATCAGGGAATAAGAAGCATCTCAACTGAGGCTCGTAAAACTGCATCAAGGTATACAATCCAGTCATCTCAAACACAGAAGGTCTGCACAACAAACTGAGCAGCTTCCCATAAGACTCTCTAAACTCAACCCTCACTCTTTGATCTGCTAGAGCAACCAACTGTAATAAGGAACTGATATCTGGAGAAGGCAACCTGTAAGCAACTGTTCTCTTCATGGACTCCATGTCTGGCAAGAAGAACACTAGAATCTGAGGGAAAAACACACCTGCAACATAAATACACGTTAATGAAATGCAAACATGAAAATACAGACGCATATGCAACAGGGGATCAAGTGCAATGATGAAGAACTATGTTGTGTTGTACTGCAGCTTGAGAACCATCAGATCTTCTCCTCAAACCAAACCAACCACAAAAGAACCCTCACAACCAATTCTCACTGGCAGAGACAAACCAGGTGTTCTAAGGTCAGAGTTTTCCTGCAAAATACCCACCTACCCCCTCACAGGTATGTACTTAACTCGCAGACGAGGTACGGCATCCTATGCGGTCATCAGCGTCACAGACTTTCAAGAGTGATGATACGATACCCAGAAGGTGTGGCATCATCATCCCTTGAAGAGGCCTCACTTAGCCGAATCCCAAATGATAGGTTCCCAGAGTCGACAACCCTCAAATCCAACAACCTATCGAGCCCAAAGGGCCAGGCAAGATGCCATCAAAGAGAATCTCGTCTAAGTGTAAATTTCGTAGCTAGCTGGTGCAAGCAAAGCAAGCAGGCTAACCACTACTCTCTACTTCTAAGTCTATGTGCACTCAAGCCCAGGTCTGGCTTATCTCTCAAACTAACCCTCTACCCACAACACAATAACAATAATATACAATACTGAAAGTAAAGACAGAAAGATAAATACATACAAAACCCCAGACGGGAAAACAAGCGCTAGGATTGACTCGCATAGGGAACCGTTGGAGTCCCCAGCAGAGTCGCCAGCTGTCGCTACTGCGAAAATCGGCGCCGGCTATGATAGAAGAGTCGCCACCGTGCGTTATTTATCCCACAAGAGGGAAAGGAAACACTTAGAGTAAACCTAACGCAAAGAGGGAAAGGAATGGTCATCGCAACCAAATCCTGGATTCGGGAGTCGGTTACGCAAGGGGAAGGTATTAGCATCCCTCACGTTCGTCGTACTCGACGGGATCCACGCTTGTTTTCTATCTAAGGGTATGTTATTCTATCTATTCTAAAGGTCTGGGTTAAAAAGAAAAGAAAATGACTCGGCAAAGTATCGCACTTTATGCCTACGTATTCCCGTCTGAAACGAGAAATCAGAGTCATCGTAGTTCGCCTAACTACGGGTTAAGGGGGGAAAGGTTGCTCGCCGAGATGTCGCATCTCGTGCCTACGTACTTTCATACGGCATGAAAGATCAGAGCAAACGTAGTTCGGGCTACGGAAGACACAAGTTTGTCTGACAGTTTTTTATCTCCTTAAGAAAGGGTTTTCCTGATTAAGGGTCCAAGAGGACAAAAACAGAGTTTGAATGTTTGTTTGAGTTTTTTTTACGAAAGAAATGTTTTTTAGGATGTTTGCAATCTCAATCGCACTAGAGACTATGACCCAGGAGTGAACGCTTTGTATGTCACCCAAAGGGTACCACACTGACATTCAGATTACTGGAGAGAGACCCTCCACTAACCTTTTCCCAGATAGCTTAAGGCTCGTAACCTACGACTTCAATTAACCTTATTACTGTGTTTTTGAATTGTTTTGAGATGAGAAGAGAAAGACGCCCTAAACCTACGGGTGAAAGGGAATCTACCTACAGTTATCATGCATGGGTCAAAACCTAATGTCTGTCATAATTCCCTCTTGCAGAGAGGAAATCAGAGATCCTAGGGGAAACAGCAAAAGAAAGCAAGCAGTAAACAGTAAACAGTAAAATGCATGCTATGCAACAGTACAAGCGAGGCAAGGGAGTCCGACTCAACCTCGAACCTAAGAAAACAACAGGCAAGAGGAGACAAGTTCCACCTCAAACCTAGAGGTAATCAACACAAGCAAACAAACAATACAACAAAAGAAAAGAAACAGAGAAAGCAGCCCAAGCAACAACAACAGTCTTCAGCAGACAGCAACTTCAATACTCAACAACAGCAGCTCTAAACAGCAAATCCTCTTGACAGCAAAGTTGACAGCAAAATGGCTTCATCTTCAAGCTATCTTCTATCTTCAAGCTTCATCAACTTCATCTTCAAGCTCTAGCAAGCACACTCCAAGCAAAGGTTAAATCACTAAGATCAAGGTTGCAATGTTGAAAACCAAATGAAAACCAAAGGAAATCATCAAGTACCAACATTGAAATGGAAAGGCATCCTCAAAGTTCTAATCAACTATGGGCATACCACACATCCCTCCAAAGGAGAGATGGAGTTTCCCTAGGAGGACTTTACATTATTGGATAGAATAGAAGCACACAATGCATTCTATGTTTGATGAAAGAATCAAAACTAGTCCTAATGGCTCTTCCTAAAACCCTAATTTCCTAAGCTCCTAAAAAAGCTCCTAAAAGAAAAGAAAGCTTCAACTCCAAGCTCCAATATTAAAGGCATAGCAGCTACACTAAATCTAGAATACCTCCCAAGAAGGAATCCAAGCAAATCCAGCTCCAAAGTCACCAACAAAACCAAACAAACAAGAGCACTAAAGATAGAACACCACAAGCACAAGCAACTTGCAAAATACAACTAAAATAGAAAACGAAGTTGTAAAATTCTAATTAAATTCCTAGGGAAACATGCATGTTTGAACAACCTAGGTTTAAAATATTAAAACCTAATTCAACTTCTAAGTCACCTAAATAATTTCTAAATTGAAGGGTATCAAGGTGATCCAAAAGATTGGGAAGGCTCTAATCTCAACACCTAAAATAGAACCTAAAAGTGTTCTAAAATTCTAACAAAAATTATAAGGGAACATACATGTCTACCCTAACACATACTAAAAAATCAAAGCCAGATTCAACACCAATTGGAAGAAAACAATTCAACAAAACAGATGATCAAATATGCAAATATTAAGGAGTTAAGCAAAATAAGAAAAATCAAATTAAATTGAAAAATGCATGAAAATGCATTTTATTGATTTCAAAAAATCACAAATTATCTCAAGATCATGGAGATATTTTTAAAATAATTTTTGGATCAAAATTGAATTTATTGTGATTTTTTGAAACAATAAAGCAATTAAAATAAACAAAATGAAATAAAAGAAAATATTAAAACTGAAATAAAACATGAGCCACAAGATGAGGGGACTTGGTAAGCATATCCAAGAGCTATGGGTGTGTCCACGCAAGCATCCCAGTCACGCGCTGACTTGGATTAATGAAAAGCAGTGTTTTGTGTTGAGAGTCAAATTCTCAGATCAAACATGAGCCATCAGATACTGCTACTAAGTCTTCTCAACAGACTAATCCAACGACATTGAGTCATCGTCTTCGTTCAAATCCTCAGATGGAGGAAGCACTGTTCAGGTGGCCGGAGAAGACCTCCGGTCGTCTTCTCCGGCGAGCAGGTGGTTGCAGGCGATCAAAAACTCCAAACCTTATACCAATCTCACTCCAAATTTTATGCTGATCACGATTATGAGCTTAGAATTTCCTAAATCCTTATGCATTTTCAAAACCGATACCAGATCTAAACTATGTCATATTCTTGAATTTCGCTGTCGCTACTGCGGAAATCGGCGCCGGCTGAACAGAAGAGTCGCCACCGTGCGTTATTTATCCCACGGGAGGGAAAGGAAACGCTCAGAGTAAACCTCGCACAACACGGGAAAGGTATGGTCGTCGCAACCAAAACCTGGATTCGGGAGTCGGTTACGCAAGGGGAAGGTATTAGCACCCCTCACGTCCGTCGTACTCGACGGGATCCACGCTTGTTTTCGGATATGGATTGTTATTCTATCTACTCTAAGGGTTAAGGGTTAAAAAGAAAAGAAAATGAAATGAAAATAACTCGGCAAAGTATCGCACTTTATGCCTACGTATTCCCGTCTGGAACGAGAAATTAGAGTCAACGTAGTTCGCCTACCTACGGGAAAGGAGGGGAAGGTTTCTCGCTAGGACATCGCATCCTATGCCTACATACTTTCATACAGCATGAAAGATCAGAGCAAACGTAGTTCGGGCCACGGACGATACAAGCTTGTCTTGGTTGATTTTATTCCTTCTGAAAAAGGTTTTTCTGATTAACAGTCCCGGCGGACAAAATGACGTCTTTATGAGTTCACATTCTTTTACGGAAGAAGTGTCTTTTATTGTGTTTGAAATTTTATAGTGTTTTTCGGTTTGTTTTGAGAAAGAAGAGACAGAACTCTAACCTACGGTTACGAAGGGAATCAAACTATCCTAATGTTATCATGCATGGGTTAAGACATAATTTCTATCATGCTCCTCTCTTGCACAGAGAGAAACAGAGATCCTAAGGGAACAGACGGAAACAGAAACAATAGATATACATACGATAAAGCAGTAAAATGCATGGATGCAACAATACAAGCGAGGCAAGGGAGTCCCACTCAACCTCGAACCTAGAAAACAATAGGCAAAAGTGAACAGAATTCACTTTCAACCCAACATGGTAAACAGCAAACAATACAGTCCAGAAAACCAATCAATACATCAGAAATGAATAACTAAAATAAACAGCCACAGCAACTCTGCATCAACACCCATCTTCAGGTCATCTCCAATCAGCTACAAGCTTCTGGCAAGCCTCAGTCTCCATCCCCACAGTCTTCAAGCAAGGGCTTTGGTCATCAATCTTCAGTCTACAATGGCTTTTCTTCAAGTCCTATCCTCCAAGCTGAGGGATCAATCACAAGAGTGAATTGGGTGTTAAGCAATTAGTTGACTACCAAGGGTGGCAAACCAACTGCTACTAACACATAAGATATTTTCTCTCAAGAGTTCTATCCCTTAGACAGTAGCACCAAGCCTTCCAAAGGAAGGGGGTGAGTGTCTTAGAGAGACTTTGTATCACAGAGAGGAATGGAGGCAGTCAAGGCCTTCCATGTTTGAGAATCAAGCTTTCTAATCTAGAGCTCTTCCTAGCTCCTAAACCCTAATCTCCTCAACAGCTGCTAGCAGGAATCTCCTCATCAACTCTGGAAGTTGGTCTTCAAGCTCTGGATCTCCAATGGCTTCAACATCACAAGTCTTCAGCTCTCCCAATCCCCAAGCAATCCCCTTACCCACACAGACAAACAATAATCCACAGAGGGCACACCACACCAATCAATCAAATATGGCAGTATACTAATAGCAGTAGGGGAATCCTGACATTTTCTAAGGGATCTAATAACTACCCATAGTCCCTATAGTCCCATACCCCACAAATCAAAGGAAAATTTCCTAAAAGAATTAAACTATCTCACCTAAGTTGATTTAAAACCCTGATTTTATTCATGTTGTTCACACCTAAACTAAACCCCTAAAATCAAGTCCTAAAAATATGAACTAAATTGCATGTACAAGCTAACCATGTCTATTAATCAACCTAAAAAGAATGGATTAAAAATATTATAGTAACTATTAGAACAAAAATTATCAAATTCATGCATGAAATGAAACACCTAAAATAGGCATTTATTTGGAAAATATGGGAAAAATATCAAATAAAAAATAAAATGCAATTTTTATTTTTTATAATTTTCTAGACATCTTGAAGAAATTAATGCAAAAAGAATCAATTGAAAATATGCATTTTTCTATTTTTTATGATTTTTTGAAAATGTATGAAAATGAAAAGAAATTAAAATAAAATAAAAGGGCAGGGGGTATGAAAAGTAAGAAAAATAATGGATACACGTTGGGCCCAGCAAGTTGGGGGGCGCGAAAAGCATTTGAGCCCAGACTGGCCACTAACTCAAACGCGGCGTTTTGAGGTTTTAAATTTTCCCTCCGTTCTCAGAATTGAATCGTGGCCGCACGATGAGATGATTAAGTCAAAACCTGGAAATGATCTGATGGCTGAGGGTCATCGTCCCCAACGAGCCCTAGGGTTTTGCAGAATTCTCCTCCCATGCACAAACTTCCACTGCTCAGTTCTCCCTCATCACTCAACCAAACGCCACGATCCCAACACCAAAGCTGCTCTACTTTTCACCCTCTACAAGATCCTAACCCTAGGTTTTGCTGAATCTCAATGTATAATCGAGCTCGATAGCTGGAAGATCCTGGTACCACTTCATTACACCTGATGTGCATGATCACCAAACTTGCACATTCTTGTACTAATGCACTCACCATATGGCACTGATTATCCTGAACTAATCTATCATGATTATCATCTCCTAAACTAGGATTTCTTGCTCATCAAAGTTTCACCACTCTGCCATCAAACTTCATATAACTTTCTCTAGATCTCAGGATCCACTCCCCTATGGTCTCTAAGCATTTTATCCTAACCACATGATCTATAACTGGCTAAATAAGGAGATTCGAAGGGAAATGCCTACCTTGCAAGTGATGATGGCAGGTGTAGTTGTAATGCAATTCAAGACCTGTAATGGCTTCTAGATGCTCCTCCAATGGTGTGCTTTCTACTGTTTGCAATGGTTCTGGCTCAATCTTCTTGAATCACCTTAACCCCCTCTTCATGCAAGTTGGAGTGTAAACTTGGATCACCCTAACCAGCCACGAATTCTCCTCAATTTTCTTTGCCAAATACTCTATGACAATGGTGGATGATGATGATAACAGAAATTGAGATGATTGATGAAGCTTCAATGGAGTTTGAAGAGAAAATGCAAGTGGGAGTGAAGGAATCAAAGTAGGGTTTGCAAGCTCAAAGAATCACCAACCAATGCACAAATGGCTTCATTTCCTTATGTAGGTGAGGATTAACAGAATGAGAAGCTTCTAGATTGGTCCTAGAGGGATCTAGAAACTTGTGGAACTTTCATGAAATTATCATTTGATGGTATTTTGAATCATCTCATATCATGCTTGCACCTTGGGTAAATTTGTGTGAAAATCTCCTTTCATGAGATATTAGGAGTGTATGTATGAAAAACCAAGCTTTTCCTTGCCTTGTGTTAGGTTTTACCATGTTGCCTTATGATGCAAGAAACAACTTTACAAAGGAAGCCCAATTTTTAAGCCTAAACTCAAAAATGTGGCTGAACCAATGTCTTTAAAATGATGTTGGGAATCAATTTGGTATATTGGATGACCCATATTGGATTTGTAGATCTCTCAAACCATTTTCCAACTTGAACTTTTTCAAGTTATATGCCTTTTTTAGGTCATTTTTCACCAACTTTGGTCAAGTCTCATTCCATACATTTACAAACTTCCATGACTTCTTTTATAGACTTAAAATGGCATTTTGAGCAACTTTGATGTTGGGAAGTTTTTCATTTGAAGCTCCCTTGTATGAGTTTTAGGCATAGGCTAAGAATGACCTGTAATCCTCAGATGACCAAAATACCCTTTGCTTGCCAAGCCCATAAGTAGAGTTACACAAGTCATATGAAGGCATACTATACCATTCTAGAAAGCTAACACAATGCGGAACAACTCTTATGTTGACCAGAAATTCATTTGAAATCTCCTTGAGGGGTAAAAATAGCTTGGAAGTCAAGTCACTTTCACAGACAAAAATTCAGATACCTCAGATGACCTGTAACTTGCAAGGACCAAAACTTGAGTTCTATAAATCTCATTAATGTCTTCCACCACTCAAATTAAAGGTCTTGAGATCCTATACAAGTTTCATGTTGGCCAAGGATCCATTTGAAGCTTTCATTTTGACTTATCTTGCTTGGCAATTTGACCTAAACTAGGGGATTTTACACAGAAACCCTAATTTAGAAACTCCTCTTCTCCTTGATTTCTCTTGAATTCTTCTTAGCATAACAACATACCCTTATTCTTCATGTCAAATGATAAACCCCACATCTCCTCAATAGCCCTCACTGCCTTTCAGTCAGTCAATTGACCTAGAGTTGACCCAGGGTTGACCCAGATGAAACCCTAGTTGACTGTCTTCATCCACAACTCTTGTGATCATCTCAATGATTTGTCTCATTCTCCAAATGGCTTTCTAAGTCTCCCATGATGTCCACATACCCTCCATGCTCAGCCCACAACTCACAATTTCTTTGTTGACAGATAGGAGATAGATTAATTGCTTGATCCATTGACTTGATAGCTTCCCAATTCTTTCTGATGACTTGAATGAGGTTGAATTTGAAAAATCTCCTCTTGATAGGCCTCTAGAGATGAGAATAATGATTGGTCCCCTGTTGGATGACTTGCTATGCTTATGCTATGTAGATGATCAAACTATATACATGACTCTATATGCAAATGCTAATGATATTGAAATATAAACCAAGTGAATAAGGTTGGGCAAATTTTAGGGTGCAACAGCTGCCCCTATTCAAGCGACTTGGACCCGATTGGGTGAAGAGCCCGGAGCCTTTAGACATTCGCGGTACGAGACGGTTGAATACTAGAAACCCAGAAATTTGCCAACCGCAGAAATAAACTGCGCCACTGCTTGAGGAACGACGTTCATCAGCTGAATCTGACTGTTACGACAACCCACTGATCTCATAGCGACCGTGCTGGGGATTATTTGTCCTTCCACGTAGTGAATAACCGTTCCATGTTAGGAATAACACCGTCCATGTTAGGAGTAACCGTTCCACTTTAGGAATAAATTTTTCCTTTCCACGTAAGGAAACACCATCTTATCTGAGCTTGCCCACGTCAGGACTCCAATTCTTCCGCGTAATGAAACACAACCTCGATCTGTCCACGTCAGGACTCCAGCTTGATATGTCCACGTAAGGACCCAATCTTTCCACGTCAGAAATAAACTCATCTTTCCACGTAAGGAACCCATTTCTCTTCCACGTAAGGAATGTTTTCGATATGTTCACGTAAGGACTCTAATCTTTCCATGTAAGGAATAAATCTTCTCTGTATCTGTCCACGTTAGGACTAAACTCTTCCACGTCAGGAATAATCTCTTTCTTTCCACGTCAGGAATACAAGCCTCTTTCCACGTAAGGAATACTATCTTTCCACGTAAGGAATCACAATCCTTCCACGTTAGGCATTAATCTCTCTGAACTCGTCCACGTCAGGACTAAACTTTCCACGTAAGGAATCTATCTTCTTTTCCACGTAAGGAAACCAACTTCTTTCCACGTAAGGGGAACATCGTCCTGATCTGTCCGCGTAAGGACTCAATCTTTCCACGTTAGGAATCAAACTTTTTCCACGTTAGGAGTCAACTTCTTTTATTCCACGTAAGGAATACATCATCCGCGTTAGGACCCGCCTTTCCATATTAGGGACACAATCTCTTTTCCACATAAGGAATCATTTTTCTTCCACGTAAGGAATCACCATCTCTTATTCTACGTAAGGAATACAAACTTTCCCCATAAGGAAAATAATTTGAGATGTCCACGTAAGGACTACATCGTCCACGTTAGGACCCCCTTTTCCACGTTAGGAATAATAATCTTCTTGATTTGTCCATGTTAGGACTCCATCGTTCCACGTAAGGAACACTCCTTTATCTGTCCACGTAAGGACTCCAGCCTTTCCACGTAAGGAAACGCTTTTCGTCTTGATTTGTCCACGTTAGGACTCACCACTCGACTCGCTGAGGATAAAAACTTGTCCACATCAGGACTCATATCTCAACCTGCTGAAGAAATAAACTTGTCCACGTCAGGACTTGCGCGTCTTCTACTTGCTGGGGAAATACGACTGTGTCCACGTCAGGACCCATACTTTGCCAACAACTCAAAGAAGGATAAACTTGTCCACGTCAGGACTCTCGTTTCTTGCCATCGCGAAGAACTACAAACTTGTCCACGTCAGGACGCGCATTTCACCATTATGAGTAAAGCTATTTGCTGGGAGTAAATTGTCCACGTCAGGACACCACTACGAAGAGTAACCAACTTTGTCCATGTTATGACTTCATACTCAATCAATACTGAGAACTGAAATCTGTCCACATTAGGACTAACACATATCGTCAACTTGAGGAAATGTCCACGTTAGGACTCCACATTCCAACAATTCTGAGAAATCAAACCTGCCCACGTTAGGACTAGCACCTCCCATCAGCCCGGGGAAATCAAGTTATCCACGTTAGGACACCCACTCCTCTAGCACGAGGAAAACCTATCCATAAACTTTCCACGTTAAGACTCATCCTTCCATTGGTCCGCAAACTTCTTATCACTGCCGTTACAACAACTTGGAGACTGACTCTACTGGGGATATTTGGAAACCAAACCACTGGATTCCTGCTCTGATAACCAGCGGTAGCCTCTGAAATTCTGGTTCATGAAACCTTTTAATGCTGACGTAACAACAACTTTGAAGGAAACGATCCGCTGGTCGGACTAGAGAAACTTCAACAAGAAATCCTGGCGGGGAAATAAGTAACTCTGCTTGGGGACAAAGGGAAACTTATCCTGATAACTCTGTGGGGAGTAGTGCCACAGCCGACACTTCGTTGGATGTCTCATGCCGAGACCTCGAATGTTTATTGATTCACCTGAGCGAGGGCTCTCTACCTGCAAGAGAAACAATACTTGGAACAAACGGTTAGCCAACCTAGTTTATGCTTCACAAATGCGTATGTTCGACAATGATGCAATGATCCATTCGACATGGAAATGCTACGCATTTTTTGTTTGGGTGGATGCAAGTATGACACTATATGCTTATGTAAATGCAGACTCGAACTGCCGAGATACAGGAACCGCTTCAGCAAAATAAATGCTGAAGATAATGCCGACTCCGCTGGGGATAGCCAGGTGCTATAGAATTATTCCAGCAAAATAAATGCTGGGAGAGTGAAGTCGACTCAGATGGGAAATTGGGAGCTCGAACCAAACACCTCACTGAAGTAACACCCTGCTGGGGGATATAACTCTGCTAGAGAATAGCAGATGCGCCTGGTATGATTGAACTTCTGCTGGAGAGTGAACGGATATCACACGGCATTCTGACAAAATAAATGCCAACGCGCCATACCAACTCTGCCGGGGAGGGTCTCAATCTTCGAATTCCACTGGGAGGAATGAAGACCCTGGTTGGAAAGAGAACTCCGCTGGGGATGGGATGATTCTCTTGGGAAAATCAACTGACTCCGTTGGGGGAGAGTACCTGACCCTGCGGGAAAGGTGAACTTGCCTGAATACAGCCTTACGATCTTGGAATCGTCAATTCTGCTGAGGATAGATGTCTTTGCTGAAGGATGTCCTTCGAAATAAGCTACGACTAGCTGGGGAATTCTATTCTTCCTCAGGAAGAACGTGCATGATCTGCGTGGGGACGAGTCTTTCGTTATTGCAATCTTTTGATCATCTTCCTCGTATGGCTATGAAACCTGCAACAACACAAACAAGACAAGACAAGCCCATGCAACCAAATCGATTCAGGTTAGTGACGTTATTTTCAGTTAATTCAAAGCTTTAGCAACTGTTGGCAAGGGCCAGTGATGTTATACACATGCTAGTTTCAATAAACTTAGGCGTTTTATCATGCACAAAACAGTAAGGAACCAGCATCAAGTACTGAATAACATATTTTATTGATTGGGCCCCTGAATGGGCGGAGTTTTTGTACACGGGATGTAACTCCTGAAAAGAGGAAGCTACGCAAAACAAATACACAAGTATGCACAAGAAGCATAAATATTTGACAAATTAAATTTTGTACACATGTCGGCAACGGGGTGCAGACGAACACCACGAATTGATCCTCCTATGACTCATCCGACTCTAACGCTTTCCCGGTATCCATACTTCTGAAGCGGTTGTATCTGATAATCGATCCCTCAGGTATTCTCCCGCACTGATGCTCGTTGCAGTGTCAAATTCGGACCGCAGTCATTTGCTTTTCAAATCCCTAACTTTTGCGTGAACCACCCTTTACGGGTTTTCAGTTCACCGGGATACCCCTTTTTGCCGAAGCCGCCCAGTGTAGGTTTTCAACTTCGCGGGTGTACATTTTTTTATTTTATCCCTACCTTTTGCCCGAACCTTTTATTCTGTTTTTGGTTCGCCAGGATGCCCCATTTTTGCCTGGACTCTCTTTTTTCTGTCCAGCAGGTCAATTTTAAGCAAAGTATTTTTTAACTGCGTCCGAATTCACAGGTGACGTGAAGTCTTCACCGTCCATAGTGGACAACAACAATGCTCCTCCTGAAAAGACTTTCCTGACAACGTATGGCCCTTCGTAGTTGGGGGTCCACTTGCCCCTGTGATCTGCCTGCGGCGGGAGAATCTTTTTCAGCACAAGGTCGCCCGTCTGAAAACTTCGCGGATGTATCTTCTTATCGTATGCTTTCTTCATTCGGCTCTGGTACAAACGACCGTATGCTAGAGAAGCTAGCCTCTTCTCATCCATCAAACTCAATTGGTTCAACCTGTCTTTCACCCATTCTGCCTCGTCCAGCTGAACGTCTCGCAATACCCTCAGAGAAGGGATCTCAACTTCCAATGGTAATACCGCTTCCATTCCGTATACTAACGAGAACGGAGTTGCCCCGGTTGATGTGCGTACCGTCGTACGATAACCGTGCAAAGCAAAAGGTAGCATCTCATGCCAATCCTTGTAGGTCACCACCATTTTCTGAACGATCTTCTTGATATTCTTATTGGCTGCTTCGACAGCGCCATTCATCTTGGGTCGGTAAGGGGAGGAGTTGTGATGTTCGATCTTGAAATTCTGACAGAGCTCCTTCATCATTTTGTTGTTCAGGTTTGAGTCGTTGTCTGTGATTATCCGCTCGGGAATCCCATATCGGCAAATGATATCTCTCTTGATGAATCTGGCCACCACTTGCTTAGTTACATTTGCGTACGACGCCGCTTCTACCCACTTGGTGAAATAATCGATTGCTACTAGGATGAACCGATGCCCGTTAGAAGCCGTTGGCTCGATCTTTCCAATCATATCTATTCCCCACATCAAGAATGGCCATGGCGATGACATCACATTTAGAGGGCTCGGAGGCACATGAATCTTATCAGCATAGATTTGGCACTTGTGGCACTTCCTTGCGAACTTGAAACAGTCAGTTTCCATAGTCAGCCAAAAGTAACCTGCCCGCAGCAGCTTTCTCGCCATAGCATGCCCACCAGCATGCGTACCAAAGGTACCTTCGTGTATTTCCTCCATGAGCAGCTTTGCCTCTCCTTCGTCTACACAACGCAACAGCACCAAGTCGTGGTTTCTTCTGTATAAGACGCCATCCGGGTTTAAATAGAAATTACCCGTTAATCTCCTGAGAGTCTTCTGATCTTGACTGGATGCCCCAGTCGGATACTCTTTGTTCTTCAGGAAATTAAGGATATCAAAATACCACGGTTTATCATCGGATGCTTCATCGATAGCAAATACAAAGGCAGGCCTGTCAAGCCGAGAGATAATGATTCTGGGAGCCTCGCTCCAGAAATTGACTTTGTACATGGAAGACAAAGTGGCCAGGGCGTCAGCCATTTGATTCTCTGCCCGCGGTACGTGATGCAATTCAACCTTATCGAAGAAAGGCAACAATCTCCTTGCATAGTTCATGTAATGTATCAAATTGGGCTGACGTGTCTCCCATTCCCCTTTTATCTGATTCACCACCAGAGCTGAATCTCCGTATACGTCTAAATTCTTGATTCGCAAATCAATGGCTTCTTCAAGCCCCATTATACAAGCTTCGTATTCGGCCTCATTATTGGTGACGACAAAGGTCAATCGGGCAGTAAACGAGATGTGCGACCCGTGTGGCGTAGTGATGATTGCCCCTATTCCGCTACCGTAAGCATTCACAGCTCCGTCAAATATCATCTTCCATTTGGAACCCAACTCTGGTCCTTCGTCTGGCAACGGCTCTTCACAATCTTTCATTTTTAGGTACATGATATCCTCGTCAGGAAAATCAAACCTCATCGATTGGTAATCTTCAATAGGCTGCTCCGCCAAGTACTCGGACAGCACACTCCCCTTTATAGCCTTTTGCGAGACGTATTGTATGTCATATTCAGTCAAGACCATCTGCCAACGGGCAATTCTCCCTGACAACGCCTGCTTTTCGAATACATATTTGATAGGATCCATCTTCGAGATGAGCATAGTTGTATGATTCAGCATGTATTGCCTCAAACGCTTGGCGGCCCAAGCTAGCGCGCAACAAGTTTTCTCAAGCATTGAATATCGAGATTCACAGTCTGTAAATTTCTTGCTCAAGTAGTAGATCGCATGCTCTTTTCTTCCTGTCTCGTCGTGTTGACCGAGAACACAACCCATGCTTCCCTCAAGAACCGTCAAATACATGATCAAGGGTCTGCCTGCCACTGGGGGTATCAAGATAGGAGGCTCCTGCAAATACTGCTTGATTTTATCGAACGCCTTTTGACAACTTTTGTTCCATGTTACAGCTTGATATTTCTTCAACAGCTTGAATAATGGTTCACACGTAGCAGTTAGGTGAGATATGAACCGGGCGATGTAGTTCAACCTCCCTAAAAACCCGCGCACCTCTTTCTCTGTTTTAGGCGTCGGCATTTCTTGAATTGCCTTTATTTTAGCAGGGTCGACCTCTATTCCTCTTTCGCTTACGATAAACCCCAGCAGCTTACCGATCTCACCCCGAAGGTGCATTTGTTAGGGTTCAGTCTCAGCCTGAACTTCCTAAGCCTTTTAAATAACTTCAGCAGATTAACCAGATGCTCTTCCTCCGTCTGGGATTTGGCAATCATATCGTCAACATAAACTTCGATCTCTTTATGCATCATATCATGGAAAAGAGTCGTCATCGCACGCTGATACGTTGCCCCAGCATTCTTCAAACCAAAGGGCATCACTTTGTAGCAAAATGTTCCCCAAGGCGTTATGAAAGTGGTCTTCTCCATATCCTCTAGCGCCATTTTAATCTGATTATAGCCTAGGAAGCCATCCATGAAGGAGAATACGGAGTATTGAGCAGTGTTATCAACTAGCACGTCAATATGAGGAAGCGGAAAATCGTCTTTTGGGCTTGCTTTATTCAAATCTCTATAATCCACGCACATTCGAACCTTGCCATCTTTCTTTGGCACTGGTACGATGTTAGCAACCCATGAGGGATATTTTGTCACAGCCAGGAAACCAGCGTCCCACTGTTTTTGAACTTCCTCTTTGATCTTTACTGCCATATCTGGTCGAGTTCTGCGAAGTTTTTGTTTGACCGGCGGGCATTCTTCTCTCAGTGGCAGCCGGTGCACAACCATATCTGTATCGAGCCCTGGCATATCTTCATATGACCAAGCGAATACATCACTATACTCTCGGAGCATTTCAACCAGTCTTCGCTTGATATCGCCCTACAGCGCGGCTCCGATACGAATATTCTTCTCAACCTCTTCCGACCCCAAATTGATAATTTCGATGACCTCGTCGTGAGGCAGAATGGATCTTTCCTCTTGCTTCACCAACCAAGACAGTTCTTCAGGAACGTCACTATCTTCGACAACCTCTTCTTCGGCCTGAAATACCGGATGCTCAAAGTCGGGACGAGTCATAGGTGATTCAAGGATGTCATCTGAAAATGCTATCCTGCAAAAGGAATGGTTAAGTGCTTCAAAAAGCGTATAAAGCGAATAACCACGTTGCCATTTTATTGAAAAAATACAAAACTAGAAAGACAGGGATTACAGTATTTGCACATGAAAAAACGCCATTTATTTAATGATTAACACGCAATGTTCATAACAACACAGCCCTAAGCAAATCCTGATGCCCCGGGCAAGACATCAGATTATTCAACAATTAATAAAGCAAAGCATTACTGTTTAAGAGTCACAAGAACAAGCTCCTGAACAGACCAGTTGCACAGTCCCTGTCCTGGCGTGCTTGGGTGAATCCAGGCATCCATATCACAGTCGCTGTCTCCTTCGTCAGACTCCGAAGCAGCATTGATGGTTTCATGACATACTCCACTGGCAGAGATGGTTATTGGCCCTCTGAAACGGGGTGGCCCCACAGCAGGTGTTGACGACGACGGTTGGTATCCCAGCCCGAACCGGTCCATCTTTACAGGAATATCCAGCACTTTTCACCAGCCCTTTGCTTTTCCTGCCTCCACTAGAGCTTGAGCTTCTTTATACGACGAGACAGCTGTCTCTGACACTTTGCTCGGTCCGGGACCTTGGTCCTTGATACGCAACCCTTCAAATGCCTGGCAAGGTGTTTCGTGGATCTCTCCGTCGACCTCCACGTATTTAAATGACGACAGATGGCTGACCAGGATGTCTTCTTCTCTGCACACGGTGACTACGCTGTCTCCGACCATATATTTCAACTTCTGATGCAGGGTAGACGTGACTGCCCCAGCCCCATGAATCCAGGGTCGTCCTAGCAGGCAGCTATACGCAGGCTGTATATCCATGATATAAAATTCCGTAGAGAACACCTCCGGCCCCACCTGCAGAGGCAATGTTATCGATCCAAAGGCTGTTCTTCGCGTGCCGTCAAACGCTCTGACTACCAAGTCACTGGGCGTGCACAGGATTCCTCTGACATCTAGCTTCATCATCGCCTTCTTAGGCAGCACATTCAAAGACGATCCGGTGTCGACCAATACATGCGACATTACTGATCCTCTACACTCGACAGATATGTGCAGCGCCATATTATGATCTCTCCCTTTAGGGGTGAAATCGAAGTCGGTAAAGCCCAGGTTGTGGCCTGCATTCACATGTGCCAACACTCCTTCCAGTTGATTCACGGAGACGTCTTGGGGTACGAAGGAAGTATCCAGGACTTTCAACAAAGCATTTCTGTGAGCTTCAGAACACAAGAGCAATGACAAAATAGATATCTTGGACGGCGTCTGCTGCAGATGCTCCACAATCTTATAATCACTTTTTCGAATTAAGCGCATGAACTCTTCTACATCCTTCGATGCCGCTTCTTTTTCGCTTGCTTGCACTGGGACATTCTCAATCATTTTCCCCTTTCCTTTCGCTAGTCTTTCGGCCTCCACTTCAGGTGATATAAAGATCCTACCACTCCTTGTCATACCCCCTGAACCAACAACATTGTCCACAGTCTCGGCTGGCTGCTTATGAACATCAATCTTTATCCCGTCACAATACACCTCCAACCCATATGACCATGGGACTGCTTTTGTGTTCTCGTACGGGATCGGTCCGGCCTTAGTTATGGTGATCGGTGGTTGCTGGACCGGCGCTGCAATAGTGATTGTCTACCGAGGAATCGTTACAGTGGCCACATCACTCTGATCATCTGCTGCTGCCCCTGCAGGCTCTTCAATTGCTGCTCGGTCAAACTGCAATGTGCCTCCATCAATTAAAACCTGAATGCCTTTCTTCAAATCATCACACCCCCCAGCTAGGGTCCAGCATTCTAAGCAATACTCGTCACATCCTGGATAGACACCCCCTTGCAACAGTCTGCTCTTTATCTCGCTCAACGGCGTCTTCAAATCATCGACATTCATAATCAAATTCAAATCCTCCTCAGTCGAATGGCGTTTGCCCCATGATTAGGCATGGGTTTCTGCACTATATTCGGTCCTGCCGTTCCGAAATTGATAGTCTTATTGTCCAAAAGATCCTGCACAATGTGCTTAAAAGCATGGCAACCCTCTATATCATGGCCCGGAGCCCCAGAATGAAACTCACAGTGCCTGCTTGCATTATAACCATACGGAGGAGTTCCCGTTATCGGTGCCAGAGTTCTCTTTTCTACCAAATTTAGACCCAACAGCGTTTGCAACAAATCATCATATGTTGAGGGAGGCTTCTCAAATACTCTTCTTGGTTTACCACCTTGGAATCTTCGCTGAGCCTGTTGCGCCCCCTGCTGTGGTTGCTGCTGCTGTTGCTGTTGTTGCTGCATTGGCTGCTGCTGAAACGGTTGTTGTTGTTGAAGTGGTTGTTGTGGTTGCTGATATGGGATAGTAACACTCGCCACCTGCTGCGGCTGATGATATTGGTTTCGTCCCCTGCCTCGGCCTCGGCCTCGGCCTCCAAATACTGCACTTGCCTCGCCCTGACGGCGCCCACCAAAAGCCTTCCTATTACTGCCAGATGCAGTTGATTCCTCAGCCTGGAATTTTCCTTGTTTAATGTTACGTTCAATCTTTTCTCCCATCAGGATTAAGTCTGAAAAACTGGCCAGAGATGTATGAAACAACATGTCATGAAATAAGCCTGTGAATGTGCCGACGAACATGTCATTCATTTCCTTGTCTTCTAAAGGAGGGCAGACCCTGGCAGCCATATCGCGCCACCTTTGCGCGTACTCTTTAAAGCTCTCCCCCTTCTTCTGAGACAGCCCTGTCAATTGGACCCGATTGGGCGCCAAGTCGCTGTTATACTTGTAGTGGGCTACAAATGCCTCCGCCAATTGCTTCCATGTCTTGATATTAGTTGGCTTCAACCCCATGTACCACTCTAAGGAAGGTCCTGACAGACTATCTTGAAAGAAATGCATTAGCATTCTCTCATCAGTTGAATATGCAGACATCTTTCTGTAATAAGCCCGCACGTGCACTTTCGGACATGTGTCCCCTTTATACTTATCAAACGTAGGAGCTTTGAATTTGATTGGCACCCTCAAGCCAGGTACCAGGCCCATTGTTGCCATGTCCAAGCCCACAGCACTTTGGTTCAGGACCCCCCTCATCTGCTCTTCCAGCATTCTGATCTTCTGGGAGTCATCCATCGGCCCTTCGAAACCTCCGCCGGAGAAAGCGTCCTCCTGCTGATCTTCTTGCCACATACCATTCCCCGCTCCATACCCATCGTATCCATTATTACGGCCAGCTCTAATTTGATTCATCACCGGACCTCGGCCTCTGTTGCCGTATCCCTGAACACCTCCAGCAGGCCCAAAAGCCATAAACCCAGCGCCGTTTCCGTTTCCGAAACCTCCGTAACCCTGATTGGCCACACCATAACCATCTTGCCCAAAGCCTTGAGCATTGAAACCATACTTCCCAGCGTTATCGAATCCCTGATCGTTGAACCCGAATCCAGCATTGCCAAAGCCGTTCCCTCCCATATTATCACCCAAGTTGACATCACCAAGCCCAACGTTATGGACGGCAGTCTCGTTCCCAACTCCGACGTTACTGTTCCCAGCAGCGGTAGCGTTGTTGACATTAGCGGCCGGTATATTGACTACAGGTGGAGCCACTGGCGTGGGAGTGCCATCTCCATGAACAGTATCGACTCGTACAGACTGATGATCCTCGTTACCGTGACCAGCATTCCGGGCCAACAGAGGTTGGACTATGGCTTGCAAATTTTCCTGACCTTTTGCAATAGCTTCCATGGTCTGCATAAAGAGAGCTAGCTTCTCGCGCACATCTTGCATCTCGTTCTGCATTTGATCCATGATTCTTCGACAGTTGGTGCGAGTGGAATAGCGGTGCGGGTGCTTATCTGCAATCCTGGAAATACCTGGTACAGAGCAGGAAATAAGACACCATCCAAAGATTACCTGTAATGCAATATGAATATGAATGCAATGCAATGTGTGTCTGTGCATTAGGGAAATTCATTCCCCGATTCTAGTGTGACGGTGTCGGTGCAGTGACAGTGTTATCAATATAAAGATCGGAGCTGAATCACAGAAAGCCTCATATATTGCTGCGAAACCAATAAGCCAAGAATACAATATCACTGAGAGTACAACAAAAAAGGCATGACCTCAACCAACAATCCTGGTGATGGTCAACACTTATGCAAATAAAGCATACAAGTTACCACATGAAATGATCAAATCCTCCCATAAGTCTGGTACTCTTCTAGCAGCTTCTTGGTCTCCGGATGGCTTGGTCGATCAAGCAGCCCTTCAACAAGTTGGTTTCTTTTCTTAAGAGCACGTCGCACGTCTTCAGCGGTTTCTTCCCATACCCCCTCTCCGAAGTGATCCTCTAGTTTACGCTTCTGAGACACAGCTTCATCTCTGCCTTTGATGGCCTTGTTTAGTGTATCTGGAGACTGTACCGAGTCATCACCTCTTCTTCACACTTCTTGATGCTGGACTTCAACTGCTCTTCGAGGTCGGAAATTTGCTGCTTCAACTTATCCTCCCTCTTCTTATTGTTGGTGAGCGTGGCATTCCAGGTCTTGTTGCAAGAAGAGATCTCTCGGTGTGCTGCGTCGAGCGCCTTCTTTTTGGATTCCAGCATCTCATGGGAGCTTCTGAACTCTTGCCCCAGACGTTCGCGCTTCTTCCTCTCCTCAGTCAACTCAGCCCCTAACCTGTTCATTAGCTCAATCTGCTGTTGGAAAGCATACACGGCCTTGTTTTTCTCACTGCGTATCTGGGCTAGCTCCTGCTCTAACCCTTCGTTGATCTTCATCAAGGCTTCTTTTTCTTTCACAACTTGCTCGTAGGCCTCCCTAGAAACAGTAGTTGGCTCTACTACCGAAATAGGAACAAGGATTGGTGCATCTGGATATGGCATCCGCAACTGACTTGCTCTCTCCTGGATCCAAACCCTGTAAGGTGCATAGGCCTGACAGTCATTCTTCCCTAACAACGGCTTCCCTCTTCGGTTAATACGCGTCCAAGCATGCTGCAACTTGGCCAATAACTCCCCCTTCAAATCTCCGGTGAAGTACAGAGATTCCTGTACTTCTTCCTCCTTTGGCGGGTTCTTCAGCGCATATCCGAACTGACGGACCAACAGCGATGGGTTGTAGTTGATACACCCTTTTCTTCCAATCAGCGGCACATTAGGGTACCCGGAACAACTGAATATAAGCTCAGATCCTAGTAGGTCTCGATCAAACCACTCAACGTCTTCGGAAGATAGCCTCATCAGGCGCTCTGACCAGCTAGCTTTGGTTGCACTCTTCACAAAAGATCCCTTCATGGGAAGGTGGCTTTTAAACCACATATCCAGCAATGGTACACAGAAATGAACATTATTTCCCCTTCCCTTCTCATTCTTGTAATGCAGTGAGTGGTAGAAATCTCCGAGCAAGGTCGGTACAGGATTACCAGCGGCAAACAAGTAGAAGGCATCGAAGTCCACAAAATCTGGTATATTGGGAAACAATATTATGCCGTAAATGCACAGAGCCAGCACAGCATTGAAGGCAATCCAACACCCGCTCTTAGCGTACTCTTGGGCTTTACCAATCAAGAACTGGAGCGAGAAGCCTGGCACTCCACGGGAAACAGTGGTCAGCATTTCAGAAGCATCCACATGCAAAGCTTTTGCCAAGTCCTCCGGCTTGGGCTTAACGCCAGAATGAATGAACGGAACCTGGTTCTGCACGGGTAACTCAGTAAACTCCACATACTCCTCAATGGTAGGCCCCATAATGAAATCAGCAAATGTAAAACATCTCAATGCGGGATCATAGAATTGCATCAAAGCGTACAACCCATCTAGCTCTGTCTCCGTGGGTTTGCGCACCAATCTCAATAGTCTTCCATAGCTCATTCTGAAGCTCCTACGAACATCCTCATCAGCCAGAGAGATCAACCCAAGCAGGGGAACAACATCGGGAGTAGGCAATTTGTAAGCAACTGTCCTTCTTAAGCTGGCCATGACCAATCACTCAGAAATCCGGACACTAGAACTAGGGAAATGCAAATGCACCTGCAGCACAGACACACGTTAGTGGGATGCAATGATGATGGGTATGCAAACAATGCAATGCGAGTAACATGCAACAGGGACCAACTGCCGTAGCTGAATAGCCTGAACCATATCAAGAAGTCTCAGATAAATTCCCTAGAAGTCCTCAAACCCTGGTCTCAGATAGACCTAGAACAAAGCTCCAACAACGGTCTCTGACAGCCCTCAAACCATAATTCCAACTGGTCTCTGGTAGACCTCAAATCACATCTCCAACTGGTCTCTGACAGACCTCAGGACTATCCAACTGGTCTCTGACAGACCTCATAACACATCTCCAAGTGGTCTCTGACAGACCTCATAACTCTCCATAAATACCCAGGAACTCTGATCAAGAAATAACCGGTATCTGGAGGTCTAGTTACCTGCATAACCCCAAACCCTCTCACAGGTGGATGTCCTAGTAACTGACAAAGGTATGGCGTCCTATGCGGTCATCGGCGTCACAGACTTTCAGGGTTGATGATACGATTCCCAGAAGGATTGGCATCATCAAATCCTGAAGAGGCCTCACTTAGCCAACTTCCAAATGATCGGTCCCCAGAGTCGACAATTCAACTAACCAGCAACCCACGCCAACCAAAGGAAGGGGCAGGAGGCCAACCAGAGGAACCTCGTCTGAGTGTAGATTTCGCGGGACACCAAGGCAAGCAAAGCAAGTGGGCGCCAACTAATCTCTACTCTAATTCTAGGTGCACTCAAGCCCAGGTCCGGCTTCTCACTCAATATCAGAACACCCGTCACACCCCAATACAACAATAATAATCAATATATATAATGCTGAAAATAAAGGTCAGAAATATAAATCCATACAAAATCCTGGACGGGAAAACAAGCGTTAGGATTGACTCTCTTAAGGGACGTTGGATCCCAAATGCATAAGAACCATCGCAGTCCTTAGCAGCCAGGGGACGTTGGATCCCCAGCAGAGTCGCCAGCTGTCGCTACTGCGAAAATCGGCGCCGGCTGAACAGAAGAGTCGCCACCGTGCGTTATTTATCCCACGGGAGGGAAAGGAAACGCTCAGAGTAAACCTCGCACAACACGGGAAAGGTATGGTCGTCGCAACCAAAACCTGGATTCGGGAGTCGGTTACGCAAGGGGAAGGTATTAGCACCCCTCACGTCCGTCGTACTCGACGGGATCCACGCTTGTTTTCGGATATGGATTGTTATTCTATCTACTCTAAGGGTTAAGGGTTAAAAAGAAAATAAAATGAAATGAAAATAACTCGGCAAAGTATCGCACTTTATGCCTACGTATTCCCGTCTGGAACGAGAAATCAGAGTCAACGTAGTTCGCCTACCTACGGGAAAGGAGGGGAAGGTTGCTCGCTAGGACATCGCATCCTATGCCTACGTACTTTCATACAGCATGAAAGATCAGAGCAAACGTAGTTCGGGCCACGGACGATACAAGCTTGTCTTGGTTGATTTTATTCCTTCTGAAAAAGGTTTTTCTGATTAACAGTCCCGGCGGACAAAATGACGTCTTGATGAGTTCACATTCTTTTACGGAAGAAGTGCCTTTTATTGTGTTTGAAATTTTATAGTGTTTTTCTGTTTGTTTTGAGAAAGAAGAGACAGAACTCTAACCTACGGTTACGAAGGGAATCAAACTATCCTAATGTTATCATGCATGGGTTAAGACCTAATGTCTATCATGCTCCTCTCTTGCACAAAGAGAAACAGAGATCCTAAGGGAACAGACGGAAACAGAAACAACAGATATACATACGATAAAGCAGTAAAATGCATGGATACAACAATACAAACGAGGCAAGGGAGTCCCACTCAACCTCAAACCTAGAAAACAATAGGCAAAAGTGAACAGAATTCACTTTCAACCCAACATGGTAAACAACAAACAATACAGTCCAGAAAACCAATCAATACATCAGAAATGAATAACAACTAAAATAAACAGCCACAGCAGCTCTGCATCAACACCCATCTTCAGGTCATCTCCAATCAGCTACAAGCTTCTGGCAAGCCTCAGTCTCCATCCCCACAGTCTTCAAGCAAGGGCTTTGGTCATCAATCTTCAGTCTACAATGGCTTTTCTTCAAGTCCTATCCTCCAAGCTGAGGGATCAATCACAAGAGTGAATTGGGTGTTAAGCAATTAGTTGACTACCAAGGGTGGCAAACCAACTGCTACTAACACATAAGATATTTTCTCTCAAGAGTTCTATCCCTTAGACAGTAGCACCAAGCCTTCCAAAGGAAGGGGGTGAGTGTCTTAGAGAGACTCTGTATCACAGAGAGGAATGGAGGCAGTCAAGGCCTTCCATGTTTGAGAATCAAGCTTTCTAATCTAGAGCTCTGCCTAGCTCCTAAACCCTAATCTCCTCAACACCTGCTAGCAGGAATCTCCTCATCAACTCTGGAAGTTGGTCTTCAAGCTCTGGATCTCCAATGGCTTCAACATCACAAGTCTTCAGCTCTCCCAATCCCCAAGCAATCCCCTTACCCACACAGACAAACAATAATCCCCAGAGGGCACACCACACCAATCAATCAAATATGGCAGTATACTAATAGCAGTAGGGGAATCCTGACATTTTCTAAGGGATCTAATAACTACCCATAGTCCCTATAGTCCCATACCCCACAAATCAAAGGAAAATTTCCTAAAAGAATTACACTATCTCACCTAAGTTGATTTAAAACCCTGATTTTATTCATGTTGTTCACACCTAAACTAAACCCCTAAAATCAAGTCCTAAAAATATGAACTAAATTGCATGTACAAGCTAACCATGTCTATTAATCAACCTAAAAATAATGGATTAAAAATATTATAGTAACTATTAGAACAAAAATTATCAAATTCATGCATGAAATGAAACACCTAAAATAGGCATTTATTTGGAAAATATGGGAAAAATATCAAATAAAAAATAAAATTCAATTTTTATTTTTTATAATTTTCTACACATCTTGAAGAAATTAATGCAAAAAGAATCAATTGAAAATATGCATTTTTCTATTTTTTATGATTTTTTGAAAATGTATGAAAATGAAAAGAAATTAAAATAAAATAAAAGGGCAGGGGGTATGAAAAGTAAGAAAAATAATGGATACACGTTGGGCCCAGCAAGTTGGGGGGCGCGAAAAGCATTTGAGCCCAGACTGGCCACTAACTCAAACGCGGCGTTTTGAGGTTTTAAATTTTCCCTCCGTTCTCAGAATTGAATCGTGGCCGCACGATGAGATGATTAAGTCAAAACCTGGAAATGATCTGATGGCTGAGGGTCATCGTCCCCAACGAGCCCTAGGGTTTTGCAGAATTCTCCTCCCATGCACAAACTTCCACTGCTCAGTTCTCCCTCATCACTCAACCAAACGCCACGATCCCAACACCAAAGCTGCTCTACTCTTCACCCTCTACAAGATCATAACCCTAGGTTTTGCTGAATCTCAATGTATAATCGAGCTCGATAGCTGGAAGATCCTGGTACCACTTCATTACACCTGATGTGCATGATCACCAAACTTGCACATTCTTGTACTAATGCACTCACCATATGGCACTGATTATCCTGAACTAATCTATCATGATTATCATCTCCTAAACTAGGATTTCTTGCTCATCAAAGTTTCACCACTCTGCCATCAAACTTCATATAACTTTCTCTAGATCTCAGGATCCACTCCCCTATGGTCTCTAAGCATTTTATCCTAACCACATGATCTATAACTGGCTAAATAAGGAGATTCAAAGGGAAATGCCTACCTTGCAATTGATGATGGCAGGTGTAGTTGTAATGCAATTCAAGACCTGTAATGGCTTCTAGATGCTCCTCCAATGGTGTGCTTTCTACTGTTTGCAATGGTTGTGGCTCAATCTTCTTGAATCACCTTAACCCCCTCTTCATGCAAGTTGGAGTGTAAACTTGGATCACCCTAACCAGCCACGAATTCTCCTCAATTTTCTTTGCCAAATACTCTATGACAATGGTGGATGATGATGATAACAGAAATTGAGATGATTGATGAAGCTTCAATGGAGTTTGAAGAGAAAATGCAAGTGGGAGTGAAGGAATCAAAGTAGGGTTTGCAAGCTCAAAGAATCACCAACCAATGCACAAATGGCTTCATTTCCTTATGTAGGTGAGGATTAACAGAATGAGAAGCTTCTAGATTGGTCCTAGAGGGATCTAGAAACTTGTGGAACTTTCATGAAATTATCATTTGATGGTATTTTGAATCATCTCATATCATGCTTGCACCTTGGGTAAATTTGTGTGAAAATCTCCTTTCATGAGATATTAGGAGTGTATGTATGAAAAACCAAGCTTTTCCTTGCCTTGTGTTAGGTTTTACCATGTTGCCTTATGATGCAAGAAACAACTTTACAAAGGAAGCCCAATTTTTAAGCCTAAACTCAAAAATGTGGCTGAACCAATGTCTTTAAAATGATGTTGGGAATCAATTTGGTATATTGGATGACCCATATTGGATTTGTAGATCTCTCAAACCATTTTCCAACTTGAACTTTTTCAAGTTATATGCCTTTTTTAGGTCATTTTTCACCAACTTTGGTCAAGTCTCATTCCATACATTTCCAAACTTCCATGACTTCTTTTCTAGACTTAAAATGGCATTTTGAGCAACTTTGATGTTGGGAAGTTTTTCATTTGAAGCTCCCTTGTATGAGTTTTAGGCATAGGCTAAGAATGACCTGTAATCCTCAGATAACCAAAATACCCTTTGCTTGCCAAGACCATAAGTAGAGTTCCACAAATCATATGAAGGCATACTATACCATTCTAGAAATCTAAGACAATGAGGAACAACTCTTATGTTGACCAGAAATTCATTTGAAATCTCCTTGAGGGGTAAAAATAGCTTGGAAGTCAAGTCACTTTCACAGACAAAAATTCAGATACCTCAGATGACCTGTAACTTGCAAGGACCATAACTTGAGTTCTATAAATCTCCTTAATGTCTTCCACCACTAAAATTAAAGGTCTTGATATCCTCTACAATTTTTATGTTGGGCAAGGATCCATTTGAAGCTTGCATTTTGACTTATCTTGCTTGGAAATTTGACCTAAACTAGGGGATTTTACACAGAAACCCTAATTTAGAAACTCCTCTTCTCCTTGATTTCTCTTGAATTCTTCTTATCATAACAACATACCCTTATTCTTAATTTCAAATGATAAACCCCACATCTCCTCAATAGCCCTCACTGCCTTTCAGTCAGTCAATTGACCTAGAGTTGACCCAGGGTTGACCCAGATGAAACCCTAGTTGACTGTCTTCATCCACAACTCTTGTGATCATCTCAATGATTTGTCTCATTCTCCAAATGGATTTATAAGTCTCCCATGATGTCCACATACCCTCCATGCTCAGCCCACAACTCACAATTTCTTTGTTGACAGATAGGAGATAGATTAACTACTTGATCCATTGACTTGATAGCTTCCCAATTCTTTCTGATGACTTGAATGAGGTTGAATTTGAATAATATCCTCTTGATAGGCCTCTAGAGATGAGAATAATGATTGGTCCCCTGTTGGATGACTTGCTATGCTTATGCTATGTAGATGATCAAACTATGTACATGACTCTATATGCAAATGCTAATGATATTGAAACATAAACCAAGTGAATAAGGTTGGGCAAATTTTAGGGTGCAACAGTCGCCAAAGCCTAAACTAAAGGTATAGATGTCTTCCTCAAGTTACACTGATCATCCTAAGCTATCACAATTGCATTGATTCCTCAAGATCAACCATAACTGAATCCAAACAGAAATCGTGACACCTTCTTGATCATCACCAAATGCTACCAAATGGATCCTAAATCGTTCTACAAGTCATAAGGAACCTAACCACATGTTCATCTATGTCTACATCATGCTAGATCAAGAGAAAAGTTTAATTATACAAACCTTATTTCAAACTTCAAATGGAGATGGTTCTGACTCGATCTTTGCTCCAAGAACTTCCAGAATCCTTCATTGATGATGATAGAAACCTCTTGCAACTTCAATTTGATCTGAAACCTCCCTGAATCTCAAATGCGATTTTGAGTTGAAGCTCCAAATTTCCAATGTCAATCTCTCTACTCAGCCTCAAGTCACCACCAACCCTTGCCCAATTCTCCTTCTGAGCATTTATAGAATGGCTTGGGACCTTCTAGAGTCCAAGCCCAGGCCCAAATTGGAAGATCCAAAAATCCAACCTCTCCAAAATTTGAACATGGCAAATGCACGAATTTGCTTAAACAGCTTGCATTAGAAGCTTTGAATCACTTGCATACCACCTTTGGAGTGTATTCAGACCAATAAGAACCTCCACATTGCCTTGGTGAATGAATTGCCATGAGGTTGCTTATATGTGAAGAAACAAGTGAAAAACTCATGAATTAAGGGTCAATTGAAAAATCTAAAAGAACCAATGTTTCCAAAACATGATTTCTGATCAAATCAAGTACTCATTTGACTTGTTTTGGTCACTTAACCAATAATTTTGAATTTTTCAACTTTGAATCCTTTGAAAATCTCCCTTATTCAAACCATTTCAAACCAAGTCTTGCTATGAGCCCAATCAAGCCATCATAACTTCTTGGCTAGCCTAAAAACCACATTTTGAACAACTTTCATGTTGAACAAAAATCCATTTGACAAGTGCAAGTTGGAGATTTGGACCTATGATTGAAAATGACCTATAATCTCACTTTCCCAAAATACGCCTGACTTGCAAACCTCATAACTTGAGTTCTACAAATCATATGGAAGACTTCTAGTACAATTTAGAAATATAATATCATGAGTAACAACTTTCATGTTGGCCAAAAGTTCAGGTGAAACCTCCTTCTAGGTCAAAAATAGCTTTGAAGTCAGATGATTTTCACAGACAAATTTCAGAAGCATCTGAGGACTTGTAACTTGTCTGGGTCATAACTTGAGTTCTATAAATCCCCTTGAGGACTTATAGTACTCAAATTAAAGGTATTGAGATGCTCTACAAGTTTCATGTTGGCCAAAGATCCATTTGAAACTTGTATCTTGACTTATATGGTCTTGAAGTTAGGCACTAAATAGAGGATTTTACACTGAAACCCTAATTTAGCAACTTCCCACACTCTTGATTCTTCTTGACTTGATCTTGGCACAACACCATAAGTGTCTCATCATATCATTTCATGATCTCAATGACCTAAAAGTAGGCTTTGATACTCTTCAATTGCATAGTTGACCTAGAATTGATCTAGATGAAACCCTAATTGCTTGCACCTCAAATGTGACTCTTGCACTTGACACAATGACTTGGCTGAGCTCTCCCATAGCCCTCTAGGCATTCTATGAGCTCCATACACCTCCTCTTCTCACATTCAACACTTCACAACCCTCTGATGATCTTCAGTTGATCCTCAAGTTAGGAGAAGATTCACACTCAAACATCTAAACCCTTAGGCACTCAAACCACCTTCTGATGACTCTTGTTAGGCTCTTCTTGATAAGAATCACACTTGATCCCCTACTATATGAATGATATCATGATATGCAAATGATATAACTATGCAAATGTTAATGCAATGAAACATAAACCAGGTAAGAAAAGGTTGAGCAAATTTTGGGGTGCAACAAGGGTGTCGAAAATAAAATAAATTAATTTCTAACATAATCTCTTTCGTTCTGTTTTGTCTGTTTCGTGCAGGTATGAAGAATTGACTCTTGGAGAAGCTACTCGGAAAAGTCGGGCGCGAAGAATTGGAATGAAGATCACTTTTAGGAATTTAGAACTTTAGGATAAAAATATGTACTTTAATTTTCTTTTTGTAATTTGTAATAAAATAAACATGAATAAAATTCATATTATTTTATCCAAATAAAAATATGAATAAAATTCATACTATTTTTATCCAAATAAAATTCTTCCGATTACTCCCCTCAATTAATTTATCAAACTTTAATGAATTACTTAAACCAAACCCTGATTAAATCCAAATGATAAATTGCCTCCAAACAAATTCCACCGATTAAAGATTCGTACAAATGAACTTAAACAGACGGATTAACCTCACCAATTAAATTCATACGAATAAAATCCAAAAAACATATATGAGTCCACTTCGTCATTTCAGAACATGCTGCTCCAAATCAACTCGACCAATAGTCACAATTAAACTGACATAACAACTCCAGACTCGAGTCAAAATTTCCATTGCTTCTCTTTTTAAAATTCAAATGGCAGATGGCAGGATAAACAGGAAAATATGCGCCTGTAAAGTAAATTCCGCAAAGTGATTGCTTGCACCGATTTAACCCAAACTAAATTGATACCTCAACATAATCAACCCCACATGATTAAACAACGGCCCTGAAACCCACTGACAACAAAGTCTCATATGTTGAATAAATTAACCGTATCTCGAAAGTTCCGATGTCAAGAAATTACTGCAAAATTATATTCATCCTCAAATAAAATAAAGAACTCGGAAACGGAGATCCCAATTACTCAATGGATTCCTGGCGGTGATTCTACTTCCTAAACTGTCAGCAAACAACGGATAAATGACCATTTCACCCCTCAACAATTAAAGTGTACCAGATGGGATTCCTACAAAACAAACAGACTTGTGTAATCCGTTAGTGGTTAGTTAACATGTGATGCAAAAAATGACATGAAATGCGACATGAATCGACTAATCTAAGGGTAAAATTTGGAGTATTACAGTTACCCCTATTTAAATAGCTTCACCAGATGATTTTAGCGATGGAGGCTCGAGAAATCATGGTGGAGGGATTTAAATATAGATAATCGAAATTTTTTCCCTTAGATGCAGTGATATGCGATGCTATGGACAAAACAAAGCAAAATATAATGCTAACAATACCATGAACTTGATATGATGCATATGTTGGGATGATAAATGCAAAGATGCAGACGACACGACGACACAAGGGACAGACGCGATAAACAAACATACTGGGGAATATGACGCCCTAAGGAAACAACACGACACTGGGGACTTCTAAAGTGAAACTGACGCTAGCACGACCAATTGTCACTTCAAAGAGGGAATAAATAGTAAGAAAGGGATCCTCGATGGAGATGGTACCGGCGAGACGGCCTCCACTTGGGAATATCTAAGAGTAAAATGTTCAACAAGTTCAGGCGTGACCGGGTGATACTCTAGGGTAAAAAGTAAAACTGGATCTGCACGAATGTAGGCCAAGTAAATAGAATGCTGGAGCATTGAGCAAAGAATAACATCCGAGCTTCTGGAAACTCTTCCTCATGACGGGATCAAACAGAATTTTCAGGAATCCGTAAAAATATACAGGGTAAAATCGGCTGTATGCCAAAATAAATGGACTTTAATGGAAGATGCCCCGATAAGCTTCTCGAGAGGGAACAATTACTTATCGTTGGAAGGGACTTATATGCCAAACTGGATAAGCTCTTAAAATAAAGAGAACGATTGCTTATCTGTTGATTTGATTGATAAAATAAACCTTTTCACGATTCAAGCTCTCCTGAACATGATTCGGTTTCTTCTTTTGCTAAAGGATAAAATAAACTTCTTCATACTTCAAGATTCAAGCTCTCCTGAATATGATTCAGCTCCTTCTTTTACTAAAGGGTAAACGAACTTCTTCATACTTCAAGATTCATGCTCTCCTGAATATGATTCAGCTCCTTCTTTTACTAAAGGGTAAACAAACTTCTTCATACTTCAAGATTCATGCTCTCCTGAATATGATTCAGTTCAAACCTCCCTGCACTTCAAGATGAAAAGGGAAATGGAAACCAAACTGCTCGATGGAGATCGCCATTTGTTGCAAGTCATAACGAAGATAGGATAAGCTTCTCAGGCAAGAAATGCCGCTTATTGGCGATGATAAACTTCTCGGGTGAGAGCTGCTTGCAGAGGTGGTAACAGGTAATGCAAATTGTAATGAGCTTCTTGTACGAGAAGATCAATTGTAGAGTGTAATGTAAAGTGTAATGTAGGTGATGATGATAGGCTTCTTGTACGAGAACTGTCGCATATCTGCTGAATACAATGATAAGCTTCTTGTACGACAACTGTCGCATACCGTTGTTGTAGTATTTGTAATGTCAATTGTAACGATAAGCTTCTCAGGCGAGAACTGTCGCATATCTACAAAGGATTGTAAAGGCTTCCTTCAGAGATAGTGCAAAATAAATGCACCTCCAGGTAGGTTTCATGACCGACAAGACTGAAATTTGATCTGTAACTAGGCTGGAAAGAACTAACAAACAAGACTCCATCGAGGAAACGAACTTGGATGGGGACTACCTTATCCTAGTGCGGAAAGATAACTGAAATAACCATCACCCACGAGGGTCGAACTCGGTGGGGAAACTGGAAGCAAATGAGTATTTTGTGCTTAGGGATGACGATCTACTTGGAGAGAGTGGACAAACCCAGTTTCTCGGCGGTAACGACAAAGGATGACGACAAACAGCAAACACGTGGATGTTAATGCGCATGTCGATGTGTATGAAAATGTTATGCGATGAGTATGCTTATGCATATGCTGACAAACAAGCGAGAGGAGGAAACATGAGATTTAATAAACATTTCAACGGGAATACCCTGGAAGCCTCTACAACAGTACATCTATAGGAAAAGTTGATGGTAGAACCAAGTCCTGCTTCAAAGTTCTAACTTCCCTGGGGAGAAAATACCATGACTTCCACATGGGGATACAATACGACTTCACTTGGAAAGTACAATATCATGACTTCAACTGGGGATCCTTGATCTCTGCATGAGGATACGATGTCAAGACTTCCCTTGGGGATTGCTATCATGAACCATAATCAGCCAAAGAACTCTTAGGATCAGAGACTTCCAAGGATAAAATAAATATCCGCTTCGTGGGGAAGACGTGAAGCTAGGTAGCTTTATGGAGAAAAACGTAGTGTAGAAACTTACTGGGAATAATACCTCAATTTCCTAGGGAAAAGGTACCTTCAACTGAGGATAAAGTACATCAAACTTCCCTGAGGAGAGTTCGTCGGGTTTACTGGGGAGAAATCAACAGACATTCCTGGGGAAAGTATCTTGACTTCTTAGGGAGAATATGCCAATCTCCTGGGGAATATTCCTGAGGAAGGTAAGAAATTTCATTAAGGAACAGATGATTCCATTGAGGGGTTCAAGAACACATATCACTTGGAGGATACCTCTGCAGTTTTAAGAGTCACTAGGGATTTATCAGACGGATCCCAAAGTATGGTCATCTTAAAGTCTCGCTGGGGACTATCACTGGGAAGATGCGGGTATGATCTCTACTGTCTGGGAAATTACCAGCTCGTTCCAAAGTGCTGTCAGCTTATAGTCTCGCTGGGGACTGTGTCGGCTTAAAGTCTCTCCGGGGACTGTGATAAGGCAATGGTTAATATGTACTTTTGGAATGATGACTTACTAGGGAATGAGGACCGCCGGGAGTAAAAATCCATCGGTGTATGAAGAACATTGTGAAACGAAGCTAAATTTGATCTTAATGGACTGCGTAGTAGTTTCCATTTTGAAAAGTATCATGCCCCTGAGTACCTGCTTTACAAGGAAGAGTCATCTCAAGAGGATTTTACAGAGAACGTGGAGTTCAATTGCCCCAATGTTTTCAAACTCTTTGAGGGATCGATCAGATCTCGACGTAACTGGCACGGATCAATTGTGTTACGACTGAGTGTCATACCCCAAATTTGTCCTACCCTGTTAGGTCTCGTGATAAGCACTGTGTTGCTTCCCGACTTTTCTTGAAATAATCAGGCAACTCTTGGCCATGACTCTTTAAAGACTAGGTTACAAGGATTTGGTTTGTACTCCTTGCAATTAGAGGCTCCTAATAGAATGACAAATTCAAGTAGAGATAAAAGAAGGATGTTTTTATATTCTTGATATGATTGATTTCAAGTGGATTCCAAACCCTATGGTTACTTCTTCTCAAGGCATGATTCAAGTTATTGAGTTTATTTTTAGAGTTTGCTTTGCCGGCCAGACTAATAGATAATTTACTGAAGAGGTACATGTCATAACCAACACATGATTAAGATAATTTCCAAAGCATGGTGGAACCCTATCAAACCACTTTGAAGGGGGACTGTCAAGCCATGTTGAGATTAAGATCATAGGTAGTTGCATATGCCTGCAAAAGAAAGCCAAACCTACAGACCGGTGGATCATGCGATGGAGCCCAAAAGGTTTCACAAATAGCCATACTTGTCCAAAGTATATTGTACATATTGTTAAGAGGATGTGAGCAATACCAATGCGCAACTTCAAATGGAGACAGGGTGTTGGTAAAAAAAACAAGAGCTCATCATTAAAATAGTTCACTTGAATCATGCTTCATAATGCAAGGCTATGTCCATGAACAAGTTTTATCCTTCAAGGGATTCTACGTGAGAATATAATTTAGATTATTACTTTAAGCACTTTGAAATTGTGAGTATTACTTTAAATTCACAAGTGGTATTAATTTGAGAAATCCAAAGTTCTTATCCATGAAGATTCAAATATATTCAGCTCATTCATGACAAGATAAGAGGACAAGAGAGATTGCTCATTAAATCCAAAGATGTTTACGTTACAATTTCAATGAGAAACCAAAATGCTACATTCTTGAATCTAAATTGTAAGATTAATAACTCTTATTATTACAAGATCAAGTTGACAGTTGAGTTTTACAATGGTGACTTAATTATGTTTACAGTTGCGGTATTCTCGTGTGTCCCCCATTTGTTTCTTCGTACCAAATCCAGCTTACAAAGTCAGCTCCATTTTTACAAGCCATGATTTTTATTTTTTTTTGACGCCATGCAGAGGTTTCATTATCAGGACATTTGTTTTCACCAACTCCATAACAATCCAAGATCCTAGGCTTCCATGTCTCGAGCCAATGCGACACAGAAAAGGAATAGAGTGCATCAGTACAGTGTATGAAATAATGTTGAGCATAAACCGATTTTGTGTATAATACAGATCACATAACAAATGCCGACGAAATTCATACTGGGCATAGCAGCAATATACAAGAGTAAATAATAGACATCAATTATCATTATTATCAAGAAAGAATTGAGAACATTATCAATACAGTATTTCCAACAGCACATGTTAAAGAGGAAAGTGCATACAGAGTTGGATGTTCTTACTGGCATTAGGAACCTTTGTATTGGAGGAGGATGTTTTTTGATAATTCAAAAGGTTGTAGCATGTCCAAACAGAGTTGAAATGTCTAGCCAAGGGTATGTTTCACTTATTACTTCTTAAGTTTATCAAATGCGAACAACCGAAGAATTGAGCGTTAGGAAATCCAACAAGAGTTTTATCTTTCATAACAACAAGATATCAATAAGGAGAATGCAGAGACTCAGAAGTAATAGCATTATCAAGAAGATGTCCAAGCCGATTCACAACTGCGCCGACACCTTCAACCATTTTCAAGCTTCCCACTCATCCATCCTATAGCCAAAACCTGCAGAAGTTTAAATTGGCCGGCTCATGAAAGAATAAAAATAATGTGAGATGCCAGATGTTCCACTAAAACAGTGATGCTGCTCTGTATCTATGTACCGCCAAGTCCCTGCGCCACCCATTCTTGAAAGCGCAAGACACTTCATGTGTTGGACTCTCTTCAATATCCTTTACATTTTCATCATCATCTACATGATAAAATGAAACAGGTCAGATGTGCAAGCTCATGAAACCACACCAATGCATTCAAGGTTAATTCACAGGACACTTAGGTGTAGCAAGGAGAGGTTGCTTACACCTTAAACACAGTATACACGAGAAACTCACAAGCCCAGATAAATTCAGATGACTTAAATTTGTACCTGTAATCTATCAAATTTTGAGGCTTTGACTAGACCGTGACTTGGAAGTTGCGTGCACCTTATGTTCCATGCTACGTGAGTTTATGCCGTAACAACTGCAGCAATACCCTTGTCCTCCTAGTTCTGCAAAATCTCTCCATGTTGCATTTGTTATGTACCAACAAGGCCAAGATCATATTGAAGAGGCCAAGCCCTGTCACATGAATATCAGATTAAAACAAGCAAAAGTCACTTAAATGACTAAGATTGCGACACAACACCTTCACAGCTAACTGCCTCATCACCGCGTAAACACACTTAAACTATGCGAATATGCCATTTTTTCAAAGCTTCAGTGGTGTACCTACAAAGATGAGAAGATAATATGATTAGAAAAGTTCACAAAACAGAAATGCCTATCAGTATAAATAAACCAAGGCATAACATAGTTTGTTTTCCATCAACCAACTCAATGATGAACAACCAGGATCTTTACAGCAGGTCATCATCAAACCAAAAACATTACATTTCAGATAAGAACAGGGATTCAAAGATCGCCCTTACAAACCATTTCAATCCAAAGTTCACATCAACATTTAATTCCTAAGCAAGGTAATAACAGAATTTGGAACCAACAGTCTTACCAGGAAGATTTCCAAGCTAGCCATGAGCAACATATCTGCAAAGTAATGTTAACACAGGATTATGAAACCTTAAAACACAACACCAATTTTCATAATAAAAAGAACCAAGTCCCTACAATGAAATGCCGAGTTCTAAAGCTAAATCTCAAGCTTCTTCATTCACCCATGAACAGAGTGCGCGTATGTGGTTATAACTCCCGAAGTTTCATTCCGCACCAAATGCATACATGAAAAGATAAGAGTTTGATCAGTATAAAGGAAAGCCACAAGAGGAAGAAGTATGCAGCAGTGATTCTAGACGTCATAGAAAAGATTCAACAGGTGATAAGCGAGTGTTTAAAGTGGTGAAAACTTACCTATCAACAATTTCATATCTTTACTCAAGTGGATGAAGCCTACAACTGCAAATCTTCAGACAACCAGTTTCCCAACAAGCCACGGATGCCGCCACTTTGGCAAACTTCTGCTCCAAGTCACTCCGTTGCCCATAACTCCCGTCATCATCAGGCCAGAGGTGAGCACATGAAAGCCAAAAGCAAGAACAAGTCATAATATGAATGAAGGTTAGTTTCAGCAGGCCAAAATGAAAATTGTGCATCAGTAAAAACCATATTTTACGTGCAGTCAAAAATCCCAAGAATACGCGAGAAAAAATCAGAGTAAAAAACATATTTTTTCAAAAAAGCTGCTAACAGACAAAAATCGTACGATTTCCACTACCAAAAAGCAACCCAATCTCCACCCAAAGTTCACACGATTTTTCTCCGAGCTAAACCCTAATTCATACGTAGGAAACCCCTATATAAACACATACTGTTCATTCGGAACGGAGGCGGTAGCAGAGAAGACAGAAAAACCCTAAGGTTACTCTGCTAAAATCCACCCTCAACCTATACTAAAACTCTTCGTTTTCAAACCTTCACAGTGCTCACACCAGAGCTCTGTGTAAGGCGAGCTAGCTCCAAATTCATGGTAATAGTACATGATAGCTTCAACGAAAGCACGACAAAATACGAAAAAGGAGAAGAAGAAAAAAGGGTCTCGAAGCAAAGACAGGAAATCGCTCACCATCATCGTTGAAGCGGCAATGTTGGTAAAACATTCATCGCCTTTAGCTTGTTTTTGCTCATCGATATCTTTATGCCTTTTGATGCTCTGTTGTTATTCTGCCATTCTTACCGCGTATTGTATAAATGTTTATAAAATTGATTGTGTTCTAGGGATGTTAGGGTTTCTGATTCACCATAAGAGTAGCATATTAAGGAGTTTTTGTAGTTAACATTGTAAGGTTAGGTTTTGGATTTGGAAGAAGTTAAGAGGGTTGGGTCTGATTCTATGTTGGAGACGGGGAAATTTTGAAAGGATTTAGTGGAGACTGAGAGAGGAAGGGTCTAGAGTTAGAAAGGAGAGAGGTTATTAGGGATAAGGAGCACGCGTAGAATTGAGAAAATGAAGTGGGAATATTAAGCATGAATGAAATTTATTGTATCAGTGTTTACCGTTTGAATTATTGTCATTAATTTTGTTTAATAGCTCAATGCGTTGCCATTATTGCATGCGCCCTAATGGAGGTATTTCTAATGCCACGTCAGTTTTGGGAAAGGATCCAGATGGCTTCTCTTTGCCTTCCTCGTCCCACTAGTGATAGTAGGAATAACCCCAAGGACTATTGGATCTTAGCCTCACTACACCAAAAAACGGGACAGGAGTTATGGGCCTTTGGGGTGGCCCGTTTCAAGGACAACCTGCCTTTGGTTTGTTGCTGAATCTTACCTCCTTTTACTTGTTCGTATTCCCAGTCCGTTTCTTTTTTCCTATTATTATTAAGTGTTAGTCAAATATTTTTAGGTAATAACTATTACAGTAGATTAAGCATATTATTAATTTTATCTTAAGTAAATGATTTCTAGAACATTTCGTTTCTATATATAAAACTATCCTAATTCATCAACATTTAAGTTTTCTTTATTTAATCAAATCTTAATTAATTAATTAACTTTTTAATCTAAGACAACAAATCATTTTCTTAATTAAATGGTGAAGAAGTGGGTTCTTCGAGTCTAGCACTCCTTGAATCTTTGAATGACCACTCTCGAGGTGCACGTCTTGAGTTGTGGTTGCTTCGTCATTCATCGCTAAAACTCCCTAACTTTGTTTAAACTTTCAAAGTAGGCAAACCCTAATTCGAATAATATGCCTACCATAGGTTAACCCATCTACGCAAACTTATTCAAACCATTTTCTTAATTAAACTACAAAAGTATCGAGTTTTTGGAGTCGTGCATTCCTTGAATTCGAGAGTGACAACTATTGAAGCGTACGCCTTGTATAGTGTGTCATTCAAACTTTCGTTCCTAAAACACCTCCTCTAATTACTTGGACAAGTACTTTCACTGTCCAACAAACATATTTCATAATTAATGGAATGAAAAAGATGTTGTTGGGATCTAGCATTCCAACGATATCCCTACTAATTGGTTACGAGGCCGACGTCTCGTTTATCGAATAGTCGTCATTCCTCCTAAATATACGACCCGTCTAACCTTGTTTCTCACCCTCGTGTGATTGAATCTAAATCTCCTTCAATTCAAACTCTTTTGCGTCTATGCCGTCCATCAAACACAACTTTCAAAATTGAATGAAAAAGGTATCGTTGGGATCTAGCATTCCAATGATATCCCGATTAATTGGTTGCGAGACTGACGTCTCATTTATCGAGTAGTCATCATTCTCCCTTAAAATACTTAACCAATCTATCCAAACTCTCTTTTCTCGCTCCCGTGCGATTGAAAATTTTCAAACACTAAATTCCTCGCCCTCGTGTGATTTTCAAATCAAACAACTCTTCTCAAAGAACATTGTTTAGTCCTTTCTTCCGCGCATAACAAACTAGTGCTTCAGCCTTCCCTAGCGAGCAGACAAGCCAATGTTTAGCAGTTAGAATGTGACCTAAACTCTTGTTCAACTCATACACTATTTTCCAAGAACATTGTTTAGTCCTTTCTTCCGCACATATGAACTAGTGCTTCAGCCTCCCCTAGCGAGCAGACAAGCCAATGTTTAGCAGTTAGAATGCGGCCTAAACACTCGTTCACTTTCAACCCTTTTACCGTGGTTAGCCGAACTACGGCTGCTCTGATTTCTCATTTATCAATGAGAATACGTAGGCACAAGATTGCGATGATCTTGGCGAGCACAATCCCCCCTCTTTTCCCGTAGTCCCACGAACTACGAATGCTCTGATTTTCCGCTTCTTACAAGTGAAGATACGTAGGCACAAAGGCCCCAATCCTTGGCGAGCACCCTATCTTAAAACCACCCATTTCCCCCTATAGGAGAAACCTTAGAAGAAAACTAACAAGCATAGCTGACTTTACTCTCGAATCGAATCAATAGGTTCCTGTTGAGTACAACGGACATAGAGGGTGCTAATACCTTCCCTCTGCGTAATCGACTCCGAAACCTAGAATATTGGTTGCGATGACCATGTTCTTACCTCCTTAAAGGTTTTATCGATATTTTCCTATTCCATCCTTGGAATGAATAAAGTTCGGTGGCGACTCTGTTCGAACATTATTTTCCGCGTCCATCGCGAGGATCGTATTTTTCGAGGTACGACACTGAGTTGTCAGGCTTGCATCAGTAAGTGAATTGGGAACCACCTGCACCTGTTTAGCAGGATCTTCGAGTCCATTGACGAAATTTATATGTATGTTTCTAAGACATCAGGAGAAACCAAACACGCGTGAAATGCTAATCTTGAAATAGTTAATGCACATATATTTGTCTTGAATTTTTTGTTTTTGTTTTGAAAAGATATCGTAAACAACTTGTGATTGAAATCACTAGTTAGGATATAAGTTTAATTTATAATGCCAATGGTAAATTAAGCATAGCTCATAGGAGTCAGGAAACATTATCTCGTCAAGAATGCTAGCAAAAGGGTTCCTACTTCGATTAGGTCTTTTAAAGGTCGTATCGCGGCTTGGTTCACGGTTTAAGAAACAAAGGATAAAGGCTCAAAGTTTGTGTTGTACCCAACCTTTCTTCGTGATGTTCTCCAATCCTAATTCAGTTAACGGGAACTCATCAAGGCTTTGGACAATGGTGTTAGAACACAGATTGGTTCTTAATAATATCTCTATGTTTTGATGATAACTAATATGAAATTTTGTATTTATGAATTATATACTCTAAATTTTGCTTGAGAGTTTTTACTGTAGATAGTAAAGGAATTAACACTCCAGAAGCAAATCAGAATTAAACATAAGAAATTAGCTAGACTATGTAGTGCTAGATGCATACATTAGAAGAATCTGATTGCTGCCAACAGAAGATTCTGAAGAAGAAGCTCCAGAAGGATCTGAAGCAGAAGCTCCAGAAGAATCTGCAGCAAGTCAGAAGCATCTGAAGCAAAGAAGAATTTTGTATGAAGAGCTTTTCAAAGCATAGTTTCTACAAAAGATTCTGAAAGTACTAAAGCTGCCAGTACTGAAGTTCTGTCTCAAATATGCTCTGATATTAAACACGTTGAAAGCACACCTGCTGCAGAAGACTCTGATTCAGCAAGACTCTGATCATCATTAGAAGACTCTGACCCAATTAGACTCTGATGAATTTGCTGAAAACTGAAGAAGAAATATTCAAAGAATATATCTGTTGGAGTGAACCAAATGTCTCTTTCCTTATTTATGCTAGACACAAGAACACAGACAAAAAGGATTTTTCTGTGCTTTCTTCTTCTAGGAAAGGTCACTTGATGTGAAGACAAAAAGGCTCAGACCTTTTGGACACTCTTCTCAACGTGAAGCTCACCTTGGATCAGCTGCCTATAAAAGCAAGACTCCACCAAATTCTTCAGTTGACGTTCGCATTGAAAAGAAATCAAATATTCAAGCTCTCATACTTTCATATTCATTCTAAGAATTTATTTCATTGTTCTTAAACTTAAGAGAAATATCACAGTTGTGATAATAGCTTTTTAGAAGCATTCTTACTCTTGTAATAGTTTTACATTGATTGTAAAAGATTTCCTTAAGAGGATCTAGTTGGGATCAGTAGCTCTTGAGAAGACTAAGAACAGTTGTTCTTAGGTGTTACTATTGTGATTTGTTTGATTAAATAGTGGATTAAGTCCTTGCCCCCCCCCCCCTTCTAAGTATTATCTCACCTTCAGTTGACATCAGAGCTCCGGTTCTGTGTGTGCTACCACTTAACAGTGACAATAAAGATCCAGAGAGAAATACTTTGATATATATTTAGTTGTTACTATGGCTGATAATACAATGTCTAACATTAACAACAAATATGAAGAAATGGACAAAATCAGCACCAAACCCCCTATGTTTGATGGGGAGAAATTGGATTATTGGAAAGACAGAATTGAAAGTTTTTTCCATGGATATGATGCTGATTTATGGGATCTGGTCATAGATGGATATGTTCATCCCATAGATGGGAATGGCAAGAAGATAGACAGAAAATCTATGACAGATGCTCAGAAGAAAGAATTTAGAAATCATCACAAGGCCAGAACAATATTGTTGAATGCAATATCTCATACTGAGTATGAAAAAATTACAAACAGGGAAACTGCATTTGACATGTTTGAATCCTTAAAGATGACTCATGAGGGAAACTCTTAAGTCAAGGAAACAAAGGATCTGGCTTTGATCCAGAAGTATGAAGCCTTCAAGATGGAAGACTCTGAATCTGTTGAAGCTATGTTCTCCAGATTTCAAATACTTACAGCTGGACTAAAGGTTCTGGACAAAGGATACTCTACTGCTGATCATGTGAAAAAGATCATCAGAAGCTTACCCACCAGATGGATACCTATGGTGACAGCGTTGAAGATGGCTAAAGATCTGAACAAGATCTCCTTGGAGGAACTGATCAGTTCACTAAGAAGCCATGAAATAGAACTTGAGGAAGATGAACCTCAAAAGAAAGGTAAATCTGTAGCTCTAAAATCTAATAAATCAGCTAAAGCTTTGCAGGTAATAGAGGAAAGCTCTGAAGAATCCTCACCTGAAGATGAACTATCCATGTTGTCTAGAAGAATAAACAAACTCTGGAAGCATAAAGGAAAGAAGTTCAGAAACTTCAGAAAATCTGATCATAGAAAGGAATCTTCTGGGCACAGAAGATCTGGCAAGAAAGAAGTTGTATGCTATGAGTGCAAAGAACCTGGGCATTACAAGAATGATTGCCCCAAACTTCAAAAAGAAAAACCCAAGAAGAAGTTTAACAAAAAGAAGAAGGTTCTGATGGCAACATGGGATGACTCAGATACATCTGAATCTGAATCTGAGTCAGAAGAAGAATGTGCTAATGTTGCACTGATGGCCAGCAGAGAAGATCAGGAGGAAGGAACTTCAGGATATGAATCTGACTCTGACGCTGAAAAGGTAATGGCTAAACTTACTAAAGAAGAACTTATCAAAGTTCTATCAGAAGTTCTGAAAATTTATAACAATATTAAGCTCAAATACAAGAAACTGAAAAGCAGTCTTGAATCTGAGATTAATCTTCTGAAGACAGAACTTGTTGAGCAAAAAGAAATTAATCTGAAAATCAAAAATAACTTTGAAATAGCTCAACAAGAATCTGAATCTGAGACTAAGTCATGTGAAAACATTTTAGAAAAATATGACTCTAGCTTTCAGAGATTTCTTACTAAGAGCATAGACAGAAGCAAGATGGCTTCTATGATCTATGGTGTTAGTGGGAACAACAGAAGAGGTATTGGATATGAATCTTCCTCTGGAAGTAATCCAAAATCTGTTGACAAACTCTTCATCAAGAAGACACCTCTGTACTCTCAATTTATGTTTGGTCACTTAAATGACATTAAACACACACGCTCTGAGAAGAATACTTATGTGTCTAAACCCAAGGCAAGTCAGAATAAACATTATGTTGAAAAACAGAAGTTTAGACAAACCTTCAGAACCACTAACCCTAAAGGACCCAAGAAGATCTAGGTACCTAAAAGTAAAATAATTCCTGTTGCAGATGTTCTTAGCAGCAAGGTCAGGACGCCAGTCATGGTACCTGGACTCTGGATGCTCATGACACATGACAGGAGAAAAGTTTATGTTCCAAAGCCTGGAACTTAGATCTGGAGGTGACGTGAAGTTTGGAGGGAACCAGAAAGGCAAGATCATTGGATCTGGCACTATTGGAAATGGTAAACTTCCCTCTATTACTAATGTTTTACTTGTTGAAGGGTTAAAGCATAACTTATTGTCCATAAGTCAATTAAGTGACAATGGTTATGATATTACCTTTAATCAAAAATGTTGTAAAGCTATTAGTCAAAAGGATGGCTCTATCCTATTTAGTGGTAAGAGGAAAAACAACATTTATAAAATAAATCTTTCAGAACTTAAAGTTCAGAATGTTAAATGCCTCTTGTCTGTTAATGAAGAGCAATGGGTCTGGCACAGAAGATTGGGCCATATTAATATGAGACGTATATCTCAGATTAATAAACTTAATCTTGTCAGAGGACTTCCTAATCTAAAGTTCACCTCAGATGCTCTTTGTGAAGCATGCCAAAAAGGGAAGTTTTCAAAATCATCTTTTAAATCAAAAAATGTTGTTTCTACTTCCAGACCACTAGAATTACTTCATATTGATCTGTTTGGACCAGTGAAAACTGCATCCATCAGAGGCAAGAAGTATGGATTAGTCATTGTTGATGACTATAGTAGATGGACATGGGTAAAGTTCTTAAAACACAAGGATGAGTCACATTATGTGTTCTTTGACTTCTGCAAGCAAGTCCAGAATGAAAAATATTTCAAAATTATAAAAGTCAGAAGTGATCATGGTGGTGAATTTGAAAATAAATTTTTTGAAAAATATTTTACTGAAAATGGCATTGCTCATGATTTTTCCTGTCCTAGAACTCCACAACAAAATGGGGTTGTAGAGAGGAAAAACAGAACTCTGCAAGAAATGGCCAGAACCATGATCAATGAGACAAATCTGGCAAAACACTTTTGGGCAGAAGCAATCAACACAGCCTGTTACATTCAGAACAGAGTGTCTGTAAGACCTCTTCTGGAGAAGACTCCATGTGAACTGTGGAAGAACAGAAAGCCCAACATTTCATATTTTCATCCTTTTGGAAGTATTTGCTATATGTTAAATACTAAGGAAAATCTGAACAAGTTTGATTCCAAAGCACAGAAGTGTTTCATGCTTGGATATTCTGAACGCTCTAAAGGCTACAGAGTATACAACACTGAGACACAGATTATGGAAGAATCTATTCATGTCAGATTTGATGATAAGCTTGGCAATAAAAAGCCAAAGCAGTCTGAAAACTCTACAGATAGAGAAGTAGTTTTCACTGACTCTGAAGTCCCAGAAGCAGACAAAGCTCAAGTGAAGGAACCAGAAGCAACGCCAGATGCTATTCCTTTAACTTCTCAGATGAACAATCTAAACATTTCTGAAGAATCAATTGTTAGAGGATCATCATCCAGAATTAAAGCTTCTCATCCAGAGAATGTCATTATTGGATGATCCCATCAGAACAAGATCCTTTCTAAGATCATCTGAAGCATCACTATTTGGACTGGTGTCTGAAATTGAACCATCTTCTATAGATGAAGCTCTGTAAGACAATGATTGGATTATTGCCATGCAAGAAGAGCTAAATCAATTCACCAGAAATGATGTATGGGATCTAGTTCAAAGACCACAAGGATTCAATATAATTGGAACAAAATGGGTCTTCAGAAATAAGCTAAATGAGAAAGGAGAAGTTGAAAGAAATAAGGCAAGGCTTGTAGCTCAAGGGTACAGTTAACAAGAAGGTATTGATTACACTGAAACTTATGCTCCAGTGGCAAGGTTAGAATCTATACGCCTTCTTATTTCATTTGCTGCACAAAATAACATCACTCTGTATCAGATGGATGTTAAAAGTGCTTTTCTAAATGGTATTATAGAAGAAGAAGTTTATGTCCACCAACCTCCTGGTTTTGAAAATGAAAAATTTCCATATCATGTTTTCAAATTAAAGAAATCTCTGTATGGTTTAAAACAAGTTCCCAGAGCTTGGTATGAGAGATTGAGCAATTTTCTTCTGGAGAAAAATTTCATCAGAGGCAAAGTGGACACAACACTCTTTTGTAAATCAATTAAGAAAGATCTCCTAATTTGTCAAATTTATGTGGATGATATAATATTTGGATCTACCAATACTATGCTGGGAAAGGAGTTTGCTACATGTATGCAGGCGGAATTTGAAATGAGCATGATGGGAGAACTCAGATTCTTTCTAGGAATCCAAGTCAATCAAACTCCAGAGTGCACTTACATCCATTAGACCAAATATGTTAAAGAACTTCTGAAGAAATTTAACATGACGGATAGTAAGCTGGCAAAGACTCTCATGCATCCAACTAGCTCACTTGGCAAGGAAGAGGTAAGTAAGAAAGTAGACCAAAAACTCTACAGAGGTATGATTGGATCTCTTCTTTATTTAACTGCTTCTAGACCTGACATATTCTTCAGTGTATGCTTGTGTGCTAGATTCCAATCAGATCCTAGAGAATCACACTTGACAGCTGTCAAGAGGATTTTAAGGTATCTGAAAGGTACTTCTAATGTGGGTTTGTGTTACAGAAAATCTGATGATTTCAAATTAGTTGGATTCTGTGATGCTGACTACGCTGGAGACAGAGTGGAAAGGAAAAGTACTTCTGGAAGTTTTCAATTTCTAGGAAGAAATATAATCTCTTAGTACAGCAAGAAGCAACCCACAATTGCAGTTTCAACCACAGAGGCAAAATATATTACTGCTGCTGGATGTAGCACGCAGATGCTCTGGATGAAAAGTCAGCTAGAAGATTATCAAATATTTGAAAGTAACATTTCTATCTTTTGTGATAATACTTCTGCTATATGTTTGTCTAAGAACCCCATTTTACACTCTAAGGCAAAACATATAAAAATTAAGCATCATTTCATCAGAGACTATGTTCAGAAGGGAATCATAAATTTGGTCTTTGTTGATACAGATCATCAATGGGCAGATATTTTTACAAAACCCCTTGTTGAAGATAGATTCAAATTTATTCTGAAAAATATTGGTATGGATTTTTGTCCAGAATGATATTTGTCAGAAGCAAATTTTTACAGATGCAAAAATGCCTAATGCTCTGAAGTATTTCGTCTGACGGCTTATTTATTTTATTAAATTTGTTTTGTGAAACTCTGAACTAATAATCCTTAGAGGATCTGAACATTGGTTAACGTTTCATTTCTCAAGAGAATTCAGAACACATGCAAGCAAACACGTGTCACACCAAATCTGCAAAGGTGGCGTGTACACCACTGTAGTGACGTTTGAGGTGAAGTTTGAATAGTGAAAATCTTGATTTTCCCCCCAATTTGTCAGAAGCAATAAATGCTTGAAATGATTTTTATTCTTTTCATTTAATACTTTGTTCAAACGTGCAAAAATCTGACTGTTTGTATGCCTACTTGTTTTAGTATAAATACATCTCCTCTCTTCACATTCACACTTTTCACATCTCAGAAATTTTATGCATTTTCATCTTCTCTTCTCTCTGCATAAAAACCCTAAGCGTGTGACAAAACCATCTTAAATGGCAACTTCATCATCAACAGCTGCACAATTTCAATCTACAATGGCTGCAGTTACATCTGCTAACATGGGTGTTACTCCTTATTCTCCACCAAAAAGAACATTGTTAACCCCTGTTGAAAAGCTGGAAGTTCTGTGTGAATCAATGGTGGAATTTGATTCACTTGCTGAGAATGGTTTTGAGTTTCGTTCAATCATAGGTGCTCAAAGATGGGTGAAGTATTTTGATAGACTTTTTGGACCAGTTTACCCCCTTCTTGTGAAAGAGTTCTGGATCCATGCTTCAGTTTACCCTAAGTTTATCCTATCTTCTGTACTGGGCAAAGAAATAATAATAACAGAGGATCTGATCAGAAAATGTATTGGCTATGAGAAAACAGATGGAGTTTCACACTTGCCAGCTGGGCGTGTGGATATGAATGAAGTGTATGAACAAGTGATGACTACTGGACAAGCTTCTAACAAGTTCAAGGATCTGAAGCCTGACTACAAGATCTGGGCTAAGATCTTCATGGGATGCATTCATCATAGGAAGTCAACAAACTCTCCAGACTATGTCAATAATGAACAGCTTTATTTTATGTACTGCCTCAGTCAGAGCACCAAGGTAGATCTTCCATATATTCTCTTTATGCATCTTTGGAATCATATAAATGCCTCTAGAGAGTATGTGAAAGAAAAAGGACAGAAGATCAGAACATGGATTCCTTTTGGAAGGTTAATCTCAGATCTTCTAACTGAGAATGGACTTGTTACTGCTCTGTACGCTGCTGGAGTTACAGAGGAATTGGAATTCATCTTGGGAAAGCCTCTGAATGCCAAAAGTCTTCAGAGACTTAAAATAGTGGATGAACTCACAACAGCTCCCAAGAAGCTGAACATTTCTGAACTGAGTAAGAAGAGAACTCCTATAGATGATTACCCTATGTTCTATGCTGAAGAACCAAGGCACATTGTTGTAATGTATATTGATGAATGCAAGAAAGAAGGAAAGCTTGTTCCTGCTGATATCATAAAGAGTGCAAGACAACCACTGCCTGTTGTAGAAGAAGAAGAACCACCAAGAAAGAGGACTTAACCAGAAGCAGAAGCTGCACCTATTCAGAAGAAGATCAAGATTGCTGAGAAGCCACAGAAGCTCCTAAAGAGGAAAGAATCTGGAGACACTCCTTTTGTACCAGCTAAAAGAATCAAGATCAAAGGTACTAAATCTTCTGTATCTTCTGCAAATCCTGTTGTTTTAAATGATTCTAATATTAAGTCTATTCCAAAACCACCCTCTACACAAAATACATCTGTTACTGCTCCATCTCATGTTTCTACACCATCACCACAAAAATTTTCTAATCCAATTTCCATTTCACCACAAAAACAATCATCTGTTCCAACACCAATAACAACAAAAACAATTCAAACTCCAAAAGTCTCTGTACAACAAACAACTCAACCAAAAATTCAAATCAAACAATCTGTACCACAAAAACAACCATCAGAAAAACAACCCACAGAACAACAATAAACAACAAAACCATCTGCTCAACAAAAACCCTCTGAACCATTTAAACAAAAGCCATCTGAACAACAAAAGCACCCACAAGAAAAACAACCAGAAAAATCATCTGAAACCCTACCAGAAAAAGCCTCTGAACATCAACCACCATCAGATAATCCACCATCCAAATCATTTGAACCCACTGCTTCTGTACCTGTTATTTCTGAACCTACAAAAATAACATATGTTCCAGTATCATCTGAACCAATAACAATTTCATCTGATCCACCTACCTTAGAACACCCATCAAAACCCTCTGAAATTCCTTCAGAACCAACCAATACTTCTGAACCCAACATTCCTAAGACAGAAGTTCTTGATATCACACCACTAAAAACTTTGTTTCAAGTATCTTCTACCTCCTGCACACCAACCACCTCATCAAACTCTTCAGAATCTAACATTCACCCAGATTTTCTAATCTTTCCTTCTCACAGAGATTCTGAAGTAAACCAACCAGAACCTCCTGTATCATCAAAAGTTCCTATTTCAGATCCTATTCCCACACCTGCACCATCATCTGAAATCCTGATTCCCAATTCTAACCCAAGAACATCTATTTCATGTGCACAAGTCTCATCACTGTTTCATAATCTTGCTTATGGTTTCAAACTCAAAGACTTTTATGATAGAGTTGAACCATCTGACCCTATCACCCCTCTAAAACCCAAACTCACAATGACCCTTCAATCTGTGCTTCTCACCTATATACAATCCATGTCAGATGTAGGTTCATTAGCAACTATATCATATTCTGCTAAATCTGACAAAGCTGTTGCTTCAGCTATCCCAGTTTCATCTGATAAAACTGTTGTTTCTGATGAACCTCCAAAATCTGCCTTCCAACCCTACTCAAATAAACCCTTTGATGTGGTTCCCTTTCACACCAGAGCAAAACCAAATCTGTTAAATGCTTTAAACAGATCCAAACCAGAAAAAGCCCCTGAAATTCCTTTCATTCCATACTACCCTCCTCCTCTGATCTCCATTCAGAAATCCATTTTTCCACCTACTCCCCAACCAAAACCAATAACACTGGAGACTCGGTTACATTCCAAGCCTAGACTTAATGTTAATCATTTATTTCAATCCTTTTTGCAAGAAATACAGTTGTATTTAGGTACTGTACAGAGGAAGTGCTCAGCAACAATGGATGCCCAAGAATCTGATGTCATCTGGAATGGATTCATCAACAGATTCAACTCTGTGGCCTCAAATCTGAAGAACATATGTTCGGATGATGCGAAGCTCAGATTTGCTGAAGTTGCAAGAAATCTGTTCTGGACTGTCAAGAGATCTGAACCTTTGCTCCTTACAGATGCTCCTCCAACATCAGAAGAAACTACTGAACTTGCATCTGAGGACAATCCATTGGCCATGACTCTGGTAGAACTCCCTTCTGGCTCTAATGCTCCAGACTCTATAGACCCAATGGAAATTGACTCTGTTCAAGCTCCAGAACCTGATCATCCTTCTTCATCTGAGATAAAGAAAGAACATCCAGATCTTGAGGATAAAATTGCTGCTCTGGAAGCTGGTCAATCAGAGATCATGTCTTGGATGGAAAAACAGGATAAGAAATCTGAAGACATGACAGAGTGGATGTCAAAGCAGGATCAGAAGAATGAAATAATGGCTAAGTGGATGTCAAAGCAAGAGCAGTCCTCCTCTGAGATCACGAATCTGTTGAAGATGCTTTTGTCAAAACACTCTTAGATTTTCATTTTTTTTCATTCTGATATTTTTGCATCTGATGTTTGCTTATGTACTTTTTGATATATCTTCTGATGCATGTACTAGTGATCTGAACTCATTGAATGAATCAAAGTTTTTTCTCCACTGAATTATCTCATTTACTATTTTCTTGTATTTATCTTTTTAAAGTTTTTACTTTTTGCTTATGACAAAAAAGGGGGAGAAAATATAGATCTGAATTGTTTAATTTAACTTCACCAGAATGAAACTTCAGACATATTTATTCTATCTAACATTTAATCTAAATCTGAAATTTGTAAGACATTCTGACTTTCAAATGTTAAAAGAACAATCAAGATCTAACTCTGAAAGTTACTCAAGACAAAAGGGAAGTTTCTATTCCTTATCTGTATTTAACTCAGGGGGAGATTCATCATCTCAGGGGGAGTAATAATTTTAATATTTTCAATTAAACAAAATTTCTGATGTTTTTGTCATCATCAAAAAGGGGGAGATTGTTAGAACACAGATTGGTTCTTAATAATATCCCTATGTTTTGATGATAACTAATATGAAATTTTGTATTTATGAATTATATACTCTAAAATTTTCTTGAGAGTTTTTACTGCAGATAGTAAAGGAATTAACACTCCAGAAGCAAATCAGAATTAAACACAAGAAATTAGCTAGACTCTATAGCGCCAGATGCATACATTAGAAGAATCTGATTGCTGCCAACAGAAGATTCTGAAGTAGAAGCTCCAGAAGAATCTGAAGCAAGTCAGAAGCATCTGAAGCAAAGAAGAATTTTGTATGAAGAGCTTTTCAAAGCATAGTTTCTACAAAAGATTCTGAAAGTACTAAAGCTGCCAGTACTGAAGTTCTGTCTCAAATATGCTCTGATATTAAACACGCTGAAAGCACACCTGCTGCAGAAGACTCTGATTCAGCAAGACTCTGATCATCATTAGAAGACTCTGACCCAATTAGACTCTGATGAATTTGCTGAAAACTGAAGAAGAAATATTCAAAGAATATATCCGTTGGAGTGAACCGAACGTCTCTTTCCTTATTTATGCTAGACAGAAGAACACAGACAAAAAGGATTTTTCTGTGCTTTCTTCTTCTAGGAAAGGTCACTTGATGTGAAGACAAAAAGGCTCAGACCTTTTGGACACTCTTCTCAACGTGAAGCTTACCTTGGATCAGCTGCCTATAAAAGCAAGACTCCACCAAATTCTTCAGTTGACGTTCGCATTGAAAAGAAATCAAATATTCAAGCTCTCATACTTTCATATTCATTCTAAGAATTTATTTCATTGTTCTTAAACTTAAGAGAAATATCACAGTTATGATAATAGCTTTTTAGAAGCATTCTTACTCTTGTAATAGTTTTACATTGATTGTAAAAGATTTCCTTAAGAGGATCCAGTTGGGATCAGTAGCTCTTGAGAAGACTAAGAACAGTTGTTCTTAGGTGTTACTATTGTAATCTGTTTGATTAAATAGTGGATTAAGTCCTTGATTGAGAAAGGCAAATCACTCTAGGAAGGGTGGACTGGAGTAGTTTAATCTTTCATACTTATTCAACCCCCCCTTCTAAGTATTATCTCACCTTCAAATGGCAGTCACTCACCTATTTCTTTTGGTGAACGGTCACACGACTTAGTTCTTTATTGGGGATTCTTTATTGTAATCCCTTATTTATTTGTTTTTATTCCCTAACTTTTTCCTGGACGGCGTCTTTGAGATTTGACATTGGACTCCAGCGGAATGCCCCAGTTTTGCCTAAGTCTCCTTCATAGGTTGTGACTTAGCAGGCTATATATTCTTTTATTTTTGTTGAATAAGTTGTGTGACTCTTTTGAAAGGCTTGTGACTGCCCCACTCTTTAGTAGTAGAGGGATAGTCCTTGACTTCTAACTTCCTAAGATGTTAAGGATAGATTCTCGAAGGTTCTCTCCTCCTTTTTTAGAGTCTGAGCGCTCAATCAATTTAACTGAAAAATTACCCTGCCCCAGGTTAAAATAAGGGTTTTAATTTGGAAAATAATAGAACTCCTACTTCAAGGCTCAAAGGGGTTAAAGAGGGATTATCATCCTTATGTCTCCAGTGTTTGGGATTTGAAACAATGCCTTACATCATCAATAGGTTTCAATCAAAAGCATACGACAAGAAATTTGACGTTTTTGGTTCATCATCCTCCTCCCAATCCTCTATCAGAGCAAGAGATCGGGTAAAGTTGGCATTACGAATTTAAGAAAAAAATTATTTTTGTGAGTGAAACGAATGGATTTGTTCAAGACAAACATTATGCATTAATTATTCAAAATAACAAGTTCGTACATGCTGATTATGCTTCATCAAAAAATACATATAAATAAACAAATGAACTGTCATACAAATTCTTCTAAATGTTTATGAATTCTTGGTATCCAAAGTCGGCATGGTAGTAGTGGTCTCCTCTCGCGGAGCCTCACTGCGAGTCATCTTGCTTGCCCATGCTATATATGTCACGACTTCGTTATCGGTCTGCAAATCTTCATTCATAATAACTTTCCCAGATTCTTTGTCGATCATGGTCACCTTATCTTGAGGGATGCTGAAATGACACGGTCTCGACTTCTGAATAACTACTGGCTTCGGCAGATCCACAGTAGAAGTAATTGGCTGAGATATGTTGAAAACCATGATAGGAGTCTTGATCTTTGGCTGAGGATCACCGAAGGACAATATCTTCTGCTCCAACAAATTTCTGACAAGGTTATGGAGCGCATGACACTCTTCCAAATCGTGACCAGGCGCACCCTCATGAAATAAACAATGAGCGATGGCATTGTAGTTGGCGGGCAACGGATTTGGAGACGGACCCAAAGCTCTGGTAGTAATCAAACCTCATTGTACTAAGTAGGGATACAACTTGGTGAACGTCAATGGAATCGGAGGACACGGCTTATAGTGTCTCCTCAGAGCACTTTGGCGGGGTGACTGACTCTTTGGTGGTTGATTGGCAGAAGCATTGGACGCTCGCTGACAGTTGACAGGAGTTTAGGAAGGCTAACAAACAGGAGGTTGTTGATGAACCGGATGCTGGTAGGCCGGAGCCGGTTGCATAGGCTGATAGGTAGGAAACTACTTATTGAAAGGAGGTACGACAGTAGCTACATAGGGTTGCTGAGCATATTGAACCTGATAACCTTGAGCATAACTCTGCTGAGGTTGATGAGCAGCCATCAAGCGATTCCTCGGACGTGTAGCTCTTTTACGGTGGTCAAAGCTCGGAGTTTTGAACTTTGGAGGGCCACCTTGTTGAACTGGTTGAGCGATAGGATGCACCAAACCGGATTGAAGACCATGAGGAGGTATGTTCTCAACTGTAACAGCCAGTTGAGGATCTGGAACAATATTGGTATTCTCAGAGACAACAGCGGGCTGAGAATCCATCCTTGCATTAAGAGCTTGTAGCATCTCCATAATCTGCCCCACACTTCCTCGAAGATCTTCGAGTTCATGGCTGACACTGTCGATCTCTTGAGCTTGTTCTTCCATCCTTTTTCAAGCTTGGGCTCTGGTGTTGTATTGATGCGGAGGACTCAGGGTGACAAATGGGCTGAAAGGAGAGAGAACCGAGAATGAGAAATCGGAAGATAAATGTAATGCAAAAATATGATGCGAACATGCGAGATGAATATTTCATGGAATTCAAGTAATTATGAACATCGCGAGATATCAAAGGAAATTTCATTAATTAAATTCAAACAGTGGATTACACGCAAATATTCTTAAAAGGGATCTGAACATAACAGCTAAATAAAAGCTATAAAGTCCTAAAGTAACATTGTTCACAACTTCAAAGAGTAGGAGAGCCGGAGGAAAATAAATCCTCATGGGTCTTTCTCTTCTTGTAAGAACGTGTCTCTTCTTGCTTGGTCTGAAGCTGCTTGTGAAGTTTGTTATTCTCATTGATGACCACTTGATATTTTCTTTTCCATGCTTCGGCTTCATGTTGTGCTTTTCTCAAAGCGATCTTCAACTTTTCAACTTCAGTCATAAATATTAATACAGGTTCTTCTCTTAGAGGTAAAGGATCTTGGTGAGAGTAAGGCATCTTCAACTTGATTGCTCTTTCTCGGACCCAGTGAAGATAAGGTTCCATAGATACACAATTAGGCTTTCCCAGACTTTCTTTACCTTTCCTATGCAAATAACGCCAAGCGAATACAATCTGATCTTGAAGTTCTTTATTGTCCTTGTAGAAGATTTGCTCCATATAAGTACTCTTAGGTGGTTCCTTCAAAGGATACCCGAACTGTCGGAGAGCTAAAACTGGATTGTAGCTAATTCCTCCATTGAAACTAAGCAAAGGTACATTAGCGAAGTATCCACAACCATCAATGATCGATATACCATCATACATACGGTTATACCAATCAATATCAGAGTGAGTTAAAGCCATAACCCTTTGTGACCAACTTCCCTTAGTGCGATCCCAAAAAGGTCCAGACTTGGGCAAGTGCGAAATAAACCACTTGTATAGCAAAGGCACACAACAGGTAATCATCCCTCCATCATAAAAGTTTCGTAGATGCACAGAGTGATAAGTGTTACCCAATAAAGTTGGCACTGGATTTCTCATCATAAAAATTTTGACAGCGTTCATGTCAACAAACCCTTCAAAACTGGGAAAAAGCAGCACTCCATAAATAAGCAAGGCAAATATTGTCTCAAAGGTAGGCATGCTCATATGATGGGCATAATATTGGGCTTTCTTAATTAAGAAGTTCGTGGGCAACCCGAAGGTCTTCCCTTTAGTGATCATATTGGCTTTGACATCAGATACCTTTAGACAAATGGCCTTAGCAATGTCTTCCTCTTTAGGGTCCTTCTCCAAGAAAGGGAACAGAGACTTATTCACAATAGGTAACCCCACTAACTGAGAGTATTCCTCCAAAGTAGGCAAAAGTTGATAATCTGGGAAAGTGAAGCAATGATAGTCTGGGTCGTAGAATTGTAGCAAAACCGAAAGAAGTCCTTCGTTCACTTGAAAATTCAATAAAGATAACAACCTTCCATATCTACTGTGAAATCCCTCTTGATCTTTAATCGACTCCCCTAACTTCTTTAGGACATCCAACTTAAATCCCTTAAAAGAATATTTCAAAGTACGCCTTCTACGGTGATCCATGGTATCCTGCGATATTCATAAACAAAAGTTTGAATTCCATGAAGTCTTAATGCAAAATGATGCTTTATGAATGCAATGCATAAGTACACACAAAGTCCTAGGTTAAAGGAACATGAGCGGAGTCACGATTTACCCATCCCCAAAAGGTATGTACTAAAGTTAGTTGTACCTGTAGATCAAGGTTCTAAATAAGTGCCCAAAATCATCAGCCCATCTTTCGAATATTATCAACCTTCCGATTGACTCAGGGGCCAATAATATTCTCAAGAGAACCTCTTTCGAGTGTAGTATCGCGTAGCAACCACTGTAGGATTATTCCCACATAGTTCCCGCACTACGTCCTATATAAGGCCAAGGTGGTGTTAAGGTACTACGGTCCTCAATATCATGGACTCTTGCCGAAAATAGTAAAAGTTTTGACGACTACACTCGTTCAACCGAACCATTTTCGAAAGGGTCTCCACTGAGCGGTAATTCTCGAGTTAGCTTGGTCGGGACTCACCCCCTATAAGCCTCGTCGAATATATCACCATCCTATAATAATGTCACTCAAGTCCGGGTGTAGGACTTATTTCACAACACATGGAACCAAACCCAAATCAAGGTACAATACATATACATCCTAATAAATAATAAAGCAAAATAATTAAACATGAGCAAATTAGGGGTAACCCTCAAAACTTAGAAGCAGTCCCCAGTGAAGTTGTCATTTTCTGTTGCGGTGGAAATAGGATATTAAACTATTAATTAGTTTGAATCACAATTCTTGATTCACAACCGCTCTTTGATTTATCCGAAGGAAAAGGTCAAAAGAGGGAAAACCTATTTTTTGCATCGTAAACACAACGCGGGGAAAGATCTAGGGTTCGGGGGTTGGTTAAGCTTAGGGAAGGTGTTATCATCCTAAACTTCTGTAGCACTCTACAAGAACCTTTTGTTTATTTTTACTATTTGCTTTGTTATTTGCTTAAGGATATACAAAGGGTTAAAAGTTAAAGAAAGGAAAACCTAAGTGGTTAATTCTAAGTTTACTCGGCAAGATTCGCATCTTGTGCCTACATATCCTGACGGGAATGGAATCAGAGTAATTGTAGTTCCCCTCGGAAGGGAGGCTAGAAACGTCTTGACTGTGGTCAAGGTTTCAATAGAGAATAAACGTATCTTAAGGACACGCTTACGTGGAGTGCGGAGACTCCAATCTCTATGTTGAAATTGTTAATTAAAATTAGGGTTGAATTAGGTATTTCACGGCAGAAACCCTAAAATGGAGTGCGGCGACTCCTTGACCTAACGCTAGGGTAAAGGTATTTTCGTCCACGGCGGAACACCTAGGCTATTAGGGTTTGAAACGGTCAAAGGGTTAGGACTATTGACTCGGCGGTCAAATGGTTTAGACCTAATCCTTCGGAAGGTGAATTAATAGTAAAATAATGGATGATACGCAATAGAAGAGGGTGATAATGTACAAATGAAAATAAGATATGGATAATAATAATAATTGTAAGGGTAGAGAAATTACAAATAAAAATACAAAGAATAGGTTAGTAACAATTTCACGTATAATTGAGAACGATGAACATCGGACAGGAATTGAAACTAAATAGTAAGGATCTTTGTGAGGTTTTGAGAAAAAGGCTTTGACATTTATGTTGTGAAAATGTGGGAATGAAAGGTTGGAATTTTTATCTTAAAAAAATATTTTTATTTTTATTTTAAAAAATTGTTAATTTTTAGGTTTTTTTTTAAAAAAGGTTTTAGTTTTAAATTTTTAACAAAAGGTTTTGTTAGTTTTAATTTTAAAAAAGATTTTTTAGTGTTAATAAAAAATGTTTTAGTTTTAGTGTTTTAAAAAAGGCTTTAGTTTTAATATTTTTTAAAAAGGGTTTTTCTAAATAATAAAAAAAGGTTAGTTTTATATTATATAAAAAAAATAGTTTTATTTTTATAAAATACATGTTAGTATAAGTTAAATTATTCTTTTTTGTTTGTTAAGAATTACAATAATAAAAGCAAATAATAAAACTGAATAATAATAAAACATGAACAGAATATTAAAACGGGTCGGGCTGGGTGGTCAGGCCCCAGACCCGACCCGGTTCGCCCAGCACATAAAAGGGGTAAAAAAGTATTAGGGTTTCAGAAACCCTATTTTCCCAGGAGGCAGCCCATCCGCGGAACCCTTAGGGTTCTCTCATCTCCTTTCGACGGCACCGTTCGTCCGCCATTGTTGCATGTTGAGCTTTCGCCCTTCTTTCGCTTTCCCGGCCATAAACTTCTTTTTCTCCTTCCATTCCCCTGTACCAAACACATGATGATGAAAAATAAAATGGGTTAGCAAACAATTCCTACCCAGATTCTGAGGATTTTTTACGATGATGAGAATTGATTCAGTTCTTTGAGTCTCGCGGTTTCGTGCGGGGTTCCTATTGGATTTTTGTTTTGTTCGATGGACGACGATGGTTTCGTTTGTTCGTTTTGCTATGGCGAATGATGCATGAACTGAGGTTCAATGTTTCCGGATCCGTTGAAGATTCTCAACCGAGAATCTCCGGATTTCGTTGAGACGGTGGGATTTACGGTTCGTTATGGTGATTTTCTTATGTTTGATGGTGTTGTTGTTCACCGCGGATTATGAACGATTCCATTGGGCTATTGTTTGATTTTGTTTCCGGGTGACTGATGTTGATGTTTGCGCCGTTTCTCGGTTTCGAATGTCTTTGGTGAGTTCTTTCTGTTTTTTGTGTTAGGGTTTTTCGGCCTTGTGATTACAGTTGCCTTTTTTGTGATTATGTGGCCGCTGTCTTTTTTGTGTTGTCTCCCTTTAGGGTTTCATCTCCTAACTTTATATTGTGCTTTTTTCCTTTGAACTCGTGATGGGCTTGGATATGTTGAGTTTTACATTATTTTTTCTGATTTGGTTTTGACCTGTTTTGGATCTGCTTTGATTCCAATTTTGTTGTGATTTGATCACGGATTTGATTATTTCTGATATTGACTTGGATTTTTGTTATCAGATGTTAATTCGGATTTTGACTACTGGGCTGATGGATTTTCGATTTCCTCTATGAATCCAGATTGATTTGCCTGGCTGGATATCCACGAATATTTTCTGATGTGGATTAATTTTTGGATTATTTTCAGACGGTGAACTGGATTTAGACTTGGATATCCAAATAATTTACTTGATGAATTGGATATGGATAGAAATCTGTTTGGCTGGGAAATCATTTTTTCAAAATAAACGCTTATTCGAATAATCACTTTTTGACCGAAAACACTTCTTTTTCTCTTCTTCCAGCTATCCCGAATAAAATTAGAACAGATATTAACGGTTGGTAGCCGAGGTCGGGAATCAGAATGGGGGTTGGTTTCGGAAATTGCCGTGCCCTCCCGACACCCGATGATGAAATCACTCTAAGGGTGTCAAAAATAAAATAAATTAATTTCTAACATAATCTCTTTCGTTATGTTTTGTCTATTTCATGCACGTATGAAGAATTGACTCTTGGAGAAACTAATCAGAAAAGTCGGGCGCGAAGAATTGGCATGAAGATCACTTTTAGGAGTTTAGAACTTTAGGATAAAAATATGTACTTTAATTTTATTTTTGTAATTTGTAATAAAATAAACATGAATAAACTTCATATTATTTTTATCCAAATAAAAACATGAATAAAATTCATACTATTTTTATCCAAATAAAATTCTTCTGATTACTCCCCTAAATTAATTTATCAAATTTGAATGAATTACTTAAACCAAACCCTGATTAAATTGCCTACGAACAAATTCCACCGATTAAAGATTCGTACAAATGAACTTAAACAGACGGATTAACCTCACCAATTAAATTCATACGAATAAAATCCAAAAAACATATCTGAGTCCACTTCGTCATTTCAGAACATGCTGCTCCAAATCAACTCGACCAATAGTCACAATTAAACTGACATAACAACTCCAGACTCGAGTCAATTTCCACTGCTTCTCTTTTGAAAATTCAAATGGCAGATGGCAGGATAAACAGGAAAATATGCGTCTGTAAAGTAAATTCCGCAAAGTGATTGCTTGCACCAATTTAACCCAAACCAAATTGATACCTCAACATAATCAGCCCCACATGATTAAACAACAGCCCTGAAACCCACTGACAACAAAGTCTCATCTTTTGAATAAATTAACCATATCTCGAAAGTTCCGATGTCAAGAAATTATTGCAAAATTTGGTTCATCCTCAAATAAAATAAAGAACTCGAAAACGGAGATCCCAATTACTCAATGGATTCCTGGCGATGATTCTGCTTCCTAAACTGTCAGCAAATAACAGATAAATGACTATTTCGCCCCTCAACAATTAAAGTGTACCATATGGGATTCCTGCAAAACAAACAGACTTGTGTAATCCGTTAGTGGTTAGTTAACATGTGATGCAAAAAATGACATGAAATGCGACATGAATCGACTAATCTAAGGGTAAAATTTGGGGTATTACAGTTGCCCCTATTTAAATAGCTTCACCAGATGATTTGAGCGACGGAGGCTCGATAAATCATGGTGGAGGGATTTAAATATAGATAACCAAAAATGTTTCCCTTAGATGCAGTGATATGTGATGCTACGGATAAAACGAAGCAAAAGATAATGCTAACAATGCCATGAACTTGATATGATGAATATGCTAGGATGATAAATGCAAAGATGCAAACGACACGACGACACGAGGGACAGATGTGACGAACAAACATACTGGGGAATATGACGCCCTAGGGAAACAGCACGACACTGGGGACTTCTAAAGTGATGGCCAACTGACGCTAGCACGACCAATTGTCACTTTAAAAAGGGAATAAATAGTAAGAAAGGGATCCTCGATGGAGATGGTACCGGCGAGACGGCCTCCACTAGGGAATATCTAAGAGTAAAATGTTCAACAGGTTCAGGCGTGACCGGCTGATACTCTAGGGTAAAAAGTAAAACTGGATATGCACGACTGTAGGCCAAGTAAACAGAATGCTGAAGCATTGAGCAAAGAATAACATCCGAGCTTTTGGTAACTCTTCCTCGTGACGGGATCAAACGTAATTTTCAGGAATCCATAAAAATATACAAGGTAAAACCGGCTGTATGCCAAAATAAATGCACTTTAATGGAAGATGCCCTGATAAGCTTCTCGAGCGGGAATGGTTACTTATCGTTCGAAGGGACTTATATGCCAAACTGGATAAGCTCTCAAAATAAAGAGAACGGTTGCTTATCTGTGGATTTGATTGATAAAATAAACCTTTTCACGTCTCAAGTCTGTGCTCCCTAAACATGATTCGGTTTCTTCTTTTGCTAAATGATAAAATAAACTTCTTCATACTTCAAGATTCAAGCTCTCCTGAATATGATTCAGCTCCTTCTTTTACTAAAGGGTAAACTTCTTATCCCAACTTTTGGTCGGTATCCATTGTTGCATCACAACTTTTTGTTGGTATCCGTTGTTGCATCCGAACTTTTGGTTAGTATCCTTGGTTGTATCTAAACATTTGGTTGGTATCTGTTGTTGTTATCCCAACTTCTGGTTGGTATCCTTTGTTATCCTAACTTTTGGTTGGTATCTTTTGTTATCCCAACTTTTGGTTGGTATTCGTTGTTGTATTCCAACTTTTGGTAGGTATTCTTTGTTGTTATCCCAACTTTTGGTTGGTATCCTTTGTTATCCCAACTTTTGGTCGGTATCCATTGTTGCATCCCAACTTTTGGTTGGTATCCTTTGTTGTTATCTCAACTTTTGACTGGTATCCATTGTTGCTTCCCAACTTTTGGTTGGTATTTGTTGTTGCATCCTATCTTTTGGTTGGTATCTTCGGTTGTACCCTAACTTTTGGTTGGTATCCTTTGTTGTTTCCCAAATTTGTTTGGTATCCTTTGTTATCCAAACTTTTGGTTAGTATCTTTTGTTATCCCAACTTTTTGTTAGTATCCTTTGTTGTATTCCAACTTTTGGTTGGTATCATTTGTTATTATCCTAACTTTTGGTTGGTATCCTTTGTTATCCTAACTTTTGGTTGGTTTCCTTTGTTGTATCCCAACTTTTGGTTGGTATCCTTTGTTATCCCAACTTTTGTTTGGTATTCTTAGTTGTATCCCAAATTTTGGTTGGTATCCTTGGTTGCATCCCAAAATTTAATTGGTATCCTTTGTTGTTATCCCAACTTTTGGTTGGTATCCTTTGTTGTTATCCCAACTTTTGATTTGTATCCTTGGTTGTATCCTAACTTTTACTTAGTATCCTTGGTTGTATCCTAAATTTTGGTTGGTACTCTTGGTTGTATCCCAACTTTTGGTTGGTATTCTTAGTTGTATCCCAACTTTTGGTTGGTATCCTTGGTTGTATCCCAACTTTTGGTTGGTATTCTCATTCCTTTTGTCATTTCAACTTTTGGTTGGTACCCGTTATTTCAAGTCCACATTCGGATGGCACCCTATCACTTTACCTTTTTCCCTCCCCACATAGTGAAAATTCGATGGTTATTTTTTAATTCAATCCCCTTCTACTTTGAATATTTGAAAGCCTTTGCTATCATGCCTTCAGGTTCAAGTGGATTGAATAGGGGCTGTTGTAGCACCCCAAAATTTTCCCTCTCTTTTTCAACCCTAACTAGTTTATTTTTCTTTCATTTGCATCTTCATTTCATACCATGGCATTGGTTCTTGAGACATGGGATCAATTTGTTTTTGTGGCTTAGGACTTCCTTTTATTCCAAGTTTTTAAGCAGCAAGCATCAGAGGTTCTGAAATTTATTTTGCTCGGTGGTTTGATACCGGACTATATTTTTCCAGCAGGTTATTTTGAGTGCAAAAGAGAATTCAGAATTCTTTTTTGGGAATTATTCAAATACAATATCAAATGACAAGTTTCAGAGTCAAATCTATTTTCAAAAGAAGTGGCGACAGTCAATTCTCCAAATTTCCCTCCTTTTAGCACTAAATTTGAATTTTTGAATGGGTTAATCGATTAACCATTTGCAAGGAAAATGTGGTTAATCGATTAACCTAAGTGAAATTTTCTCAGAAACTTCTATTTTCATCACTGCAGCAGTTGTAATCCCACTCTAATCACTTGGTTTCACATTTACATCAGTAGAAGGATCTAAAATGCATTCAAAATTTGATTCATTTTCCAAATTAATTTCACTTCCCTCCAAAACTTCAAATAATTTCATTCCTAATCCTAAACAAAAATTCTAACCCACACTCCAAACCTCATTTACACTCCTAACCTAGAGCTTATTTAAGCTAATTTTCTCCAAACCTCACATAACCTCACTCGCTTTTCTGATTTTGAAATTCTGGTATCAAATATGAGATGTCAAAAGAGATGTAATGCCACTAATATCTAAACAGTTACTGATATATGAACAAGATAAAAAGCACTTACGAATTGTAAAGAGACACAAGCAATTGTTAACCCAGTTCGGTGCAAACACACCTACGTCTGAGGGCTACCAAGCCAGAAAGGAAATTCACTAAATAGAACTAGTTTGAAGATTCTCAACAAACTCTCTCTAGTTTACAATCTTCGCACCTAATCTCTACCCTTACAATTTCTATCTAAGACACTCTTAGATAAGAGACACCTCTCACTCCCCCTCAATCACAGCAGTGATAAAAACAGATTATTAAAACGTAGAAGACACTCTTCAAGGACAATACTTGATCTTGCTTAAAAGCTTCAATCAATAACAATGCACTCGTGCTTAAAAGCTTAGAGTGGATAACTTACAACTCAAAAACTCATTCCAATTCACACATCAAGGTGATGAGCGAATGACTCACAAATAACAAAAACACAAAAAGGTAGAAACATTATTCCTTAAGCAATGCACACTCACAACCCTAGCTTCTATATCTTTCAATTAGGACTACAAAGTCTTTAAATAGAAACACTTTGAATGGGCTTGGGCAATAGTAACAACTAACTCTGATTTGATAAAATCAAATAAGAAAACTCTTCAAATATTTTCATAATTAACATCATAGAAATATAACCAAATCAGATTTGATCAAATCAAATCAAATCAGACTTCAAATCTTCTCAAGATTTTCTGCATGAAAATAGAACAAAAGATTCCACAGTTCTCCACGAATTATCTATCAGAAGCTCTTTTATTTAAAGAAGATTTCCATGTTGATTTTCTCCTGCAAAATCTCTTATCATAAAAGCACACAAGGTGCACAAAAACGCAACAGACAAAACATAACATTCTCATTGAATGTTCTATTCACAAATGTCAGGACATCATACTTGACATCATGAACTAAACTCCTGCAACATTAAGAATAACCACCTACAGAATGCTAAGATCATATGTCAAGACATCCTATAGGACATCTTGTGACAACACCAAGAATTACCAAAATTGCTGCCAATCAAAGAACTAACAAACTCCCCCTTTGGAAAATTTTGGCTAAAAGAACCAGCAGCAACTCAAAGTGTAAGCAAAAAACAAAGAACAAAAAAAAATCAGAGAGCACAGCAACAAAAAGAACCTAGAACAAAAAAAAATACAGAACAAAAAAAATCCTATTGCTTCCTCCCCCTCAAACCAAAGTGTAAGCAAAAAACAAACTTTCCCCTCAACAACAGAAACAGCAGCAACTCCTCATACTACTACTTCTCCCTCTTTTAAGCCATAATTAAAGAAATCATACTAAGGGAAACACATTAACAACGAACAATTATACATAACCAATAGTGTTAAGAGTGTAGTAAGAACCCAAATAATACAAGTCAAAGCACATTAAGTGCTAAATGAAAACAAATTCTGAATCAACAAAAAAACAACCATAATCTAAAGAACACCATCACCAAGCATCATCAATTCTCTTCCTCAAACCCAGAGCTGTCATCTTCACCATCAGTTGGAGACCACGAAACATGATCATCAAACCTCTCATCATAGGGAGAATCCTCCCATCTTCCTCCTCCTGTACATCAGCAACCTACATATCATTCCCTTCATTCTACTCCAAACCTTTAATCATGGCTTCCAATTTTAATTTTCATGCAGTAGCCACACGAATGACTTCTCCCAATTCCCTGCAGGTTTCCTTTAACTCTAAGATAAGCCCAGTCTTTGTAGAGGATGTCTTCTCATTAGGTGTCAAGACAATGTCTAGGACATGTCTTCCTGCAAACAACTTATAGTGGAGAGACATCACATAATCCCTTTTACAGGCCACATCATTACTGGAGAGAATATCAGGATACTGGCTCAGAATGACCCTACAAATCAGAGAAGGAAATGCAATGGGTAACTTGACAGCATTGGTGGCAGCATGCTTCACAATTTGATCAAAGATGTAGCTGCCATAGTCAAACTTTACCTTGGTACCAACAGTAAAAATAAACCTTCCTAACCCAACAACAATGGTAGAAGTATGATTGGTAGGCACCCAGTTAGCTGCTCCAATCCTATGCAGGATAGCATACTTCACACTCGGTTGGCCAGCAGATAGCTTACCTTTCAAGTGCCACGCAGTAACTTGGTTATCAATGATCACCTTCAAAACTTGATTATCATTTACCTCCAGTTCACTAGCCTCTTCCACTTCCCTTCCTAGAAACCTGTTAATAACATCAGCAGAAAACTCCACACATCTCCCCCTTACAAACACCTTCAAAAACTCCTTATTTTTTCTGTCAGTATTGTCTTTAGGAATTTTAATAATGAACTCTTTGACCAGCATATCATATCACTTGGAAAATCCAACCACAGTCTTCATCAACCCAACATCAGAGATTAACTTCATGACTTCCTTGATCTCAAGAGCATCATTGCGCAATTCTCTCTCCAGAGCAACTCTTCTCTAGTACATATACTTCCACTTTGCCATATTGTCAATGGAGTGGAAAGACACATTGTCTAAAGGAGCAGCAGGCACAATGTCTGTTGCTCTCATGGTATCAGATCTTTTTACAGGTGTGGTGTCCTGGACATCATCCTCAACATCTTCTTCAGACTCAGATTCAGACCTGGCCTTTCTTTTCTTAGAGACATGGGTAACTTTGCTCCAAGCTTTAGGGGGTCCAACAACAGTTATCTTGTTATTACTCTTAGAGGGAGATTGATCAATCCCAAATTTACCTCTCCTAGTCTTCAACCTCTTGTCAATTCCAGGAGCCACATTCCTAATCAATTCATCATCAGATAAAACATTATCAACATCCACAACATCATCAGAGACATTAACCTTTTTCTTACTTTGATAAGAACTACCAGTTTTGTTCTCCACACCAGAAGTTTTGAAAATACAAAAACTTGAAAAAGAAAAAAAAACAAAGGCATAATACAAGAAAACAGAAAGAAAAATCTAAATAACCTGCGCAAATCGAGTCGAATAAACAGTATATTTTAGGTTTATCACATAACTTGAAGGTTGCATTAAACTTAACATGGCTTGAAAAGACTTTTTCTAGAGCTTTAAAAATGACCTACAAATTGGGTCTAACTTGAAGATTTCATCATGGTTTCTCATCATTGAACTACATCTTAAAAATAACCTGAATCTTGCATGAATTGAACATTCGCATTGATCTTACCACGAGCCCTTGAAATGAATCGAAATATCTTATGGACTAATTGCATCTAAATTCTAATTCAATTATGACTTGAAATTGGCAAGCAAAATCTAAAGTTTGTCACAAACTGATTTGGAATACAAACGTAGCTTGAAGCTTGCAATCAATTCAAACAAAGCCTGAGGCTAATTTGACCGTGTCTAGAAGCATCACGTGAAGTATCCTTGAAAAACTTGAATCAAGTGCAGATCATAACAAGCAACTTGTAGTGAGGCTTAAACAATATTTAAATAGAAGTTTGTAATCAAGTTGAAATAGGGTTTAAATTTCTTGAAAACCAACAATTATGTTGCGAGATAGATCCAATAATGTATTTTATGCCATTGACCATATCACATCTATTTGACCATGAGAACGAGGACAGACAGAAGTTTTGGTATAAGGGAATGGAGGCACATCCTTTCCACAAGAATTCAACATAAATTGCTAAGGATCATAACCATAATTAGCACACACAAGGTCTTTATAAACGAAGTCTTATAAAATCATGGCCAGAGGCCAGACGATCACCGAGAAAAGATTATGAATCCTCATAAAAACTCAGCAAAAGAAAATGAGAATGTAGGACAAATTTGGGGTATGACAGAACCATGGCTAGAGGAGCTACATCAATCACGTCATCAAATGAGATGCTCACAGGATGAGCCTTTGTCTTAGAATCTGACATAGCGGATTGGACGAAGTTGAACCATGTTGTTGAGACATCTTGATATTTTTGTGTGTGAGAGGATGGGGTTCAAGCAGAAGTTCTATAAAGGAATGGGAGATGAACGAGCAGTTGGAGTGAAAAGTGTGGTTAGGGTAGCGTGTGGAAATGACTTTTAATGTGTTTTGAAATAATAAGTGATGTTGAGACATCTTTATTTTTGGAAAATACCAAACCTCTTGAATGATACTTCCACTCAGCAATAATTGCTACAAATCCTTATAAATGCAAATCCCTAATTTCCCTCTTAAAATTTCAAATTAACTATCATCTAATGCCTTAGTGAAGATGTCAGCTAGCTGCTTCTCTGTAGCAACATGTTCTAAGGTAATGATTTTGTCTTCAACAAGCTCCCTTATAAAGTGATGGTGAATATCAATATGCTTGGTCCTACTATGTTGAATAGGATTTTCAGAGATGTTTATAGCACTTAAGTTGTCATAATACAATGTCATGACATCTTATGTGACATTATATTCAGTCAGCATTTGTTTCATCCAAACCAGTTGAGAACAGCTACTCCCAGCTGCTATATACTCAGCTTCAGCAGTAGACAGGGAGACACAACTTTGTTTCTTGCTGAACCATGATATAAGATTGTTCCCCAAAAAGAAGCAACCTCCTGATGTGCTTTTCATATCATCAGCACTTCCAACCTGTCGCTTGCGCGAAAATAAGGTGTCGGCATGACAGAAGAGTCGCCACCTTTCGTTATTTATCCCTCAGAGCGGGAAAGGAAACGATCGGAAAAACCTGACGAAAAAGGGTAAGACAAGGTCATCGCAACCATTGTCTGGGTTCGGGAGTCGGTTACGCAAGGGGAAGGTATTAGCACCCCTCACGTCCGTCGTACTCGACGGGATCCTCGCTTGTTTGTTTACTTGGGCGGGTTGGTTATAATCTATCTACCTATCAAGGCTGGCTGAAAAAGAAAAGAAAAATGACTCGGCAAAGCGTCGCGCTTTATACCTACGTATTCTCATCAGAGAATGAGAAATCAGAGTCAACGTAGTTCGGCCTACGAAGGATTGTGGGGGAAGGTAGCTCGCCAAGACATCGCCATCTTGTGCCTACGTACTCTCAACAGGCATGAGAGATCAGAGCTCACGTAGTTCGGGAAACTACGGTTTATTTCCTGAAAGAAGTGTTTTTTATTATGTTTACAATTTCAACCGCACTAGAGACTATGACCTGAGAGCGAATGCGTCGCATGTCACCCAAAGGGTACCATACTAAACATCCAGACTGTGGAAAAGAAACTCTCCCACAATCCTTTATCAGATAGCTTAAGGCTCGTAACATACGAAAGAAATCATTCATGATTATTGTATCTTAAACTGTTTGAGATGAGAAGAGAACAGGCCCAACTAGGAGGGAGACTATCAAGTCCTACTGTTGTCATGCCATGGATTCATCCTATGGTTGAGGTTTTAACAGGGAACTCCTAGATGTTGTCATGCATAGGTTTCAACCTAAAAGTCTATCATCAAATCCTTATCAAAGGAAGTGAGAGTCCTAAGGGATCATGTCAATGATACACCAAAACAGACAAAGCATCAGCTTAACAGTAAAATGCATGCAATGCAAGTGAGGGAGGAAATGTGTGTGGGGCTTCAGCCTCCACAAGCTCATCTCGACCTCAAGCCAGTCATGAAATAACAGTAATCATACTGAAAAAAAAACAACATGCTATCAATAAACAGTAAACTGCAATCATACAGATAAAAGAAATGAAATGCCATCAGGCAAAACAAACACATGGGCAAGGGAGCTGGGCTCTACCGAATACCCGCAAGCAAAGCCACGCAATAACAATACAAGCAGAGGGAGAAACTCAACCTCTAATGCAATCATGCTCCTAGATTCTACTTATTCTAGATGAACTTATTCTAATGCAACAGACAAATCAAACAAAACACACAATACAAAAAAGAAAACAGAAGAAAGCTTCAGCTCCTACAGCAGCAACTCAGTCTTCAGACTTCGGAGATCACTTGCTTTCCAGGTATCAACCCTACAATATGAGTATCAACTCATCTTCTCCCTTAAGCTTCAACTTCTTTGATCAGCTCCACCTTCAGGCTTCACTATCTTCAGGGATCTCCAGGTATCAACTTGACCTTCACAAAGTCTTCAGACTTCAACAATCTTCAAGGAATCATCCTCTTCACAGCTTCAGCTTCTATCTTCAATGACCTTTTAGCTCTTCAATTAAGTCTTCAATGTTCTTCATTGCTATCTTCAACAACCCAAATGCTTCAGCAAACAAGATTCAGTCGACAAGATGAGGTGAGGATATTACAGTGCTCACTGACCTCCAAAGGATGCCATTAAGGACTTAACATCAAGAGGAAAGGCTCTCTCAAAGTTCTACCTCATAGGGAAAGGTCACTAATCCCTCCAAAGGAGAGAGGTGAACACCCTTAAGGGACTTTATGTCATAGAGAAGGAAGGAGGTGAACAAGACACTCCTTGTTTATTGAATGGGATTATTCTATCTAAAGCTCTACCTATGCACTTATGATCCTATAACCAAAACAAACAAAAAATCTAAAACAAAGCTCCTCCTCAAGGTCTTCAAAGTCTTCAATGATGATCCACAAGGTCTTCAACTCAATCTTCAAGGCTCACACACTCAAAGGAGAAGAAAAGAAAACAAAACAATACAAACTATGCCTTTAAGCAACACACATACTAACCATACATTCAAAAATCAATTAAAAAATACTAAAACACCATACAATATTCTAGAAAAATTCTAGGGGATTCTACAAATACTTACCCTTAACCCATATATTCCCCATATACTAATTTGGCCTATAAACCCCAAAACAAAATGGTTCAAATCTACTTATACAACCTAAAACCCTAATTTTGAGCACCTAAATGTCAAACAAGCAAACTATATCAAATTTTAATCTACAAATTGAGAATTAAATCCTATATGAACTATGATTCAATACCTAACTATGCCAAAAAGAATGGCTCAAAAATTCTAAGGGAAAGTCCTAAAAGAAATTGTACAAAATTGGGTATCAACTAAAATCAAGTAAAAAGACTATTTACAAGAATAATATGCTAAAAATATTAAAAGAAAAATAAAATGGAATTTTATTTATTTACATTTTTCTAGACATGATTATGAATATGTGAAAAAAACAAGAAGTGAAAAATATTAATTTTTCTATTTTATATGAATTTTTTAATATGCAAGAAATATAAAAGAAATTAAAATATGAAAATATAAGAAAATGGGGGGAGGGGGTGTCATGAGTAACTGCGCCCAGTTGATAATCCATGATGGGCTGAGAACCTGGGGTGCAAATAGAAGCTGAGCTTGGGCCCACACGTTATTCAGAAAAACAATAAAAATTTAAAAGAAAAAGATCAGGAGCACGGTGCAAATAGCATCAACTTGAAGTGTTATTCTTGATGGGCTCTGAATAGAGCGTGTCAATAGCGAAGCTGATCCAGGCCCAGAGTCCCTCACTTAATTAAACGCGGCGTTTAGCACTATGGGATTCCCTCTGTTTCTTGTTTGAATTGCAGCCACACGATCAGCTTAATAGGTCAAGGATTGGACTCGATCCCACGGCTAGGAGATCATCTTCTCCATTTCACCATTAGGGTTTGCAGCGAGACCTCCATGCACGCAGGACTTCTCCTCAAGCATTCTCTCTCGTCTCTTGCCCAAATCCGATTTTGTAAAGAGAAAACTTGCTCTAATTTCCACGTAGAACACACTCATGGCCTCAGTTTTCATTAATACACGCCCAAGTTGCAAACCCGATAGCACATACTCCATTAATGCTCAAGCTTTCACCTCAATGCTTCTCCAGTTTCTTGATACAAAAATGCTCCTCTCACGGCCCTGATTAACCTAAACTAATGCACTAAGATTAACACTCACTGCACAATGAATTCTTGATCCCTAAAGTTTCATGTCAAATCTTCAAACCTCTCAGAATGTACTCAAACCTTCCAGGATTGGTAACCTATTGGTCTCTAGTAATCCTACACTAACCACCTAGTCTAGAAGTGCATAAATAAGGAGATACAAGTGCTTTTGCAAACCTGTTGCTTGATGATGGCAGGGGTAGTTCTCTTGCAATTCAACTCGTGCAGCTCTCCAAAATGGATCTTTGATTGATGATAAAGGTACTTTATGGAAAAGAATTGAGAGAGAGTGCTTGTGTCTTGAGTTTGAGATCAATTTGCCTTCTTTGCAATTTGGATATTACACCTTCAATCTTCCATGGATATACCTTCAATTTGGTATGCAATTGCTCATAAAGATCAGAATAATGTGTTTGTGGAGAAGAAAAGAATGAAGAGGGAAGAGAAAGAGAGTTTGTTGTGATTTTGCAAATGGAGGAATCTCACTTTTTTACACTCCAATCTCACCACTCACCAACAATCATCACCAACCTTTTTCTCATGGTGATCTATCCTTCTTATAGCAATCCAAAGAAGAGTCTAGATTCATCTAGAAACTTATGGAATCATCTAGAAAGTTTTAGAACTTCTCTTGAAGTGATACATTGGATATCCCTTATCTCATGCCTTAAGCTTGTCAATTTGGCTTTAAAATCTCCCCTTGTGAGATATTGAAAGAGAATGAGTGAAAAAACAAGCTAAACCTTGCCTTATGCCAAGTTTCTCAAATTGCCTTATTATGCAAGAATGAAAATTACAAAGCAACCTCCATTTTGAGACCTCAAATCAAAATTCTACTTGAACCATTGTTTTTAAAATAATGTTTGGAGTCAAAATGACATATTGGATGACCCATTTTGGATTTGTACATCTCCTAAACCAAAATTCCATTTCAACTTTTTAACTTATAAGCCCTTTTTTAGGTCATTTTTACCCAATCATGAAAATCCTTGCTAAAAGCTCTTTCAATAACTCATGACCACTTTTCTAGGCTTAAAATCCCATTTTTAACAACTTTGATGTTTTGAGTTTTTCCATTTGAGGCTTGGAAATAGGAGATATGGCCTTTGCTTAAAATGACCTATAACTGCCAAATGACCAAAATACCCCTGTCTTGTTCAAACCATAAGTTGAGTTCTACAAATCCTATCAAGGACTTCTAGTACTCTCTAGAAAGCTAAGAAGGTGCCCTTCAACATTCATGTTTACCAAGAGATCATAGGAATCATCCTACTAGGGCAAACGTTGTCTGCAAGTTGGGTGACTTTCAAGGACCCAGATTCACACACCTCAGCTGACCTGTAATTTGTCAAGACCATAACTTGAGCTCTGCAACTCCTATCAAGGACTTCTACCACTAAAATTAAATCTAAGAACAAGCTCTACAACATTCATGTTGTGCGGAAGATGAGATATCAATTACATCTTGAGCTAAAACTGCCTGGAAGATAGGGATCAAATTAGGGTTTTTTCACTGTCAATCCTTGGAAACCCTAACTCAAAACTTCTCAAACTCCTCATTCATGATGAGTTGGTCTAGGAATCATATTTATAACATATCCATACATCATTCCATGATCTCATGGCCCTTGGATTAGGTCTCAACCTTCTCCAAATCTTCAGCTGATCTAGGGTTGACCCAGTCAAAACCCTAATTCTACCATTCATGGTTGAATCTTCTGAATTCTTGCACAATGACCTTTCTGGGCTTCATGATGGCTATCAAGACATCTCATAAACTTTCTCAAAGCTTCAAGTTCAATCTCAAAGTCTCAGAACCATCTGAGGAGCACCCACAACTCTCAAGCTATGAAGCATACCGCCTTGGTTTCAACCAATTCTTCTGAGGATCTCCTGAACTTTCTGGTGAAGGTATCAACCTTCAAACACTTGATAGGTAAATAAATGTTGGTCAAATTTTGGGGTGCAACAGCTGCCCCTATTCAAACGGCTTGAACCTGACTGGGGGAGAAGCGAACGGCTCTCAACCAATCAAGGTGCGAGACGATTGAATACCGGTAAACCCGAAAATTTGCCAACTGCACGAGCACATGATACTCTGCGGAGAACAAACCTTCGAACACTGCAGCACTAGCTGCTCAACAACTAGCTAGAGAAATATCGATCTGACATCGCCGTCAGTTATCCATGTTAACTTCTTCTGATATTGCCTTCAGACAACCACAACACCAAACATCGCCGCTGGAAGACTAAACCATCTGACATCGCCGTCAGAAGCAGACAAAATTCTGAGGAACACCCAACATCGCCGCTGGAACACCAAATCACCTGACATCACCGTCAAGAACAACCATAACTCGGGGAAACAAGCATCCAACATCGCCGCCGGAGAACTAAAGCTGACATCGCCGTCGATCACCCAAAACACCCCGCCTCGCCGCTGGAGAACTAAATCTGACAAAATACCCCGCATCGCCGCTGGAGAACTACATCTGGCAAAATACCCCGCATCGCCGCTGGAGAACTAAAGGATCTGCATCACTTAACATCGCCATCAGAAGACTGGATCAACTTGACATGCCCAGCATCACCGCTGGAAAACTGAATCTGACATCGCCGTCGGAAACAAACATCGCTCTGAGAGACACTCGACGTCGCCGTCGTACAAATATCATCTCTGCTGGTGATTTAAAGAGTCTGACATCGCCGTCGAACATAAACCTCCAACCTCGCCGCCGGAAACCAACATAATCTGACCTCGCCGTCGAAACAAACCTAATCTGACCTCGCCGTCAAAACAAACATCCAACCTCGCCGTCGAACACATCCAACATCGCCGTCGAACCAATCATAATCTGACCTCGCCGTCAAACAAATATCCAACATCGCCGTCGAACACAAACTTGATCTGACCTCGCCGTCAAACAAACATTCAACCTCGCCGTCGAACACATTCAACATCGCCGTCGAACCAATCATAATCTGACCTCGCCGTCAAACAAACATTCAACCTCGCCGTCGAACACATTCAACATCGCCGTCGAACCAATCATAATCTGACCTCGCCGTCAAACAAACATTCAACCTCGCTGTCGAACACATTCAACATCGCCGTCGAACCAATCATACTCTGACCTGGGGTTCACCCCTGGTAAATGGAACAAAAGGTACACTTGCGTATTTGAAACCACTCCGCTAGGAATGAGAGACTTAACCGAGCACACTCTGATCTGGGGTTCACCCTCAGAACCATAACGAACATCGGGGTACTACTGCACACTGACCCCGTTGTAGAACTTCAACATCAGAGCTATATGAGACCCTGGCCCCTGGCCACTTCTAGCTTTAGCTAGAAAAGATCTTCAAGTACTTCTGAAGATAAGCATCCTCGGCCTTCAAGGATGGCAACTCGGCAGGAGGTATCTTCGACTTCAGTCTAAAGAAATGACCCTTGGCCTTCAAGGATACATGGGTCTGCCTTCAGGCGACTCCACCTATGCTATAGAGTATCCGTGACTTCAGTCAGGGATATACTTCGGCCTTCGGTCCGAAAAATGAATCCTAGGTCATTCATAACCTTGGGGGTAACCTTGCCTTCAGGCACCCTCGCTTCAACTTGGGAAATCTATGACTTCAGCCAGAGAAATGGTATCCTGAGCCATTCATGACTCTTCGGGGATTCAAAAACTTTGCTTTCAAGCAAACTCCGCTTCAGCTGGAGAAACATCTTCGACTTCAGTCAGAAGAAACACTATTCATTCGATCGCAATCAATCATCACCTCAGGATAACTGACTTGGTCTTCAGGCCAACACGGATCACTTTGCAAACAAAAGTTGTATCTACAAATTTTTGAACTTTGTCTTCAGACAAGCGCTGATTCATCAACAAGGAAATCTGAACTCACAGGAACCTTCTGATACCGCCTTCAGGCGTTTACGAAGTCAATCTTCAGATTAGACATCACTGTTGGATCCAACATATCACACTGCCAAGGATTTCAAGAGTCATCTCGAACAAACGACTCCGTCGGGCACCTTCAAGAATCATCCTGAACTGCTGACCTTTCTGGAGGCTTTATCTGCTAGGGATCCCTGGAATCTTCCTGGGCAACTCTTGCTGGGGACGCTACTGGGAAGCTCAAGAATCATCCTAAGCAAACAGCTCGGGAAACTGCGCTGAGGTCTTAAGAATCATCTTAAGCAACCGGCCCTGCTGAGGAATTCAAGAATCATCTCGAACTGGAGACTTCGTTGTGGATCTCAAAAATCATCTTGAGTGAGCGACTGTGAGGATTACACCGGGGTCTTAAGAATCGTCTTAAGAAAACGACCTCGTTGGGGAGAATATCAGGAATCGTCCTGAGCAACTGGTCTTTTGGTGGAGCACCTGTAAAACAAGAATGGTAATAACCTAGATCATGCTTATGATGCATATGCTTCGGTGCCATGCCCCACATGGTGGGAATGTTATGCGTTTATGCTAAATGCAATGCAATCATGCAATATGATGCGATCCCGTCAGCAAAATAAATGCCGAGGGGGAAATCCTCCTGTCAAGGAGAAAGAACTACTCAGATAGAGGAATCATCCTGCTGAGGAGAACGTGGACACGCCAATATCAATCGGACTCCATCTGGGGAAATGATCTTCCTTTGATTGCCGCAGGGAAAACAACTTCAGTTGATTTGCTGCAGGGGAACGAAGCTCTACGAGAAAGTGACATCGATCGCGAGAACAAACTGCGGGGCCTTCATGGCTACTTTTCTGGGGATAACCACTCTGTGGGGAAACAACTTCAGCTGCTCAACACTCCACTGGGGAAGAGACCGATCAACTTCCAAGGACTCGGCTCTCTTGGACATCTGCAAACTCGACTGAGGAAGGAGAAATCATTCTGCTTCGCTGGAGAGAGTGCGACTCTGGTGAGGAATCTCCATTTCGCCGGGGAAGAAAGAATCATCTGACTTCGGGGGAGAATACAACTCTGCAGAGGAATACCACATCAGCTGTTCCAACATTCTACTGGGGGAAGAGGGAATCGTCCGACTTCGGGAGAGAATACGGCTCTGGTGGGGAATCCCAATTCCGCTGAAGACTTCAGTCTGGCACCGTCAGTTACTGCATACTTTGGCGTATGAATAATTCCCTACAAGACTTGCACTCGTGACCCGGTGCTGGGGAAAGGATCCTGCTTCGGCGACTTTACTGGGGAAAACGCGAGCTTCGGCACCCGAACATTTCTATGAAATCTGCACTTGTGACCCGCTGCTGGGGGAAGAAGACATCATTCTTCGGTGCTTGACTCAGCTGATGAGGTGACGTCCCTTCAGGACATGTCTGCTTGGGGAGAGAGAATTATCTCTGCATGGGGAGACATATCAATGTTCACGATCTTGCGTTCAAACTCTGCGGAGGAGAGGCCACTGAACTCTGCTGGAGAAGGAGGAATCATCCTGCTTCAGGGATGCGCACGGCGCACTATCTGGAATGCGCTACTCCTGCAACAATACAAACAAACAGACAAGATACCCTCCTCAAAGGGGCCTATCAAGGTTATTAACTCGTGACAATATTCAGGTAATTAATTGTTTCAACAATCAATGGGCCTAGGCCTGCAAGTTTATGTATGCGCATTTTATCAAAAACATCGGCGTTTTCATTCGCAAACAAAACAGATAAATGCTAAACAGACAAGCAGAATTGCTGAATAATATGCATTTTATTGATGATGAACCCCTGAATGGGCAAAAAAGGTTTTACAACAGAGGCAAGCTCCTGGAATGAGGAAGCCGCGCAAGAAAAGAAAACATAAATATACATCAGTATATACAAATGTCGGCAACGAGGCGTAGACGAACACCATGAGTTGATCCCTCTATGACCCACTAGACTTCGATACTTCTCCGACGCTTCAGCTTCGGAAGAGATTGATTCAGATAAACGGCCCTCAGGTCCTCCAAACCACAAAACAATGAAAGTCCACACGCGGAACGCAGTCATTTGCTTATTCAAATCCCTAACTTTTGTGTGAACCGCCCTTTACGGGTTTTCAGCTCACCGGGATACCCTTTTTGCCGAAGCCGCCCAGTGTAGGTTTTCGACTTCACGGGTGTACATTTTTCAATATATCCCTAATTTTTTCCCGAACCTTTTATTTTGTTTCTGGTTCGCCGGGATGCCCCTTTTTTGCCTGGACTCTTTCTTTTTTGTCCAGCGAGTCTCTTTCAAGCAAAGTATTTTTTAACTGCGTCTGCGTTCACCGGGGATGCAAAATCTTCACCATCCATCGTGGATAACAACAAAGCTCCTCCTGAGAAGACCTTGCTGACGACATACGACCCTTCGTAATTCGGAGTCCACTTGCCCCGGTGATCGGAGTGTGGCGGAAGAATCTTCTTCAGGACGAGATCACCCGTCTGAAAGCTTCTAGGACGCACCTTCTTATCATAAGCTTTCTTCATTCGGCTTTGGTACAGGCGACCAAATGCAATCGATGCTAACCTCTTCTCGTCCATCAGGCTGAGTTGGTTCAAGCGATTCGTAATCCATTCTGCCTCGTCGAGTTTCACGTAAACCAAAACTCGCAAAGAAGGAATCTCCACTTCTAACGGTAGGACAGCTTCCATACCGTACACCAAGGAGAAAGGAGTTGCCCCGGTCGACGTACGCACCGTCGTACGATAACCGTGCAAGGCAAACGGCAGCATCTCGTGCCAATCTTTGTACGTCACAACCATCTTCTGAACAATCTTCTTGATGTTCTTGTTGGCCGCTTCGACGGCGCCATTCATCTTCGGCTGGTAAGGAGATGAGTTGTGGTGTTCAATCTTGAAGCTCTGGCACAGCTCCTTCATCATCTTGTTATTCAAATTCGAACCATTATCAGTAATGATCCGCTCGGGAATTCCATAGCGACAGATGATGTCCTTCTTTATGAATTTAGCTACCACCTGCTTGGTCACATTAGCATACGAGGCTGCCTCCACCCATTTGGTGAAGTAGTCGATAGCTACCAGAATGAAACGATGACCATTGGATGCAGTGGGCTCGATCTTGCCTATCATGTCGATGCCCCACATGGAGAACGGCCAAGGGGAGGACATGACATTCAATGGGCACGGCGGCACATGAACTTTATCAGCATAAATCTGGCATTTATAACATTTCTTCGCGAATCTGAAGCAATCCGACTCCATAGTCAGCCAGTAATACCCTGCTCTCAGGATCTTCCTCGTCATGGCATGTCCGTCGGCGTGCGTACCAAATGTGCCCTCATGGACTTCTTCCATGAGCATACTCGCCTCTTTCTCATCTACACATCTGAGTAGCACGAGATCGTGGTTTCTCTTATACAACACTCCATCAGGATTGAGATAAAAGTTTCCAGATAGCCTCCTTAGAGTCTTCTTATCCTGGGTTGACGCACCCGCAGGATACTCCTTAGTCATAAGGAAGGTCTGGATATCGTGGAACCATGGCTTGCCGTCGGCGGCATCCTCGATTGCAAAAACGAATGTCGGTCTATCAAGACGCGAAAGAACAATTCTTGGAGCCTCATTCCAAAAATTGACTTTATACATTGAAGCCAACGTGGCTAAGGCATCAGCCATCTGATTTTCAGCCCTGGGTACATGATGAAGTTCCACTCGATCGAAGAAAGGAAGCAGCCTCCTGGCATAATTCATGTACGGCACCAAATTCACTTGGCGAGTTTCCCACTCCCCTTTAATCTGATTGATTACAAGCGCTGAGTCACCATATATGTCTAGATTCTTGATTCTCAAATCAATTGCCTCTTCTAGACCCATAATACATGCTTCATACTCTGCTTCATTGTTGGTAACTGGAAACGTCAGTCTTGCAGTAAACGGGATGTGGGATCCGTGAGGAGTCGTGATGATAGCCCCGATACCACTTCCATAGGAATTAACCGCTCCGTCGAATATCAACTTCCACTGAGACTTCCTATCTGGCCCCTCATCGGGCAATGGCTCATCGCAATCCTTCGCTTTGAGAAACATAATATCCTCGTCAGGGAATTCGAACTTCATCGGCTGGTAGTCTTCGATTGGCTGTTCGGCAAGGTAATCAGACAATACGCTTCCCTTAATGGCTTTCTGGGAGACGTACTGAATATCATATTCCGTTAACACCATTTGCCATCTGGCCATCCTGCCTGAAAGAGCCTGCTTCTCGAAGACGTACTTGATCGGATCCATCCTCGAAATTAGCATAGTGGTGTGATTGAGCATATACTGTCGTAGACGTTTGGCGGCCCAAGCTAATGCACAACACGTCTTCTCCAGCATCGAGTATCGAGATTCACACTCAGTGAACTTTTTACTCAAATAATAAATGGCATGCTCCTTTCTGCCCGTCTCGTCGTGCTGACCGAGAACGCACCCCATACTATTCTCCAGAACCGTCAGGTACATGATTAATGGTCGTCCAGCCACTGGGGGTATCAAGATTGGAGGTTCTTGAAGATACTGCTTTATTTTGTCGAATGCCTTCTGGAAATCCTCATTCCAAGTAATCGCCTGATCTTTCTTTAAAAGCTTGAACATCGGTGCACAAGTGGCTGTGAGCTGAGAGATAAACCTTGCAATGTAGTTTATTCGGCCCAAGAAACCACGAACTTCTTTTTCTGTTTTCGGCGCTGGCATTTCTTGAATGGCTTTTATTTTCGTAGGATCAACTTCAATACCCCGTTCACTAACGATAAACCCCAATAACTTTCCGGACCGCACTCCGAAAGTGCACTTGTTAGGATTCAGCCTCAGCCTGAACTTCCTAAGCCTCTCAAAAAGCTTCAATAAGTTGACCAGATGCTCTTCCTCCGTTTGGGACTTTGCAATCATGTCATCAACATAGACCTCGATCTCATGATGAATCATATCATGAAACAAAGTTACCATTGCTCGCTGGTAAGTGGCCCCTGCGTTCTTCAGACCGAAGGGCATTACCTTATAGCAGAATGTTCCCCAGGGGGTGATAAACTTCGTTTTCTCCATGTCCTCCGGTGCCATCTTAATCTGATTGTAACCGGAGAAGCCATCCATGAACGAAAACACGGAAAACTGGGTTGTGTTGTCGACCAACACATCGATATGAGGCAACGGGAAATCATCCTTAGGGCTCGCCCTATTCAAATCCCGATAATCGACGCACATGCGTACCTTACCGTCCTTCTTCGGTACAGGCACTATGTTGGCGACCCACGGAGGGTAAGTGGTAACGGCTAGAAATCCTGCATCCAACTGCTTCTGGACTTCTTCTTTGATTTTTACAGCCATATCTGGTCTCGTCCTCCTAAGCTTCTGCTTGACTGGAGGGCAATCTTCTCGCAACGGCAAACGATGAACCACGATGTCCGTGTCAAGTCCGGGCATATCCTCATATGACCAAGCGAAGACATCACTATACTCTCGAAGCATCTCGACCAGTCTATGCTTGACATCATTCTGCAGCGCAACCCCTACTCTGACATTTCTGACGAGCTCTTCAGAACCCAGATTTACGATCTCAATATCCTCCTCATGAGGCAGAATAACCTTTTCCTCTTGTCTCAACAAGCGGGCCAACTCTTCCGGAAGGTCTTCGTCTTCATCAATCTCATCCTCGGCTTGATAGATCGGGCAATCGAAGTCGTAGTGAGTCGTAGAGGGTCCAGAGTCGATGTCATCTGTTATGTGGATCCTGCAATAACAGGGGTTAAGTTTAAAGCAAGAATATGCAGGTTAGCACAAATCTCGTTGCCATTTTACTGTTTTTCGAAATAAACATAAAACAGGAATAACAGGGAACACAATATTTGAGTGCGAAGAAAACGCCTTTTATTTATTAACAAAATGCATGTACATAATCCAACAAGGCCCTGACAATAAAACCACTATGCCCCGGGCAGGACATAGGGTTGTACAAAGATTGTAAAAAGCAAATCATTACTCTTCACTTGTCAGCTGGATAATCTCCTTGATGGTCCAATTGTTGAGGCGCTCGCCCGGCTTGCTTGGTTGAATCCAGGCGTCAAGATCACAATCACTATCCCCGCTGTCCTCAGACGCTGCGTTGATGCTTTCAAAAATCACTCCGCCCTTGGTGAATAGGATCGGCCCCTTCCCACGAGACGAACTGCTAGAAGAAGATGAAGCTTCAGCTTCAGGAGAATATCCCAATCCAAACTTATCCTGCTTGATTGGTATATCCAAAACATGCCCCCAGCCTGGGGTTGAACCGGCTTCGACGACGGCCCGAGCTTCTTTAAACGAGAAGAGATTCATCTCTTGCTTCTCTACGACGACAGGAGCTACCTCTTTCACCTTGACGGTTTCAAATGCTTGGCAGAGAGTTTCATGGATTTCGCCATCCATTTCAACATATTTAAAGGACGACAAGTGGCTCACCATAATGTCCTCCTCGCCACAGACGGTTACTATGCTGCCCCCGACAGCATATTTGAGCTTCTGATGTAGCGTGGACGTCACGGCACCAGCAGCATGGATCCATGGCCGACCTAAAAGGCAACTGTAGGCGGACATGATATCCATGATATAAAAAACCGTATCAAACGTCTCTGGACCAACTTGAATTGGTAGGGTCAACTCTCCGAAAACGTGACGCTTAGTTCCATCAAAGGCCTTCACCACCAGATCACTGGGCGTGCAAAGCAATCCACGGGTGTCCAATTTCATCAATGCCTTCTTCGGAAGCACATTAAGCGACGAACCCGTATCCACCAGGACATGCGACATAATCGTGCCTCTGCACTCTATTGAGACGTGCAAGGCGTTGTTGTGATCTCTTCCTTTAGGAGTCAGCTCTAAATCTGTGAATCCCAGCCCATTACCAGCATTGACATGGGCAACCACCTCTTCCAGCTGATTTACTGATATCTCCTGCGGCACGTAGGCAGCGTTCAATACTTTCAGTAACGCGTTGCGGTGCGCCTCAGAACACAGCAACAAGTTAAGAATGGAGATCTTTGATGGAGTCTGATGAAGATGATCTACAATCTTGTAGTCGCTCTTCTTGATTAACCGCATGAATTCTTCAGCATCTTTAACTAGCAAATCTTTTTCTGCCCCAGAGGGGACCTCTTCAACAGCCTTGCCTTTACCCTTATCAGCAGCATCAGCTCTGACCACTTTCTCTGTCGCAACCTCTGCTGGCGCGAACACTCTGCCGCTTCGAGTAATGCCACTGACTCCGGCAAGATTCTGCACAGTCGATCCGTATGGCTCCAGCTCTAACTTCTGACCATTGCAGTAGACTTCGGCGCCGTAATGCCATGGGACGGCGTTAGTGATTTTGAATGGGATTGGTCCGGCCCTGGTGATAGTGATTGTAGGCGGTCGGGGTGCAGAAATAGTAATGGGGTGACGAGGAATAGTAATGATAGCAACTTCATCTGCCTGCTTCAGCACGCTTCCCCTGATGCACTTTCGACGCTCCGGCTGAACTGCAAAATACCCTCAGACATCAGACTTTGGATACCTTCTACCAGCTGCTCACACCCATCAGGAAGTGTAGCACAAGCCATACATAACTCTCCACATCCAGGGAAGAAGCCCTTCTTCAGCAACTTAGCCTTGACAAAACTAAGCGGCGTTTTCAAGTCTTTAACGTCAGTCAGCAAGTCCGCGCTTTCCTCAGTGATAACGGCATTTACTCCGCCCCCCTTATGATGAGGCATAGGGTTCTTGGTAACGTTGGGCACACTGTCAGAAAAGTTAATAACCTTGGCGTCCACCAAGTCCTGTACTTTATGCTTAAAAGCTTTGCAATTCTCAATCGTATGGCCTAGTGCCCCAGTATGGAAATCACAAGTAGCATTGGCGTCATACCCCGGTGGTGGTGCAACTGTTAAGGGAGCCATTGTCCTCTTTTGAACTAACTGAAGCTGAAGCAACGTTTGTAAGAGTTGTGCATACGACATAGGTGGAGTTTCAAAATGACGATTTGTCAGAGGAGCCTGATTCTGATATCTTCTATACCCCTGCTGATTCTGCTGCTGAGGCTGCTGCTGCGGCTGCGGTGGAGAAGCTGGGATATTTATGCTAGCAATCTGAGGTTGAGGGCCCTTGCCCTTTCTCCGAGCATTAGTGACAGCACTGGCATCTCCCTCTCGACGCTTGCCAGCGTAAGTTTTCTTGCTACTTCCTCCAGCTGAGGACGATTCGCCTTGAATTTTTCCAATCTTTATACTGTTCTCGACATGCTCGCCCATAGTGATGAGAGCCGAGAATGTCCCAGACATGCCACTGACCAGCTTTTCAAAGTAGATTCCAAGAAGGGTAGCCACGAACATTTGCACTAGCTCACGCTCAACCATCGGCGGTTGAACTCGAGCAGCCAACTCGCGCCAACGTTGGGCGTATTCTTTAAAGCTTTCATTGTTCCGCTGTGAGAGATTCTGAAGCTGAACTCGGTTGGGGGCCAAGTCGCTATTGTATTGATAGTGGAGGACGAACGCTTCTGCGAGATCTTTCCAGGTGCACACAGTAGCGGGCTCCAGGCCCATATACCATTCGAGTGATGGACCAGAAAGACTATCCTGGAAGAAGTGCATCAGCAACTTCTCATCGTCAGAATAGGCGGACATCTTTCTATAATAAGATCGGAGGTGGACGCGGGGGCAAGTAGTACCCTTATACTTCTCAAAGACAGGCACCTTGAACTTATGAGGTACCTTGAAGTCAGCAATCAACCCGAGCTTAGACATATCAACGCCCAATGTGTTCTGATTTTCAATGTCTCTCATCTTGTCCTCCAGCGCTTTGAACCTGAGTCGAGCTTCAGCATTCAACTCTGCTTCTACACCTCTCTGAGAGAATATGTCATCCTGATGGTCCTCCAGCCACGGTTGAGGCACCAACAGATTTCCGACACCAGCATTGCCGTTAACCGGCCCTATGTTAACATTGGCTCCCAGACTACCATTGCCGACGCCCGCCGCATTGAGTCCGAGATTGGTCATCAGATTGCCGTTAGCACTGTCGTTGCCCCCGGCAACAGGAACAACATTCTGTGGAGCATCCACTGGAGGAGGAGTAGGCACAGCCCCTCCATGAAGTATGCCATTACTGTCAACCCTGGAGATCAGAGGTTGAACCAAAGTGCGAAGCTGGTCCTGACCATTAGCGACCACCTGCATCAGTTCCATGAAACGATCCATCCGTTCACGGAGCTCTTGAACATCTGACTGCACCTGGTCCATTATCCTTGTCTGATTAGCGCGAGTTGAGTAGCGGTGGATGAGTCTTTGATCAATCCTGGAGACCGGAGACAGCTCGGAACCTGAAAAACTTGTCAACAATAAAGGTTAGGAAAAGCAATAAGATATACACCATGCAAATATGCTTCATGCAGATGCATGCGTGTGTCTGTGTGCGTGGGAGATTTTCCCCCGATCCTAGTGCCTTAGTGCCGGTGCTGATAATAATAAGAGGAAGAAGAAATCTGAGCCCAATCATGGAAACATCAATCTCATATATATATGGAAAGGCCTGCCAAGGCAGTACACAGTATCAGCGAGTACAAACAAATCAACAGCATGACCTCAGCCAACAAGTCTGGTGATGGTCAGCATACATCAAAGATCAAAACAACAGGAATACAACTAGTCAAGCATGGCCACGGGCGCAATACTCTGCTAATAACTCCTTCGTCTCTGGATGATCTGGCGAAGTGAGCAACCCCTCGATGAGTAGTTCCCTCTGCCTGATAGTATGCTAAAGCCCCTGAACTGAACTCTCCCAAGCTCCTTCGCCAAAGCAATCCTCCAGTCTCCGCTTCTTAGACTCAAACATCAGCTTATGCTCCTTCAGGTTAGCAAGAGCTTTGTTGAGTCGGCTTTCGGCGGCGTATCTGCGGGCGGTCTCTTCATCAAACCTCCGCTCACTGTCCTTTACTTCGGCTTCCAGCTTAGAAATCTGCAGCATCAGTTTGTCCTCTCGCTCCTTCCTGGTGGCCATGGAAGTCTTCCAATGCTGGTCGAACTTAGATATCCTCCGATATGCCTCTTCCAGATGCTGCTTCTTCGTAGCTAGTACATCATTAGTAGCCCTGAAGTCTTGACCTAAGCGTTCCCGATCAGCAATCTGCTTCGCCAAGTCTGCACCCAGTTGGTTTACCGACTCTGTTTGCTTTTTGAAGGCATGCACGGCTTCATTCCTCTCACTTCGAAGCTGAGCTAACTCCTTCTCTAATTCTGCGTTCGCCCTCTTCAGTTCATCCCGCTCGGCTAATACCTGGTTGTGCTGATGAATGGACACAGTGGTAGGCTCTTCGACTGGCGGAGGACTCTCTGGTCTGACTTGAGGGAATGGCATCCCTATAGCACTTGCTCTGGCTCTGATCCAATCTGAATAAGGAGGGTAGGCTTGGTTGTTGCTCTTTCCCAACAAAGGCTTTCCCCTCTTGCTGATATTGTTCCACGCATGCTGCAGCTTGGACAACAAATCCCCCTCTAGAGTACCCGTGAGGTACAGAGATTCCTGTACCTCTTCCTCCTTCGGTGGAGTCTTCAAAGCATATGCGAACTGACGAACTAGCAATGACGGATTGTAGTTGATGCAACCCTTCCTACCTATCAGAGGTACATTAGGAAACCCACTACAACTAAAGATCACCTCGGTGCCTAACCTGTCTCTGTCAACAAACCAATCAATATCTTCTGCCGACAAACTCATCAGACGCTCAGGCCACTCAGCTGTGGCTGTAGACAAGACGGTAGAACCCCTCTTGGGCAAGTGACTATCAAACCACTTGTACAACAACGGTACACAGCACGAGACATTCTTCCCTCTCCGATTCTCATTCTTGTAATGCACTGAATGGTAGACGTCTCCGATCAGAGTAGGGACTGGATTCCCTGAGGCGAAGATGTGGAATGCATCAAAGTCCACGAAATCAGGCATGTTGGGGAACAGGATAATGCCATATATGCATAAAGCAAGGATGGCGTTGAATGCGTCCCAACATTTGTCCTTAGCACACTGCTGAGCTTTAGCTATCAGAAACTGCAGGGAGAACCCTGGGACCTTGTTCCAACTTGTCACCACTAACTCAGAAGCGCTCAAATGGAGTGAGGAAGCTAAATCAGCCAGATCAGGCTCAACATCCATGTGGACAAAAGGCATCTGCCTTTTGATAGGCACACCCAGCATATCAGCATACTCTTCCAACGTCGGCGCAAGAACGAAGTCATGAAAAGTGAAACACCTCAAAGGAGGGTCATAGAACTGCAGAAGAGCATGTAACCCATTCAACTCGGACATAGAAGGTTTGCAAACCAGACTAAGCAACCTGCCATAAGACTTCCTGAACCTATCCTTCACAGAATCCCCTGCCAGGGCTATCAAACCAGTCAGCTTCGACACATCAGGGGTCGGGAACTTGTACGCAACAGTCTTCCTAAGGGAGGCCATAATAACAGTAGGAGGCGGGAAATCCTGGATTGGGGAAACGGTACCTGCAACACAGACACACATTAATGGAATGCAAATGAACATGCAAACTAATGCAGAATGCAGGCATGCAATAATATATCCAGGTAGCTGCTGTGGAGATTCGGTATCAACAGTCGCTGATGAGAAGGAAACCCCGGTGTAAGACTACTAATCTGATCTGCTGAGAGTAACCATCTGATAGGACCGAGATCAAAATTCTGCTCTGACAAGAATAAGTGCCTGATAATAAGGACCCCGGGTGCAAGATCAAGGAACATCTGTTGATGAAGTCTTCAGACCCCAAATCAAAAATCTGCCCTATCAAGAACAAACACACAGCTGCTGATGAGATCTTCAGACCCCACTCAAAATCTGCCCTATCAAGAACAAATAACATTTGCCGATGAGATCTTCAGACCTCATTCAAAATCTGCTCCATCTAGAACAAACCACTGATGATAATACACTGATCAAAGCCTGCTCTATCAAGAACAGACAAACACCCAACGATAAGATCCTCTGATCAAAAACTTGCTCTATCAAGAACAAACATATCTGCAACTGAGAACCCTGGTACCAATATAACTGATTCACTGTCAAGAAAACCAGGTAGTCTGAAGGTCTAAGTTTCCTGCAATAAACCCAGTCCCGCTCACAGGTATGGACCTAGACTGACTCAAGGTACGGCATCCTATGCGTTCATCAGCGTCACAGACTTTCAAAACTGATGATACGATTCCCAGAAGGAGTGGCATCATCAAGTCTTGAAGAGGCCTCACTTAGCTGAATCACAAATGATCGGTCCCCAGAGTCGACAATCCACCAAACCAGCAACCGTCTCAACCCAAAGGGTTGAAAGTGAAGCCAACCGGATGAACCTCGTCTGAGTGTGGATTTCATGAGACACTAGTGCCTGCAAAGCAAGCACGCGCCCACTAATTTCCACTCTAAGTCTATGGTGCACTCAAGCCTGGGTCTGGCTTCTCACTCATCAGAATTCCCATCCCACAACAGCGCAAATAATCATATTATGCTGAAAATAAAACGCGGGAAATAAAGTGCGAGAAGTAAAAAAATGCGATAAATAAACGCAACCCAACAAGCAAACACATAAACGATAGGATTGACTCTCTTAAGGGATGTTGGATCCCAAAACTGACTCGCTTTCGGGACGTTGGATCCCTAGGAGACTATTAATTCCCCAGCAGAGTCGCCAGCTGTCGCTTGCGTGAAAATAAGGTGCCGGCATGACAGAAGAGTCGCCACCTTTCGTTATTTATCCCTCAGAGCGGGAAAGGAAACGATCGGAAAAACTTGACGAAAAAGGGTAAGACAAGGTCATCGCAACCATTGTCTGGGTTCGGGAGTCGGTTACGCAAGGGGAAGGTATTAGCACCCCTCACGTCCGTCGTACTCGACGGGATCCTCGCTTGTTTGTTTACTTGGACGGGTTGGTTATAATCTATCTACCTATCAAGGCTGGCTGAAAAAGAAAAGAAAAATGACTCGGCAAAGCGTCGCGCTTTATGCCTACGTATTCTCATCAGAGAATGAGAAATCAGAGTCAACGTAGTTCGGCCTACGAAGGATTATGGGGGAAGGTAGCTCACCAAGACATCGCCATCTTGTGCCTACGTACTCTCAACAGGCATGAGAGATCAGAGCTCACGTAGTTCGGGAAACTACGGTTTATTTCTTGAAAGAAGTGTTTTTTATTATGTTTGCGATTTCAACCGCACTAGAGACTATGACCTGAGAGCGAATGCGTCGCATGTCACCCAAAGGGTACCATACTAAACATCCAGACTGTGGAAAAGAAACTCTCCCACAATCCTTTCTCAGATAGCTTAAGGCTCGTAACGTACGAAAGAAATCATTCATGATTACTGTATCTTAAACTGTTTGAGATGAGAAGAGAACAGGCCCAACTAGGAGGGAGACTATCAAGTCCTACTGTTGTCATGCCATGGATTCATCCTATGGTTGAGGTTTTAACAGGGAACTCCTAGATATTGTCATGCATAGGTTTCAACCTAAAAGTCTATCATCAAATCCTTATCAAAGGAAGTGAGAGTCCTAAGGGATCATGTCAATGATACACCAAAACAGACAAAGCATCAGCTTAACAGTAAAATGCATGCAATGCAAGTGAGGGAGGAAATGTGTGTGGGGCTTCAGCCTCCACAAGCTCATCTCGACCTCAAGCCAATCATGAAATAACAGTAATCATACTGGGAAAAAAACAACATGCTATCAATAAACAGTAAACTGCAATCATACAGATAAAAGAAATGAAATGCCATCAGGCAAAACAAACACATGGGCAAGGGAGCTGGGCTCTACCGAATACCCGCAAGCAAAGCCACGCAATAACAATACAAGCAGAGGGAGAAACTCAACCTCTAATGCAATCATGCTCCTAGATTCTACTTATTCTAGATGAACTTATTCTAATGCAACAGACAAATCAAACAAAACACACAATACAAAAAAGAAAACAGAAGAAAGCTTCAGCTCCTTCAGCAGCAACTCAGTCTTCAGACTTCGGAGATCACTTGCTTTCCAGGTATCAACCCTACAATATGAGTATCAACTCATCTTCTCCCTTAAGCTTCAACTTCTTTGATCAGCTCCACCTTCAGGCTTCACTATCTTCAGGGATCTCCAGGTATCAACTTGGCCTTCACAAAGTCTTCAGACTTCAACAATCTTCAAGGAATCATCCTCTTCACAGCTCCAGCTTCTATCTTCAATGACCTTTTAGCTCTTCAATCAAGTCTTCAATGCTCTTCATTTCTATCTTCAACAACCCATATGCTTCAGCAAACAAGATTCAATCGACAAGATGAGGTGAGGATATTACAGTGCTCACTGACCTCCAAAGGATGCCATTAAGGACTTAACATCAAGAGGAAAGGCTCTCTCAAAGTTCTACCTCATAGGGCAAGGTCACTAATCCCTCCAAAGGAGAGAGGTGAACACCCTTAAGGGACTTTATGTCATAGACAAGGAAGGAGGTGAACAAGACACTCCTTGTTTATTGAATGGGATTATTCTATCTAAAGCTCTACCTATGCACTTATGATCCTATAACCAAAACAAACAAAAAAGCTAAAACAAAGCTCCTCCTCAAGGTCTTCAAAGTCTTCAATGATGATCCACAAGGTCTTCAACTCAATCTTCAAGGCTCACACACTCAAAGGAGAAGAAAAGAAAACAAAACAATACAAACTATGCCTTTAAGCAACACACATACTAACCATACATTCAAAAATCAATTAAAAAAATACTAAAACACCATACAATATTCTAGCAAAATTCTAGGGGATTCTACACATACTTACCCTTAACCCATATATTCCCCATATACTAATTTGGCCTATAAACCCCAAAACAAAATGGTTCAAATCTACTTATACAACCTAAAACCCTAATTTTGAGCACCTAAATGTCAAACAAGCAAACTATATCAAATTTTAATCTACAAATTAAGAATTAAATCCTATATGAACTATGATTAATTACCTAACTATGCCAAAAAGAATGGCTCAAAAATCCTAAGGGAAAGTCCTAAAAGAAATTGTACAAAATTGGGTATCAACTAAAATCAAGTAAAAAGACTATTTACAAGAATAATATGCTAAAAATATTAAAAGAAAAATAAAATGGAATTTTATTTATTTACATTTTTCTAGACATGATTATGAATATGTGAAAAAAACAAGAAGTGAAAAATATTAATTTTTCTATTTTAGATGAATTTTTTAATATGCAAGAAATATAAAAGAAATTAAAATATGAAAATATAAGAAAATGGGGGGAGGGGGTGTCATGAGTAACTGCGCCCAGTTGATAATCCATGATGGGCTGAGAACCTGGGGTGCAAATAGAAGCTGAGCTTGGGCCCACACGTTATTCAGAAAAACAATAAAAATTTAAAAGAAAAAGATCAGGAGCACGGTGCAAATAGCATCAACTTGAAGTGTTATTCTTGATGGGCTCTGAATAGAGGGTGTCAATAGCGAAGCTGATCCAGGCCCAGAGTCCCTCACTTAATTAAACGCGGCGTTTAGCACTATGGGATTCCCTCCGTTTCTTGTTTGAATTGCAGCCACACGATCAGCTTAATAGGTCAAGGATTGGACTCGATCCCACGGCTAGGAGATCATCTTCTCCATTTCACCATTAGGGTTTGCAGCGAGACCTCCATGCACGCAGGACTTCTCCTCAAGCGTTCTCTCTCGTCTCTTGCCCAAATCCAATTTTGTAAAGAGCAAACTTGCTCTAATTTCCACGTAGAACACACTCATGGCCTCAGTTTTCATTAATACACGCCCAAGTTGCAAACCCGATAGCACATACTCCATTAATGCTCAAGCTTTCACCTCAATGCTTCGCCAGTTTCTTGATACAAAAATGCTCCTCTCACGGCCCTGATTAACCTAAACTAATGCACTAAGATTAACACTCACTGCACAATGAATTCTTGATCCCTAAAGTTTCATGTCAAATCTTCAAACCTCTCAGAATGTACTCAAACCTTCCAGGATTGGTAACCTATTGGTCTCTAGTAATCCTACACTAACCACCTAGTCTAGAAGTGCATAAATAAGGAGATACAAGTGCTTTTGCAAACCTGTTGCTTGATGATGGCAGGGGTAGTTCTCTTGCAATTCAACTTGTGCAGCTCTCCAAAATGGATCTTTGATTGATGATAAAGGTACTGTATGCAAAAGAATTGAGAGAGAGTGCTTGTGTCTTGAGTTTGAGATCAATTTGCCTTCTTTGCAATTTGGATATTACACCTTCAATCTTCCATGGATCTACCTTCAATTTGGTATGCAATTGCTCATAAAGATCAGAATAATGTGTTTGTGGAGAAGAAAAGAATGAAGAGGGAAGAGAAAGAGAGTTTGTTGTGATTTTGCAAATGGAGGAATCTCACTTTTTTACACTCCAATCTCACCACTCACCAACAATCATCACCAACCTTTTTCTCATGGTGATCTACCCTTCTTATAGCAATCCAAAGAAGAGTCTAGATTCATCTAGAAACTTATGGAATCATCTAGAAAGTTTTAGAACTTCTCTTGAAGTGATACATTGGATATCCCTTATCTCATGCCTTAAGCTTGTCAATTTGGCTTTAAAATCCCCCCCTTGTGAGATATTGAAAGAGAATGAGTGAAAAAACAAGCTAAACCTTGCCTTATGCCAAGTTTCTCAAATTGCCTTATTATGCAAGAATGAAAATTACAAAGCAACCTCCATTTTGAGACCTCAAATCAAAATTCTACTTGAACCATTGTTTTTAAAATAATGCTTGGAGTCAAAATGACATATTGGATGACCCATTTTTGATTTGTACATCTCCTAAACCAAAATTCCATTTCAACTTTTTAACTTATAAGCCCTTTTTTAGGTCATTTTTACCCAATCATGAAAATCCTTGCTACAAGCTCTTTCAATAACTCATGACCACTTTTATAGGCTTAAAATCCCATTTTGAACAACTTTGATGTTTTGAGTTTTTCCATTTGAGGCTTGGAAATAGGAGATATGGCCTTTGCTTAAAATGACCTATAACTGCCAAATGACCAAAATACCCCTGTCTTGTTCAAACCATAAGTTGAGTTCTACAAATCCTATCAAGGACTTCTAGTACTATCTAGAAAGCTAAGAAGGTTCCCTTCAACATTCATGTTGACCAAGAGATCATAGGAATCATCCTACTAGGGCAAAAGTTGTCTGCAAGTTGGGTGACTTTCAAGGACCCAGATTCACACACCTCAGCTGACCTGTAATTTGTCAAGACCATAACTTGAGCTCTGCAACTCCTATCAAGGACTTCTACCACTAAAATTAAAGCTAAGAACAAGCTCTACAACATTCATGTTGTGGGGAAGATGAGATATCAATTACATCTTGAGCTAAAACTGCCTAGAAGATAGGGATCAAATTAGGGTTTTTTCACTGTCAATCCTTGGAAACCCTAACTCAAAACTTCTCAAACTCCTCATTCATGATGAGTTGGTCTAGGAATCATATTTATAACATATCCATACATCATTCCATGATCTCATGGCCCTTGGATTAGGTCTCAACCTTCTCCAAATCTTCAGCTGATCTAGGGTTGACCCAGTCAAAACCCTAATTCTACCATTCATGGTTGAATCTTCTGAATTCTTGCACAATGACCTTTCTGGGCTTCATGATGGCTATCAAGACATCTCATAAACTTTCTCAAAGCTTCAAGTTCAATCTCAAAGTCTCAGAACCATCTGAGGAGCACCCACAACTCTCAAGTTATGAAGCATACCGCCTTGGTTTCAACCAATTCTTCTGAGGATCTCCTGAACTTTCTGGTGAAGGTATCAACCTTCAAACACTTGATAGGTAAATAAATGTTGGTCAAATTTTGGGGTGCAACACAACCCAATCAGCATCACAACATCCAGACAACACATAATCAGATCCTTGAGTGTATAGCATTTTATACTTACTTGTTTCATTAACATACTTCAGAATCCTCTTTACTTGATTGATATGACTCACTTTGGGTTCAACTTGATATCTAGCACAAACACCTATAGCAAAGGAAATGTCAGACCTGCTTGTTGTAAGATATAACAAGCTCCCTATCATACTTTTATAGAGACTTTGATCCATATTTATACCCTTTTCATCTTTAAACAACTTAAGATGGGTAGGTGCAGGTGTTCTCTTGTGACTGGAATTCTCCATCCCAAACTTCTTAACTATATACTTGGCATATTTACTCTGAGATAGGAATATAGAATCTTCCATCTGTTTGACTTGCAACCCAAGAAAATAGGTTAATTCACTAACAAGGCTCATTTCAAATTCTGACTGCATTTGCTGGACAAAATGTTGAACCATCTCATCAGACATCCCTGCAAACACAATATCATCAACATAGATTTGAGCAATCATGAGCTTTCCTCCTTCTTCCTTGATAAACAATGTCTTATCTATGCCACATTTTCTATATCCATTATCAACAAGAAATTTTGTTAGTCTCTCATACTAAGCTCTAGGAGCTTGCTTTAGTCCATACAGAGCTTTCTTCAACTTATAAACATGATTGGGAAAAGTTGGATCAATGAATCTCTTAGGTTGTTCCATATAGACCTCCTCGTTTAGGTATCCATTTAAGAAGGCACTCTTAACATCCATCTGAAGCAGCTTGAATCTTATAATGCAGGAAACTCCCAAAAGTAATCTGATAGATTCAAGGCGAGCTATAGGGGAAAAAGTTTCATCAAAGTCAACCCCTTCAATCTGAGTGTATCCCTGAGCAACCAATCTGTCTTTATTTCTGGTGACCACTCCTTTTTCATCAGACTTATTCTTGTAAACCCATTTTGTTCTAGTCACATTTGTTCCTTCGGGCCTTGGAACAAGATCCCATACTTCATTTATCTTGAATAGCCCTGGCTCTTCTTGCATGGCATTGATCCATAATTCATCAGTTAATGCTTCTTTGACATTTTTCGGTTCAGTTTTAGACACAAAACAAAAGCTTGTTATGACTTCTCTAGATCTAGTAGTAACCCTCTTATTTAAATCACCTATGATAAGATCCATAGGATGGACTTTCTGAATTTTGGTAGAGGGTCCCTTGTTTACTAGTTCAGGTTCAGGTTCTGTATTAGTAGGATTGGGATCAGTGTCTTTATCTGTAGACTCTGCTGAGGTATCAAGGGATGTTCCAACATCTTCTAGGACATCAGTCTCCTTATGCACATCATCAACAACAACATTGATGGACTCTATCATAGTTTTAGTTCTGGAGTTGAATACTCTATAGGCTCTGCTGTTAGTAGAATAGCCCAAAAATATTCCTTCATCACTTTTTGGATCCATCTTTCTTCTTTGGTCACCATCTGCCAATATGTAACATTTTCTTTTAAACATATGGAAGTATTTAACAGTAGGCTTTCTTCCCTTCCATATCTCATACAAGGTGGTCATGGTTCCTGTTCTTAAGGTCTCTCTATTATGAACATAGTAGGCAGTGTTCATAGCTTCAGCCCAGAAGTGGTAAGGCAGTTTCTTTGCATGGATCATAGCTCTAAAAGATTCCTGGATAGTTCTATTCTTTCGTTCCACAACTCCATTTTTCTGTGGAGTAATGGGAGAAGAGAATTCATGGCTAATCCCTTCAGATGATCAAAATTCAGAAGAAAATTTATTCTTAAACTCCTTCCCATGATCACTTCTGATTCTAACAACATTGCTTTCCATTTCTCTTTCAATTCTTTGATAGAGATCTTGGAACACATCAAACACTTCAGATTTTTCTCTTATAAATTTCACCCAAGTATATCTGGAAAAATCATCCACCACCACATAGGCATACTTCTTTCCACCAAGACTCTCCACCTACATAGATCCCATCAAGTCCATGTGAAGGAGTTCCAACACTTTTGAAGTAGTGAGATGTTTAGTCTTCTAGTGTAACATCCTAGTCTGTTTTCCAATTTGGAATTCACCACAAACCTTTCCTTCTTCAATCTTTAACTTAGGAATTCCTCTGACAGCTTCCGTAGAGATGATCTTCTTCACCCCTGTTAGATGCAAATGACCAAGTTTTTGGTGCCACAATTTCACTTCATCTTCTTTGGCTAGAGCATATTTAGAATCTTGAGTAACCCATAGATAGTAGTTGTCCTTAGATCAGACTCCCTTCATCATCACTTCACTCTCTTCATTTGTAACCAAGCATTCAAATTTAGTGAAGTTGACATTGAATCCTTGATCACACAGTTGACTGATGATAATCAAGTTAGTAGTCAATCCTTTAACCAGCAACACATTGTTAAGGTTTAGAACTCCCGAGCAGTTTAATTTTCCAACCCCCTTTATTTCACCCTTGGCTCCATCACCAAAAGTCACATAGCTAGTAGAATGGGATTTGATATCTACTAAGAGATTTTTAATTCCTGTCATGTGTCTGGAGCACCCACTATCAATATACCAATCTTCCTTAGCTGAGACTTTGAGAGATATATGAGCTATCAAGCTGGTAGCAGCAACTTTAGGAACCCATTGCTTCCTATTAGAAGGAATGTTGTGATTGGGTCTAGATTGAGGAATAGGTTTAAGATATCCATGCAGCCTGAAGCAGAAAGGCTTTATGTGACAAAAGCATCCATAGTAATGATATCTCCATCTTTGGAATCTTCCTCTTGGGTGGTTCGGTTGTCCTCTGCCATGATGTTGAGACATCTAATGTGACATATTTCGCTAAGGCCTAGAAGGATTATGGTGTGAAGAGGGACTACAGTCTGAAGATGGTTTCTTTTCTCCATCAAACCATATCCCAGCCATGTCTCCTGCCCTTTTTCCAACCTGAAGGATTTCATCAAAAGTGTCAGTTCCATTGTTCAGCATTCTAACAGACTTGGACATTTGATCAAGTTGGGAATTCAGCCGTGTAACTTCATCATTCAATTCAGAGATAGTTTTAAGATGCTCTTCCTTTTCAGCCTTTAGTTTGATTATAAGTTTCTTCTACTTTTCTCCTTGATGGCATACTTCCTCACTTATGAGACACAACTCTTTATAGGAAGTTACAATTTCTTAAAGGTTAATTCATCATCACTAGAGTCTTCATCAGAGTTATATCTTCCAGTCAAAGCAGTCACATGTTTAGCAGATTCTTCTTCAAGATCACTTTCATAATCCTCATCAGTCCAAGAAACAACTAGGCTCTTCTTTTGTTTCTTGAGGTAAGTAGGGCATTCAGCTCTAATGTGACTAAATCCTTCACATCCATGGCACTGAATCCCGTTGCTTTGAGTGGATTTTTCTTCAGACCTTGTTCTTCTACCAGAATCATTAGACCTGCTGATATCATATGAGTTGTTCTTGAAATTTGGTCTTGACTTCATATCCATCCTCTTCATTACCTTGTTAAACTGTCTTCCAAGGAGCAATATAGCATGGGATAAGCTTTCATCAGTATCCATATCACATTCATCCTTATCCATCTTCAGCATTGGACATAAAGGCTATGCTTTTTTTCTTATCAGATTTGTCACTTACCCATACTTCAAAGGTTAAAAGAGATCCAATAAGTTCACCCACCCTCATCTTGCAGATGTCTTGAGCTTCTTTTATGGTAGTTACTTTCATATCAAATCTCTTGGGAAGAGACCTGAGAATCTTTCTTACAAGCTTTTCTTCTGACATCTTTTCACCTAGGGCACTTGAAGCATTGGCTATTTTAAGGAAATTCATATGGAAATCATGTATGATTTCATCATCTTTCATCCTTAAGTTTTCAAATTTGGTAGTTAGCAATTGAAATCTTGACATCTTTACCTCAGAAGTACCTTTATGAGTAGTTTTGAGCATTTCCCAAGCATCTTTGGCAACTTCACAATTGTTCACCAATCTGAATATGTTTCTATCAATTCCATTGAACAAGGAATTCAAGGCTTTAGAATTTCCAAGAGCCAATTCATCCTCCTTCTTAGTCCATTCTTCCTCAGGCTTCAGGTCAGGTGTAGCTTTTCCATCTTTCCCAACAGTCACATGGTGTTCCCATCCTTTTATGACAGCTTTACAAGCCTTACTATCCAATGATTTTAAGAAAGCCACCATGCGAGGTTTCCAATAATCATAATTATTTCCATCCAGAACAGGTGGTCTGTTCACAAATCCTCATTCTTTGTCCATAGTACCAAAAAGTATCGTCATTAGATCTCACCCAGAACCATACCAGGATGCCTGCTCTGATACCAATTGAAATTCTGGTATTAGATACGAGATGTCGAAAGAGATGTCATGACACTAATATCTGAATAGTTACCAATATATGAACAAGATAAAAAGCAGTTAATAGTTGTAAAGAGACACAAGCAATTGTTAACGCAGTTTGGTGCAAACACACCTACGTTTGGAGGCTACCAAGCCAGGAAAGAAATTCACTAAATAGTATTAGTTTGAAGATTCTCAGCAAACTCTCTCTAGTTTACAATCTTCGCACCTAATATCTACCCTTGCAATTTCTATCTAATACACTCTTAGATAAGAGACACATCTCACTCCTCCTCAATCACAGTAGTGATAAAATCAAATTATTAAAACATAGAAGATACTCTTCAAGGACAATACTTGATCTTGCTTAAAAGCTTCAATCAAGAACAATGCACTTGTGCTTAAAATCTTAGAGTGGATAACTTACAACTCAAAGACTCAGTTCAATTCACACATCAAGGTGATAAGTGAATGGCTCACAAATAACAAAAACACAAGAAGGTAGAAACCTTATTCCTTAAGCAATGCACACTCACAACCCTAGCTTCTATATCTTTCAATTAGGATTGCAAAGTCTTTAAATAGAAACACTTTGAGTGGGCTTGGGCAATAGCAACAACTAACTCTGATTTGATAAAATCAAATCAGACAATTCTTCAAATCTTTTCATAATTAACATCATAGAAATAGAACCAAATCAGATTTGATCAAATCAAATCAAATCAAACTTCAAATCTTCTCAAGATTTTCTGCATGAAAATAGAACGAAAGATTCCACAGTTCTCCACGAATTATCTATCAGAAGCTCTTTTGTTTAAAGAAGATCTCCATGTTGATTTGCTCCATCAAAATCTCTTATCATAAAAGCATACAAGGTTGCACAAAAACGCAACAGACAAAACATAACATTCTCACTGAATATTCTATTCACAAATTCCAGGACATCATACTTGAAATCATGAACTAAACTCATGCAACATTAAGAATAACCACCTGCAGAATGATAAGATCATATATCAAGACATCCTATATGACATCTTGTGACAACACCAAGTTTTACCAAAATTGTTGCCAATCAAAGAACTAACAGATTTCACTACACTTTTCATTCCATTTCTCTCAATTTTTCTCTCACTCCAAAACCCTCACCAAACCTTCATAACCAAAAGCTTCAAAAATTATGCATTGCAATTTTTGAATCCTTGAGCTAAACCTCCATTGCATCATCTTCCATTGTTTAACTTTGAAGTTGAAACTTATGTGGATCTTGATCAAGTTTTGGAATCACTTCTGAAGAGGTTTTTGCTTACTTTTTGATTATTTTTTGGATCTTCAATTATTCTTGTTAAAGCTTCCTAGATCTCTGGTTTTCTTGCTTTGATTCATCAATTTCAGAACATTCACCAAAGAAAATCTCAGCTTTGCAGGTTGGTAATCTTTAGATCTAGCTTTGATTTGGCTTAATTTTTCATTTCACAATGTAGATTCATTGACTTTTGATGTGAATTGCTCCATTGATTGATTTAATTGTTGATCTTGTTGTTTGATGGATTCAATTAGTGTTTGATTATTAATATTTGATGTAATTTTCGTGTACAATTGCATGCCTATTCATGTGGATGATTGGATAATTGATTTGTTGCTGAAAGTTCTTTTGAATGTTGATCTTCTGCTTCTGGTGTAGTGTTAATCGATTAACCAGTCTATTTTAGGTGTTTTTTTTGTTCTGATTTAGAAAGGGTTAATCGATTAATCATTTTTGCCTTGCAAATGGTTAATTAATTAACATTGGTGCTGAATGTTTTTGTTGTGCATTTTCAAACTTGTTTTGATTTCTTTCCACTTTTAAACTTCATTGATTGATATGATGCATATTTGTGGATTGTTCTTGAGCTGTTTCACCTTGCGCTACAGTATGAATGTGAATCTTCGACGCGCGACACATTGATTTTCATGATGCATGTTCTTAACCAATTCGGATGCATTCTTGATGCATTTTTCATGTGGCTTGCTTGTCAATACTTGTTAGCTTACTTTTGATGCTCATTTTTCTTGATTTATAATACATGTTCATGCTTTCTTTCGATCTCACAAATGTGTGTTTGTTTTAGATGCTTGATTGTTGATTAATATTCATGTTGTTCTTGTTGAATGCTCAAGTGTGCAATGTGGTTGAAACTTTCTCACGCCTAATTGTTGATACATGTTCATCAATTGATCTTACATGATACATGTTCATCATGATTGCTTACATATTCATATACTTTGCTTAGTTGATAACATGATCATTGCTTGCATTCTTGATCTTTGCTTGATGTTTAATTGTTAACTTGTTGATACTTGCTTGTTGTTGGCGTTACACATCTGAGATGTTTAATGTTAATACATGTTCACACACATTATTGGTTGTTACATTCTTGATGTGTGTTCATACTCATGTTTAATTGTTTCATTGTTGAATGCATACATGCTGCCTAGGCATCTACACCTGCTCTGATATAGAAACACGTGATGTTTAATGCACTCATTCTGTTTTGCTGCATTCACACCTGTCCTTCCTTGAAAATGTATGATGTTAAAAGTTGTTTTGCTTGTTGTTGGGATTTACCATTGTGCTGAGCTAAAGCGTTGTTATCGTTACTGTTTTTGGTTTATTTTCTTTGTTTTGGTTTGCTTTTGTATGATCCCTTAGGGCTTTCTAGTCCAACTTAATTTTTTATTAAGCTTGGAGTAGGATAGACATTAGGACTTGATCCATGCATGATAACATTAGGTTAGTCCCTAATCTCAACCTTAGGTCCACCTTTGCATGCTAACATTATAATAGAGATTCCTTTCGCATCCCAACCTTAGGACCACTTTGCATGGTAACATGTAGGACCGAGTTCCCCTTTAGACTTTATGTGCGTCTTTCTCTTCTCTTTCTCAAAACAAAATTAAAACATGTAATAAATACGATGAGTATTATGCGCCATGACCCTTAAGTTCATGGGAAGTGATAAGAGGGAGTCTCTCCTTACCTTGTCTAGAGTGTTTTGTATACGTCCCATCTTTGATCGATCTTATGAAGCATTCGATCCTATGTCATAGACTTTAGTGTAATACGTATCTCAAATAAAGTCAATTCACTTCTGTTAAAACTCTTGAACAAATTGCAAATCATATAATCCTTAGGGATTGTCTGTCAAACCTTTTTTCAGAAAGGGCATGTTATTTCCGTTCTATCACAAACAGGAATCGACCCTAACTACTAGAACGCAAACTTAGCATCACTTATAAAAGATTAAAATTCTGGTATGCAGATCTCAGATGTCTTAAACATATGTAAGGACATTTATCTCTGCTAAAACAGAACAAGGACAGAACATGAGCAATTTAAATCCCTTTTAAAATTAACAGTGTCATGACATTTGTTGTAACATCTACAGACTGACAGAACTATTTATCTAACCATTTAAAATATGCAGAATTGTAAATGCTGAAAGGTAAATAACCCAATGAAGTGTTAACCCAGTTCGGTGCAACATCACCTACATCTGGGGGCTACCAAACCAGGAAGGAAATCCACTATTAGTAGAATTAATTCAGAGCTAAACTCCCAGTTTACAACTCCTCACTTAATCTCTACCTAATGCAATTTCGGCCTAGAACCCACTAGACAAGAGACACCTCTCACTCCCCACAATCACAGTAGTGATAACAACAAATGAACAAGTTTTAGAAGACACTCTTCCAAGACAATACTTGGTTTTTCTTAACAGCTTCAATCAAGAACAATACACTATTGCTTACAAGCTTTGAGTGAATAACTAACAATTAAAAAATAACAACTAACAGCCTAAACATGTCTACCACGATGCATCCAAAGATACAAAGGATGACTTACAAAGTCACACACAAGAGACTCTCAAAACCCTAAACCCTTATTCTACACTCAAATTTTTCTTGTTGTGAGTGCTTGTCTTCACTAGGGTTTTCTCCTCAAATAGTAATGCAGACTAGGCTTGGGTTGGTCAAAAGTAACAGCAGGAAGAGAAGATTTCAATCTTCATAATTTGCAAGAGATTTGATTTGATCAATCAAATCTAATCATATCATTCTTCTAATCTTCAATCAATATTCTGATAATAACTCCATATCAAATCCAATCTGATCCACAATAAGTGTATCAGAAACGCCCACAGTAAGCCACTAAAAACGCATAGGTTCTACACCAGAATAGTGCAGCAAACTTGCACAAAAAGATATGGAAGCAACATGTTGTTCCTGACAGACAGATGTCACGACATCCTGTAGGACATCCTGTGATTACACATAGTTTTACCAAAAAGCCTGCCAATCAAGTCAAACTCCAAAACTTCTGCAGAATCTTCTTCATACAAATAGAAACAAATACTTTATAGTTTCCTAAAAAGTCTCAAAGATCCTTTTTATGAAATCCAATTAAATCTGCACTTTGTTCCTAATAAATCTCTTTAACCTACGCATAATGATGAGGAATATCCAATAGGATATCATCAAACCAAAACACCTCTGTCAAGAGATATAAAATAGAAGCTCCTGCTGTACCAGACAAAGATGTCTTGATATCTATCTCGACATCTTGTTTGAAACACATGACAGCAGTACTGTCAAAACAGTGGATATGAAAGCAGTTCTGTCAAAACAGTAGATGAAGATGTTTGAAACATCTTGCTCAACATCAGTGCAGAATAATATTTTACCAAAATTTAGCCAATCATAGAAACATGGATAATCATAGAAACATGGAACTAACAATCTCCCCCTTTGGCAAATTTTAGCTAAAACAACCAAACAAACTTATTAGGGCAGCAACAACAGTAGTTTTCTCAAATACATCCAGCCTCGCAAACTATCATGCTCCCCCTTAACAGTTGCATCCAGCAAGCAATAACCACCCACTGCTCTTTCCTTAGCAGTAGCAAAGTCCTATCACAATGTTGGTCAACATGTCAATACATGTGACATAACCTCGAGGAAACAGATTAATACACTTTACTCCCCCTTTTTAGCCAAAAATTGACAAAAATTGGAGTAAATATACACATATATAAACTCAGATGCACACAAATAACAGAGCCAAACCCAAAAACAACTGAATGACATCTCACAGCCTCCCAAGAGATACACAAACGTCTTGATCCCCAATCAATATAAAGATTGCACCACTGCAGCAACAATCCATGGACAAGGACTTAACCATAGCTGAACTCTAGCTTTCAAATCACCCCCTGGTGAACTCACTCAAATACAGTAAAATCAATCTTGATTCCAGCCCATCATGTATGACATCAACTCCTTTACCACTCACTTTTGTTCTTTAAGACACCAACCGCAAGACTTATTATTTCCATAGTAGTCCATATATAGGATACACATGAAGGTCTCAGAAGGTCACAACAGTAGCATCTTTAACAGATTATCACAAACACCAAAAAAAACATAGAGAGAAATAAACTCTCATGTAGCTTCCTCAAAGACACAATGTTTAGACATCCTGTCTGACATTACGATAATTATTCTTAATCCCTTTAAGAAATAATTCCTTCATCAAACAAACAGACTACAAGCACCAAGTCATGGACATAGACTACTTCTCCTTTTACCCTTTTCCACAGATCCATCAATAGTTGGGACAAAACGATTCTTCACCAAGCTATCACACATCATGCTTCATCATGATGAGAAACAACCTCCACAGTATAAATTCCACATAGATTTACCCTATGTTCATAGTCATTGAATCTTGAGTTCTTGCCTTGTCTGAAGCTGCACCTTCAGGAGTGACACTTTTGGCATCACCAATTAAAGGATAATCCGTCAAATACTTGCTAAGGTTACAAGTAGTATACGATTTTAAATCCCCAATTTGAGACACACAAATATTCTGCAGAGAAAAATAAATTCTCCCAGACAATAACCAATGTTGCTTCCTAGGTCATTCATAAGAAGTAAGCACAAACCTAGTTCAAACCAACAGTCTCACAAAGCCAGATCCATAGTCACCTTATCAGGGTAGAAGGGTACACCAGACAGCACAATGTCAAGACATCTTGTCTGACATTACGACCTTACCAGTGGTCCAATAACACAAGCTTGCCTGAGAATCAGCAAACTTTGTATACAGCTCCCCTGCCATGTATAATCAACACTCCCCCTAAAAGAGAGAACCCAAACACATGTTGAATCACTTCATCACCTTCATATTCACACACTGCAACTTTAAACTTCTTTATTCACAAACCATACTAGAGAAAATAGCAGAAGTAGTAGACATAACTATCTGTAAGATTACTCAGATTCAGCTTTGAAGGACTAGAAAAATCTCCAAGATGTCAGGGTGAAAGTCCTTTCTTATGCAAAAAATTCAGAGATGATGATGTCTTGATCTTCACCTTCACTAGTCATAAAACTACATGACCAAACACTTGGATAGGGGTCCAAAACCCTGCTGGCCAAAACAAATCCCTTCAGTTGAGGCCAGATCATAATGCTCTCACCTTTATATTACTCCCAATAAGTTTATACAAATCTGATTTGATCCATTGTTACCCAAAAAAAAAAAAACCCAAAAAAAATTGTCAAGTTCACAATGAACTAGAGCAGTAACACATTGTCACAGCATCTTGTCTGACATTTCATCCTTATAGAGACATACAATCACAAGTTTCTCGAATACACAAACAATCTTGAGAAATAATTCTACTATTGCAGCAACAGATCCTAGATAGAAGTATAACTCCCCATATCAAGGATAACCAGTGCACTCTTTCCAAAAGCACGCGAATGGAAAACATAAGACTCATCTTCATGTCTTCAAGAGCTCACTCCCTGTTCAACACACCTGCTAAACGCATTCACTTACTGCTTGAACCACAAGCAACCTGTGTACCACAATAGCTCACCCAAGATCACTACATTATTTCTCATGACCAATCTCCATGCTCATACAGTGAGAAGGCACCAAACTGCTCCACTTCTTTCTAGAGTTACCTGCAGTAGAGGAAACCACTTTTCCACAAGTATTCTGACCTCAGCCTGAGTCAGAGAACAAGATAGACATCCCATAATCCAAGACATTCTTTACCTCATCATTCTCCTGTATGATAAGTTTAGAACACTTCTGATTCAACTAGTGACTATCATCTTCCACAATCTGAACCCCAAGTTCAGCAAACAAAATTATGTTTTAACATCAGTTAGGACATCCTAATCACAGACACCATACATAATGGTTCTTTATACACTAACCACTTGGACTTACTATCTCTCCACAAATAAGGCACTCATCCTTCATAGGCTCCAAGACATGAACAGAACCAGAACCTTCTTTGGTCTTCAAACAACTACCCTTCTGCACAAGAGTAATTCTCTTTAAGCACACTTCTTAAGTAACCAAATGCCACTATTTGGTTAACTCAGCTTCTTTCAGAGCTCTAGAAAATCTTCTAATCCACCAAGGAAACTTGATCTTTAAGTTACATATCCTACTTGCTCCATAGCAAGGCATCTTAGATACACCAAGGCTTGGACCTACAACATCTATTCCTTCTTGTAGCTCCCATAAACTTCATCAGATAGACCATTTGAAGCATTAATTTCATTCATACCTGAGAAAATCAACTTATTTTCAAATGTTGTATCATTACATCAACTAAGACCCTGAAGATCAGCTTGATGTCAGAACCTCTGATAAGACATCCTTCTGGTGAGTTTAATCCTTTATTATGCCATTTAGAAGACCTCATCACTCTATCAGAACAAGAGTACATAGACTTGATTAATGATATCAAGTTTGAGTAGACAACCTCTATTATGATTTATTGTACCACAAAATCCTTGAAATGCATTGGCTTCAGACACTTCTCTTAAGAGAAACCAAACATGCTAAAAATTCATTCTTTAGAGAGGAAGGATCACAAAAATCTTTACAAAAGGACTCCCACTATCCTTAAGTAGATACTTCTTCAGGAAGTCAAAGATAATAGCCACTTATCCTTGACACCTACTGCACTCTATTACACCTAGATCAGAAATAAACTGATCCAAGGTTAATTCATCAAGATGATGAAATCTTCATCTTCCATTAGCACCAATTTTTTGACAAGTTTCTTGCTAGGAAACTTTCTAGATAAAATACGTGCCACTGTAGGTCCAAGCTGAGGAAGAATGCAAACACACAAGTAAATGGTACCAAGATCATCATCTACATCTCCTTTGCTTCAGAGAATCACTCTTTGAATCAACAAGATTTTTGCAGAATCTCTACTCACATTTGGTTGAACATTAGATCTTTAATGTTGATACATCAAGGCTGACACCCATGACTCAACCTGCATATGACCTCCTCTGTTGATAGAAACCTAGCAAGATATGAGTGGTGAAAATAAATCACCTCCCACTATCTTCTCTAAAATAGTCTTCAGCAGCTTGTAATACACAACATAACAGCCCAAGCACACAATCAACAGCTCAGGCACACAAGCAACATAGCTACAACATTCAGCAACCTGTAGAAATAATCAGCAACAGCCAAAACAAGCAGCATTCAGCAGGATCAACATCCTTTCAGATCAAATAAAGCAGCAACAGACACCATCTTCCAACAAGCTACACACCTTCCATAGCCATATATCAAATTGAATACAGTATGCACAATACTCTTCCATGACTACCAGAGTTCTTTCATCAGAAAAATATGCAGTAGAACCACCAAAAGAACATCTTCAACAAGCCCTAAATAAGATGTCAGAACATCTTATAGGACATCACACATAAGTAGCCACTCCTCCTTTGGCAAAACATTCAACATGTCACAAAAGCTCCTATATCAGAGAGCACAGCAGCAGATACACAAAATGCTGCACAAGCAAGAGTAAACACAAACTTCTCCTTAACTCCATAAGCAATAACTTCAAACATTTAGCAAGATCAGCAAATCAGCTACAGCTTCTCCTTGTTTAAACCACCAGAAAGTATGTCCCAAGATCTCATACAGAATAGACAGGATGCCCACTCTGATACCAATTGAAATTCTGGTATGCAGATCTCAGATGTCCTAGACATATGTAAGGACATTGATCTCTACTAAAACAGAACAAGGACAGAACATGAGCAATTTAAATCCCTTTAAAAATTAATAGTGTCATGACATATGTTGTAACATCTGCAGACTAACAGAACTATTTATCTAACTATTTTAAATGTGCAGAATTGTAAATGCTGAAAGATAAATAACACAATGAATTGTTAACCCAGTTCGGTGCAACATCACCTACATCTGGGGGCTACCAAACCAGGAAGGAAATCCACTATTAGTAGAATTAATTCAGAGCTAAAGTTGGACAAAATGATATGGAAGCAACCTGTTGATCCTGACAGACAGATGTCACGACATCCTGTAGGACATCCTGTGATTACACTTAGTTTTACCAAAACGCCTGCCAATCAAGTCAAACTCCAAAACTTCTGCAGAATCTTCTTCATACAAAAAGAAACAAATATTTTGTAGTTTCCTAAAAAGTCTCAAAGATCCTTTTTATGAAATCCAATTAAATCTGCACTTTGTTCCTAATAAATCTCTTTGACCTGCGCATACTGATGAGGAATATCCAACAGGATCTCATCATACCAAAACACCTCTGTCAAGAGATATAAAATAGCAGCTCCTACTGTACCAGACAAAGATGTCCTGACATCTGTCTCGACATCTTGTTTGAAACACATGATAGCATTACTGTCAAAATAGTAGATATGACAGCAGTTCTGTCAAAACAGTAGATGTAGATGTTTGAAACATCTTGCTCTACATCAGTGTAGGATCATGTTTTAGCAAAATTTATCCAATCATAGAAACATGGAACTAACAAAGACACTTAATAATTCGTAGGCCGAACTACAAACACTCTGACTTCCTCATTCTTGTCTAAATGAGGATACGTAGGCACAAGACGACGAAGTCTTGACGAGCACCCTTCCCGCCTTTCACCTGTAGTCCTCCGAACTACGTTGACTCTGACTTTCCCATTGCACGAGTGAATACGTAGGCATAGGACGTCGAAGTCCTATCGAGTCTCCTTTTTGTTTTCCCTTTTCATTTCCGTTAGCAAGTGGGCTTTAGATAAACACACCCTTTGATTAGAACAACAAGAGTGGATCCCGTTGACTACAACAGATACGTGGGGTGCTAATACCTTCCTCTCGTGCAATCAACTCTCGAACCCAGGATTTGGTTGCGAGACTATGTCTTCTTCTTTTTGAGATTTTCTTTGATCATTTCGTTTTCCTCGTCGGGATAAATAACGTTCAGTGGTGACTCTTTTTTCTGCCAGTTGTTTTTCCTAGTTGCGACAACACCCAAGCCAAAAACACCAAATAAATTTGGGTTATAGAGTTATTTGAAAAAGAGTGTGCGGGAAGGTTTTGGTATGGATCGACAAATATCGTCTATAGGAACCTAGTTATTGGAAATCGGATATGCAAAGCCAATTATGGAATGACAAATACAATAATAGAATATAACCTTTAATCGAGTATCATGTTATTACTTGTTTAAACTAATTGACCTTGTAATTCTAATTCCAATGATAATGAGCAAAAATATTGAACTATGCAATTTATCAAACACTTGGTGTGCGAAAAATATTTCTAAATTTCCTTTGTGTTGTTGTTGATATGAAAACCACTTATAATCAAAAGTGACTATAAGCTAATCAACAATCAAGTTAAAACAAAAAGATCATAAGAAAATTCTTACGATTCGATCGATTGATCAATGCTATTTGACAAATTCTGTAATGAATAATAAAGGAAGTAAAGAGATAATAAAGAGATCGACACGAGGATTTGTGTATGCAGTTCTCCACTTTCGTCCTCGCGTGTAGGTACGTCTGTGCCTAATTTCCAATGTGGAATTAGGATACTTTCTTACTATGCAAAAAGTCGATGTACAAGAAAAAATTTCAATAGGAACCATACAAACACAACTAGTTTTGGTGCTGATGCAACCCCTTCTCTTCTTTTGATCTTGAAAAATACCAAGATAACAATGGATTCCAATTGACTTGTCGATATTGCTACCCATTTTCATTGTTTATCTCAAAGCTTTCATGCATGATCAATTGCACCGATTATTCCACAAGACTTTAATTTGATTTGACGTTCTCCGTTACTTTCTTTGCGTTCATTATCTCTAAAGGATCATTTGTGTTCTTTATCTCCAAAGGCTTTCACAACGTCGCAATCCTCTTTTGAATGTCTTGCACGAAAATCCCCCAAATCTACACACGATCTTAGAGGACAAACCCGTGGTTTTTCAGGATGCAGACCGCTACAAGTCTCAACCCGATATTCTCGACTACACAAGAACCTAATTGGACGTTATCAGGCCTTCGCCTAACTGGCACCCCAACAAAAGATTATTATGTGTGATTTGTCAGTGTGTAGGCATAGGACAGAGGTTGAAGATAGTGAGAAAATGTAGGCTAATTTTATGGTATCACTAGTTTGGAATGAAGCATGAATGATGTATTTATAGTTTTGGAAGATTTGTGGCAAAGTGGTAATTTTTGGAATAAAAGGAGTTAAAAAATTGACCAGCTTAAAAAGTATATGTCAGCATGAAGGTTGGATGTACTGGCACATGATGTCAAAAATAATAGCATGTGTCGACCTGAAAGGACATATGTGCCGACTCAAATCAACTTGATACTACAACCTTATTTAGGACAATAGATGTGCTAGCCTGAAACACGTATCTGTCGGCACATAGAACTGATGTTACAGTATGTGTTGGCTTGAAAGGCTTGTGTGTCAACTTGACTTTGACAGGGGCTACAGGCTTCATTATTGAGTTGCATGTGCCAGCCTGAAAAGCGTATGTGTCGACACGTGTAGTGCATTTTTGTACAGAAAATTGTATTTCATTATTGTGGACAACTTTGAAGTGGTTTTTGATGATTCATAAGACCTCTAATGCAAGGGTGCCACACAAACTCAAAGATATCGTCCGACACACAGAAATGTTATGTTTTCTTATAGTTTTAACATCTAACGAAGAAGTTGCACTCACATACTCCCCCTTTTTGATGATGGCAAAACTTGTGACAAGACATTTCATGTCGATATCAAAGGCTCCCCATGACTTTGTGCTTTTCTTCTTCATCTCGCATATTCTTCTCCCCCTTTGACAACATCAAAATTAAGAAAAGAAAATTGTGAGAATTATCAATTCCAATACAAATATTAACATATCACTCAGAGGTGTTTTTTCACAGAAGAGCAACAATCACATATCCCCATATATATGTAATGAAGCAAAATTGATAAATAACCAGCATTACAAATCAAGTAACACAAAATAGAATTAAATAAATAAAGCAATTCAAGAGCAAACTCATCAAGTTGCTACAACTGTGTCACGCACATAAAACATATCATAAAGGAACTCCCGATGCCACACACGCATGTGCCTAGCATAGTGACAAGAACATGTCACTACTCAATCCAAGATGAGAACATTATCATAACATGAAACACGCAGCAACAATAACAATTTATGCAATTAAAAAGCTTAAATACAATAAACAAAATGAGCCACATGCTTATACACTTATGAACAAACTTATACAAATGTGAAAGAGTTAATACAAAAAGTCACTATAAGCATATACATTGAGAATAAATAATGGTTATCAATAAAAAATTTTGAAAATGAACATTCATGGTTTTCATCATTTGAGAAAATACCAAGTATCTCTAACCAACAAATAACATGCATTAAGAAAAGTCTTACTTTAAGGAGAAATTGAAAGAATACTACCTCACTCTTGATGGGATAAATGTTGCACTCGCATTATGTTAAAAACTCAAAACGAAATGTTAGAGCAATATTATAAAGTTCAAGAAAGTAGTTTAACTCCCCCATGAGACTAATTTCAAACTCTCCCGCATAAGCTTAGAGAACCCTTTTGTGGTGTCACCAAAAATGTTGTCAATTGGATGATCCATGGAGGTTGTCCAGTCCAATGGAAGACCATTAATCTCTTGTTGACTTTCATCATCTTCCTTTTTATGGTTGTCATCTTCCTCCTTCTCAATGTCCACCGCTTTAGGTTGATCATTCCCTTTTTCGGTTTAATTGAGCATGCCTTCCGTAGATGCACCTACACCATCAAAAGAAATACCTTTCCCTTTAAATAAAGTAGGATAAAATACATATCTTACTTTTATAAAGAAAATGAAATGATACAACCTCACCGTACAAACGGAGTATGCACAAGCATTTCATGAGAAGCTCTAGAACAAGAGCTTTAACAAATGCCAACCGTACCATCAACAAAATCTTTTCAACACCTGTTCATTCATATTCACATTTCTAAGTTGTCTTAATATCTTTTACCAAAGGGATTTCTTGTTGACTCTTCTAGAAAACACATTCCTTTTTACTTGACACCAAGTCAATTTGATTTGAACATGTTATCTAACAAATGTCTTAATGTTACTATAAAGGAATCCCCACAACTTTTTCATAGACTCAAGACACTTTTTATTGCAAAACCAACAAGATAAACTAGGTACCCAATCTTTGTTGGGCCCTTGAGGGTTAGTAACACAATTGTTACACTTAGGTGACCATTGAGAAATGCCATTAGGGATTGAAAATCTTCTAAGTTTGCATTTGGGAATAGTATGACCTTTCATGCAACAGTAGTGACAAGCTATATTTCGAGAAATGTCATGTTTTCTATTCAAGTATTTATGATACTTTTTGACAAACAAACTCATTTCTTCGTCGTCCAAAACAGATTTGTTGCTACCATCACTATCATAAAGATGCTCATCCTTTGAGAAACTTGAACTTGATGCCCTAAGAGATTTAGGCTTCATTTCTTCCTCCTTATAGGTGTTTTTATCCTTTTTATTATTTTTCTCAAGCTTATTTTCTTGTTTTTCCAAGCAAGCGAGTTCTTGCTCGTGTTCTTCTAACTTTTTGAACAAGGTGGTGAGATCAAGTGTTATAAGATCGTTGGCTTCTTTGATGGCTGTAACCTTCGGTTTCCAATTCCTAGTAAGACATCTCAAAACCTTGTTAGTAGTAATAACATTATAAGTAGGATTACCTAATGTTGCACCCTAAAATTTGCTCAACCTTATTCACTTGGTTTATGTTTCAATATCATTAGCATTTGCATATAGAGTCATGTACATAGCCTAACCATCTGCATAGCATAAGCATAGCAAGTCATTCAACAGGGGATCAAGCATTATTCTCATCTCTACAGGCCTATCCAGAGGTTCTTATCCTAATTTAATCTCATTCAAGTCATCAAGAAAGAATTTGAAAGCAGGGAGTTCAGTGGATCAAGCACTGAGTATAACTCCTAACTGAGGGTGTCTGAGGATCAACAAGGGAATTATGAGTTGTGAATTGAGAGCATGGGGAGTATCTAGACATCTTGGAGGACTTAGAAAGTCATTTGGAGAAGAAAACAAGTTGTTGATGTGATCACAAGTATTGCAGTTGAAGACAGTCAACTAGGGTTTCATCTGGGTCAACCCTGGGTCAACCCTAGGTAAATTGATTGATTGAAAGGCATTAAGGGCTATTGAAGAGATGTGGGGTTCATCATTTGACATGTAGAACAAGGATATGTTGTTATGCTAAGAAGAATTCAAGAGAAATCAAGGAGAAGAGGAGTCTCTAAATTAGGGTTTTTGTGTAAAATCCCCTAGTTTAGGTCAAGTTTCCAAGCAAGATAAGTCAAAATGCAAGCTTCAAATGGATCCTTGGCCAACATGAAACTTGTAGAGGATCTCAAGACCTTTAATTTGAGTGGTGGAATACATCAAGGAGATTTATAGAACTCAAGTTATGGTCCTTGCAAGTTACAGGTCATCTGAGGTATCTGAAATTTTGTCTGTGAAAGTGACTTGACTTCCAAGCAACTTTTACCCCTCAAGGAGATTTCAAATGAACTTCTGGTCAACATAAGAATTGTTCCTTATTGTCTTAGCTTTCTAGAATGGTATAGTATTCCTTCATATGATGTGTGGAACTCAACTTATGGTCTTGGCAAGCAAAGGGTATTTTGGTCATTTGTGAATTACAAGTCATTTTAACCTATGTCCAAAACTCATACAAGGAGGCCTCAAATGGAAAAACTTACAACATAAAACTTGCTCCAAATGACATTTTGAGTCTAGAAAAGTGACCATGAGAGATTGGAAAAGTTCATAGCACAAGGTTTCAAAATTGTTGAATTTAATGAAGAAAAATGGCTTAAAAAATGAGATTTTTCATATCTTGGCCAAATGATGCAAAATTATAGGTCATTTTGAATGGAAAGGGCATTTTAAAGACATTGGCTAAAGTGGAATTTTGATTTTAGTTCATAATTTGATAGTTATCCATGGTTGCTTGAATTGAAAGTTACATAATCAACATCCAAGGGAATTTGCACAAGGGAAACTTCTCCAAGCTTCTAGGAAGTTCTAATCCCATCTATATATTCATGCAAGTTGGTTCATGCAAGGGTTGGTGCTCCCATTTGTTCAAAACCTCAATTTTCATTCATTTTCCCATTCTTGCATAAGCTTCTCAAACTCCCTCAATTTCTCACCAATCTTCACTATTCTTGATTGAGTCTTCATCATCATCACACAAGGATCAGAATCCACACTTTCATTTGTCAAATTGAGGAAGGAATTGAACCATTCACCATTATCATTCAAGAAGCATGAACTTTGGAAGTGAGTAATTCAAGGCCTTAGTACCACACTTGTTGCATACAGAAGTAATCACCAAGCCTACTGATCACATTCCCTTCATCACAAGCAGTTGATTTGAAGATCTCAGCACCTGTATCAAGGAATTACACCAGGTTTGTTTTCTCTTTGTATAGCATGAATTAGTTAGGGTTAATAGGTTTTGATAGTGTAGGACGGTTAAGGTAGGGTAGAGGATTGTTTTGGATGAATTTGAGAGGATTTCATGAAGTTTGAGCATGATGTGTTAGTTCTGTTGAGGCTCTTAACTCTTGTATTAAGGCACGAAAGTGTTAGTAGAGTAGCATGCTATGATCATGAGGAAGTGTAGATCAGTTTAGGATGATTTTCGTGGAGAATTGGAGAGGTTTGATATCAGACACCAATGGTGGTTCCCATCTGTTACCTTCTTCGAATTGGCTGATTGTTTGAGTTTTAATGGAAACTATGGTTATAAACTTGTAGAGGGAAAGAAATGGATGAATTTTGCTTTTTATATCGTGTGTTTTCATGGCGTGTGGAGAGAGCACAGAGGGAGAGAAGGTCACGCATGGTTAGGGTTTTCTGAAACCCTAGGAGAGCTCAAGGTTGAAGATGAAGGCTAGACCACACGATAAAGCCTTGACTTTTGACTAGAATTGCCATCCAACGGTCCACGTGCATCCTGAGAAACGGAGGGAAATTTTAAAAGTTAAAACGCATTGTTTCACTTATTGGGGGGATTGGGCTCAGACAGCTATTCGCACCCCCCAATTTGATGGGCCCAATGCGCTGAACTTGTTTTTCTTGCTTTCCACACCCCTTCCATTTATTCATTATATTTTCTTTTTAATTTCCTTTTATTTTCATGCATCTTCTAAAAATCATAATAAATAGAAAAATCATTATTTTTAATTCATTCTTTTTGCATATTTTTCTTTAGGATGTCTAGAAAATTATAAAAAATAAAAATTGCATTTTATTTTTTATTTGGTATTTTTCCCATATTTTCTAAATAAGTGACATTTTAATAGTTTCATTTCATACATGATTTTGTTATTTTTTGTTCTATTAATTGCTTCAATATTTTTTGCCCATTATTTTTAGGTTGTTTAGGTTAGACATTAAAATTGTAGATACAATTTAGTTCCCATTTTTAGAAATAAATTTTAGGTGTTTAGTTTAGGTGAGAATAACATGAACAAACTAGGGTTTTTAGGTGATGACTTAGGAGAATAGATTCTTTTCCCCTAGGACTTAGGGTTTGACTAGTTTAGTTATGGGACTATAGGGGCTATGGGTAGTTATTAGATCCCTTAGAGAAAAAGTCAGGACTCCCCTACTGCTATTAATGTACTGTATATCTGATTGACTGGTGTGGTGTGCCCTCTGGGGATTATTGATTTGTCTAAGCGGGTATTGGGATTGTCTGGGGATTTGGGAGAGCTGAAGACTTGAGAAGGTGAAGCCATTGGAGATCCAGAGATTGAAGATCAACTTCCAGAGTTGAAGAGGAGATTCTTGCTAGCAGATGCTGAGGAGACTAGGGTTTAGTAGCTAGGCAGAGCTCTAGATTAGAAAGCTTGTTTCTCAAACATGGATTGCCTTGTCTGCATCCATTCTTCTCTGTGATTCAGAGTCTCTCTAAGACACTCACCCCCTTCCTTTGGAAGGCTTGGTGATAGTGTCTAAGAGATGGAACTCTTGAGAGAAAATGTCATATGTGTTAGAAGCAGTTTGTTCACCACCTTTGGTAGTCAACTGATTGCTTAACACCCAATTCACTCTTGTGACTGATCCCTCATCCTGGAGGTTTGAGCTTGAAGAAAAGCCATTGCAGATAGAAGACTGATGATCAAAGCCCTTGCCTGAAGGCCATGAAGATGGAGATTTATGCTTGTTGAAGCCTGTAACTGATTGGAGCTTACTTGGAGCCAGATGTTGATTCAGAGCTGCTGATGCTGTTTCTTTTGCTGTTGTATTTCATTTCTGATGTACTGATTGGTTTTTCCTGACTGTATTGTTTGCTGTTTACCCTGTTGGGTTGAAAGTGAAGTCTGTTCACTTTTGCCTATTGTTTTCTAGGTTCGAGGTTGAGTGGGACTCCCTTGCCTCGCTTGTATTGCTGCATTCATGCATTTTACTATTTTACTGTATATATCTGATATTGTTTCTGTTTCTGCCTATCCCCTAGGATCTCTGTTTCTCTCTGTGCAAGAGAGGAGCATGATAGACACTAGGTCTTAACCCATGCATGATAACATTAGGTTAATTTGTTTCCCTTCGCAACCGTAGGATAGAGTTCTGTCTCTTCTTCCTCAAAACAAACAGAAAAACACCATAAAGATTTCAAACACAATAAAAGACACTTCTTCCGTAAAAGAATGTGAACTCATCAAGACGTCATTTTTGTCCGCCGGGACTGTTAATCAAGAAAACCTTTTTCAGAAGGAATAAAATCAACCAAGACAAGCTTGTGTCGTACGTGGCCCGAACTACGTTTGCTCTGATCTTTCATGCTGTGTGGAAGTACGTAGGCATAGGATGCGATATCCTAGCGAGCAACCTTCCCCTCCTTTCCCGTAGGTAGGCGAACTACGTTGACTCTGATTTCTCGTTCCAGACGGGAATACGTAGGCATAAAGTGCGATACTTTGCCGAGTCATTTTATTTTCATTCTCTTTTCTTTTTAACCCCTGACCTTTAGAGTAGATAGAATAACAATCCATACCCGAAAACAAGCGTGGATCCCGTCGAGTACGACGGACGTGAGGGGTGCTAATACCTTCCCCTTGCGTAACCGACTCCCGAACCCAGGTTTTGGTTGCGATGACCATACCTTTCCCGTGTTGTGCGAGGTTTACTCTGAGCGTTTCCTTTCCCTCCCGTGGGACAAATAACACGCGGTGGCGACTCTTCTGTTCAGCCGGCGCCGATTTTCGCAGTAGCGACAGCTGGCAACTCTGCTGGGGACCCAACCTCCCCTGGCTGCTAGGGACTGCGATGGTTCTTATGCATTTGGGATCCAACGTCCCTTGAGAGAGTCAATCCTAACGCTTGTTTTCCCGTCGAGGATTTTGTATGGAGTTATTTTATATTTCTAACCTTGTATTTTCAGCTTTATATATTGATTATTGTTGTTGTATCTGGGGTGTGACGGGTGTTCTGATATTGAGAGATAAGCCGGACCTGGGCTTGAGTGCACATAGAATTAGAGTAGAAATTAGTGGGCGCCCGCTTGCTTTGCTTGCTTCGGTGTCCCATGAAATCTACACTCAGACGAGGTTCCTCTGGTTGGCCTCCTGCCCCTTCCTTTGGTTGGCATGGGTTGCTGGTTAGTTGGATTGTCGACTCTGGGGACCGATCATTTGGAAGTTGGCTAAGTGAGGCCTCTTCAGGAATTGATGATGCCACTCCTTCTGGGAATCGTATCATCAACCCTGAAAGTCTGTGACGCCGACGACCGCATAGGATGTCGTACCTTGTGCCAGTTATAGGGCCACCCACCTGTGAGGGGATTCAGGGTTATGCAGGTAACTAGACCTTCAGACCACCGATTTGTTGATCAGGATCTTGGATATTTATAGAGGGTTCTAAGGTCTGTCAGAGACCAGTTGGTGTGTTCCGAGGTCTGTCAGAGACTATTTGGAGATGTGTTCTGAGGTCTGTCAGAGACCAGTGGGGGATATGATCTGAGGTCTGCCAGAGACCATTCAGGTTATGATTATGGGGTCTATCAGAGACCAATATTGGAGCTTTGTTTGAGGTATATCTGAGACCAGGGCTTGAGGACTTCTGGATGGTCTATTTGAGACCTTTCTTGATTGGGTTCAGGCTATTCAGCTACAGCTTTGGTCCCTGTTGCATGTTGCTTGCATTGCATTACTGCATATCCATTACCATTTGCATTTCACTAACGTGTGTCTGTGCTGCAGGTGCATTTGCATTTCCCTAGTTCTAGTGCCCAGACTTCTGAGTGTTTGATCATGACTAGCTTAAGGAGAACAGTTGCTTACAAATTGCCTACTCCTGATATTGTTCCTTTACTTGGGTTGATCTCTCTGGCTGATGAGAATGTCCGAAGGAGCTTCCGGATGAGTTATGGTAGACTACTGAGATTGGTGTGCAAACCTACAGAGGTAGAGTTAGATGGGCTGTATGCTTTGATGCAATTCTACGACCCTGCTTTGAGGTGCTTTACGTTCTCTGACTTTATTATGGGACCAACCCTGGAGGAATACGCTGAGTATGTTGAGCTGCCCGTGCAGAACCAGGTTCCATTCATTCATTATGACGCCAAGCCCAAGCCGGAGGATTTGGCAAAAGCCTTGCATATTGATGCTTCTGAACTATTGACTACTGTTTCCCGTGGAGTTCCAGGCTTCTCACTCCAGTTCTTAGTTGGTAAAGCCCAGGAGTATGCCAAGAGCGGGTGCTGGGTTGCTTTCAATGCTGTGTTGGCTTTGTGCATTTATGGCATAGTTTTGTTTCCCAACATACCGGATTTTGTGGACTTCGATGCTTTCTACTTGTTTGCCGCTGGTAATCCTGTACCTACCTTACTCGGAGATCTCTATCACTCACTGCATTACAAGAATGAGAAAGGGAGAGGGAAGAATGTTCATCTGTGTGTACCCTTGTTGAGTAGGTGGTTTGAGAGTCACCTTCCTAAGAGAAGATCTGTTGCAGAGACTACAGTCCCAGCTGGTTGGCCAGAGCGCCTGATGAGGCTATCGTCGGAAGATATGGAGTGGTTTGATCGAGACCTGTTGGGATCTGAGCTCATCTTCAGTTGTTCTGGGTACCCTAATGTGCCGTTGATAGGAAGAAAAGGGTGTATCAATTACAACCCTTCTCTATTCATTCGCCAGTTCGGATATGCACTGAAGAATCCACCTCAGGAGGAGGAAGTACAGGAATCTCTGTACTTCACAGGTGATTTGAAGGGAGAACTGCTAGCCAAGCTGCAGCATGCCTGGACGCGTATTAACCGCAGAGGGAAGCCGTTGTTAGGAAAGAATGACTGTCAGGCCTATGCACCATACAGGGTCTGGATCCAGGAAAGAGCAAGTCAGTTGAAGATGCCATTTCCAAACGCACCAATTCTTGTTCTTATTCCGGCAGAAGAGCCAACTACTGTTTCTAGGGAGGCATACGAGCAAGTGGTGAGAGAAAAGGAAGCCTTGTTGAAGATCAACGAAGGGTTGGAGCAAGAGCTAGCTCAGGTACGCAGTGAGAAGAACAAGGCCGTATATGCTTTCCAACAACAAATCGAGCTGTTAAACAGGTTAGGGGCTGAGTTGACTGAGGAAAAGAAGAAGCGCGAACGTCTGGGGCAAGAGTTCAGAAGCTCCCATGACATGCTTAAATCCAAGAAGAAAGCGCTTGACATCGCTCACCGAGAGATCTCTTCTTGCAATAAGACCTGGAATGCCACGCTCACCAACAACAAGAAGAGGGAAGATAAGCTAAAGCAGCAAATCTCCGACCTCGAAGAGAAGTTGAAGTCTAGCATCAAGAAGTGTGAGGAAGAAGTGATGACCCGGTATAGTGTCCAGCATGCACTGAACAAGGCAATCAAATGCAGAGATGAAGCTGTGTCTCAAAAGCGAAAATTAGAAGATGGCTTCGGAGAAGCGACATGGGAGGAAACTGCTGAAGACGTGCGACGGGTTCTCAAGAAAAGAAACCAACTTGTTGAAGGGCTGCTTGATCGACCAGGTCATCCAGAGACCAAGAAGTTGATAGAAGAGTACCAGACTTTTAGGAGGATTTGATCATTTCATGTAGTAACTTGTATGCTTTATTTGCATAGTGCTGACCATCACCAGGATTGTTGGTTGAGGTCATGCCTTCTTGTTGTACTCTCAGCGACATTGTATTTTGGTTTCCTTAGCAATATATGAGGCTTTCTATGATTCAGCTCCGATATTCCTATTGTCAGCACTGTCACTGCACTGGCACCTTCACACTAGAACTGGGGGAATGAACTTCCCTAATGCACAGACACATTGCATTGCATTCATATTCATATTGCATTACAGGTAATCTTTGAATAAGTGTCTTATTTCCTGCTCTGTACCAGGTACTTTTCAGGATTGCAGATCAGCACCCGCACCGCTATTCTACCCGCACCAACTGTCGAAGAATCATGGATCAAATGCAGAATGAGATGCAAGATGTGCGCGAGAAGCTCGCTCTCTTTATGCAGACCATGGAAGCTATTGCAAAAGGGCAGGAGAATTTGCAGGCCATGGTCCAGCCTCTGTTGGCCCGAAATGCTGGTCACGGTAACGAGGATCATCAGTCTGTACGGGTCGATACTGTTCATGGAGACGGCACTCCCACGCCAGTGGCTCCACCTGTAGTCAATATACCGGCTGCTAATGTCAACAACGCTACTGCTGCTGTGAATGGTAACGTCGGAGTTGGGAATGAGACTGCTGTCCATAACGTTGGGCTGGGTGATGTCAACTTGGGGGATAATATGGGAGGCAACGGCTTTGTTAATGCTGGATTCGGATTCAACGATCAGGGATTCGATAACGCTGGGAAATATGGCTGTAATGCTCAAGGCTTTGGGCAGGATGGTTATGGTGTGACCAATCAGGGTTACGGAGGCTTTGGAAATGGAAACGGCGCGGGATTTATGGCTTTTGGTCCTGCTGGAGGAGTTCAAGGGTACGGCAACAGAGGCCGAGGTCCGGGCATGAATCAGATCAGAGCTGGACGTAATAATGGATATGATGGGTATGGGGCTGGAAATGGTATGTGGCAAGAAGATCAGCAGGAGGACGCTTTCTCCGGCGGAGGTTTCGAAGGGCCGATGGATGACTCCCAGAAGATCAGAATGCTGGAAGAGCAGATGAGGGGAGTCCTGAACCAAAGTGCTGTGGGTTTGGACATGGCAACAATGGGGCTGGTACCTGGCTTGAGGGTGCCAATTAAATTCAAAGCTCCTGCGTTTGACAAGTATAAAGGGGACACATGTCCGAAAGTGCATGTACGAGCTTATTACAGAAAGATGTCTGCATACTCAACTGATGAAAGAATGCTAATGCATTTCTTTCAAGATAGTCTGTCGGGTCCTTCCCTAGAGTGGTACATGGGGTTGGAGCCAACCGATATCAAGACATGGAAGCAATTGGCGGAGGCGTTTGTAGCTCACTACAAGTATAATAGCGATTTGGCGCCCAATCGAGTCCAATTGGTCGGGCTGTCTCAGAAGAAGGGGGAGAGCTTTAAAGAGTACGCGCAAAGGTGGCGCGATATGGCTGCCAGGGTCCGTCCTCCTGTAGAAGACAAGGAAATGAATGACATGTTCGTCGGCACATTCACAGGTTTGTTTCATGACATGCTGTTTCATACGTCACTGGCCAGCTTTTCAGACCTAATTCTGATGGGAGAAAAGATTGAACATAACATTAAGCAAGGAAAATTCCAGGTTGAGGAATCGACTGCATCTGGCAGTAATAGGAAGGCTTTTGGTGGGCGCCGTCAGGGCGAGGCAAGCGCAGTATTTGGAGGCCGAGGCAGGGGACGAGGTCAATATCGTCAGCCGCAGCAGGTGGCGAGTGTTACTATCCCGTATCAGCAACAACCACTTCAACAACAACAACCGTCGCAGCAGCAGCCAATGCAGCATCAGCAGCCCCAGCAGGGGGCACAGCAGGCTCAACGAAGATTCCAGGGTGGCAAACCAAGAAGAGTGTTTGAGAAGCCTCCCTCAACCTATGCAGATTTGTTGCAGACATTGTTGGGATTGAACCTGGTAGAGAAAAGAACCCTGGCACCGATAACGGGAGCTCCCCCGTTTGGTTACGATGCAAGCAGGCACTGTGAGTTTCATTCTGGGGCTCCGGGTCACGATATAGAAGGTTGCCATGCTTTTAAGCATGTTGTGCAAGATCTTTTGGACAATAAGACTATCAATTTCGGAACGGCAGGTCCAAATATAGTGCAGAAACCCATGCCTAATCACGGGGCAAACGCCATTCTGACTGAGGAAGGGTTAGATCTGATTATGAATGTCGACGATTTAAAGACGCCGCTGAGCGAGATAAAGAGCCGACTGTTACAAGGGGGTGTTTACCCAGGATGTGACGAATATTGTTTGGAATGCTGGACCCTAGCTGGGGGGTGTGATGATTTGAAGAAGGGCATTCAGGCTTTAATTAATGAAGGCATATTGCAGTTTGACCAAGCAGCAACTGAAGAGCCCGCAGGGGCAGTAGCATATGATCAGACTGATGTGGCCACTGTAACGATTCTTCGAAAGACAATCACTATTGCAGCACCAGCTCAGCGCCCACCGATCACCATAACTAAGGCCGGACCGATCCCGTACGAGAGCACGAAAGCAGTCCCATGGTCATATGGGTTGGAAGTGTATTGTGACGGGATAAAAAATTGATGTTAATAAACAGCCAGCCGAGACTGTGGATAATGTTGTTGGTTCAGGAGGTATGACAAGGAGTGGCAGGATCTTTATATCCCCTGAAGTGGAGGCCGAAAGACTAGCGAAAGGAAAAGGGAAAGCGGTTGAGAATGGCCCAGTGCAAGCAAGTGACAAAGAATCGGCGTCGAAAGATGTAGAAGAGTTTATGCGCTTGATTCGGAAAAGTGATTATAAGATTGTGGAGCATCTGCAGCAGACGCCGTCCAAAATATCTATCCTATCATTGCTGTTGTGTTCGGAAGCTCACAGAAATGCTTTGCTGAAAGTCCTGGATACTTCTTTTGTACCTCAGGACGTCTCCGTGAATCAGCTGGAAGGAGTGTTGGCACATGTGAATGCAGGCCACAGCTTGGGCTTTACCGACTTTGATTTGACTCTGAAAGGGAGAGATCATAATATGGCGCTGCACGTATCTGTTGAGTGTAGAGGATCAGTAATGTCACACGTATTGGTTGACAACGGGTCATCTTTGAATGTGCTGCCCAAGAAGGCGATGATGAAGTTGGATGTTAGAGGAATCTTGTGCACGCCCAGCGACTTGGTAGTCAGAGCGTTTGACGGCACGCGGAGAACAGTTTTTGGATCGATTACATTGCCTCTACAAGTAGGGCCGGAGGTGTTTGCGACTGAATTTTATATCATGGATATACAGCCTGCGTACAGCTGCTTGCTTGGAAGACCCTGGATTCATGGGGCGGGGGCAGTCACGTCCACCCTGCATCAGAAGTTGAAATATATGGTCGGAGACAGCGTAGTCACTGTATGCGGAGAAGAAGACATCCTGGTCAGCCATCTATCGTCATTTAAATATGTGGAAGTCGACGGAGAGATCCACGAAACACCCTGCCAGGCATTTGAAGGGTTGCGCATCAAGGACAAAGGTCCCGGGCCAAGCAAAGGGCCAGAGGTAGCCGTCTCATCGTATAAAGAAGCTCAAGCTCTAGTAGAAGCAGGAGGAGCAAAGGGCTGGGGCAAAGTGCTGGACATTCCTGTGAAGATGGACCGATTTGGGCTGGGATACCAATCGTCGTCATCAACTCATTCCGTGGGAGCACCCCGTTTCAGAGGGCCAGTCACCATCCTTGCCAGTGGAGTATGTCATGAGACCATCAATGCTGCTTCGGAGTCTGACGAAGGAGACAGCGACTGTGATATGGATGCCTGGATTCAGCCAAGCACGCCAGGACAAGGACTGTGCAACTGGTCTATTCAGGAGCTTGTTCCTATGACTCTTAAACAGTAATGCTTTGCTTTATTAATTGTTGAATAATCTGATGTCTTGCCCGGGGCATCAGGATTTGCTTAGGGCTGTGTTGTTATGAACATTGCGTGTCAATCATTAAATAAACGGCGTTTTTTCGTGTGCAAATACTGTAATCCCTGTCTTTCTTGTTTTATATTTTTCAATAAAATGGCAACGTGGTTGTTCGCTTTATACGCATTTTGAAGCACTTAACCGTTCCTTTTGCAGGAGAACATTTTCAGATGACATCCTTGAACCACCTATGACTCGTCCCGACTTCGAGCACCCGGTATTTCAGGCCGAAGAAGAGGTTGTCAAAGATAGCGACGTTCCTAAAGAACTGTCTTGGTTGGTGAAGCAAGAGGAAAGAGCCATTCTGCCTCACGATGAGGTCATCGAAATTATCAACTTGGGGTCGGAAGGGGTTGAGAAGAATATTCGTATCGGAGCCGCACTGCAGAGTGATATCAAGCGAAGACTGGTTGAAATGCTCCGAGAGTATAGTGATGTATTCGCTTGGTCGTATGAAGATATGCCGGGGCTCGATACAGATATGGTTGTGCATCGCCTGCCACTGAAAGAAGATTGCCCGCCGGTCAAACAAAAGCTTCGTAGAACTCGACCAGATATGGCAGTGAAGATCAAAGAGGAAGTTCAAAAACAGTGGGACGCTGGTTTCCTGGCCGTGACGAAGTATCCCTCCTGGGTTGCTAACATCGTACCAGTGCCAAAGAAAGATGGCAAGGTTCGAATGTGCGTGGATTATAGAGATTTGAATAAAGCAAGCCCAAAAGACGATTTTCCGCTTCCTCATATTGACGTGTTAGTTGATAATACTGCTCAATACTCCGTATTCTCCTTCATGGATGGCTTTTCAGGCTATAATCAGATTAAAATGGCGCCAGAGGATATGGAGAAGACTACTTTCATAACGCCTTGGGGAACATTTTGCTACAAAGTGATGCCCTTTGGCTTGAAAAATGCTGGGGCAACATATCAGCGTGCGATGACGACTCTTTTCCATGACATGATGCATAAAGAGATCGAAGTTTATGTTGACGATATGATTGCCAAATCCCAGACGGAGGAAGAGCATCTGGTGAATCTGTTGAAGTTATTTAAAAGGCTTAGGAAGTTCAGGCTGAGGCTGAACCCTAATAAATGCACCTTCGGGGTGAGATCGGGTAAGCTGCTGGGATTTATTGTAAGCGAAAAAGGAATAGAGGTCGATCCTGCTAAAATAAAAGCAATTCAAGAAATGCTGACGCCTAAAACAGAGAAAGAGGTGCGCGGGTTTTTAGGGAGGTTGAACTACATCGCCCGGTTCATATCTCACCTAACGGCCACGTGTGAACCACTATTTAAGCTGCTAAAGAAAGATCAAGCTGTAACGTGGAACGAAAATTGTCAAAAGGCGTTCGATAAGATAAAGCAGTATTTGCAGGAGCCTCCCATTCTGATACCCCCAGTGGCAGGTAGACCCTTGATAATGTATTTGACGGTTCTTGAGGGAAGCATGGGTTGCGTTCTCGGTCAACACGACGAGACAGGGAGAAAAGAGCATGCAATCTATTACCTGAGTAAGAAATTTACAGATTGTGAATCTCGATATTCAATGCTGGAGAAAACTTGTTGCGCGCTAGCCTGGGCCGCCAAGCGTTTGAGGCAGTACATGCTGAATCATACAACCATGCTCATCTCGAAGATGGATCCTATCAAATATGTATTTGAAAAGCAGGCGTTGTCAGGTAGAATTGCCCGTTGGCAGATGGTCTTGACTGAATATGATATTCAATACGTCTCGCAAAAGGCTATAAAGGGGAGTGTGTTGTCTGAGTATCTGGCGGAGCAGCCTATTGAAGAGTACCAATCGATGAGGTTTGATTTTCCTGACGAGGATATCATGTACTTAAAGATGAAAGATTGTGAAGAGCCGTTGCCAGACGAAGGACCAGAGGTGGGTTCCAAGTGGAAGATGATATTTGACGGAGCTGTGAATGCTTACGGTAGCGGAATAGGGGCAATCATCACTACGCCACACGGGTCGCACATCCCGTTTACTGCCCGATTGACCTTTGTTGTTACCAATAATGAGGCCGAATACGAAGCTTGTATAATGGGGCTGGAAGAAGCCATTGATTTGCGAATCAAGAATTTAGACGTATACGGAGACTCAGCTCTGGTGGTGAATCAGATCAAAGGGGAATGGGAGACACGGCAGCCCAATTTGATACATTACATGAATTATGCAAGGAGATTGTTTCCCTTCTTCGACAAGGTTGAATTGCATCACGTACCGCGGGCAGAGAATCAAATGGCTGACGCCCTGGCCACGTTGTCTTCCATGTACAAAGTCAACTTCTGGAACGAGGCTCCCCGAATCATTATCTCTCGGCTGGACAGGCCAGCTTATGTATTTGCTATTGATGAAGCATCTGATGGCAAACCATGGTATTTCGATATCCTTAATTTCCTGAAGAATAAAGAGTATCCGGCTGGGGCATCCAGTCAAGATCAGAAGACTCTCAGGAGGTTAGCAGGCAATTTCTATTTGAACCCGGATGGCGTCTTATACAGAAGAAACCACGATTTGGTGCTGTTGTGTTGTGTAGACGAAAGAGAGGCAAAGTTGCTTATGGAGGAAATACACGAAGGTACCTTTGGTACGCATGCTGGTGGGCATGCTATGACGAGAAAGCTGCTGCGGGCAGGTTATTTTTGGCTGACCATGGAAACTGATTGTTTCAAGTTTGCGAGGAAGTGTCACAAGTGCCAAATCTATGCTGATAAGATCCATGTGCCTCCGAGTCCTCTAAATGTGATGTCATCACCTTGGCCATTCTCGATGTGGGGGATCGATATGATTGGAAAGATCGAGCCGACAGCTTCTAACGGGCATCGGTTCATCCTAGTAGCAATCGATTATTTCACCAAGTGGGTAGAAGCGGCGTCTTACGCAAACGTAACTAAGCAAGTGGTGGCCAGATTCATCAGGAGAGATATCATTTGCCGATATGGAATCCCCGAGCGGATAATCACGGATAATGGTTCAAATCTGAACAACAAAATGATGAAGGAGCTCTGTCAGAATTTCAAGATCGAACATCACAACTCCTCCCCTTATCGACCCAAGATGAATGGCGCTGTCGAGGCGGCCAATAAGAATATCAAGAAGATCGTTCAGAAAATGGTGGTGACCTATAAGGACTGGCATGAGATGCTACCTTTCGCTTTGCATGGTTATCGTACGACGGTACGCACATCAACCGGGGCAACTCCGTTCTCGTTGGTATATGGAATGGAAGCGGTGCTACCGTTGGAAGTTGAGATCCCTTCTCTGAGGGTATTGCGAGACGTTCAGCTGGACGAGGCAGAATGGGTGAAAGACAGGTTGAATCAACTGAGTTTGATGGATGAGAAGAGACTAGCTTCTCTAGCATACGGTCGTTTGTACCAGAGCCGAATGAAGAAGGCGTACGACAAGAAGATACATCCGCGAAGCTTTCAGACGGGCGACCTTGTGCTGAAGAGGATTCTCCCGCCGCAAGCAGATCACAGGGGCAAGTGGACCCCCAACTACGAAGGGTCATACGTTGTCAGGAAGGTCTTTTCAGGAGGAGCGTTGTTGTTGTCCACTATAGACGGTGAAGACTTCACGTCACCTGTGAATTCGGACGCAGTTAAAAAATACTTTGCTTAAAATAGACCCGCTGGGCAGAAAAAAGAGAGTCCAGGCAAAAAATGGGCCATCCTGGCGAACCAAAAACAGAATGAAAGGTTCGGGCAAAAGTTAGGGATAAAATTGAAAAATGTACACCCGCGAAGTTGAAAACCTACACTGGGCGGCTTCGGCAAAAAAGGGTATCCCGGTGAATTGAAAACCCGTAAAGGGCGGTTCACGCAAAAGTTAGGGATTTGAAAAGCAAATGACTGCGGTCCGAATTTGATATTGCACTGAGCATCAATGCGGGAGAATATACCTGAGGGGTCGACTATCGGATACAATCTCTTCGGAAGTATGGATACCGGGAAAGCATTAGAGTCGGACGAGTCATAGGAGGATCAGTTCGTGGTGTTCGTCTGCATCCCGTTGCCGACATGTGTACAAAATTTCATTTGTCAATATATTTATGCTTCTTGTGCATGCTTGTGTATTTGCTTTGCGTAGCTTCCTCATTTCAGGAGTTACGTCCCGTGTACAAAACTCCGCCCATTCAGGGGCCCAATCAATAAAATATGTTATTCAGTACTTAATGCTGGTTCTTTACTGTTTTGTGCATGATAAAACGCCTAAGTTTACTGGAGCTAGCATGTGTATAACGTCACTGGCCCTTGCCAACGATTGCTAAAGCTTTGAATTAACTGAAAATAACGTCACTAACCTGAATCGATTTGGTTGTATAGGCTTGTCTTGTTTGTTTGTGTTGTTGCAGGTTTCATAACCGTACGAAGAAGACGATCAAAAGATTGCAATAACGAAAGACTCGGCCCTCACGCAGGTCATGCAGGTTCTTCCTGAAGAAGGATCGAACTCTCCAGCTAGTCGTAGCTTGTGCAAAAGGATTATCCAGCAAAGTCGTTCATCCTCAGCAGAATTTGGCGATTCCAAGATTGTAGGCTGTATTCAGACAATGTATCTCGAGCAGAGTGGTTTAGCCGCAAAAGATTAACATTTGTGAGCTGTATCCAAGCAGCTTACCTTTCCCCGCAGGGTCATTTACTCTCCTAAGTGGAGTCAATTGATTTTTTCCCAAGAGAATCACCCCATCGCCAGCGGAATTCTCTTCTCAGTAAGTATTCCTCCCAGTGGAATTCAAAGATTAAGGCTCTCCCCGACAGAGTTGGGGTGGCGCATTGGCATTTATTTTGTCAGGGATACTGTGTAATATCAGTTCACTCTCCAGCAGAAAGTCCTATCATACTGTGCACATCTGCTATTCCCCAGCAAAGTTATATTCCCCAGCAGGGGGTTACCTCAACAGGGTGTTTGGTTTGAGTTCCCAATTTCCCAGCAGGGTTGACTTCACCCTTCCAGCATTTATTTTGCTGGAATAATTCTGTAGCATCTGGCTATCCCCGGCGGAGTCGGCATTATCTTCAGCATTTATTTTGCTGAAGCAGTTTCTGTACTCTAGCAGTTCGGGTGGAGAGAACTCTTGCTCAAATGAACTACCAAACATTCAAGATCTCGGCATGGGACATCCAATGATAATGTCAGTTTCGGCCGTATTCCCCACAGAGTTATCAGGATAAGTTTCTCTTTATTCCCAGGTAGAGTTAGTTGTCATCAGGGGTTCCATGAATCAGAATTTCAGAGGCCACCGCCGGCTATCAGAACAGGCGTCCGGTAGTTTGGTTTCCAAATATCCCCAGTAGAGTCCGCCTCAAAGTCGCTGTCACGTCGGTGCTAAGAAGTTTGTGAGTTGGGATCAATGGAGAACGGAGTCCTGACGGGGACAAGATGTATTTTCTCAGCAGAAAAGATGTAGTCCTTACGTGGACAAATCAAGACGAAACATGGGTCCTGACGTGGACGAATCTATTCCTTACGTGGAAAAAGAGGTTTCAGTTCCTGACGTGGAAGAGCAAGTTCATTCCTTACGTGGAAAGATGGGAGTCCTTACGTGGGCAGATTAAAATTGTGATTCCTTACGTGGAAAGGTGGGTCCTAACGTGGACGATGTTCTCCTTACATGGAAAGACGAATTTATTCCTTACGTGGAAAGAAGTTTGATTCCTAACGCGGAAAGATCAGAATCCTTACGTGGACATATCAAAAGGTATTCCTTACGTGGAAGAAAAATAGTTTCCTTACGTGGAAAAAGATGGGGATTCCTTACGTGGAAGAAAAATAGTTTCCTTACGTGGAAAAAGATGGGGATTCCTTACGTGGAAAGACGAATTTATTCCTTACGTGGAAAGAAGTTTGATTCCTAACGCGGAAAGATCAGAATCCTTACGTGGACATATCAAAAGGTATTCCTTACGTGGAAGAAAAATAGTTTCCTTACGTGGAAAAAGATGGGGATTCCTTACGTGGAAAGACGAGTTTATTCCTAACGTGGAAAGATGAGATTCCTTACGGGGAAAAGAATGGGTTTCCTTACGTGGAAAGATTGAGTCCTCACGCGGACATATCAAGATTGATTCCTGACGTGGAAAGAAAGAGATTATTCCTGACGTGGAAGAGTTTAGTCCTGACGCGGACAGATCAAAGAAGTTATTCCTAACGTGGAAGAAGAAGATAGATTCCTTACGTGGAAAATTTAGTCCTGACATGGACGGATTCAGAAGAAGAAGTATGCCTAACGTGGAAAGAAGGCGTGTTCCTTACGTGGAAGAGAAAGAGAAACTTCAGGTCCTTACATGGAAAGATGGGAGTCCTTACGTGGACAAATCAGAAAAATGGTTCCTTACGGGGAAAGGAGATCGTGTTCCTTACGTGGAAAAGATTGAGTCCTTACGCGGACACATAGGAGGAGGATTCCTTACGTGGAAAGAGCGGAGTCCTTACGTGGACAGATTAAGATGGCATTCCTTACGTGGAAAAATGTAGTCATGACGCGGACAAATCGGAAAGAGTTGGTTTCCTTACGTGGAGAGATTGGGGTCCTTACGTGGACGGATTCAAGAAAAGTTGATTCCTGACGTGGAAGAATGATGTACTCCTTACGTGGAAAGGTGAGTCCTAACGTGGACATGTTCAGAACCAAAGTTGTATTCCTTACGCGGAAAGATTGGAGTCCTGACGCAGACATATCGAGTTGTACTGGAGTCCTTACATGGACAGATTGATACAGTTCTCCTTACGTGGAAAAAGAAGATTGCATCTTGACGTGGAAAGATGGAAAGTTTAGTCCTGACGTGGACAGATGCAGAAGAGATGATTCCTTACATGGATGGTGTTATTCCTAACGTGGAAGAGTCTATTCCTAACGTGGACGATTTATTGGAATATCCCCCAGCGGAGTTGCCGAGATTTTTCTGGGTTAACAGCAAGTGGAGTCCTAACGTGGACAGGTTCTAGTTGAGATTTCTTCGTATTGATGACAGACAGAGTCCTAATGTGGACAAGCAAGCAATCTGTTATCCCCAGCGTGGTCGTTACGAGATCAGTGAGCGGCTGCAAACAGTCAGATCCAGGCAGTGGATGTCGTTACCCAAACAGGGGTGCAGTTTATTTCTGCGGTTGGAAAATTTCCGGGTTTCTTAGTATTCAACCGTCTCGTACCTCGAATGTTTGAAGGCCGTTCGCTCTTCACCCAATCGTCTCGTACCTCCTGACGTGGAAGAATGATGTACTCCTTATGTGGAAAGGTGAGTCCTAACGTGGACATGTTCAGAACCAAAGTTGTATTCCTTACGCGGAAAGATTGGAGTCCTGACGCAGACATATCGAGTTGTACTGGAGTCCTTACATGGACAGATTGATACAGTTCTCCTTACGTGGAAAAAGAAGATTGCATCCTGACGTGGAAAGATGGAAAGTTTAGTCCTGACGTGGACAGATGCAGAAGATATGATTCCTTACGTGGATGGTGTTATTCCTAACGTGGAAGAGTCTATTCCTAACGTGGACGATTTATTGGAATATCCCCCAGCGGAGTTGCCGAGATTTTTCTGGGTTAACAGCAAGTGGAGTCCTAACGTGGACAGGTTCTAGTTGAGATTTCTTCGTATTGATGACAGACAGAGTCCTAATGTGGACAAGCAAGCAATCTGTTATCCCCAGCGTGGTCGTTACGAGATCAGTGAGCGGCTGCAAACAGTCAGATCCAGGCAGTGGATGTCGTTACCCAAACAGGGGTGCAGTTTATTTCTGCGGTTGGCAAATTTCCGGGTTTCTTAGTATTCAACTGTCTCGTACCTCGAATGTTTGAAGGTCGTTCGCTCTTCACCCAATCGGGTCCAAGTCGCTTGAATAGGGGCAGCTGTTGCACCCTAAAATTTGCTCAACCTTATTCACTTGGTTTATGTTTCAATATCATTAGCATTTGCATATAGAGTCATGTACATAGCCTAACCATCTGCATAGCATAAGCATAGCAAGTCATTCAACAGGGGATCAAGCATTATTCTCATCTCTAGAGGCCTATCCAGAGGTTATTATCCTAATTCAATCTCATTCAAGTTATCAAGAAAGAATTTGAAAGCAGGGAGTTCAGTGGATCAAGCACTGAGTATAACTCCTAACTGAGGGTGTCTGAGGATCAACAAGGGAATTATGAGTTGTGAATTGAGAGCATGGGGAGTATCTAGACATCTTGGAGGACTTAGAAAGTCATTTGGAGAAGAAAACAAGTTGTTGATGTGATCACAAGTATTGCAGTTGAAGACAGTCAACTAGGGTTTCATCTGGGTCAACCCTGGGTCAACCCTAGGTCAATTGATTGATTGAAAGGCATTAAGGGCTATTGAAGAGATGTGGGGTTCATCATTTGACATGGAGAACAAGGATATGTTGTTATGCTAAGAAGAATTCAAGAGAAATCAAGGAGAAGAGGAGTCTCTAAATTAGGGTTTCTGTGTAAAATCCCCTAGTTTAGGTCAAGTTTCCAAGCAAGATAAGTCAAAATGCAAGCTTCAAATGGATCCTTGGCCAACATGAAACTTGTAGAGGATCTCAAGACCTTTAATTTGAGTGGTGGAAGACATCAAGGAGATTTATAGAACTCAAGTTATGGTCCTTGCAAGTTACAGGTCATCTGAGGTATCTGAAATTTTGTCTGTGAAAGTGACTTAACTTCCAAGCAACTTTTACCCCTCAAGGAGATTTCAAATGAACTTCTGGTCAACATAAGAATTGTTCCTTATTGTCTTAGCTTTATATAATGGTATAGTATGCCTTCATATGATGTGTGGAACTCAACTTATGGTCTTGGCAAGCAAAGGGTATTTTGGTCATTTGTGAATTACAGGTCATTTTAACCTATGTCCAAAACTCATACAAGGAGGCCTCAAATGGAAAAACTTACAACATCAAACTTTCTCCAAATGACATTTTGAGTCTAGAAAAGTGACCATGAGATATTGGAAAAGTTCATAGCACAAGGTTTCAAAATTGTTGAATTTAATGAAGAAAAATGGCTTAAAAAATGAGATTTTTCATATCTTGGCCAAATGATGCAAAATTATAGGTCATTTTGAATGGAAAGGGCATTTTAAAGACATTGGCTAAAGTGGAATTTTGAGTTTAGTTCATAATTTGATAGTTATCCATGGTTGCTTGAATTGAAAGTTACATAATCAACATCCAAGGGAATTTGCACAAGGGAAACTTCTCCAAGCTTCTAGGAAGTTCTAATCCCATCTATATATTCATGCAAGTTGGTTCATGCAAGGGTTGGTGCTCCCATTTGTTCAAAACCTCAATTTTCATTCATTTTCCCATTCTTGCATAAGCTTCTCAAACTCCCTCAATTTCTCACCAATCTTCCCTATTCTTGATTGAGTCTTCATCATCATCACACAAGGATCAGAATCCACACTTTCATTTGTCAAATTGAGGAAGGAATTGAACCATTCACCATTATCATTCAAGAAGCATGAACTTTGGAAGTGAGTAATTCAAGGCCTTAGAACCACACTTGTTGCATACAAAAGTAATCACCAAGCCTACTGATCACATTCCCTTCATCACAAGCAGTTGATTTGAAGATCTCAGCACCTGTATCAAGGAATTACACCAGGTTTGTTTTCTCTTTGTATAGCATGAATTAGTTAGGGTTAATAGGTTTTGATAGTGTAGGACGGTTAAGGTAGGGTAGAGGATTGTTTTGGATGAATTTGAGAGGATTTCATGAAGTTTGAGCATGATGTGTTAGTTCTGTTGAGGCTCTTAACTCTTGGATTAAGGCACGAAAATGTTAGTAGAGTAGCATGCTATGATCATGAGGAAGTGTAGATCAGTTTAGGATGATTTTCGTGGAGAATTGGAGAGGTTTGATATCAGACACCAATGGTGGTTCCCATCTGTTACCTTCTTCGAATTGGCTGATTGTTTGAGTTTTAATGGAAACTATGGTTATAGACTTGTAGAGGGAAAGAAATGGATGAATTTTGCTTTTTATATCGTGTGTTTTCATGGCGTGTGGAGAGAGCACAGAGGGAGAGAAGGTCACGCATGGTTAGGGTTTTCTGAAACCCTAGGAGAGCTCAAGGTTGAAGATGAAGGCTAGACCACACGATGAAGCCTTGAATTTTGACTAGAATTGCCATCCAACGGTCCACGTGCATCCTGAGAAACGGAGGGAAATTTTAAAAGTTAAAACGCACTGTTTCACTTATTGGGGGGATTGGGCTCAGACAACTATTCGCACCCCCCAATTTGATGGGCCCAATGCGCTGAACTTGTTTTTCTTGCTTTCCACACCCCTTCCATTTATTCATTATATTTTCTTTTTAATTTCCTTTTATTTTCATGCATCTTCTAAAAATCATAATAAATAGAAAAATCATTATTTTTAATTCATTCTTTTTGCATATTTTTCTTTAGGATGTCTAGAAAATTATAAAAAATAAAAATTGCATTTTATTTTTTATTTGGTATTTTTCCCATATTTTCTAAATAAGTGACATTTTAATAGTTTCATTTCATACATGATTTTGTTATTTTTTGTTCTATTAATTGCTTCAATATTTTTTGCCCATTCTTTTTAGGTTGTTTAGGTTAGACATTAAACTTGTAGATACAATTTAGTTCCCATTTTTAGAAATAAATTTTAGGTGTTTAGTTTAGGTGAGAATAACATGAACAAACTAGGGTTTTTAGGTGATGACTTAGGAGAATAGATTCTTTTCCCCTAGGACTTAGGGTTTGACTAGTTTAGTTATGGGACTATAGGGGCTATGGGTAGTTATTAGATCCCTTAGAGAAAAAGTCAGGACTCCCCTACTGCTATTAATGTACTGTATATCTGATTGACTGGTGTGGTGTGCCCTCTGGGGATTATTGATTTGTCTGTGCGGGTATTGGGATTGTCTGGGGATTTGGGAGAGCTGAAGACTTGAGAAGGTGAAGCCATTGGAGATCCAGAGATTGAAGATCAACTTCCAGAGTTGAAGAGGAGATTCTTGCTAGCAGATGCTGAGGAGACTAGGGTTTAGGAGCTAGGCAGAGCTCTAGATTAGAAAGCTTGTTTCTCAAACATGGATTGCCTTGTCTGCATCCATTCTTCTCTGTGATTCAGAGTCTCTCTAAGACACTCACCCCCTTCCTTTGGAAGGCTTGGTGATAGTGTCTAAGAGATGGAACTCTTGAGAGAAAATGTCATATGTGTTAGAAGTAGTCTGTTCACCACCTTTGGTAGTCAACTGATTGCTTAACACCCAATTCACTCTTGTGACTGATCCCTCATCCTGGAGGTTTGAGCTTGAAGAAAAGCCATTGCAGATAGAAGACTGATGATCAAAGCCCTTGCCTGAAGGCCATGAAGATGGATATTGATGCTTGTTGAAGCCTGTAACTGATTGGAGCTTACTTGGAGCCAGATGTTGATTCAGAGCTGCTGATGCTGTTTCTTTTGCTGTTGTATTTCATTTCTGATGTATTGATTGGTTTTTCCTGACTGTATTGTTTGTTGTTTACCCTGTTGGGTTGAAAGTGAAGTCTGTTCACTTTTGCCTATTGTTTTCTAGGTTCGAGGTTGAGTGGGACTCCCTTGCCTCGCTTGTATTGCTGCATTCATGCATTTTACTGTTTTACTGTATATATCTGATATTGTTTCTGTTTCTGCCTATCCCCTAGGATCTCTGTTTCTCTCTGTGCAAGAGAGGAGCATGATAGACACTAGGTCTTAACCCATGCATGATAACATTAGGTTAATTTGTTTCCCTTCGCAACCGTAGGATAGAGTTCTGTCTCTTCTTCCTCAAAACAAACAGAAAAACACCATAAAGATTTCAAACACAATAAAAGACACTTCTTCCGTAAAAGAATGTGAACTCATCAAGACGTCATTTTTGTCCGCCGGGACTGTTAATCAAGAAAACCTTTTTCAGAAGGAATAAAATCAACCAAGACAAGCTTGTGTCGTACGTGGCCCGAACTACGTTTGCTCTGATCTTTCATGCTGTGTGGAAGTACGTAGGCATAGGATGCGATATCCTAGCGAGCAACCTTCCCCTCCTTTCCCGTAGGTAGGCGAACTACGTTGACTCTGATTTCTCGTTCCAGACGGGAATACGTAGGCATAAAGTGTGATACTTTGCCGAGTCATTTTATTTTCATTCTCTTTTCTTTTTAACCCCTGACCTTTAGAGTAGATAGAATAACAATCCATACCCGAAAACAAGCGTGGATCCCGTCGAGTACGACGGACGTGAGGGGTGCTAATACCTTCCCCTTGCGTAACCGACTCCCGAACCCAGGTTTTGGCTGCGATGACCATACCTTTCCCGTGTTGTGCGAGATTTACTCTGAGCGTTTCCTTTCCCTCCCGTGGGATAAATAACGCGCGGTGGCGACTCTTCTGTTCAGCCGGCGCCGATTTTCGCAGTAGCGACACCTAACAAGTTTAAATGATTAATAAGATGTGAGAACCGCTTTTGCATTTAGGCAATGGTTTCACCATGCTTTATGCAAAAGAGTTTGAACTCTTGACTAAGTATGTTAATTCGAGCTTGTTTGACTTTATTAGTTCCCTCATGGGAAACTTGTAGAGCATCCAACATCGCCTTAGTGGTTGCACAATGAGAAACATGATAAAACTCATCGACACCAAACGCCGATATCAAGATGTTTTTCGCTTTCCAATCGTATGACCACTTCTTATTATCTTCCTCATTCCATAGCACTTAGGACTTAGGTAAGGTAACAACATCCACAACATGTGTGATTGGTGTAGGTCCACTTTGAATAATCTCCCAAACAGCTTTATCATAAGAGTTCACATGAATTTGAATACAAGCTTTCTAATAATCATAGTTTTCTCCTATAAATATTAGAGCTCTTTTATAATTCCCTTAAGGTTCATGAGCCATTTTCTAATAAGCAATTTGAAGCACGAAATTAACTAGGCTCTTGATGCCACTTGTTAGATGACGTCGACTTGTCTAGAGGGGGGTGAATAAACACCAAAGCCAAAACCACCAAATAAAATTTGGGTTTTAGAGTTATTTGAAAAAGAGCGCGCGCGGAAGGTTTTGGTATGGATCGACAAATGTCGTCTATACGAACCTAGTTATTGGAACTCGGATATGCAAAGCCAATTATAGAATGACAAATACAATAATCGAATTTAATCTTTAATCAAGTATCACATTATTACTCGTTTAAACTAATTGACCTAGTAATGCTATTTCTAATGATAATGAGCAAAAATATTTAACTATGCAATTTATCAAACACTTGGTGTGCGAACAAATTTTAAGAATTTCCTTTGTGTTGTTGTTGATACGAAAACCACTTATAATCAAAAGTGATTATAAGCTAATCAACAATCAAGTTAAAACAAAAATATCACAGGAAAATTCTTACGAGTCGATCGATTGATCAATGCTATTTGACAAATTGCGTAATGAATAATAAAACAAGTAAATAGATAATAGAGAGATCGACACGAGGGTTTACTTACGCAGTTCCCCACTTTCGTCCTCGCGTGTGGGTACGTCTGCGCCTAATTTCCAATGTGGAATTAGGATACTTTCTTACAATGCAAAAAGTCGATGAACAAGAAAAGTGTTCAATAGAAACGATACAAACACCACTTGCTTTGATGTTGATTCAATCCCTCTTTTCTTTTAATCTTGAAAAATACTAAGATAACAATGGAATCCAATTAACTTGTCGATATTGCTACTCCTTTGTGTTCTTTATCTCCAAGCTTTCGTGCACACACCGATTATTCCACAAGACTTCAATTCAATTGGCCGTTCTCCGTTACTTCCTTTGTGTTCTTTATCTCCAAAGGATTATTTTTGTACTTTATCTCCAAAGGCTTTCACAATGTCGCAATCCTCTCTTGAACTTATTACACGAAAACCCCAAAATCTACACACGATCTTGGAGGACAAAACCTCGGCTTTTTCAGATGAAGACCCCTATAAATCTCAACCTGATATTCTCGACTACACAAGAACCTAATCGAACGTTATCAAGCATTCACCTAGCTGGCACGACAACAACAGATTGTTATGTGTGATTTTTCAATGTGTAGACATAGAACGGAGGTTGAAGATGATGAGCAAATGCAAGCTAATTTTATGGTATCACTAGTTTGGAATAAAGCATGAATGATATATTTATAGTTTTAGAAGGTTGGTGGCAAAGAGGTAATTTTTGGGAATTAAAAAATTGACCAGCTTAAACTGTATGTATCGGTGTGAAGGTTGGATGTGTCGGAACATAATGTCAAAAACAACAGCATGTGTTGACCTGAAAGGACCTATGTGTTGTACCCCAAAATTTGACCAACCTCTTTTCTTAATCTTTGGCTTATGTTTCATTGCATTTTAGCATCTTGCATTTGCATAGCATAATCCTCACAGGGGATCAAGTGTTGTTTGTGTATCATCCAAGAGGAGATTCTTTATTAGCTTTCAAGCTCAAGCAAAGGCATTGGTACAAGCCATCATGTGGGTGTTGTCATCATGAAGTTATTAGAGCTCCTAGAGCGGAGATGTGTGTCATAGCTCAAAGAACCATCAGAGGGTTGTCAGGGGGTCCATGAGGTTTCATCATTGGTAGAGGCATGAGGTAGAAGCTTTTTGAGTACCTCAGAGGTTATGGTGGAGTTGGAATGGTCACTCAGTTCATCTACACAATACCCGGGCAAAAAGGGTGAAATTAGGGTTTCATTATTAATTAGGCTAAATTTGTTTTCGGGAGCAAGACTTGTTTCCATGGTGTTCCATATGTCCTAAGGTGTCTGGGGATGAGATATTTACCATCAATTTTAATCATAAGAGCTTCAATTGATCAGTCAATTGAAAATCAGGAGATTCGGGGGAAAAGTCAATTGTGCAGTGAAAAAGTCAACTCCTTCAACCATAAGGAATTTGACCTTAAAGTGTGAAGAAAAAATGTTCCTAATGACATATTACACCTATCCATGAAGTTTCATGACCATTGGATCAAGGATTGGGGAGTAATCGGAAAAGTCGAGAATTAGGGTTTTGAAAGGGGCAAGACCATAACTTCCTAACCACACATCCAATTGAGGTGGTTCAAAGCTTGTTGGAAAGGTCTAGCCAATTCCTACAAAAGTATCACAGGGGTCCATGTGCAAAAAATGAGTAGATTAGGAGTTACGATCAAAATCATTACAAGAGGGAAAAACACTTAGAAGATTTCTAAGTTTTCTGGCCTTGCAAATCATGTTTTCAGCCAACTTTGAAGGGCTTTTTGACCTAGTTCCACTTGGAATCTGAAGATCATGTAAACATGAAAGTTGTAGAGCTCCATGAGGGCTTTCTAAAAAGTACTAGAACTCCTCCATATCCCTTATGAGTTGAGAGTTATGAATCCAGAAAGTTGGGGTCTCCACACTTGAGTGCACCATTTCCACTTTTTCACAAATTCACTTTTCAGCCACTTGGATCATTCTCAACAATTGGATCATGTCTTAATATGATATTTAGAGAGGATGATGGTTAGAAAATGCCGAAATAATGAGAGCTTGAGAGCTTTGCAAGGTGGCAAGCAAGTGGACAATATTTTATTAAAAAACAAACAAGAAAGAGAAACTTTATAATGAGAAATCTGGCAGTTGCAGTCCCCTACACACTAGCCTCACTTTAGTCACCTCGTGCCCTTCATTTCACTTGAGTTTTGCCCTGCATTAAGATAAGGAGCTGATATGCACAGCTGCCATATAATCTTGGATAGATTTTCTTCCAAAATCTCCCTCCAAAGGCAAAAAATCATATATGCCCCAACCCTTCCCTTAGCCTATAAATAGAGGCTTCATACTATTGTATACAACACACTAGAGCTATCCAAAAAACCATAAATACATAGCTCTCATTCTTACTCTCCTTGCTTGAAAGGGAAGAAAGTCACAAAACCACCAAAAATTGCCTCTTTACACTTTTCACACCAGTCCTTGTTCCAAACACTAAACCACCATAAAAATCATATACACACCCTTAAAATGACCATCTGAAGTTGTTTCCATCATCACATTCATCAAAAAATCCATAGATCAAAAAGTCAAACTTCATACCACCATAGTTTGACTTTTGTGCACCTTTCATACCAAATCACTACCTAGATCCATTCCCACCATTTTAACACTCAAAACACATCATGTTCATGATACTCTAGCTATCCATAGTTACAAACACCAGCTGAAAGCTTGTTTATTCAAACTGTCCCAAAAAGCTACTTGTTGCTTCAAAGGGAAGAAAGCTCAAAGTTTACCAAAGGAAGAGGAGGTACATTGTTCTTGCTGCTAGCTTGCTCAAGGAGGTCTACAAGAGGTATGTATCTCTAAGCCTCTTCATTATGCATCATATGTTATGCTTTGTGGTTGGTGATATTGATTAGACATTGTTATGATAAATGGTGTTTATGATGTCCAAATCTAGTTAGAGGTGGTATCTGTCAAAATGTGCATTTTTGTTGTAATGTCATCAGTGGTATGCTTGTTACTACTTTTGTAAAAGTAATGTGTTGATTACATGGAGAGTTTTTGTTTTTGACATTGTTTTTCCAAGTGTATGTCCATTAGTATCCAAACTGTTTTAAGGAACTGTTAGCATGAGGGGGCTTGGTTTAGTGCTTCAATTTCAACTTTATGAGAAATATGTTTCCTTTTGGCAAAGACTGGTCTTTGTTCTTAGTTCTGGATCAGTTTAGCATCAGATGGAGTTTGTATCATTGGACTATCATTTGTTTTTCCTTTGTTCAGAGGAGGTGCTACTAGTTTGTGAACTAATACTGTGGACTCTTTAGTTGGGGTGCTTCATCCTTCTGCTTAGTGTTAGGCAGGTTCCCTTAGGCATTGAAGATTAGGCTTTTGAGATTTATTTTAATTTAGAGTTGAGGTTCATTATTGTTGGATTTTATAGGTTTTGAGTTTGGCCAGCTCATGCATAGTTGTTGCCTTGTTAAGTTTCTTCTAGGCAGTTGGTGAATTGCTACTGATGATCATCTGAGGCAAGTTTGTAACTGGATTGTTGTTTGAGTGTTTAGGTTTGATAACTCAATTTAGTATAGTTTGCATTAAACTTTTAGTATTAGGATCTGTTCAGTTTTTATATTGATGCCAGTAGCTGTGAATCTGTCCATTATTTTGATGCCATTGCCAACTGTTTTAAGCATATGTATGCCCCCGCTTTGCATCAAACTATTGAAAACTTAGTTGCCTTGATTTTGCATTCTGTTTTGTTCAAAGTCTTTTGCTCTTGGTTGTTGACTGGCTACTTGTGTTTGTTTTAACAATATTGGGAGTTGTCATCTAAAACAGTTTTTAATTAGTGTGTGAATTTGACATTGTGTTAAAGTTGTTACTATCATAAGTTGGTTGGGGGCTGACCATGTCTTTTGTTGTTAACTAGTATGTATGGTTTAGTATGAAGACTGTGACTGTCAATGTGTATGCTTGAGCCCTGAGTTTGTCAACCCAGGTGTAGTTGCCATCATGGTTGTTTAGGTTATGCTATTATTTTCTACATGAGGGCTTTGGAGCAGAGTTGAAGGACTAAGTAAAGGCCATCTTAGGGGTTCAAGATTGTTGCTGATTAGATCATTAGGGCTGTCTTTGGGATTTTGGTTTAGGATTTGTTGTTAGAAGTTGTGTTAGACCTGTCAACTCATGATTAAGATGCTTAAAGTGGATAACTGATTTGGTGACTGTCATGAGAGTTCTTGACAGCATAGGACCTCAACTTTGTGGATACATTGGGTAGGTGTTGTGCCTGTTGATCAGTCTTTTGGTTAGGATCCTTTAGAATCTTAAATTTACCTTCTGCTTTGGTTGGGTTAGATTGTAAGTTGTGGAATTTATGAGGCTGCAAAGCCAGTTATAACAGGCTTGATGTGTTGTTATGTTGTCATGCTATTTGTCCAAGACTTCATTTACCTTTGTTGTTTTAGGTTTCTGGTTGATATAATTTATGTGTAACTGATGTACCATTTGATTTTGCCTCAACATTGTTTGGTGCCACTGTCTGTTGTTTTAAAGCATAACATGTTTGCCCTTGTCCTGTTGTTGTGAAGATCTGCCATCACTCACTTGTTAGTGTCATTGGCCCTTTTATTAGGAGGTTGGTGTCAACATTCTGTTGAGAGCTATTTGCCTTGGTTTGTGAGCCTCAATATAGAGCCAGGTTTCTGACAAGTTGGTTAACCTTTGATAACATCAAGTTTCCTTTTAGATTGTTGCTATTTTTATTTGTATGGAGTTAAGTCATGGCTCTTAATAATTTGGGTGTTGTCAGTGTTTTTGAGGCTTGAGTTGGTCAGCTCCTCATATCTGGTGGTTGCTCTTTTAATTTCTCATCATTAAAGTTTGCTCATACTGTGACTTTTAGTTGAAGGGTTTTGTTTGGAACTAAGACTAGTGATTTGTGTGTGTACTGATTCTGTCAAAAAACACTTTTGGAGTTCATCAACATGATTGAGATACCATCAATTTTTTTAATAGAAAACCATTGCAAGGTATGTTTAAAGTTCCTGATCAGTGATAGTTTAGATTGATGAACATTATTTTGTCATTGGATCACTTAACAGTGTGTATACAAAATCTGTTTTCAAACCATTTCATTGTAACTTGACAACCATATTCTAATTCATGGTAAAACTGAGACTTTTCTTTTAATCTAATCCATGAATAGCATATTTCAAGCATGAGCAGACCCTTGTTTGATCTTGAATCCACCTGTTTTGTTCATCTTGTTTTGGTCGTGTCCAACTCATGTGCAATTTTCAACTCATATGCCATTTTTTGCTCTGTTGTGTTTTAAACCAAATTTCCTCTTGAAACTCATTCCATAGCATGTTTGGAAGTTGCTCAGAACATCACTTTGCTTTAAATACATTAGTTTGTAAACTTTGAGTTCAAAGTGCATTTTTAAAACTTCATTGTGCATGAGCAATCGTGTTTTAAGTTGTGGGCATTATTTGGAAGTTTGGTTGGCACCATCATCATCCTTGTCAAATTTCAAGTGAGTTAGACTAAGATGTCATCAAATTTCGTTAAAATTTGAAGAAGTTGTGACCAAATCGTATTTTAAGTTTTTTAAATGGTTTGCCTTAATCTTACCCAGCCTACGCGCCATTCTTGGTATATATCAAAATGGGGTGGCATGATACAATGGATGTATCGCCACCCCAGTGGTTAAACGCCTTACCTTAAGTACTTGCCATGCCTTGTAACCCCGGTTCGACCCCCAGCGGGGGTGTTTTTGTGTTATTTCCACTATTTTCTTGTTTTTATTATTTGTACTTTATTTTCCATTTATTTTCACATGTGTTTAGTGGTCTGATTGATATTATTTGAGCATGCTGTTGCACCCCAAAATTTGCCTAACCTTTTTCTTACTTGGCTTTTGTTTCATTGCATTAGCATATCATTGGTCTAGCATTTGCATAGCATAGAATTATTCATTTAGCAGGGGATCAAGTGTGGTTTATATCAAGAGGAGCCTATCTAGAGGTCTTATTCAAGCTTGAGAGGTCACCAAAGTCATCAGAAAATGGGTTGTGTTCTTGAGAAGTTTGGATGCTGATATGTGGTTCATCTCCTAACTTGGGGGCCCATTGAAGACCATCAGTGGGTTGTGAAGCCTTGATCATGGATAAGATATGTGGATAGAGCTCATGGAGTGCCCTGAGGGTCATGGTGGAGCTCAGTCAAGTCATTATGCTAAGTGTGAAGAGCCACAGTTGAGGTTGTTGCAATTAGGGTTTTTGTCTGGTCAACCCTAAGTCAACTGTGCAATTGAAGGAGATTAAGACTCAATTCTAAGTCTTTGAGGTCATGGGATGTTGTGTTGAGATACATGAGGTGATATTCCAAAATCAATTCAAGAAGAATTCAAAGTGTGAGGAGTTGCTAAATTAGGGTTCTTAGTGTAAAATCCCCTATTTAATGCCTGACTTCAAGACCACTTATCTCAAGATACAAGTTTCATCTCAACTTTTGACCAACATAGAACTTGTAGAGCATGTTCTTAGCTTTAATTTGAGTACTAGAAGTCCTTTATTGGATTTATAGAACTCAAGTTATGATCCAGACAAGTTACAGGTCATCAGATGAATGTGAATTTTATCTATGAAAGTCAACCAACTTCCAAGGCACTTTTGACCTAGAGGTATGTTTCTCCTCAACTTTTGGCCAACATTAAAGTTGTAGGTATTGGTCTTAGCTTTCGAAAATGTACTAGAAGTCTTTCAACTGGTTTGTAGAACTCAAGTTATGAGGTTTAAAAGTTAGGGGTATTTTGGGAAAGTGAGATTACAAGCCATTCTGGATTATGGGTCATTTCACTATCTTATGAGCCTCAAATGAAGTTTTGTTCAACACAAAACTTGCTCAAAATGGGATTTTAACTTCAATCAAGCATCCATGAGGTATTGGTTTGGCTTATAACAAGAGTTGGTTGGAAGGAATTTGACAAAAGTCATTTTTAAAAGGATTAAAAGAGAAAAAAAATCCAAAATAAATCACAATGGTTCAAAACTTCACAAGTTTATGCATTTTCTGATTGCAAATGTCATTTTAAAAAGATTGGCAATTTTACATTTGGGGTTTGAGGCCTAATTCATGGACTTTATTTGGATTACTTCATGGTAAAGGTACACATCCAAGATACACCATGGGATGAAATTGAGGACTCAATCCTGTCCATTCATACTCAACAAGTCATGAGCAAGACATATGAAGCATTTTTGAGGCTGAGACAGAGCAAATTCATGGATTCCATGTTTGCAACTTTGATGGAAAATTGAAAATTGGATATCTCAAATTGGGCTTGCTTTGGGCCTAGAAACTATCCAAACTCATCATATATAAGCTCAAGGTCCATCCCATATCAGTTTTTGGTGGCATTGGGTGAAGAAATCAGTTACAACAGTTGAAGATTGAAGCTCTCAAATCCAAATTCGTGTTTGCATTTCCAGAGGATTCCAAGGTCAATTGTGGATTCAGTTATCTTCAGTGATCATCAATGAAGAATTCTGCACCTGTCGGAAGCCAGATTCATACTACACCTACTCCAATTGCAAGCTTCATTTCAGGTTGGTAAATTTCAACATTGCTCTAGTTCTAGGCTGTTTCAGCGTGATTTAGACTGTGGTTAAGGCTTAGGGAAGAATATAGATGGATTTAGGTTCATAATTTTGGAGTTTAGAGACAATTTAGGTCATGATCCAATTTCTATTTGAGATCGTAACTATTTGATCTTGAGGTGTTAGCTTGAATTGAATAGCTTAGGATGATCCCTGAGAGATGAGGAAGATATTTGTGGCATTAATTTGGAGTTTGATGATGATCAATATTTTGGTGAATTTTCTGTTCGTCTTCGTGTTTCAAGATTCATGGAAAATTAGGGAAAATGGAATGGAGATTCGTGATCAGTGAGAAATTTCAAGAAGAATGGTACAAGTTTCTTTCATTTTGGTGAGGATTTGATGATGGACCACTGTTTACCTCGCCGGAGAAGACGACCAGAGGTCTTCTCCGGCCACCGCACTTGTTCCCTCCCAGTTGCAGGTTCAAATGAGGAAGACGATGCCTGAGCCACACGATTTGTTTGAACTATTTGACTAAGTCATGAGATCTAACGCCTGTGATTCACCCTGAAGACTTGGACCATTGACCAGCCAAAACGCTGCAGTTTCATTAATCCTTGTTGGCAGTGATGTGGCGCACGCGTGTTCCTTGGATTAGTGGACTTAGTCTTGGATCCAACAGTTGTGGTTATTTCCTGAGTTTTTATTTCTTTTATTCATTTTTGGATTTTCTTTAATTGCTTTAATTCTCTAAAATTCATATTAATTTGAATAATGATCAGAAAAATATAACAAAAATATGAGAATGCTCCTGATTTAATTTATGATTTTTTGATGCCCTTGGATTTTATTTTTGTGCAATTTCCAATTTATTTGCTATTTTTCCATTTTTTTGATTTCATTTAATTTGGCATTTTATGCTTATTTCTTTCTGATTTTTGTATTCCATTTTGGTATAGAATTAGGAGTTAATTTTTGGTTGGCTGGTATTAGACACATTAAGAGGATTGTAGGATTTTTATCCTAATTTTTAGATAACCCTAAGTTCTGTTTTGGACTAGGTATTTAGAGGCTTCCCCACTTTAACTTTCATTTGACAACCTTTGGTTTAGATTTTCTTTAGTGCCCTTAAGCATTGATTTAGGCTCTGATCCTTTTACCCTAGGTTCTTAACACTTTTCAGGTCCCTTAGAAAAACTCATAGATATTTAGAAGTTGTTTTAGTATTTTAATTAGATTTAATACTTAGGCTGTTTTTAGGGTGCTTCTAACATAGTGCTTCCCCTAGTTGAACTTCAAAAGTGGCCATTAGTTCATGATAAGTTTCCAAATCTCTTTTGATGGTTTAGTAGACATGTTGATGCTTCTGTAGAATTAATTGTAAGGTTTGATTTGGTGCATTAGTCCCTTTTAGAGGTTGCTTTTAGAGCTTGTAGAATTAGGTTTTTAGAGCCTTTAGGAGTTTCTTCCTTTTTCATAAGTATGGTTTACTTTGGTTTGCATTCCATTTCCCATCCGATAATGCAAGGTTCCTTTGTGGGATCCTAGTACCTCCTTTGGAAGGACTAAAGGCCTACCACAAAAGGTAAAACCTTTGAGGATACCAATCTTAGATGAGTGGTTGAGTGCCATGATGGATTCCTTTGGTTTCCATCATGTTTCCCCTCATCATGCAATAATCTCTGTGTTAATTCATCTCATCTCTTGATGGAGAAAGTTGAAGCTTGAAGGTGAAGACCTTATTCCCTTTTCTCTTGATGGATAACTTGGATGAAGACAACTACAAACTGTTGGGCTGCTTTACTGATAGAAGACTGCTTTGTTGTTGAGCTGCTGGTTTGCTATTTTGTCTGTTGTGCTTGTTGATTGACTATATTTGTGTGACTGTTTGTTTGGCATGTTGCATTAGAATAGGCTTTCATGTAGTTGGTTTAGGCCTAAGTGCATTTAAGGGTTGAGCATGGCTCCCTTTGCTTGTCTGCATTAGCGGTTGAGTCTGTCTCCCTCTGCTTGTCTATTACTATTTGGCTTTGCTTGTTGGTTGAAGGTTGAGTTTGTCTCCCTTGCTTGTGCCTTGTGTTGTTTTTTCTTGCTTACTCTAGAAGTTGAGTTTGACTCCTTCTGCTTGTATTGCTGCATTGCATGCATTTTACTTACAGTTATTTCTTTCAGTTTATTTCTTTTGTTGTTGCTTTCCTTTGCCATGTTCCCCTAGGAGCTCTGACTTCTCTTGTTCAAGAGAAGTTATGACAGACATTAGGATTCTAACCATGCATGATTACATTAGTTAGTTCCCTCCTAAACTCAATCATAGGATCAACTTTGCATGACAACTTTAGAATTGGATCAGTTCCCCTTTAGTGCGTCCTTTCTCTTCTCATCTGCAAACATCTTTAAAACACTTAATAAAGATTAACGCGTGTCGTACACTACGAGCCTTAAGTACTTGAGAAAGGGTTGTTGGAGAGTTTCTCTTCAATAGCTTGATGTTTAGTATGGTACCCTTTGGGTTACGTGCGACGCATTCACTCTTAAGTCCAAGTCTTTAGTGCAACATGAGTTACAAACAAAATTCAAAACACTTCTTCTTTAAAAGACTTCAAAAACAAAGATCAAACTTCTTTTTGTCCTCTGGGACCTTTAATCCTTGGAAACCATTTTCATAAGGCGATTTTTGTTAACTCTCGGTTCTACCGCAAACGATAAACGCCTAAGTCTCCAACGAGCGAGCTGCATACACCAACTGCTAGAACCGTTTGTTAACCTTACTCAGGTAAAACATTTCGAACCAAACCTGTGGTCTTGTTAGCCCGAACTACGTTTGCTCTGATCTTTCATGCCGTGTGAAAGTACGTAGGCACGATATGCAATATCTCGGCGAGCAACCTTCCCCCGTAACCCGTAGTTAGCCGAACTACGTTGACTCTGATTTCTCGTTCCAGACGGGAATACATAGGCATAAAACTGATGTGTTCTGCCGAGTCATTTTCTTTTCTCTTTAGACCAGACTTTTAGATAGATAGATAAACTAACCCGTCAGATAAACACAACAAGCGTGGATCCCGTTGAGTACAACGGACGTGAGGGGTGCTAATACCTTCCCCTTGCGTAACCGACTCCCGAACCCAGACATGGTTGCAATGACCTTGTCTTATACCTTTTCGTTAGGTTTTTCCGATCGTTTCCTTTCCCTTCCTGTGGGATAAATAACGAAAGGTGGTGACTCTTCTGTTTTGCCGGCACCTTATTTTCGCGGTAGCGACACCTGCAGCCCCAAGGTCTTGAGTTCAAGCCTTGGGTGGTGCATTTCCTTCTTTTTTTTAGCATTTGTTTATTTTATTTCTATTTTATTTTAGTTATCTTCTCTTGTTTTATTTTATTTATTTAAAATTAGTTTTAAATATTATAAAATCCAAAAAAAAATCATTTCTTAATATGTGGTTGTGTTAATTATTTTTCTTCTTCTTATTTTTTTTAATTTTCATTTTAGTTTATTTTGAATTAACAAATTAATGTGCTTTATGGTTTATCATTTATTTCAAGTCAATTTCTCTTCTTTCTCATTTCATTTGTGAGTGAATTATTTAGTGTTTACTTGGCCTTGTGCCATGATCCCCCTAGGATTCCTAGTTCCTCCGTTTAGGATGGGAGTAGGAGAGACATTAGATGTTCAATCTTATGCATGATAACATTAGGATAGTATCTTCTCTTTCATCCCAACTTTAGGAGCATTGTGCATGACAACTTTAGGGTTCAGTCTCCCTCTAGTTTGTCTCTTTCTCTTCTCATCTCCTAAACAATTCAAAACACTTAATAAAGAAAGATTTTTTTTCGTACGCTACGAGCCTTAAGTACTTGAGGAATGATGATTGGGGGTCCTCCTCTCAACTGTCTAGAGTGTTTAGCGTATGCCCTTTGGGCGATATGCGACGCATTCGCTCTCAAGTCATAGTATTTAGTGCGACATGAGTTTCAAACCATAACTCAATCCACTTCTTGTCTTAAAAAACACAAAACAAAAACATCAAACCTTTTTATCCTTCGGGATTAACGGAAAATCATTTTCACAAAGAGAGTGTCGTTAACTCTTGGTTCTATCGCAAACAGGTAACGCCTAAGTCTCCAACGGTCGAGCTGCATACACCTAACTGCTAGAACTAAGGTTTAACCCTACTCGGTTTAAAACACTTGAACCAATCTATGGTCGTCAGCCCAAACTACGTTTGCTCTGATTTCTCGTATCAGACGAGGATACGTAGGCACAAGACGACAATGTCTTGGCGAGCAACCTTCCCCACCTTCACCCGTAGTTTTCCGAACTACGTTGACTCTGACTTTTCCATTGCACGAGGGAATACGTAAGCATAGAGCGGCGATGCTCTATCGAGTCTCTTTTCTTTTCTTTTGTCCCTGTGGCCAGCCTTATAGTTTTACACCCTTTTAGATAGACAACAAGCGTGGATCCCGTCAAGTACGATGGACACGAGGGGTGCTAATACCTTCCCCTTGCATAACCGACTCCCGAACCCGAGATTTGATTACGATGACTGTCTTATTCCCTTTTTGTTAGGTTTTCTCTGGTCGTTTCCTTTCCCTCTCTTTGGGATAAATAAGAACGGTGGCGACTCTTCTGTCATTGTCGGCCCCTCTTCGCAGCGATGCGACACTATGTGCCGACCTAACTCAACAGAGACTACATTCTTATTTAGAACTATAGATGTGTCGGCCTAAAACACGTATGTGACGACACATAGAACTGATGTTACAGTATGTGCCGGCCTGAAAGGCTTATGTGCTGACCCGACTTTGACAAAGGCTACAAGCTTCATTAATGAGTTACATGTGCCAGCCTGAAATAGCGTATGTGCCGACACATGTAGTGCATTTTTGTACAGAAAACTGTATTTCATGATTGTGGACAATTTTGAAGTGGTTTTTGATGATTCCTAAGATCTTTAATGCAAGAGTGCCACACAAACTCAAAGATACCGTCCGACACACAAAAATGCTAAGTTTTTTTTTAGTTTTGACATCATGCAAAACATCTAACGAAGAAGTTGCACAAACAAAATTATTTCTAACAAAAACATTAAAATTTTGATTTATATTTCAAGGATGTTTGTGTCTCATTTCCAATCACATTGGTCATTTCAGTTTGTAAAAAAACAAATTTCATTAGTGTTATTTGCCATGATAACTAATAAGTCCCTAGGACAATCACTAAATTATAATGAATTATATTAGTCAAATGAGATTTTTAGTCATGACCAACTATATGTTGTGTTTTCTAGAGTCAAAACCAAAACCAAAACCAAAGAAAGGTTAAAAATATTGATTCATGACAAACAAAGCAAGTTTTCAATAGCAACAAATATTATATTTAAAGAGGTTTTTTACAACATCTGATAGGTAAAAATTTCCTTTCTAATTTCTAATATATTGCAATTCCAATTAATTTCTATTCTTTTGTATAAAAATATCATTTTTCTAACTTCCTTATTTCTTTTTACATCATGAGGTTGTTTTAGTTCTGATGGTATTTTTCTCTTCCATTATTACTACTTATTTTAGATGTACTCTTATTAAATTTGTTGGCATTTTACTCGTCCAAAAATGATACTTTGACACTAAAATGTTACATTTATACTATATACTATTGTTCACAATTATAATGAACAGTGACATTTATAATTTGACATTTCAACATCTTTATTTCTCTCTTTAAAACAACTTTGATGAATGGTATATAAAAGTTTTATTATTCACTTTGGAGTTTGGTGAGTATGTGTCTTGATATTAAAAAGTAATTTGCAGTGGAAAAATAAAGTTGGTTAATTGAGCATAATAAATTTATTAATATAGTTTATAATTTAATTATTGAGTGTTTGACGTTAGAAAATAAAGTCTCACGTTATAAATTAACTTTGGTCAAGAATATATATAAGATTGGTTAATAAATTTATATTTTGATTAAAGAATTTTTAAATTTTGAAAAAAAAAGTAGTAAAATAAAATTGGTTATTAGAGTAATACTCATTATTATATTTCATAATTTAATGTTAAAATTTAGTTAGTATTATGTATTTATTGGTTAGTAAAATAGTAAAGTTAACTAATAAATTATAAATAAAATAAATGGTTAATATTTTTTTTTTTGGTTAATACAATTGATAAATAACAAACTTTATATTTATTTATGTTACAAAATAAGTTTAATATTTTTTATTTTAAAAAAAATATATTGTTTAGTGTATAAATAATAGTGAAAAATATTTGAGTATAAATATTGGTGTCAAAACTAATGTTAAGATAGCATTTAGTGTTCTAGTCATATGAGTATTTCTAATTTTTGATGGCATTTTGCTCTACATCAACTACAACAATATTATTTGTATCAACTCTATTTTAATTATCAAGGTGATATTACATGTCATCAAATTTAACATTTGTTTTAAAATAAATTCTATACAACCTTATATTCTAACCAAACAAATTGACCCGTGAAGTATCTTACTAGTTTTTATTGAGTTTATAAAAAAAAAGAAGAAATTTTTTTACTTATAAAGGAAATAGTAGTATTTACAATTCGATTTGAATTGGTTTTAAAGTAAAATGTCATCCGATTTAAAGATATATTTACTTGCGGTTTGGTTTGATTTTGAATGATTGGTCAAAAAATTTGATTCGATACGATCCGATCCAATTTCTTGCAGTTTGATTTGAATCGGTTCTTTTGATATACAAATTATAATTTTATTAATATTGTAAAAACACTAATAAATAATAAATTTGATGTAATATATAACATATACTTTATTAAAAATTAATATTAAAAAATAATAATAATCAGTTATGATTGAAACAAATAAAATAATAAAAATTAATAGATTAAATCAAACTAATAAATAATATTTTATAAAAAAATATCATCTAATGATAAATTAACACAATGTATTATATTAATAAAAAATAAATAAATATAAAAATATATACAAGCAGTTTGGTTAGATTTGGATCGATTTTCAAAAATCAATGTGAAATCTGATTCGAAGGGATTGGTTTTTATAAAATGATATCCAAAAACATTCAATAATTTTTGTTTTTTTTTTATCGATTTGCATATTTTATTGAATTGGTTTGGATTTACACAATCTTAAAAAATTATAAAATGGTAAATTTTGAAACGTGTCGTTTATATATAAATTGAGCTTTACTTTCAAAACTAAATTCTGTACAACCTTACATTATGACAAAACAATTAAACTTGTACGAAATCTTACTAGTTTTTATAAGAAAAGAGAAAGAAAGTTTTTCTACGGATGAAAGACAATATAAACTAAATTTTGAGACGTTTCAAACTACTTAAAATGTTTGAAAAGCTATTTTAAATGATCAAAATTAAAAGTTTAAGAGATTCTTACCATAATTAAAAAGTGAAATGAGATTTCTTTTCGATATTTTTTATTTTCATTTATTATTGAAAAGGCATGATTAATTAAACACATATATATGTGCATAAAGATTTATCTCAACCACAATAGTCTTATCTATTCTTGATTTCTACATATTAAAGTAGATCCGAATATTCTATCACTTATGTTTATTTATTTTTTATAAATTGACACTTAAAATTTATTTGAAAGTTTGACAGAAAAGTGATGTGAGGACTTTGAAATAAAATGATTAGAGAAAAAAAATATTAGTTATTTTTTGAAAGAGAATATTTATATAAAATAATAGATAATTATCTATTATTTATATAATATTTGATATTTAAATTATTAAAATAACATATATTAAATTTAGAAAATGCGTGTAACCCTCCTAAAATTCTTATTCAATATAATTTTTTAATTCTTAGTTTTGAAAATTTTGTATTTTATAAAAAATATGTCTTTCAAAACTCTTTTAATTTCTTATTACTTCATTTTTACTTTCTTTTCAAAATTCTCTACTACAAATTTACCAATTTATTATAAGGATATTTGAATGGATGAAACGTGATACAACGAAATAGAATCAAACAAAATGAAATGAAATGGAGTTAGTGATGTTTTCGTTTTAGTATTTGAATATTTTATGATGGAAAGAAACAAAATTTTCATTTCATTGTTTGAAAAATAGACGGAATAAAATTATTATAATTTTCTTATTCTCCTTTTATTTTATTTACAAAACATTAATATTTTGTAATGTTAAGAACATATTTCATCCGTTTTAAAAATGATAGTCATTTTAAAGAAAAAAACTTGTTTTAAAATAAATGTTATTTTCATTTTTTATTGTTGAAATGATTGATATTATTTTCAATTGTGTTCTTTCACTATTATTATTTTGTACATTACTTCTAACACATTAATAATGTTAATTTAGTAAAAATGCAATGTCTTATGACAATATTATCATATTTTTTAATGTGTGTAAAAACTTTAAATAACAATTATTTTAAAACTGAGGAAATATCTTTTATTAATATAATTAATATTTTATATTTTATGATTTTTAGTTTATATAAACACTATCGTCAACTTTGATTTTTTTTAATATTAACCTAGAATCACAATACTCACTCCAATACTAATGAACCTTTTCTGTTTTGATTTTTTTATTGAACTTAAGTATAAGTTAGTTAACATCATCTCTTAAACTACTCTATTTAAGAATTAAAACAACTTATAAATTTTAATGATATTGGTGTGATCGATGATGTTTTTCTTCTAATCAAAAGAGATGGAACTAATTAGATCGTATTAGGGGTGTTCTAACGTTTAGTGAGAAAGAAAAAAAAACAATACATTAAAAATAAATTACCTAAAGGCAATCAATGGGGCTATTAAAAAATCATAAACATTTAAATTAGAAGAGATAGAGCTGCCAACAATACTCCACTTCCAAACAAGAATCTGAATTGATATGACAATCTCACTCACAATGCAGCAATCTCCTGAAAAATAATTCTATTTCTTTGATACAAAATGCATCAAGTTATAGCCAACTAGATTAACCATTTTTACCTTCTCGAACCTATTTTAGCAAATCTTTCTTAAATAGAGAATATTTGTTTAAGCAGGAATTGTTGCCATCTGTAACACCCTATTTTAATATTTAATTGTTTTGTGATTTATTTTGTGTGATGATTTTGGTATTGATTGGGTTAAAGATATGTGTGTAAGGGTGGATATGAGAGCTTAATAGAAGGAATTAAATGAAGTTAAGTGTTAGAATAATAATTGTAGTAATAATGATATGAATAATGAGATATTTTCTTAATATTATTATTGTTAGCATTGTTATTAATATTATTATGGGTATTAATATGATTACTAATGTTATTATAATTAATATTATGGTTAGTGACATGAAATATATACCCTTAATAATAGTTGTAATAATATCATTATTATTGGAATTAAGAAAATAAAGATAATTAAAGAAAATAACTCATAATTAAGAAATAGTGGTAGAGAGGTTACAGAAAACCAGTTACACGTGAAAAGAGAAAGAGACAAGGAAAACAGAGCTAGGGCAAGCAGAGACCAAGAGTTCCACCATTGTTGAAGAGAGAAAAAACTTAGAAATTAAGGTAAGGGGGAGAATGAGTCTTTAATGGTGATCTGAACATGAGAGAGAAGGGTTCCTTCCCCTTTTAGGATTTTATGCTTATTCTTTTTCTCCTTGTTTGAATTTCGTATCTGGATCATTGTTGTTGTGAATTCGTGTTTCTATGCTGATATTGAATATGAAATTCATGTGAACTATGTACTGTTGTTGTTGTATTTTACCATTGAAACAGATCTGAAAATATGGGATTTTGAGGTTAACAAAATTGGGTTCAGATTGTAGAAAATTTTGGTAAAATGATGAATTAATGTAGTAGAATCAGGACTTAAGGATTATACTGATGCAAATGTTGTTTTGGGTATACGCGTAAGCCATTTTCTGATGGGGGAAAACCGCACTGATGCAAATAACCCATTTTCTGTAGCAGATTGGCCATACGCGTAAGCCATGGGGCATTACACGTTTGGGGGACACACCCAGGGGGGCAATACGTGTTTGGTAAGTACCGCATCCCCATGCCAGCTAGCCGTACGCGTAAGCTATGCGTAAGGGTGAGTGGCCATGCATGCATGGCAAGGTCATTACGCGTATGGAAAGCTTTTGGGGAAGTTTTGGGAGGGAAATCCCCTCTGGCCATATGTTTAAGGTCTTGGCATTACGCGTATGGAGGCCTGGGAGTTTAAGCCCTACGCGTAATATACGCATGCCTGGGGCGAGGAGAATAAGGCCATACGCATATAGGGTAAGGTCGTACGCGTATGGGGAGACTTGCGTTGAAAATTTCTCGTTTTTGCAATTTTTGTCCCGATTTCGCATGCGATGAAATTTCTCTTGGTTCGTAAGACTAAAATGATATAATTGGACATAGGGGAATTGATAATGAAATTAAATATGATAAAACCTAGGATTTTATGTGATTGTTTTTATGAGATGTGTTTGATGCTTGTGCGCCCAGATTGTCGTTATGTGGACGATCTTGGGCAGTGGTGGTAATTCCGGGGAGAATTACAGTTAGTACGTGGCTTATGTGTGACCATTGAGGATCATGGGTTATGCATGAATGATAATTATATTGTGCACAATTGTGTGTCACAAATTCATGTTGTGCCTGGTGGAGATGAGTTAGGTGGGAATCCATGATGGGTGCCTAGTCTCGTCCGGACTCCATGTGGGAGTCGAGTGGAGATAAGTTGTAGTTCAGAGAAACGTATACGACTTATCCGGATTCCGATAGGAATCGGGTCCAATGAAGGAACAATATGGATTGTTATGGTACCACATGAATTGAGTTGTGTCAGTTGAGTCGCATTGCATATGTATATGATTGATTATGGGCTGAATATGTTGAGTATTGTTGTTATGGTACCACTTGAATATGTTGAGCATGAATGGTGTGATTTATGTGATAAATACTCCTTAGCATGTTACTTTTACCGTGTATTATTGAATGTAATTCTCACCCATTTTCTATTGCTGTGTCTGTGCTCCTTGGGGAATACAGATAATCAGGTACCTGAGTAGTGCTTGGAGCATGTGTTGTTATTAATCGAGTCTTAGGAGTCGCTCTGATACGTAACACGGAAAGGATGAGGATTTCGTTATTTACTATTCATTATTTTCTTTATGTTATTTGTTACGTATCTTGTTTTGATTAATGTGTGTTGAACCACAAATTTTTGTGGAAGTTTGTTGTAATTGGAGTCTCAGTGTTGAACCATTTGATTTTTTCCGCTGTTTAAGCAATTTATTTATTTTTATGAGGAAATAAGATATGAAGTGATTTGATACTTCATGATGGTATTTGATCCGCTGTCGTGCACGGATAAAATACGAGTAATTTTAAAAAGTATAGTAACGGGAAGCGACAACTCGAGTAGTGGATTAACCAATTACAGTAACGAAATATGTGGGGTTCGGTTTTGATTTAGAAAAAGTGATTAAAAATATAAGTGATTATAAGAGAAGTTAACCAGTTGTTCGTTCTCCCACTTATCATTGATCATACAATTCCTAAGCCATAAACAAATTACATTCCCTTTCGATTACAGTAACAATTAACAACCGTGATTACAACTAATATACGATTTATGTTCCTAAGTCTGAATTAAGCAAACAGATAACACAAACACAAATTAAGCAAACGCGATTACAATTAACAGAACATATATCAATCGAATTAATCTAGTCATATTCTATAAAATATGAAATTGAATTAAGCAAACAATGTCAACTTAATAAAGCATTCAAAATTATAGATAGAATTGAAAAGGGAATCAAAATTACTTGAAAATTGTATTAACCTCAAAGTTAATGGAGATACAATTACATTAGATCAACCAGAAGAAGTTAGTTCTTCATGAATTTTCCGTACAAAGCAAAGTAAAATTGTGAAAAGAAGGCAAAAAGAACAATAGCGCGGCTGCTAGGTATATGAAAGCATCAAAAATTTTGTGTTAGACGATGGCACGAATCTAGAAGGGGGGGGGGGGGGGGGGTTGAATAGATCCCAATTAAAAATTGGTTTTAAAAATATTTGATATGCGGAAGCGGCCGTGGAAAAATACCGTCTATAACGAACCGTTATTAAAAGACTGGATATGCGTCTAGCCTTATGGAAATGATAATGAGCAAATAGAATCACCACACTAATCACACTATCAATTGATTAATATCACTAATTAGTAAGACTAGTTCCAATGCTACACAATGCCAACAAAAATATGTAAACAATACAAGTGAATTTTGGTGTAGGCAATTTATCAAAAACTTGGCGTGCGAGGCACTCCAAGTAAGTTTTGTCTTGAGTAAGTGACTCTTGTTAGAACACAGATTGGTGTTTAATATATCTCATTGTTTTGATGATAACATTAATCAAATTTTGTATAAAAGAAATATATACTCTAATTCTGTTCAAGTGTTTATTTGTTTCAGATATCAAAATTAATATTATTCTGGAAGCAAGGACGCCTCTGAACACCACAGAACGATAAAGCTCTGAGCGTCAGAAGCAATACATTAGAAGACTCTGATCTACTACAGTGACTCTGAGTGAAGCTGAGAAGAATTTGAGCAAAGCTACATATATAAAGTTGCAGAAGACTCTGAGCGTAAAGACATATGTAAAGAATCATAAGACTCTGAAAGTACTCAACGCTGCAAGTACAGAGGCTCTGATAAGCAAGTATGCTCTGATAAAGAATTTCACGCTTAAGGCACTTTGCTGCAAACTCTGATAGAGTAACTCTGATCTGAAGAACTAGGAATATCATCAGAGGATCTGATGCAAGACGTTCCAAAGTTGTTGAAGAAGATGTTGTTCAAATAAAGATCCGTTGGCATATTCCTTGTCATTATCCAAACGGCTCTTTCCTCCTTTTTGCTTGACACAAGAATTCAGACAAAAAGGATTTGTATGAACATTCCCCTTCTGTAGCGGTAAAAATCGTGAGTGTAAGTTATTGACTAACTTAACTCAAAGAAAACAAGAGTCGCCACCGCACTTTTATTTTATCCAAATAAAGGAAAGGAAAAAGAGCGAACAAAACCAAAGAGTTCTAAAATAAGAACACGAGGCAGAGATCGGGGTAAGGGGGTTGGTTACGCAATGGGAAGGTATTAGCACCCAAAACGTCTATAGTACTCTATAGGAGCCCTTTGAAATATTTACGCTTTTTGGTTTGAAAATGGTTTGTTTGAAAAGAGATTGGGGAGATGAGAAGAGAATTATTTTTTATATTTTTGTGTTTGGAGAGACTTGTCGTCTCATGCCTACGTACCCATAAAGTGCAATATGGAATCAAAACCCCGTAGTTCGTGGTACAAATGACAAAATTTTGTTGGTTTTGATTGATTTTAGATGTTCAAACAAGTCGTCATTTCAAGGAGAAAACTGCGACTATCCACCCACGAGTATTAAGACAACATTTGCGTCACATAAAGATGGAGGATTTGCTTGGATTATCAACAAGACTATCACTCAACATCAACGTGGAAAATGTCAAAGTCTTAATAATATGGGGAATAGGAGATTTACATCTCAACTATAGAAATGAATCATGTCTAAACTTTATGAAAAGTTTTAAAGTGAAAAAGTGCATAAAGGCACAAAAAGAGTTGATGAGTTTTTGTATTTTTTATGTCTTTTGAAATTGGTCAAAGCATGATTAACATTGATTGACTTTTATTAAGAAAAACAAAGTTTAAAAATCACTTGACGAAAGTCAAAGTTTTATTGCGAAAGCGGTTTTGAAGTTTGAAACCAAGAAGGTTTTGAAAGAGGGAGAAAGTTTTGAAAATTTAAGAAGGGAAGGAGATGAAGTGACTATCCTAAAAATCAAAATAAGAGCTAGAGGTAAGAAAGACCTAACCGACTTGTAGCACACTCCAAAGCAAGCAAAAAGAATTCCATCCGATTTAAAGCATAAGCTAATGAGCGAGCCAAATAAAGGCTAAGATCCACAATACTCCAAGCATAGGAATGAGAACCCTAATTCTAAGTCCAAAATGTCCATGAAGTCCAAGGTCTAAGAATGGTCCAAGAGTATAACCACAAAATTAATAGCACCAAATTTTTTAGATGTTTTATCCTTTATTAGTGTTTTGAACAAAGTATGGTCCAAGTGGACAAAAGAAAAATGACATAAACATAAACAAAGATATGGTATGTAATGATAAAATGGAAGCATAAAAGTAAAAAATAAAGAGTAAGAAGAGAATATAAACAAAATTAAACAAGGATATTGTTAGTGAATTAGTGGTTAGTGGTTAGAACATATGATCAATGATGATTAATTCTTGCACTTAGACCAAGATTAATGAAAATTCATTAGAGGATTGATAGAATCAAAGCCTCCTAACAATGATTTTCATAGGTATTGGAGTTAAGACAAGCAACTAAACATACTTGGACTTTTAAACGTAAGTTTGAGCCACGAATGATCATTTTCCGATTAAGGGACAATTTAGCGCTATGTTAAGCAATCGTAATCGGGTTTATGTAGAAACCACGACTATCTGAGGCCGGTCAATAAAATGTTAGTGTTAATACATGTTAGAGAAGTGATATGTAAATCACTCTCCTAAAACATGCCACACAAAAAGAAAAGAGGTAGTGATCTCATCATAATCAAGATTTTTAATCAATTAATCAAAGGTAATCTATCACTATTCCAAAGTACGGAGAATTATCTCAATGATTATTCATCCATAGATTTGAAATAATGAAGATTAAACAACCTTGATAATCAACAATCTATGATCCATAGATTTCATCGATCAAAAATAAAAAGAAGAAGAAAGAAAATTAAAAAGAAACCACAATTTGAATCTTAAATCGATTAAATTATCATCAATATCAATCACCTCTCTTGGTGGATAAAATCGACACCCAAAGTCCATTGATATTGATGAAATTTTATCAAAATTTAAGATCCAAAACAACCAACAATTAATCCAAATCAAAATATTTTTAAATGATTTTTTAAGAACTTCTTTTTTTTTTTTTTTTAAAGAATATTATTAATAAAACTAGTAAAAAAAAAAGAAAAAGAAAAAGTGGAAAGCTCCACGTACAAATAAAAAAAAAATAAAAAGAGAAATTAAAAAATAGAAAAGAAAATTGAAATAAAAATAAATGAAAAGGAAAGAAAAGAGAGAGAACAGAATACAACTTCTTCTTCAAGCTCTCACGACACTGCTCACGGCCATGGGAGCTTCAACGCTTACTCAAATCAAAGCGGCGGGATGCGAAACCAGCACGGTTGTGATCGGAATCAAGAGCTCTTCGCAATAGCACCAACAATTCAAAGAAACACAACAAAAAGTAACGGATCGGAAATGACGGTGAAGCTCAAACTACCTTCAAACTCAGGAGCAACAATCAATCCAAACTTCTTCTTGCTTCTCTTCTTCTTCTGAATGAATTGTAGTTCGAAATTGGTCTCTGTTTGAGGTTAATTTGGAAGAAAAAAAGTGAAGAGTGAATATAGTATGAAATGGTTTTTGATGAACGAAGAAAGTATGAGAGGTGAAGAGGATTGAAGCTTGAAGAAAATTAGAGGTTGGGGTGATATTTCTGCAGAAGTTTTCTGGCTTTTCAAGCTTGAAGAAATGAATGAGGTATGTGTTGTATTTATAGATTGAGAGTGAGTGAAAAATGGTTGCCGTTTGTGTATTTTCTGTGCGTTTTGGTTGTTGCAAGTTGTGCGTGACTTGTTGTGATATTTTTTTCATGTCGTTTTGATTTTTCTTTGTAGCTGACATGTTATTCTTCTTTTTTTTTTTATTTCACTTCAATTTCAATTATCTGACGTGGATTATTTTTCTCAATACATGACTTGAAGGTACAACCATCTGACATAATGAAAAGAAGTGTATCAAACCCAGCCTCATATGCTTCAATATGCCTAGCAGTGATGGAAAGTAGTGATGTTATTGTTTGCCAACCTAACTAAGATCTAATATGAGAAGCATTTGCCTTCACAAGGTTACTAACTTCCTGCGTAATCTGTTCATAGTATGTGTCGGCGACCCGAGCGTCAAGCTTCAGGACAAGTTGCAGTGACCTCAAAAGTTCATCGGTAATGTTCTCTTTGTAAGGAAGTAAGCGATGGCAAATTCTTAACAGTCCAAAAACAACCTTCTCTACCTGTGCACAAGGCATCACGGTCGATTGTACAATATTGGAAACATGCTCATACACATCCGGCCAAAGAAGTTCAATTCTATCTCGGTTATTCAGAGTGATTGCTACCAGTAACTCCAAGCAGAAAACTGAAGTATCTTCATCTTCAAATGATTGATTTGATCAGAAAAATAAGAATCAACTTCAGCTGCTTGAGATTGCCATCTCTCTATGGCAAGATGATCTTTTACTACCCCATCACCAGCTGTGTCAATCCAAGCTTTTGTATATAGATTATTGTCCACATCAGCACTTTCTCCTGGCTGTCAATCCCATTTGAATGACTCCTCTGTGAGAGATTATCAACCGGTATTTTAGAACTATCAAGATTAACACAAGCGGTGGAAAAATCAACAGACCATTCCCTAACTCTGCAATTCCTAGAATCGATCTCGGAAACACAATCCTGCCTTCCGGAAAAAAAACCACCTGGCAACTTTTTGAGTGATCCTGTGGCAGGATCATACAGGAGTTCACAGAAAAAGACATTGTGGAAGGCTCCAGGGGCACTTCCTTCAGGGATATCAATCTTTTTCCTGACTTCACATTTACCTTCTACAGATTGAACAGAGATCGTATATGTTTCATCACTGAAATACACCTCTTGTACATCAGAGCAGTATGCTTTCTCACTTGATACATCCTTCGGTCGGAAGAATCTTCTGACTTTGAGTTCTGTAGATTTTATTTCAGCTTGTTTTGTTTGTATAAACAGTATGCCTTAAGGAAATGAAAATCCTCAGGAGGAGTTTTGGAAGATTGAATAGCGGAGATAACGTCATCAAATCGATCGTCTTTGATTAGCGCGACGACCTTGCATCGGAGAGCGTCTTCGTCATCAGGTGCAAATGCGAGAATCTGATCTGTGAGTTTGACGTCATTGGTGAAGGCGGAAACTTGGATGTGTTTGTTGAGCGTGGTGAACAAATCTTCGAGTGGCTTCACAGCTTTTGCATCAGGTTCTGGGAGCCTTAGAGTCACAGCAGCAGTTGTACATGGCACCTATGGAAGCATAGGTATCCTTTCACCACGAATGATATCATTAGGATGACATTCAGAAGAGCAAACAGAACCTAACAGCTCACTGGTAATTTCATATTCTGAAGCCAAATACTCCCTTTTTGTAGCACATTCCAATGTAGTCAACATCTGCAGAATGTCTTCAATTGATGATGAATCTTCCACTGCTATCTTCTGCCAGATTGATGCTTTTATCATGTTGCTGTGCAACAGAAGTGAGATTGCCGATATAATGAAGATATGAAAAATAGTTATCAATGGCCTTTGATGTTTCAGCAAACGGATTAACCAGAGATGCCCCCTTGGTTCTATCTTCAGTTTCTTTAGAGCTAACTTCGCCAGCTAAAGACATGTTACCAATATCATATACAGATTCTTCCCTGAGCAACTGTCTTCGAGCAAGTATTGTCAAAATCGGTTCTTGATATAGGTGGAGGAAGGATCTTTGAAGCAAGTCCCTGTGAAATCTCAAGAAGATCATCAAGCACGGTGAAGATCACAAGATCGAAACAGTCTAGCCACTTACCATATGGGAGATAAATGTCATCTGCTCCTGTCAAGCACTTCTGCAAAGATAACAAAGCATGATTTCTAACCTCCTCTCTCTGGTCTAAACACACTTTCCTTAGACCCTGTCCTAGTATCAACCACATGTCTGCAATATCCTTTGACATCTTTTGAACTTCCTAGATCAGTGCCATGTTCTGCGAAGGCATACACGTGCGTACCTTTAATATGTATACGTATCTCAGCTGCCAGCTCGAGGATGTTTTTGGCTGCTCCAATCTCACCCATGTTGTAACCCCTAACAGAATAGGGACCCCCGAGAGTAAAAGCATCATAACTTGGAAGGTCACCTACACAGCCACCATAGTGGCCATGGAGAACAAGTACTGGAGGTGGTGGTTTACCGGCACCTTCCTCCACAGCAATCAATGGGAGAAACTGAGTCGCAGTTAATTTTGACGGTTAAAGAATGGGAAATTGCTGTTAATGCCAAGGCCTTGATCTACCCGGAACATGTTCCTGCTTCCAACTATAGTTCCATTCACAAACCTTGTGTTATCCCGCGTAATATTAGCCTGCAAAAACGCCATCCTATCGATACCAGTACCACTAAGGGTGGTTGGAGGTCCATCTGAACTAATTGCTCCATTAGGTAATACTCTTTGACCATTGGAACAGATGTGGTTGCTTTCATCACGTGTTATTATCTCTTCCATTACCAATCCATAAGTGAATTTACTCTGACGAGAAAAATTCTCAGTGATATTAGCTTTTACACCAGCACGGTCAACTCATATTGAAGGCACTTCATCCACCCCCGGCCCTCCAGTGAATACTGGACTCAGCTTTCGGCTATTGAAGCAGCTTACACGGAGAGTTCGGTTCCGTGGATCATCTACACCATCCAAATATGGATGTGCATACTCCATTTTAAATGCAAGATCATCCTGAGGATTCAAGAAGTTGCTAGTTGTCACTGAACCAGTAAGTGACCTATTCAATCCTTGCAGATTCTGATGTTCAAAAGTAATAGTCCCTCCCGGCTGCAGCGAAGCCAAAGTCAGACGCCTTCCTCGCCCTGGAACAATACTCCACTCATTACTAACTTTAGTTGATTTCTGCTCCAACTCTTTGAGCTTAATTTCAACTATTATGCTTCCCTCATTCTTCTCATCAGGCCGCGAATTCACCTCATCATCATAGATAGTATGCAAATAGTACAGGGTTGAAACCTCATCTTCATTCTCAGTATATAAAACTGTATATAATAACTAGCCACCAAAACCTAGTGGAGATAACTTCAAATCTGCTCCTCTCAAAACTTGGTGATGACCAACCAAAAAGACAAAAAGACGTTAACGGTGTGAATCTCTTAATCTTCAAGCTCGATAATCTTAACAACAGATGCATCACCGACTTTTTGGAAAATAACAACTCTATCATGTGGCTTGATGACTCCTGATGTTTTTCCATGATCAAGTGCTACCTTCAGAATAGACTCATTACTGGCACTTGTTGATTCAGCAGGATGTCGAGGATCAGCAAGCATGGGAAAGAGACCTCTTACAATGAGTGACTGCCTTGCCTCAAAAGCTCCACTAAAGCTTCATTTTAGCTGATTTGTCTTAAGCCTGGGTATCACAACGGAGACAACCGACATCGTTGGCCTGTACTTTGCTATCAATCTTGCAGCCCTTCCAGATGAAGTAAAGCAAATGATAACAGAAGCCTTCCCCTTAATAGTTGCACGTACCGCTGAGGATGCTATGGATTCCAAATGGGTCATGGGTTCTTCAACATGTTTCACTGTCCTCTTAAAATAAAGGTCTTGATTGAAAACTTTCTCAGCTTCTGCACAAATCTTGCCAACTGTAGAAATAGTCTCGACAGGGTATAACCCGCGTAAAGTCTCAGCACCCAAAAGAATTGCATCACTACCATCTAAAACAGCGTTGGCAACATCAGTGGCTTCCGCACGAGTTGGTCTCAAGTTGTCAGTCATGCTATCCACAACACGTGTGAGCACATCAGGCTTCCCAGCCATATTACACTTGTAAAGGGCGGACTTTTGGAAGTAAAATACCTTCTCTGGTGGAAGATCAATGCCCAAATTCCCACGGGAAAGGATAATACCATCTGCTTCTTGTAGAATCTCATCAAAATGGGTCAATCCCTCAACATTTTCAATCTTTGCAAAAATTTGAGTTTGGCTGAGATCACCTAATGTAGAAAGGAATTCACGTGCCTGGCGAACATCTTCAGCATGCCTAGTATATGACAATGATAGAAAATCAATTTTGTTTTTTACACCCCAAGTGCTTATAACCTCCTTGTCTTTCTCAGTGAGGGTAGGCAAATCAATATGAATTTGAGATGCATGCAAGGTAAACAATGCCCCAGCTAATGTTGCTAAATTTTTTATAGTACAAACAACATCCTGCCCTGTAACTTCCACTACCTCTAGCCAAACAGAAGTAGTTTCACTTCCCGTGAACAAGTATTGACCAACGAAAATGGTGTCTCCTGTCTTCACTGACTTGGCCAGTCCATTAAAATTGATAGGCAGTATATCTGAAGAAGCTTCTTGTCCCTGGTCAGGAGTTAGAACAACCTGACTATCAGCCTGAAGTGAAATCGCTGTCTCATTTTTATTAACAACCTGCATTTCGGCACCCATTGTGTCCAACATAACAGCACAGAGCTTCTTAGTAGTTTTGATAGCAGTCTTCAAATTTTCCTAAGTCTCCTGGTGATACTCAGCACCACCCCAAGAGAAATCAAAACGAGCCACAGACATTCCAGCTTTGAGGCAAGAAGAAATAACATCCACGGAACGAGATTTAGGTCCCAGGGTACCAACAATCTTCGTCATTGCAGGAAAAAAGTTGTATTTGGATGGCTCGAGTATTGAGATCATCCAAATCAGTTCTTTGATAAGCAAGTGACTGGAATGCATTTTTGCTTCTTATTGATGATGGTGATGATGATGATGTGGTTTCGAATCAAAACCCTAGTTCGCGGAAACGTAACGAGAGGAAGAAGCGGAATAAGAAGAACGTAGTATCAGAGAGTGTGGGCTGCGTTAAAATTTCATTTGCTCGCGCATTTTCTATAACAGCCTGAGAGATAAAAAAGTCATTCACCCCATCAGCATGGAAGTCACTGGGGGATGTAAATTGGCGTCTGTTGTTCCAATCTTGGAGCTGGGACAGGAGCTCAGAGACGACTATGCTAACCCTCTGTTGAACGACTTCAATAGACAGCTTTTTACTGCTTGTCCTAACCAGAATATATCTAGCCGAATTAGTATATGAGGTATGATTTAGCCACAGTAGCTGCCACAAAGCCTGCTTCAACAGAATGATGAGGCTGCTGATATCCTTCTGTGATAGGGGTTCCTCCTGCTCATAAAATTCCTCATTATCAACTATCCTAAGCATATGCTTGTAGACAGGACAGAATACAGCAAGAGGTAACAGCCAACCAGGGGCATCCCCTGAGAGGTATGATAACTGCTCAGAGAAAGATGACCATTTTTTCTCCTGGCACCGTTTCATAAATGGGAACAAGGTCAGTTCTGTCGGCGAGCATAGTCATAATCCTTTCAAGTGGCAAAGTATTGAAGATAACATATAAAAACCCAAAAACTGCACCAACAGCTGCAACAAGTTATTCATCACCTACACCGTTATCTCTTCCAATACCAAGTGAAGATAGGGTTTGGAGGAGATAATGTAGAATCTTTGAAAGAACTGCAGGCCCTCTGCAATGACTCAACTCCTCACTGTTCCTTGAATACTGAATAGCCGTGGATATAATTCGGAATATCGGAGCAGCAAGAGATGTAGTTGCTACTGACACAGAAAAAATTCCTTTGATGTGGTTCAAGAGTGTCCTCTTGTATATTACTTACTACTAAGGGAAGCAAAGACAATGGGCCTCCATAAGCCACAGCCCACAAGGCATCTACAGGTCGTACTCGTGTAGCAACATGGACTTGCCCGAGAACCTCAGCAGGACATCGGAGCATTCCTGCGGCACCAGAAGGTGAAGCGTCTGGACAGAAGCGCCCACTAAGCAAACTAGGATGATAGAGTAGGTGTATGAAACCTCCAATTTCTGCATCTAATAAAGCACTTTCCTCTGCCATACTGCATTTGGGCATTTGTATTTGGACTTTGAACTTTGACAATTGTCTTGTCTTAATGAAACCTTGACAACTTTGAATTTGGGAAATATTAGTGATGATGAATGCCTTACATTTTCAAGTAACTTGCATTCCGAGTAAGCCATATGCATGTCTCTTCTAAATTTATCTTGAATCAAATTCTTGAATAAAACAAATTCTTAAGAAAGTGATGTCATGATGAACCCAAAGATCAATACCCTCAATCATGCTTTAGAATCACTTGGAAATGACACACTTGAATGAACACTTTGTACTTGCATTCCAAAACAAACATCTTGATTGAACATCCACCAAACTTGACTTGTACAGACAAAACTCTGAATCTTCGATTAAAACTGAATCACTTACAGTACGTCTGAGTTAATATCTGGGAAAATAAATCCACAAATGAACACAATCTAGATTGATGAACCCTGATCATGATAATCCGAACCAAACTTCTCATAGAACAATGTTTGAAAGTTTGATGAATTCTGATACAGGACAACTTGTCCTTGAACAAACACATTGTCTGAGAAAATAGCCCACCATGGGTAACTTATAGTTGAAGCAAACTTTTGATAGTTTGACCAAGATGAGGTCAAACTTCCATCTGATTTAGACTTGAATGAACGTCATTACCATCAATCTCCTTGCAAAACCCTGAGAGAATAAAAAAGAATGATCTTGTTTGTGGAATGATATGCAAATGAAATGTGGGATCTTAGGGGTAAAAATTAGGGTATTACAGCTGCCCCTATTTAAGATTCTTCTATCCGGAGATATGAAGATTGACATCTTTGTCTCGACTAGATAGAAGAGACTTAAATATAACAATAAACCCAATTTTTTGGCCCTAAGAGACCACAAAATGATATGATTATGCTAATGGTATGCAAACACAAGACCTCTGTGGGGAGAAAATGCCACAGGAGTAAAACAAACACTGGAGAAAAAGAAGGAAAGAGACTCCACAACAAAAAACAAAATCCTATTCCGATAAAGGAAAGGAAACGACTCAACAGGGAAAGAGATACCAACTGCCGGTTACTGGGCGAATATAGTCGATCCAAAGAGAACAGGTAAAATGCTTCTACTGGTTACTGAGTAGAAAATAAGCGTAATAAACCAAAGGGGGTGAAAATATTACCGACTACCAACCAATAGATAGCACAATAAAGGCAATATACTCAAAAGGTGAAGAAACATTACCGGATACCCAGTACTAGGTATAAAAATTTGGGTAACGAACTCACAAGGAAAGATTACCGACTACCGATTACTGGGTAGAAATATGTCAATAACTGACCAAAAAGGATGAGCAAAATACTCAAAAGGGTGAAGAAACATTACCGGATACCCATTACTAGGTAGCAAAAAATTTAGGTAATGAACTCACAAGAAATACCTGCTACCAGCCAATAGGCAGCTCAAATCACACAACAAACTTCTCAAATAAAGAGACAACCATTTGTTGGGGTGAGTTTTATCTTGTTAGAGACATACAAGTTGCTCAAATAAAGAGACTGTCACATGAATTCACACAAGCAATCACCAAGAGAGTGTTATCAAAACACCATTGGGGAAAATCTTCATCTTCTGATGGGAATCAATAACAGATTCCTTCCGAGGAAAGTAAATCCTCAAAAATACCTTCTCATCATCCAGGTTTCACAGCCAAGGGAAAACCAAAATAACCGCTGCAAGAGACCAAAGTTCAATCCAGGAACAAACTGGAGAGAAACGGTCAAACAAGACTCGACCCCATGAGGAAATAACTCAAATGGGGAAGAATTCCATCCAGATAAAAGCTGGGGAGGAAAGCTAAACAAACATCTTCCACGAGGCATAAACTCAGTGGGGAATTAGAAAGGATAGGTATTTTCTGCTTAAGGGTGGACACTCTAATGGAGAGAGGACACACGCACTCCGCGGGGATAACAACACCGGCGAAAGGGAAACACCAAAAAAAAATGCAAGATGCACAGTGCAACAAAAACATGCTATGCTCAACCAAAATGAATGTGCATGCAATGCATATGAGTATGAATATACTGACAAAACAGACAAAAAAGGCAAACAGAGGGTGAACAAAACATCACAACACCACTGAAATACTCGGCTTATCTCAGCAAATTAGAGATATCATTGGAGATCATGCTGGGGATTAGTAACAGAAACCCTGCAAGAGATACACAAGAGCCATCAAAGGAAAATAAATCCTACTACAAGGCTCAAACCTCACTGAGGAAATGGAGATACCGCTTGGGGAGGAGACCCCAAAGATCGATCTTCAACCATCAATAATTCAACAATATGAACTCCGCTTCGAGGAAAAAACTGTTGGAGAAAACAAAGCAACACAAATTTTCCAACTCTGTCTGGGGAATAAGAAGTTAACATCATAGCAAAACATCCAACTGTGGGGGATTTTAAATCAACACACAATCACAAGGTGAGAGAAAACCCGACAGGTGACTGCTATGTCAACACTTCTTAGAAGTAAGCAACATTGTTCTCTACTTGTGGAATAATCCAAAGTAAATATGCATAACCTCTACTAGGAATCATTAAAGACAAATCTCCGCATGGGCAATAACATCAAGGAGAGGTGGTCCTCAAACTACTCAACTGTCTGATCATAACCTGGCTGGATGAAGGAAACATACTCATCTGGAGAAGATTTGAATCACGACTTCGCTGTGGAAAACTGATCAATACTTGTCTGGTCATCCATAGGAACAAAACTCTGCTAAGGAAATATCAGCAAACCCTATTGAAGAGACCTCGATATAGCTCAAATGAGGAAACATCAACACAACTCTATTGGGGAGCTGCCAATAAATTCTACCAGAGGAGCAAGAAATAACTCTACTGAGGAGAACATCAACAAACTCTACTGAGGAGAATAAGAACCTGATGAAGGCCATATCCTACCTTTCACAACCAGTAGTGATAAATGCATATCCTCTGCACGGGATCAACAAGGATGATACTCTGGGTACTAACAACCTTGAGAGAAAAACTTGGAATTGCGGGGATAATTAAGAAGTTAACATCATAGCAAAAAGTCAACCTGCAGGGGATTTTAAAGCTCAACACAGAGTGAGAGAAAACCCAACAGTTGACTGCTATATCAATACTTCTTAGAAAGGAAATATGATTCAGATTGGCCATAAGTGAAACAGACCATAACGGAGGAGGTAGGAACCTGTCAGGGATTCCTCTTCAAGTTTTATCACAGAACATGATGGGATCCAACAATCACATTCACACTTAAATATGCTTGATCATAAACAGGTTAGGGAAGAAGAACCATGCTCAAACTGAAGAAATCTGAATCAAGACTTTGCAGGGGGAATCCAAGTTTAAAATGCTTGAACTAGTGTCCAACTGAGAAATGCATCAATAAGACCAAACTCTGCTTGAGAGATTGTCAACAGACTGTATCGAGGAGAACACCAACAAGGACAAACTCTAATTGGGAGAATGTCGAATTTATAAGGACTTGAGATAATCTGCCCCAATATCTTCAAACTCTGAGAGATTCGTCGAATCTCGACGTAACTTCCCCAGATTAACTGTAGTCGGCATATTCTTTTACTGATGGAGTACTCAAGCTTTGCCCCTGCGAAAGCATCAACTGGGAAAACAAACTTGCTCAAGCTCAACGAAGTCTTCAAGAAACATGCCCCTGGATATGATCATTCCTTGAAACGATTTGCCAATTACTCATCAGATTTTCAGGCTTCAAAAGATTATGTTCATCACTGATACGCATATGTAAGCTTCCATGATGTCAAATAATGTATGTAAGCAGAAAAATGCTTAATTCTGAGAATGATAATTCTAATGCAATTACATATGTTTATCTTGAAGTTGTTTTTTTTTTTTTTTTTTTTTTTTTTTTTTTTTTTTTTTTACGGAAAACATGTCGCAAAAAACTTGTGAATGAATCACTAGTTAAGATGTGACATTGATTTTTGAATGCACATGCAATACCAACAAAGGTCTTTTAGCATAACTCATGGGAGTCAGGAACGCTATCTCGTTAAAGTGTGCTTTCAAAATAAACCCTACTTCAATTAGGTCTTTCGAGGGTTTTAGTGTGGTCTAGTTCACGGTTTTCAGAAAAAAGGATATTTAGGCTCAAAGTTTTTCTGCACCCACCCATTCTCCGTGATGTACTTCAATCCTATATTCAGCTAATTTGACACAACTGTTCATTCCTCAAAGGACTTTGATGGTTGAGGAACTGATAAAAATGATGGTTTAAGAGCCAATAAGGCTTTTCAAGGAATAACAGTCACCCCTTTTTGTAGTCACATAGATTTGTTCAGGATTTTTCATTGTAATCCTTTCTTTTCGCTTTTCACGTTTTTTTTCTAATTTTTGCCTGGACCAATTCTTTTGAATTTTTGATGTCCAGCGGGATGCCCTAATTTTTGCCTAAGTCACTTGTTTTCAAGTTGTACGACTTAGCGGGCTTTTTATTTTTCTTTTGAACAAATCACATGATATTGACTTATCTGACTTGTTAAAAGGGTTGTGATTGTCTCTTTCTTTTAGATAACCATCATGGTTGGTCCTTAAATACACACTCCTTTTGAAAATTTGAACATTTGGTCAATTTAACTGAAGACTACCCTGCCCCAGGTTAAAATGTGAGGTTTTTTCCATTTAGAAAGGAAACTCCTACTTCGAGGCTCAAAAGGGTTAACAAGGGATTATCTTCCTTATATCTCCGGTGTTTGGGAATTTGAAACAATGCCTTACATCATCAGCAGGGTCTTATTCAAAAGCATATAACCAGAAATTTTGCGTTTTCACCTCATCATCCTCCCTCCAAGAGTTCAAACAAGAAGTCGGTATTGCAAATGCAGGAAAAAAAAATTTATGAGCGAATGCGAATGGATTTCTTCAAGACAAACATACTCATTGTATTATGATTAATATTCAAAATCGAACAAGTTTCTACAAGCAAACAAAGCATTAACAAACATGAGAGATTACAAATAAAATTGCAGTAAATGAACTAATGATCTGAGGAGACCATCTCAATCCGAGCTTGAAAGAATATCCTCAACTTTCTTTGGAGAAACAGAAGCAAATGCACGACCGCTACATGTCACTCCACTAACACTGGCAATATGAATTTCCTCGAGTTTTAGATTTTATCAACATAAAGGCGCTCCATTCAAGAATGGGCTTCTTCCTTCGAAAGTCAACACCTCATCGTCAATCATCTCTTGAACCATTTCTTGGAAAACCTTGCACTCCTCAATCGGATGCCACATTACCCCATCATGAAACTCACAACTGATATTTGGATTGTACCAATGAGGGCGAGACTTCATGACTCTGGTTTTTCTGGGCGTCACTACCGAGTTTCGAGAAAAATAAGACCATAATTGACTGTAAGTCATTGGGATTGAATCAAATTGGCGAGTCTCTCCTTTTGGCTTATTCAGGACTGGATTTTGCAGAATCTGAGGAGAATTCTGAATTGCATCAACCTCAACATTTTCTCCCACTTGAGAATCACTAACAAAATTTTCTCCACTAGTTTGACCATTCGAACCATCTTGGATTTTGAAAAATTCTTTCTCAAAAAGTGGCGGACGAACTTGAGTTTCTTTGAAATGATTCGGAGTTGCAGTATGCATCTCAACTACAGCGACATTACCATGTTTAGGTAGCAGATTGACTTGGACGTTTGTGCCTTTGAGAAACAAAATTCCTTTTTGCACTAGTCTTTGCACTTCATGTTTCAAAGGAAAACAATCTTCAAGACCATGCCCTGGTGCATCCTGATGGAAAGCACAACGAGCCTCTGGTTTATACCACCATGGAATATCTTTTGGAACAGCAGGAGGAGACCTGGTCTTCACAAGATTCTTCTGTATCAAGACAGGAAATAATTCTGCATACGACATCGGAATCGGATCAAATTGCATTTGCTTTTGAACACAACTTTGCTGATCAATCTTTTGTTGTGTCTGTTGTTGCTTACTTTTTTTACGAGATCTTCTACGCTTTTCTTGCGAAATAGCGTTAGCAGCTTGTTCTTTCTTCTCGGAAAAACCATTTCCGAACTTCTTAGAATTGCTAGAAGAACCACTTCCTTTGGTCAACCATCCTTTCTGGACACCTTCTTCGAGACACATCTTGGTAACATGACTGGAAGCGCTAATGGGAGCCACAGAAATGAGTGTTGAAATGATTTCAGAAATCACAGTCTTTTGTAGTGGAGTCTGAGAAATATGAGGAGAATGTTGATTCTGAGCAACAACCAGAGTTTCAACCAAAGTAGAGATCCTTTCCATACCATCCTTCAAAGTAGCCAATTCCTCGCGAAGCTCGCGATTCTCTTGTTGCAACTGATCCATCTTTAGCTCGAGTATTGTAGTGATGCGACAACTTGTCTGAACAAAGACCAAGAACGGGAAGTAAATAAGATACCCGGGAAAGGCAAGATACAATGCAGAATGATGCTTGATGTGCAAATGCAAAGGCAAGTTTTCAAGGAACTATAAAGCAGTTTGCAAACATTACATTAAGATAACACACTGGATATACCAAAAATCTCATTTCATTAATATTGAAAGAATTACAACTTTGAAGTACAGTTTCATTAATCTTACAACACAAGAGAGCATGAAATCTAGTTCTAAGGAATCGTGTCTGAAAACGACCCAACTCTGAGCTGATACTTCTTGCGAAGCCTCTTGATTTATCTTACGTAGCTGATCTTCATGGTGTCTTTCTCTTTCACGAGTCGATTCACAACACCCTTCCAAGAACCGGAGGTAGGAAGATGAGCAGATGATGATATGCTAGAGGAAAATAAATCCTCTGGATCCCTTGATCTCTTCATGACAAGTCGCTCAAGAAACTCAATGAAGACTTACACACCCATAAGATAGGCATACTCCTCTAAAGTTGGCAATAGATGATAATCTGGGAAAGTAAATCAACGATGCAACAGATCATAGAACTGAACCAAGGTATTAAGAATCCCTTTTTCAACATCAGTCCTCAGAGTAATCAACAGTTTCCTAAACAACATTTCTCAACTCTTGTAAGTCAAAACTCGTGAAAATGTACTTCTTAGTGTTACTCCTTTCAATATCCATGGTTCTAAAAAAAAAATTTTGCGATATTTACAAAAAGAAATCTCTGAGTTCCTTGAAAACCAACTGAAACACAATGCTCATGAATGCATGAGTGCAAGATGCAACACCCACAAACAAGACATACAAAGCACACAGGTTCAAAGGTTCGGCACGAGCATGGAGCCAAAGGTAAGAACCAACCAACCCACAATGGTATGTACTATGGTTATATCATCACCTGTAGAACAAGGTTCTAAAAAGTTCCCAGAGTCATAATTCCATCTTTTGGATATTATCGGCTTAAACGACTACTCGTCGGCCAACAATATTCTCAAGAGAAACTCGTCTGAGTGTGGTATCGCGTAACGACTAATTCAAGTCTACACCTGAACAGCCACCGCACCACGTCCTAATAAGGCCAAGATGGGTTAAAGGGTTCTAAGGTCCTCAGCTTCTCAGGCTCCCAGTCGGAAAAAGTAATATCAATTACGACTACTCGTAAGACATCAGTAATTTCCAAAGGGGCCTCCACCGAGCGGGGGATCTCAAGTCAGCTTAGTAAGGACTACTCCACGTAAGCCAACAAGACTATACCACCCTCCTATCATAAGTGCACTCAAGTCCGGGTTAGGACTTATCTCACCACACAAATTACCAGGCACCAAAACAGAACAATCAATAACGAACAAGTCAAACAGAAAGCGATAAATAAATCAAAGTAGGCGAAACCCACTAGGAACCGTTGGAGTCCCCAGCAGAGTCGCCACTTTACTGTAGCGGTAAAAATCGTGAGTGTAAGTTATTGACTAACTTAACTCAAAGAAAACAAGAGTCGCCACCGCACTTTTATTTTATCCAAATAAAGGAAAGGAAAAAGAGCGAACAAAACCAAAGAGTTCTAAAATAAGAACACGAGGCAGAGATCGGGGTAAGGGGGTTGGTTACGCAATGGGAAGGTATTAGCACCCAAAACGTCTATAGTACTCTATAGGAGCCCTTTGAAATATTTACGCTTTTTGGTTTGAAAATGGTTTGTTTGAAAAGAGATTGGGGAGATGAGAAGAGAATTATTTTTTATATTTTTGTGTTTGGAGAGACTTGTCGTCTCATGCCTACGTACCCATAAAGTGCAATATGGAATCAAAACCCCGTAGTTCGTGGTACAAATGACAAAATTTTGTTGGTTTTGATTGATTTTAGATGTTCAAACAAGTCGTCATTTCAAGGAGAAAACTGCGACTATCCACCCACGAGTATTAAGACAACATTTGCGTCACATAAAGATGGAGGATTTGCTTGGATTATCAACAAGACTATCACTCAACATCAACGTGGAAAATGTCAAAGTCTTAATAATATGGGGAATAGGAGATTTACATCTCAACTATAGAAATGAATCATGTCTAAACTTTATGAAAAGTTTTAAAGTGAAAAAGTGCATAAAGGCACAAAAAGAGTTGATGAGTTTTTGTATTTTTTATGTCTTTTGAAATTGGTCAAAGCATGATTAACATTGATTGACTTTTATTAAGAAAAACAAAGTTTAAAAATCACTTGACGAAAGTCAAAGTTTTATTGCGAAAGCGGTTTTGAAGTTTGAAACCAAGAAGGTTTTGAAAGAGGGAGAAAGTTTTGAAAATTTAAGAAGGGAAGGAGATGAAGTGACTATCCTAAAAATCAAAATAAGAGCTAGAGGTAAGAAAGACCTAACCGACTTGTAGCACACTCCAAAGCAAGCAAAAAGAATTCCATCCGATTTAAAGCATAAGCTAATGAGCGAGCCAAATAAAGGCTAAGATCCACAATACTCCAAGCATAGGAATGAGAACCCTAATTCTAAGTCCAAAATGTCCATGAAGTCCAAGGTCTAAGAATGGTCCAAGAGTATAACCACAAAATTAATAGCACCAAATTTTTTAGATGTTTTATCCTTTATTAGTGTTTTGAACAAAGTATGGTCCAAGTGGACAAAAGAAAAATGACATAAACATAAACAAAGATATGGCATGTAATGATAAAATGGAAGCATAAAAGTAAAAAATAAAGAGTAAGAAGAGAATATAAACAAAATTAAACAAGGATATTGTTAGTGAATTAGTGGTTAGTGGTTAGAACATATGATCAATGATGATTAATTCTTGCACTTAGACCAAGATTAATGAAAATTCATTAGAGGATTGATAGAATCAAAGCCTCCTAACAATGATTTTCATAGGTATTGGAGTTAAGACAAGCAACTAAACATACTTGGACTTTTAAACGTAAGTTTGAGCCACGAATGATCATTTTCCGATTAAGGGACAATTTAGCGCTATGTTAAGCAATCGTAATCGGGTTTATGTAGAAACCACGACTATCTGAGGCCGGTCAATAAAATGTTAGTGTTAATACATGTTAGAGAAGTGATATGTAAATCACTCTCCTAAAACATGCCACACAAAAAGAAAAGAGGTAGTGATCTCATCATAATCAAGATTTTTAATCAATTAATCAAAGGTAATCTATCACTATTCCAAAGTACGGAGAATTATCTCAATGATTATTCATCCATATATTTGAAATAATGAAGATTAAACAACCTTGATAATCAACAATCTATGATCCATAGATTTCATCGATCAAAAATAAAAAGAAGAAGAAAGAAAATTAAAAAGAAACCACAATTTGAATCTTAAATCGATTAAATTATCATCAATATCAATCACCTCTCTTGGTGGATAAAATCGACACCCAAAGTCCATTGATATTGATGAAATTTTATCAAAATTTAAGATCCAAAACAACCAACAATTAATCCAAATCAAAATATTTTTAAATGATTTTTTAAGAACTTCTTTTTTTTTTTAAAGAATATTATTAATAAAACTAGTAAAAAAAAAAGAAAAAGAAAAAGTGGAAAGCTCCACGTACAAATAAAAAAAAAATAAAAAGAGAAATTAAAAAATAGAAAAGAAAATTGAAATAAAAATAAATGAAAAGGAAAGAAAAGAGAGAGAACAGAATACAACTTCTTCTTCAAGCTCTCACGACACTGCTCACGGCCATGGGAGCTTCAACGCTTACTCAAATCAAAGCGGCGGGATGCGAAACCAGCACGGTTGTGATCGGAATCAAGAGCTCTTCGCAATAGCACCAACAATTCAAAGAAACACAACAAAAAGTAACGGATCGGAAATGACGGTGAAGCTCAAACTACCTTCAAACTCAGGAGCAACAATCAATCCAAACTTCTTCTTGCTTCTCTTCTTCTTCTGAATGAATTGTAGTTCGAAATTGGTCTCTGTTTGAGGTTAATTTGGAAGAAAAAAAGTGAAGAGTGAATATAGTATGAAATGGTTTTTGATGAACGAAGAAAGTATGAGAGGTGAAGAGGATTGAAGCTTGAAGAAAATTAGAGGTTGGGGTGATATTTCTGCAGAAGTTTTCTGGCTTTTCAAGCTTGAAGAAATGAATGAGGTATGTGTTGTATTTATAGATTGAGAGTGAGTGAAAAATGGTTGCCGTTTGTGTATTTTCTGTGCGTTTTGGTTGTTGCAAGTTGTGCGTGACTTGTTGTGATATTTTTTTCATGTCGTTTTGATTTTTCTTTGTAGCTGACATGTTATTCTTCTTTTTTTTTTATTTCACTTCAATTTCAATTATCTGACGTGGATTATTTTTCTCAATACATGACTTGAAGGTACAACCATCTGACATAATGAAAAGAAGTGTATCAAACCCAGCCTCATATGCTTCAATATGCCTAGCAGTGATGGAAAGTAGTGATGTTATTGTTTGCCAACCTAACTAAGATCTAATATGAGAAGCATTTGCCTTCACAAGGTTACTAACTTCCTGCGTAATCTGTTCATAGTATGTGTCGGCGACCCGAGCGTCAAGCTTCAGGACAAGTTGCAGTGACCTCAAAAGTTCATCGGTAATGTTCTCTTTGTAAGGAAGTAAGCGATGGCAAATTCTTAACAGTCCAAAAACAACCTTCTCTACCTGTGCACAAGGCATCACGGTCGATTGTACAATATTGGAAACATGCTCATACACATCCGGCCAAAGAAGTTCAATTCTATCTCGGTTATTCAGAGTGATTGCTACCAGTAACTCCAAGCAGAAAACTGAAGTATCTTCATCTTCAAATGATTGATTTGATCAGAAAAATAAGAATCAACTTCAGCTGCTTGAGATTGCCATCTCTCTATGGCAAGATGATCTTTTACTACCCCATCACCAGCTGTGTCAATCCAAGCTTTTGTATATAGATTACTGTCCACATCAGCACTTTCTCCTGGCTGTCAATCCCATTTGAATGACTCCTCTGTGAGAGATTATCAACCGGTATTTTAGAACTATCAAGATTAACACAAGCGGTGGAAAAATCAACAGACCATTCCCTAACTTTGCAATTCCTAGAATCGATCTCGGAAACACAATCCTGCCTTCCGAAAAAAAAACCACCTGGCAACTTTTTGAGTGATCCTGTGGCAGGATCATACAGGAGTTCACAGAAAAAGACATTGTGGAAGGCTCCAGGGGCACTTCCTTCAGGGATATCAATCTTTTTCCTGACTTCACATTTACCTTCTACAGATTGAACAGAGATCGTATATGTTTCATCACTGAAATACACCTCTTGTACATCAGAGCAGTATGCTTTCTCACTTGATACATCCTTCGGTCGGAAGAATCTTCTGACTTTGAGTTCTGTAGATTTTATTTCAGCTTGTTTTGTTTGTATAAACAGTATGCCTTAAGGAAATGAAAATCCTCAGGAGGAGTTTTGGAAGATTGAATAGCGGAGATAACGTCATCAAATCGATCGTCTTTGATTAGCGCGACGACCTTGCATCGGAGAGCGTCTTCGTCATCAGGTGCAAATGCGAGAATCTGATCTGTGAGTTTGACGGCATTGGTGAAGGAGGAAACTTGGATGTGTTTGTTGAGCGTGGTGAACAAATCTTCGAGTGGCTTCACAGCTTTTGCATCAGGTTCTGGGAGCCTTAGAGTCACAGCAGCAGTTGTACATGGCACCTATGGAAGCATAGGTATCCTTTCACCACGAATGATATCATTAGGATGACATTCAGAAGAGCAAACAGAACCTAACAGCTCACTGATAATTTCATATTCTGAAGCCAAATACTCCCTTTTTGTAGCACATTCCAATGTAGTCAACATCTGCAGAATGTCTTCAATTGATGATGAATCTTCCACTGCTATCTTCTGCCAGATTGATGCTTTTATCATGTTGCTGTGCAACAGAAGTGAGATTGCCGATATAATGAAGATATGAAAAATAGTTATCAATGGCCTTTGATGTTTCAGCAAACGGATTAACCAGAGATGCCCCCTTGGTTCTATCTTCAGTTTCTTTAGAGCTAACTTCGCCAGCTAAAGACATGTTACCAATATCATATACAGATTCTTCCCTGAGCAACTGTCTTCGAGCAAGTATTGTCAAAATCGGTTCTTGATATAGGTGGAGGAAGGATCTTTGAAGCAAGTCCCTGTGAAATCTCAAGAAGATCATCAAGCACGGTGAAGCTCACAAGATCGAGACAGTCTAGCCACTTACCATATGGGAGATAAATGTCATCTGCTCCTGTCAAGCACTTCTGCAAAGATAACAAAGCATGATTTCTAACCTCCTCTCTCTGGTCTAAACACACTTTCCTTAGACCCTGTCCTAGTATCAACCACATGTCTGCAATATCCTTTGACATCTTTTGAACTTCCTAGATCAGTGCCATGTTCTGCGAAGGCATACACGTGCGTACCTTTAATATGTATACGTATCTCAGCTGCCAGCTCGAGGATGTTTTTGGCTGCTCCAATCTCACCCATGTTGTAACCCCTAACAGAATAGGGACCCCCGAGAGTAAAAGCATCATAACTTGGAAGGTCACCTACACAGCCACCATAGTGGCCATGGAGAACAAGTACTGGAGGTGGTGGTTTACCGGCACCTTCCTCCACAGCAATCAATGGGAGAAACTGAGTCGCAGTTAATTTTGACGGTTAAAGAATGGGAAATTGCTGTTAATGCCAAGGCCTTGATCTACCCGGAACATGTTCCTGCTTCCAACTATAGTTCCATTCACAAACCTTGTGTTATCCCGCGTAATATTAGCCTGCAAAAACGCCATCCTATCGATACCAGTACCACTAAGGGTGGTTGGAGGTCCATCTGAACTAATTGCTCCATTAGGTAATACTCTTTGACCATTGGAACAGATGTGGTTGCTTTCATCACGTGTTATTATCTCTTCCATTACCAATCCATAAGTGAATTTACTCTGACGAGAAAAATTCTCAGTGATATTAGCTTTTACACCAGCACGGTCAACTCATATTGAAGGCACTTCATCCACCCCCGGCCCTCCAGTGAATACTGGACTCAGCTTTCGGCTATTGAAGCAGCTTACACGGAGAGTTCGGTTCCGTGGATCATCTACACCATCCAAATATGGATGTGCATACTCCATTTTAAATGCAAGATCATCCTGAGGATTCAAGAAGTTGCTAGTTGTCACTGAACCAGTAAGTGACCTATTCAATCCTTGCAGATTCTGATGTTCAAAAGTAATAGTCCCTCCCGGCTGCAGCGAAGCCAAAGTCAGACGCCTTCCTCGCCCTGGAACAATACTCCACTCATTACTAACTTTAGTTGATTTCTGCTCCAACTCTTTGAGCTTAATTTCAACTATTATGCTTCCCTCATTCTTCTCATCAGGCCGCGAATTCACCTCATCATCATAGATAGTATGCAAATAGTACAGGGTTGAAACCTCATCTTCATTCTCAGTATATAAAACTGTATATAATAACTAGCCACCAAAACCTAGTGGAGATAACTTCAAATCTGCTCCTCTCAAAACTTGGTGATGACCAACCAAAAAGACAAAAAGACGTTAACGGTGTGAATCTCTTAATCTTCAAGCTCGATAATCTTAACAACAGATGCATCACCGACTTTTTGGAAAATAACAACTCTATCATGTGGCTTGATGACTCCTGATGTTTTTCCATGATCAAGTGCTACCTTCAGAATAGACTCATTACTGGCACTTGTTGATTCAGCAGGATGTCGAGGATCAGCAAGCATGGGAAAGAGACCTCTTACAATGAGTGACTGCCTTGCCTCAAAAGCTCCACTAAAGCTTCATTTTAGCTGATTTGTCTTAAGCCTGGGTATCACAACGGAGACAACCGACATCGTTGGCCTGTACTTTGCTATCAATCTTGCAGCCCTTCCAGATGAAGTAAAGCAAATGATAACAGAAGCCTTCCCCTTAATAGTTGCACGTACCGCTGAGGATGCTATGGATTCCAAATGGGTCATGGGTTCTTCAACATGTTTCACTGTCCTCTTAAAATAAAGGTCTTGATTGAAAACTTTCTCAGCTTCTGCACAAATCTTGCCAACTGTAGAAATAGTCTCGACAGGGTATAACCCGCGTAAAGTCTCAGCACCCAAAAGAATTGCATCACTACCATCTAAAACAGCGTTGGCAACATCAGTGGCTTCCGCACGAGTTGGTCTCAAGTTGTCAGTCATGCTATCCACAACACGTGTGAGCACATCAGGCTTCCCAGCCATATTACACTTGTAAAGGGCGGACTTTTGGAAGTAAAATACCTTCTCTGGTGGAAGATCAATGCCCAAATTCCCACGGGAAAGGATAATACCATCTGCTTCTTGTAGAATCTCATCAAAATGGGTCAATCCCTCAACATTTTCAATCTTTGCAAAAATTTGAGTTTGGCTGAGATCACCTAATGTAGAAAGGAATTCACGTGCCTGGCGAACATCTTCAGCATGCCTAGTATATGACAATGATAGAAAATCAATTTTGTTTTTTACACCCCAAGTGCTTATAACCTCCTTGTCTTTCTCAGTGAGGGTAGGCAAATCAATATGAATTTGAGATGCATGCAAGGTAAACAATGCCCCAGCTAATGTTGCTAAATTTTTTATAGTACAAACAACATCCTGCCCTGTAACTTCCACTACCTCTAGCCAAACAGAAGTAGTTTCACTTCCCGTGAACAAGTATTGACCAACGAAAATGGTGTCTCCTGTCTTCACTGACTTGGCCAGTCCATTAAAATTGATAGGCAGTATATCTGAAGAAGCTTCTTGTCCCTGGTCAGGAGTTAGAACAACCTGACTATCAGCCTGAAGTGAAATCGCTGTCTCATTTTTATTAACAACCTGCATTTCGGCACCCATTGTGTCCAACATAACAGCACAGAGCTTCTTAGTAGTTTTGATAGCAGTCTTCAAATTTTCCTAAGTCTCCTGGTGATACTCAGCACCACCCCAAGAGAAATCAAAATGAGCCACAGACATTCCAGCTTTGAGGCAAGAAGAAATAACATCCACGGAACGAGATTTAGGTCCCAGGGTACCAACAATCTTCGTCATTGCAGGAAAAAAGTTGTATTTGGATGGCTCGAGTATTGAGATCATCCAAATCAGTTCTTTGATAAGCAAGTGACTGGAATGCATTTTTGCTTCTTATTGATGATGGTGATGATGATGATGTGGTTTCGAATCAAAACCCTAGTTCGCGGAAACGTAACGAGAGGAAGAAGCGGAATAAGAAGAACGTAGTATCAGAGAGTGTGGGCTGCGTTAAAATTTCATTTGCTCGCGCATTTTCTATAACAGCCTGAGAGATAAAAAAGTCATTCACCCCATCAGCATGGAAGTCACTGGGGGATGTAAATTGGCGTCTGTTGTTCCAATCTTGGAGCTGGGACAGGAGCTCAGAGACGACTATGCTAACCCTCTGTTGAACGACTTCAATAGACAACTTTTTACTGCTTGTCCTAACCAGAATATATCTAGCCGAATTAGTATATGAGGTATGATTTAGCCACAGTAGCTGCCACAAAGCCTGCTTCAACAGAATGATGAGGCTGCTGATATCCTTCTGTGATAGGGGTTCCTCCTGCTCATAAAATTCCTCATTATCAACTATCCTAAGCATATGCTTGTAGACAGGACAGAATACAGCAAGAGGTAACAGCCAACCAGGGGCATCCCCTGAGAGGTATGATAACTGCTCAGAGAAAGATGACCATTTTTTCTCCTGGCACCGTTTCATAAATGGGAACAAGGTCAGTTCTGTCGGCGAGCATAGTCATAATCCTTTCAAGTGGCAAAGTATTGAAGATAACATATAAAAACCCAAAAACTGCACCAACAGCTGCAACAAGTTATTCATCACCTACACCGTTATCTCTTCCAATACCAAGTGAAGATAGGGTTTGGAGGAGATAATGTAGAATCTTTGAAAGAACTGCAGGCCCTCTGCAATGACTCAACTCCTCACTGTTCCTTGAATACTGAATAGCCATGGATATAATTCGGAATATCGGAGCAGCAAGAGATGTAGTTGCTACTGACACAGAAAAAATTCCTTTGATGTGGTTCAAGAGTGTCCTCTTGTATATTACTTACTACTAAGGGAAGCAAAGACAATGGGCCTCCATAAGCCACAGCCCACAAGGCATCTACAGGTCGTACTCGTGTAGCAACATGGACTTGCCCGAGAACCTCAGCAGGACATCGGAGCATTCCTGCGGCACCAGAAGGTGAAGCGTCTGGACAGAAGCGCCCACTAAGCAAACTAGGATGATAGAGTAGGTGTATGAAACCTCCAATTTCTGCATCTAATAAAGCACTTTCCTCTGCCATACTGCATTTGGGCATTTGTATTTGGACTTTGAACTTTGACAATTGTCTTGTCTTAATGAAACCTTGACAACTTTGAATTTGGGAAATATTAGTGATGATGAATGCCTTACATTTTCAAGTAACTTGCATTCCGAGTAAGCCATATGCATGTCTCTTCTAAATTTATCTTGAATCAAATTCTTGAATAAAACAAATTCTTAAGAAAGTGATGTCATGATGAACCCAAAGATCAATACCCTCAATCATGCTTTAGAATCACTTGGAAATGACACACTTGAATGAACACTTTGTACTTGCATTCCAAAACAAACATCTTGATTGAACATCCACCAAACTTGACTTGTACAGACAAAACTCTGAATCTTCGATTAAAACTGAATCACTTACAGTACGTCTGAGTTAATATCTGGGAAAATAAATCCACAAATGAACACAATCTAGATTGATGAACCCTGATCATGATAATCCGAACCAAACTTCTCATAGAACAATGTTTGAAAGTTTGATGAATTCTGATACAGGACAACTTGTCCTTGAACAAACACATTGTCTGAGAAAATAGCCCACCATGGGTAACTTATAGTTGAAGCAAACTTTTGATAGTTTGACCAAGATGAGGTCAAACTTCCATCTGATTTAGACTTGAATGAACGTCATTACCATCAATCTCCTTGCAAAACCCTGAGAGAATCAAAAAGAATGATCTTGTTTGTGGAATGATATGCAAATGAAATGTGGGATCTTAGGGGTAAAAATTAGGGTATTACACCTTCTGAGAAAGGAAAAGTCAATAGAAGACAAAAAGCAACAGAATGCTCAGCATTGCACAGTCTTTGAGAAATGGGCTTCTAGTACTATAAAAGCAAGTCTCAACATCACTTCAACGTTGATGGAATTATTAACAAATTATCCAACAAGCAAATCATTCAAACATTCTTCAGCTGAATAGTTTTCATATTCGTTCTTAAACTTGTGTAAAAATCACTGTTGTGATATAGCTTTTTAGAAGCAACTCTAAACACATTGTTAGTTTATCTTTTGTAACAGATTCCTTAAGAGGCCAAGTGTGGTCAGATTTCTTGAGAAGACTAAGACAGTTGTCTTAGTGGTTAACACTGTAATCAAGTTTGATTTAGTGGATTAAGTCCTTGTTGAGAAAGGCAAATCACCTGGGTAGGGTGGACTAGAGTAGTTTGAGTTCAAACGAACCAGGATAAAAATACCTTGTTGTTTTTCTATCATCCTAATTGTTTTAAAACCCTTATTCAACCCCCCTTTCTAAGTGTTTTTCCTACCTTCAGTTGGCATCAGAGCTCCAGTTCTGTAAGTGCTCTCACTTAACCGTGACAGAAAAAGATCCTGTTGGGAAAAACTCTTGATCTATTATTCTTGTTTTATCATGGCTGAAGCTTCAACTTCAAACAACAACAAATATGATGATAGAGACAGAATCAGCAGCAAACCTCCCATGTTTGATGGTGAGAAGTTTGATTACTAGAAAGATAGAATAGAAAGTTTCTTTCTAGGCTATGACGCTGACTTATGGGATTTGGTCGTTGATGGTTATATTCATCCCACAAATGATGAAGGAAAAAAGGTAGACAGAAAGTATATGACTGATCAACAGAAAAAGTATTTTAGAAATCATCACAAGGCGAGAACCATTCTATTAAATGCTATATCTCATACTAAGTATGAGAAGATAACAAATAGAGAAACAACATTTGATATGTTTGAATCTTTAGAAATGACGCATGAAGGAAACTCCCAAGTGAAGGAGACAAAGGCCTTAGCGCTCATTTAGAAATACGAAGCCTTCAAGATGGAGGAATATGAATCTGTGGAAGCTATGTTCTAGAAATTTCAGATTCTAACTGCTGGTCTGAAGGTTCTGGACAAAGGATATTCTACTTCTGACCACATCAAGAAGATAATCAGAAGCTTACCAACAAAGTGGAGACCAATGGTGACAACACTGAAGCTTGCAAAGGATCTGAATAAGATCACTCTGGAGGAACTTATCAGTTCCTTAAGAAGTCACGACATTGAGCTGGAAGAAGATGAGCCTCAGAAGAAAGGTAAGTCTGTTGCGTTAAAATCTAACAAATCTGCTAAAGCTTTGCAGGTAATTGAAGAAAGCTCTGAAGAATCTTCCTCTGAAGAAGATGAACTGTCTTTGCTGTCCAGAAGGATAAACCAACTCTGGAAGCATAAACAGAAGAAGTTCAAAAACTTCAAGAGATCTGATCAACGTGGCGAATCTTCTGGACACAAGAAATTTGGAAAGAAAGATGTAGCGTGCTTCGAGTGCAAGGAGCCAGGCCACTATAAAAATGAATGTCCCAAACTTCTGATGGAGAAACCCAGAAAGAAGTTTAAAAAGAAGAAGAAAATTCTAATGGCCACGTGGGATGATTCAGATGCTTTTGAATCTTCATCAGAATCAAAATATGAATGTGCTAATGTGGCACTGATGGTTGACGTGGAGGACCACGAAGAAACAGCTGAATCTGGATCAGATCAGATTCAGAAGAGGTATTTTCTAAACTTACTAGAGCTGAACTTACTAAAAGTTTATCTGAAATTCTTGAAAGCTACAGCAAGATCAAACTCAAATACAAGAAGCTTCAGAGCTATCTTGCATCTGAGACTGATCAGCTGAGATCAGAAGTTGCTGAGCTTAAAGCAAATAATCTTAAAATGAAAAATGATTTAGAAAAAGCTCAGAAGAATGACTCAGATCCTATGTCATGCTCTAAACACATTTTAGAAGAGTATGATTATAGTTTTCAGAAGTTTTTGTCCAGAGGCCTAGATAGAAGCAAAATGGCTTCCATGATCTATGGCGTAAGCAGAAACAATAGAAAAGGAATTGGATATGAATCACCTTCTAGGAAGGATTTAAATCCAAAACCTGTTGATAAACTGATAATTAAGTATTCTCCTCTGTACTCCCAATTTAAATATGGTCATCTGAACGATATTAAGCACACACGTTCTGGTCAGGACAACCCTGTGTTTAATAAACCAAAACTTCATCAGAACAAAGATGCTTTTAAGGGAAATAAATTCAGACAGAATTTCAAACCTACTAACCCCAGAGGACCCAAGAAAATATGGGTACCTAAGGACAAAATAATCTTTGTTGATGTCCTTAGCAGCAAAGTTGAGACACCAATCATGGTACCTGGACTCTGGCTGCTCGTGTCACATGACGGGAAGAAGGTATATGTTCCAAAGCCTGGAACTTAGATCTGGAGGTGACGTGAAGTTTGGAGGGAATCAGAAGGGCAAAATTATTGGCTTTGGAACTATAGGTAATGGTAACCTCCCTTCCATATCTAATGTTTTACTTGTTGAAGGATTAACACATAATCTATTGTCCATAAGTCAATTAAGTGACAATGGTTATGATATAATCTTCAATCAAAAATGTTGTAAAGCTGTGAGTCAAAAAGATGGTTCAATCCTCTTTAATGGAAAAAGGAAGAACAACATTTACAAAATTAATCTTTCAGAACTAAAAGTTCAAAATGTAAAATGCCTTCTGTCTGTTAACGATGAGCAATGGGTCTGGCATAGAAGATTGGGGCATATTAGTATGAGATGTATATCTCAGATTAATAAACTCAATCTGGTCAGAGGACTTCCTCAGTTGAAGTTCAACTCAGATGCTCTTTGTGAAGCATGTCAGAAAGGAAAATTTTCAAAATCTTCTTTTATAGCAAAAAATGTTGTTTCTACCTCTAAACCATTAGAGCTGCTTCATATTGATTTGTTTGGACCAGTGAAAACTGCATCCATCAGAGGCAAGAAGTATGGATTAGTCATAGTTGATGACTACAGTAGATGGACATGGGTAAAATTCCTGAAACATAAGGATGAGTCACATTCTGTATTCTTTGACTTCTACAAACAAGTCCAAAACGAAAAAGAATTTAAAATTGTTAAAGTCAGAAGTGATCATGGTGGAGTAATTTGAAAACAAATATTTTGAAAAATATTTTAAAGAAAATGGCATTGCACATGATTTTTCTTGTCCTAGAACTCCTCAACAGAATGGAGTTGTAGAAAGGAAAAATAGAACATTGCAAGAAATGGCTAGAACCATGATCAACGAGACTAACATGCCAAAACATTTTTAGGTAGAAGCAATTAATACAGCTTGTTATATTCAGAACAGAGTGTCTGTAAGACCTCTTCTTGAGAAGACTCCTTATGAATTGTGGAGGAATAGAAAGCCCAACATTTCTTATTTCCATCCTTTTGGATGTGTTTGTTTTATTTTGAATACTAAGGAAAATCTGGACAAGTTTGATTCTAAAGCTCAGAAGTGTTTCATGCTTGGATATTCTGAACGCTCTAAAGGCTACAAAGTATACAATACTGAGACACAGATTGTAGAGGAATCAATTCATGTTAGATTTGATGATAAGCTTGGCAATCAAAAGCCAAAGCTGCTTGAAATTTCTGCAGATAGAGGAGTCCTTCTCACAAACTCTGAAGAATCAGAGGTAGATAAAGCTCAAGCAAAAGCACTAGAAGCAATGTCGGATGCTACTCCTTTGACTGTTTAGATGGACAGCTTGACAATTTCTAAAGAACCAACTGTTAAAGGATCATCCAGAATTAAAGCCTCTCATCTAGAGGAAATGATAATTGGAAAGAAGGATGACCCTATCAGAACAAGATCTTTTCTCAGATCATCTGGAACGTCATTGTTTGGTTTGGTATCAATCATTGAACCTACCTCTATGGATGAGGCTCTGAAAGATAATGATTGGATACTTGCTATGCAAGATGAGCTTAACCAATTCACAAGGAATGATGTTTGGGATCTGGTTCCAAGACCAAAAGGATTCAATATCATTGGAACAAAATGGGTTTTCAGAAACAAGCTGAATGAGCAAGGAGAAGTTATCAGAAACAAGGCTAGGCTGGTTTCTCAAGGATATAGTCAGCAAGAAGGTATAGATTACACAGAGACATATGCTCCTATGACAAGGTTAGAATCTATTCGCTTGCTTATTTCTTTTGCTGCACAGAATAACATCACTCTGTATCAGATGAATGTTAAAAGTGCTTTCTTAAATGACTTCATAGAAGAGGAAGTTTATGTTCATCAACCCCCTGGTTTTGAAAATGAAAAATTTCTAGAACATGTTTTTAAATTGAAGAAATTACTCTATGGCTTAAAACAAGCTCCCAGAGCTTGGTATGAGAGGCTGAGTAATTTCCTTCTGGAAAATAATTTTATCAGAGGAAAAATTGATACTACTCTATTCCATAAATCAATTAAGAAAGACATTTTAATCTGTCAGATTTATATTGATGACATTATTTTTGGAAATACCAATATTACGCTTGGAAAGGAGTTTGCTCAATCTATGCAGGCAGAATTTGAAATGAGCATGATGGGAGAACTCAGATTCTTTCTGGGAATTCAAGTGAATCAAACTTCAGAAGGCCCCTACATACATCAGACAAAGTATGTAAAGGAGCTTCTGAAGAAATTCAACATGACTGAAAGTAAGCTAGCAAAGACTCCAATGCATCCAACAAGCACTCTAGGTAAAGAAGAGGTAAGTAAAAAGGTATACCAGAAGCTCTACAGAGGTATGATCGATTCTCTTCTGTACTTGATTGCTTCTAGACCTGATATTCTCTTTAGTGTTTGTCTATGTGCTAGATTCCAATCAGATCCTAGAGAATCTCACTTAACAGTTGTTAAGAGGATTCTGAGGTATCTGAAAGGTACTACTAATGTGGGGTTGTGTTACAGAAGATTTGATGAATACAGATTAGTTGGATTCTGTGATGATGATTATGCTAGAGACAGAATAGAACGTAAAAGTACTTCTGGAAGCTGTCAGTTTTTGGGAAGTCATCTGATCTCATGGTTCAGCAAGAAGCAACCCACAACAACACTTTCAACAACAGAAGGAGAATATATTGCTGCTGCTGGTTGTAGCACACAGATGCTCTGGATGAAAAGTCAACTAGAAGATTATCAGATACACGAGAGTAACATTTCTATCTTCTGTGATAATACTTATGCTATTTACCTATCTAAAAACCCTATTTTACATTCTAAGGCAAAGCATATAGAAATTAAGCCTCATTTCATCAGAGACTATGTTCAGAAGGGAATTATAAGTTTGAATTTTGTTGATACAGACCATCAATGGGATGATATCTTCACAAAACCCCTTGCTGAAGATAGGTTTAAATTTATTCTGAAGAATATTAGTATGGATTTTGGTTCAGAATAAAACTATTATTCAGAAGCAAATTTACTCAGATGCAAAAATGATTAATGTCTATATTCTGAAGTGTTTCATCTGATTATTTCTTTTGGTACGTTATTTTTTTTTTGTGAAACTCTGAACTAACAACTCTCAAAAGATCTGAGCGTTGATTAACGTTTCTTATTCTAAAGAGATTCAGAGGCATATCACAAGGATGGACAAAGTATTTTGATAGACTGATAGGTCCAGTTTATCCTTGTTTGATTAATGAATTTTTGATCCATGCAACCGTTTACCCTAAGTTCATCGTTTCTTCAGTTCTGGGTAAAGAGATTATTATTACTGAAGATCTGATTCGCAAGTCGATAGGATATCAAGAAACAGATGGTGTTACTCATCTCCCAGCAAGTCATATTGAGATGGCTGAGGTTTACAGTGAAGTCTTCACTTCTGGGGAACTTTCAAGCAAAATAAAGGATTTAAAGGTTAATTACAATATCTGGGCTAAGATCTTCTTAGGCTGCATACATCACAGGAAATCCACAAATTCTCCTGACTACATCAACTCAGATCAGATGTATTTCATGTATTGTCTAGGTAAAGGCATCAAGGTGGATCTGGCTCACTTACTTTTCACTCATCTGTGGAGTCATGTGAAACAATCCAGAGAAGAAATTAGAACTAACCACCAAAAGATCAGAAACTGGATCCCTATGGGAAGACTGATCTCAGATATTCTGACTAAGAATGGATTGGTGGCTCATCTGACAGAAGCTGGTCAGACAGAAGAGTTAGCTTCAATAATTGGAAAGCCTCTGAACGAAAAGAGTCTCCAGAGGATGAGGATTGTGGAAGAACTTACTTCTACACCAGTTCAGATAAGCACTGAAGAAGTAAGCCAGAGGCAAATTCCTTTAGATGATTTCCCCATGTTCACAGCTGAAGAACCAAGGGAAATTGTTCTGCAATACATTGCTGACTGCTTAGCAGAGGGAATCCCCATACCATCAGATCTGCTCAAAAGAGAAAATGAACCAGGTCCAGATTTCTATGGAGGTAGGCAGAGAAAGAGAAAGAAGGTCTCAGAGGAAGGATCTTTGAAGCCCAAGAGAAAAGCTTCTGGCGAAGCATCTTCTGCAAAGCCAAAACGCTTCAAGAAACAGAAAGGTAAACCTTCTGTACATTTATCTTCTATTTCAGAACAAGCAACAATAACACTAACTTCTGAACCCCCTCCTCCTTATGACCCTATTCCAACACCTTCTCCTCCTCACAATTCTGAACCCATTTCTTCTGAACCACAAACATCTCAACCTCTACACTTTAAACCTCCACAATATCAAACTTATGAACCAAACCCCTCTGTAAACCAACATTCTGAACATCCCCCATCTGAACCAAAAACATCTGAACCAATTCAATCAGAACCTCACCCTTCTGATCCTGAACCTGTTGTTCTTGATATCCAACCTCAGACGATTGTATTTCCAGTTCCATATGGATCATCTGAATCTTCTGATTCATCTGATTCCACTGATTTTGATAGATCAGATGTCATCTCTTCTTTTCTCAAACCTTTTGTTTCTATCCCATCTGACCTTGAGGATGATACTTTTTCATCTGAACCATCCCCATCTGAACCTAAGACTGATTATACTTCATCTGTCCATATTCCTTCTTCATCTTATCCACCTGTTATCATTATCCCTTATTTTTCCATACCTTCAACCTCTGCTACCCCTAAAACATCACCATTAGAAGCTTATCTAAAACCAAAACCTAGGCTTAATGTTGGTACACTGTTTGCTGGTTTTGAAAAAGAAATAAAAATGTGGTTATCTTCTGTTAAAAAGGAGTGTCTTTCAAGTTTGAATCCTGATGATTCTTAAGCTGTCTGGAAAAGATTCAGAAATAGATTTGATTCTATGGCTTCAAATCTTCAAGAGATTTGCACTGACGATGCAAAGGTCAGATTTGTTGAAGCTGTCAGACAAACTCTTCTGAGAGTTTGCAGAAATCCAACCCTGCTTCAGGAAAACACACCTGCAAAGGACGCGTGTATTCGTTCTGAAGACTCAGTTGCATCTGAGACTGTTGAAGTGTCTAGACCTGAAGAAGTTATTCCAGAAGTTTCTGCTCCTAGTCCAAAAGAACCTCTTGACTCTGTTCAACCTTCAGACATGATGGTAGAGAATGCATCTGCTTCTATGGTTGTTCACACTGCACCTGCTTCTGCATCTTCTCCTGGGTCATCTGAAGTGAAGAAAGAAGATGGTGATCTGAATGCTAAGTTTTCTCAGCTGGAGGCTAGCAACACTGAGATCAGATCTTGTATGGTAAAGCAATAGAATACCACTGAAGAAATCAAGACTTGGATGGTGAAGCAAGAAGAATCCACATCTGAGATAACGAATCTTCTGAGGATTTTGGCTTCTCGTTCTGCATCTTAGTTTCTGTCTTGCTTGTGCACTTATGTGTTATCTGTCTGTCTGTTTCTGTATTTGAATTATTATTATGTGTTGCGGTGAAAATCGGATATCAAGCTATTATATTAACTTGAATCTTAATTCTTTTACAACCAAACTTTAATTTATCCAAAGGAAAGGTCTAAAGAAAGAAAAACCCTTTTCGCGATGTAACGACAACGCTAAGAGATTCGGGGATCGAGGGTTGGTTATACCTAGGGAAGGTGTTAGCACCCTAAGCATCTGTAGTACTCTACAGGAACCTTTTGTTTGTTTGTGTGCTAAGTTTGTGAATGTTTGCTTTGGACTTGGGAAAAGGTATGAGTTGAAACCTAAAGTTATATTCACTAAGTTTGCTCACAAAGACGTCGCGTCTTCTGCCTATATATCTGTTGCACCCCAAAATTTGCCCAACCTTTCTAACCTAGGTTTATGTTTCAATTGCATAGTCATTTGCATTTTCATCATGTGCATAGTGTATTCATCTGCATTGCATAGCATAAGCAAGTCATCTTAACAGGGGATCAAAGTGCTATTCCTATCTCAAGAGGTATATCCAAGGGTTTCATTCATATTCAAGACTACTCATGTCATCAGGGAGGAATTTGAGCTTTGAAGAGCTGCCAGGTTGATTAGTGAATTCTCTCCTATCGTGAGGCTAGTGGGGGATCATCAGAGGAAATGTGAGCTATGAGCCAAGAGCATGAGGTATGTATGGATGTTATGAAGAGTCTAGAGAATCATTTTTGAGGAGAACCAAGTCATTTGAATGATTGCAGGAGCCTCAGTTGAAGTCAGTCAACTAGGGTCAACACTGGGTCAATTCTATGTCAAAGAAGTGTTTTGAAGGGCATCAAGGATCATTTGAAGAATGGGGGATTCATTATTTGATAGGTGGATATGGATATGATGTTATGATAAAGAAAAATCGAGAGGAGTCAAGGAGAACTGGAGTTACTAAATTAGGGTTTCAGTGTAAAATCCCCTGATTTAGGTCAAACTTCAAAGCAGTGTAACTCAAGATGAAAGCTTCATATGGATTCTTGGTGATGGGCTAAAGACGTGTCTACTTATGCGTCTAGCGGTATCTTACTGCAAGTGCACAGCCTATCGAAGTAATATTTAAGATTATCGATCCACAGGGATTCTATTATTACTTAGTGCTAGATGAGCTTCTAGTTTAGCTAAGGTGAATGGTTGTCACGATTGTTGTTGGTTTTTAAGACTATTAAAGGCGGAATTAAATTTAAGTTTTTAATAAAGTAATACTAAGGCGGTCGGTATGTAATTATACTAACTTAGGTGGGTCAATCTAACCTAGGCTTATAAAGGTGTTCACTTAATCTTTTCGGTAGAGATTACTAGTTTAAATACCCTCAACTCACACTCTCGTGGTCTTATATCAGATCTTATCCCTAAAGCCCTATGCCTGCTCTCGCTAGCCCATAAGTGTTCAGAGGTAATTTTTGGAAACTAAATAATTCTAATTTATCTTAAAGCGCTCTCGCTGTGTTTAATTTAAATGCCTAACTTTAGCTATCTGGTTAAAATCTCACACTCTCGTGGTCTTGACCCAACCTAATACTCTTTTCTTACTCTTGTAACGAAAAGGTCTATTTCAATTAAAAAGTATCAGCCAGAATGTTAAATGATTAATTATTTTCAGCCTATGGTTATATTTTACCGGTTAAGTTGTTATAACTACATACCGCCCTAAGGTGTTTAGCTACTCATCGAGGTTGAACCAGACACAAAATTAAATAATAACTTACTCATGGCAGAAAAATAAATAGACATTATAATTAAATTAAATTGCAATAAATTGAAAAACCTGATTAACAAATATCTGAGTATACTCCTTCTTCCACAGACCGGAAAGCTTGGAGTAGGCGGAAATTAAAATTTAACGAATGCTGAAGGTTTAGAAACAAATAAGTGTATAACAATTCCCTGATGTTGGAAATTGTTATACGGTTGGTTTGGATACAAATAAAACGAGACAGAAAATAAAATAATGCTGGAATGAAAATTCTGGTTCGTAAGGTAATTCGGCAGAGCTTCCGCAGGAATTTTGGATACTGAAGTCTGTCCCTGAGTTCACAGAGCTTGTACTATTTATAGAGTCTTTAATGGGCTGGATTCTTGGTCCTTTGTTGCATGGGCCTTGCTGAAGTTGTTGAGGGAATGCTGGAACGTGGCAGCAAAAATGGGAGAAGTCGTCTTCACGTGCTGCCTTGAGGAGAAATAAGAGGAGAAGTGGTCTTCAGTGGTGGCTTGACATAGTCTGAGTCAAAACCAAGTTTTATCCTTGTCACGGGCGTGACAAGGTCTTCACGTTCGTTATTTGAGGATTTTAAGTGTCACGGTCGTGACTACTTCTTCACGGTCGTGATGGCCCAAATTGGGGTGTCACGGTCGTGACACCCTTGTAACGACCGTGGCTGTAACAAATTATGCAGTCTTTTTGCAGGCTTCTGCCTTTCTTCATCTCCTTGTGGTCTCTTTCGTTCCTTTCCTCTTAATTCATGATTCGGCCTCACATAACGATGTACCTGCAAAATAGTAAGAAAAACTCGAGAAATCGAGTGTTAAATGGTGAATGCGCGATAAAACGTCAATGAAATCTAGCGATATAATCGATGCGTTTTCTCGTTATCAAACTTCCCCAAACTTAAACCTTTGCTTGTCCTCAAGCAAATAGTCGGTTGAAAATCGGCGGACAAGGTTTTATTCACGCATACTCATAACAAACCGTACGGTGGATCGTTTTGTCGGATAGTCCGGTACTTTGATAGAACACTACCGATACACTAATGACATAAGCAACAAGCTATATCGTCGACTTCCCGTCAAACGAAACAATCGGCAATCACATTACGATTTCACCTAGAGTTTTTCGATCTTATTTCGCCCGGTTTCGTTCTAGCGCAGTCACATTAAGCCCTTTGCCTTAGCACGCACGTAGTGGAGTAGCCGGTTAGCGATTTTGATCCTTTTTGAGCACGGGGTCTGGTACACGAGTGTGGTAACCCTTCATGTTTTATCCGATTCGGAGGTTGTGGGGGATCGAGCCGTAGCACGCCCTACCGAGTTCAGAACCAGTACCTCTGAACCAACTCGAAACGGATTCCTTCTCATATTTCTCGTTTCTTATCTGCGACCGTGTACTTTGGTGCAATTTCTTTTCATTTTGCATCGAGATATGAAGGATCATTATTGATTAGGCATCAAACGCTTATATTCATCGGCTCCCCACGTGGTTTGTGTTCAGACGGTGCTGACTGCTAGTATAAACTACTGGGGGTTACTTTTGAACTGAAACTAAAGGTGCACTCGCAATGGTGATCGGGATGGAATTTCTTAAGCAGGGAGTCAAAGATGTCAAGATTGTATTGGTCTTGTTTAATCGTTCTCGGCTTCCTAGTTACAATTCCGTAGGTAAGTCGGGTAATGCGAGTAATTAAGGATTTTTCTGGTATAGCTTAATAATCGGGGAAAGCTCGAAATTAAAGAAGATAGCGCACAGATTTGCTCATTTCATTGATTTGCTAAAAGGAATACAACGGAATTGAAAGTACACTGAAATGAAAAGTACCTCTCCCACACTATATCAGACATTGTCCTCAATTTTGTGATATAAATGCGGTACAAATACAGTACAAGACTAAAAATGAAAAACAAACAGAAAAGTAAACTACTGCTGCTGAGGATCGCGGGCTCGGCCTCTGGTGCGAGAGCGGCGCCTGGAAGGAGTCGCGTCAGGATCAGAACCGGTGCCGGAGGTAGCAGTAATGCTAATGCGGAGCGCGTCGAGCTCGCTGAAAAGTTCTCCAAACCGCTGATTAGTGGCCTCCTGGTTTGCAGCAATAGTGCCGAGTAAAGCATCATACTGCGCCTGCTGCCTTCGCTCCAGTGCGGCGTTCATCTGGTTCTGCTGATGAATCGCAAGGAGGACTTCCTCAAGTGTAACTGCGGGAGCAGGGGGCTGTCGGGTAGATGTCTCTGGGATATCCTGGACAGGCTCAGCTGCATCCATAGCGTCCTGCATCTCGTCCGCTGGAGCGTCTGCCTGATCATCATGAATCGGGACGTGATTGGCAGCAGCTGGTAAAGCAAAGAGCCAGTTGGCTCGGTTGGATGGGTCGATGCGGGTGTGGGACGGCAGAGTGATGTGGTGGAAAATGGTGCCATTGACAACAGGGCTATACCTGCCATCCTCTCGCTGCGCGATCAGGTGGGCGGACCGGCAGTAGCTCATGGTCAGGAATTCGGTGGCGAGGTGAGGCTGATTAACGAGCGCGTCACCAAGCCCCAACTGAATGGCGAGGGCGATGACAATGCCGCCTATGAAGAACGGGGAGGAGCCTCGCTGTGCAATGGCCTGGATGTGATGAAGCATGAAAGGGGCAGCGTTGATCGGCTCGTCATGAAGAGCGCAGTATAAGAACAGAAGCTCCTTGGAGTTGAGCTTGTGGTTGCTTTCTCTAGCAAAGATTGTGTTGTAGATGACCCGGTGAAAATAGCGGATAGCCGGGTTGTGGATGTGTGTGGCGTTGAGGCTCTGGAAGGTGGATGCATGGGTGTTGGTAAGGTCGTGCCATAGAGTGAATGCTTGTTCACTAAAATTATCGGGCACGCGACGGTGGGCTTCGGTTCCGTGATCGAAGCCTAACAGCTCGGCGATCCTGGTTTGCGGGAGGTTGAACTCCTGGCCGTGCTATCTGAATGTTACGATGCCGGTAAGCTGACTCTGAGAACCGGGAGGGGTGATGTAACTGTAAGAGCTTAGGAACTCCAGCGTCAGAAGTTCGAAAGTAGGCTGAGGTTGACGACAGAGGTCCCACAGACCGACCTTTTGCAGTAGGCTTTGAACGCTGGCCAACATACCGAGTTCTCGCAGACAGTCAGTGGCAATGTAGCGGGTAGGTTGCAGACCGCGGTTTTGGAAGCGGATGAAACGGTCTCTCTGGTTTACTCCAGCTTCGCCTTCTCTAAAAATGATGGAATCCATAACATGCAAGAGTGAAGAGTGAGGGTGGAAGGATTTTGTGAGGTTTTGTGAGAAAAATGGTAGAATGAGGGAGATAGAGGTTCGGGTTAAATACGGGAGAGTGTTAATGAAATGGTTGATGATAATGGGGGGTTAATGGGGGTAATGGAGAGGTTACGGCGGTTGTGGAATGAATGGGTAGTGTTTTGGGTAGGTTATGGATGGAGAAGAAGAGGGGACACGATGAGAAACAGTTCTGTTTCTCACGATTCCTGTAATAGAGGTCGTCACGGTCGTGACAGGGGCGTGACGGTCGTGACACGCTAAATGAGCACGTCACGATCGTAAGTTAGGTGTGACGACCGTGAGGGCATGTTTTGCTGAATAATTCCCAGAAAAGAACATTGTCTCACGTTATTTATAAATTGATAATAATTTATTTTATTTAGTAACACTTATATTAAATACACACCATATTGTATATCGTTTGCAACACAGTAGTATACGAACTTAAGATTGTATACATGAAACAATGCAGTCATACAGTATATAGAAAAAGTATATAAGTTGCTAAAAATGAAGAAATAATTGAAATAAAAAGTGCATGGCATAAGGTAAAAAATGAAATTACAGAAACGGAAATTATGTTATGAAATTGTTGCGAAAGATAAATTTAACTGGAAACGAAAATAATGAGAAAAAATAATGAGAAAAAATAATAAACTAAATCACTTATAGCCGTTTCAAAGGCGTTTCTTCAGGTCTTCGATGGCGGAGTCCAAATGATAGAATTGTTCGCAGGCCATGTCAGTCAATCCTATAATGTCCAATCGTATACTCTTAATGTCTTCTTTGAATAGATTAATGTCAGTTTGGTAGGCATTGAGAGTGTGCATGATGTTTTGTAAGTTGTTAGCGTATTCTCCTTGATTCGCTCCAGGGGTTTCATGTACTTTGTCAGTTGGATCAATGTCATGGTAACCAGGAGGTGTCTCGGGGTCAGTTTCAACAGCGGTCATTATATCATCTGTTATCCTGTGAGACTGAGGTGTTTCAGGAGTGGCTGGATAATCAGGTGGGTTTAACTCATAAAGCCAGTTATCCTTATTATAAACACTTACTCTAGCATGATTGGGCAATGTGAACAGGGTTACTACTTCGTTCCGGATTAGGTACTCAAAAGGTGGGCGTCCTAAATTCCTTATGATATGTCTATTGAAGCAGAATTTAAGATTCATTGGGTGGATGGTTCCCAGACGGGTGCACCTGTCCAGTTGGTACCTAAGTCCTATGGCATCAGCAATCATGGTTACAAGACCTCCTACCACTATAGGTAATTCAGGTTCTTCTTGGATGCGGGTGAAGGTTTGCATCATGAAAGGTACACCATTAACAGACTGTCCATTAGTGAAACATGACATAATGAATACTTCATCTTTAGAAACTCCGGTAATGTTTTCTTCTTTTCCAAAGAAGGTATGGGCAAGGAATTTGTGGAAGTAACGGAGAGCAGGATTATGGATCTCATCGTTATTCATGTCATTTGGTTCAGGGTGGTAGTTTCCGGTTAGAGTTCCCCAAAAGAAATCTAGCTCCACATCCATCAATTCTACCTGTGTGGTAGTAAAAGCAAAAGGTCCACTAGGGAATCCTAACAAGTCAGCTAGTTCTTTATGGTTAAAGTCGTATTCTATTCCAAATAGGCGGAAGCTAATAAATCCTTTCCTAAATCCAAAACCGCGCTCAGGTAGGTAAAGTAAGGAGCTAAGGAACTCAAGGGTAAGCTCGCGGTAAGTCGCAAACTTATGTTGGATCAATGCATTCTCCCATCCGAGTCGGTTGAACAAGTACATGACACTATCATGTATTCCTAAGGTTTCCATAGTCCTATCATCTGGGTACAGGGTCAAATCCATTTGCCTCTGTGATAACTCTTCGAACTTCATTCTTTGGTTCCTACCTCTAAATTTGGTTTCCATATAGTTAATTGGTTGGTTAGCCATGGTCAGTGCAATTATGGGGAAAACATATCAGTGGAAAAGACTTTAGAAAATCTGTAAAAAGTGATTTAAGATAAAAATAAGAAAATGAAATGCATAGCATAATGGCGATAATAGTAATGTAAAATAAAACTGACAAAACAATTTAAACAAATAGTAAAACGATAAATAACAATGCTCTAAAAGAAAAGAATAGTTTAAAATAGGTAAATAAGTAAATGGGTTGCCTCCCACTAAGCGCTGTTTTTATTGTCAAAAGCCTGACGTAATGTTTTGGTTTAGATTAATCAGGGGAATTAGTGGACAATTCTAAAAGCTTTAGATTATTCGCATAATCTCTATTTTCAACTTTATGATAGTGTTTTAGACGTTGTCCGTTTACTGTGAATGGTTCACTATTCCTACCCTTAATTTCTATTGCTCCACTTGGGAATACTTTAGTTATATCAAAGGGTCCTGACCATCTAGACTTTAGTTTTCCAGGAAAGAGCCTAAGTCTTGAATTAAAGAGGAGTACAACGTCTCCCACACTAAATTCTTTCCTAGATAGGCGTTTATCATGCCATCGCTTAGTTCTTTCTTTATATATCTTAGCATTTTCATATACATCTAACCTTAATTCTTCTAATTCGTTAATGTCTAGGATTCGCTTTTCTCCTGCAGCATTATAGTTTATATTGAGAGTTCTGATCGCCCAATAAGCTTTGTGTTCTAGTTCTACTGGGAGGTGACAAGATTTTCCATAGACTAGTTTGAAAGGTGTAGTACCTATGGGTGTCTTGTAAGCGGTCCTATAAGCCCAGAGAGCTTCATTAAGTTTAGATGACCAATCTTTCCGAGATATGGCGACAGTCTTTTCTAATATTTGTTTAATCTCTCTGTTTGAGACTTCGACCTGTCCACTTGTTTGTGGGTGATATGGTGTAGCCACACGGTGTCTTACTCCATACTTAGATAGTAATTTGTCAAAGATTTTTGAAATGAAGTGCGAGCCACCGTCACTTATGACGAGTCGAGGCACACCAAATCTGGGAAAGATTATATTTTTGAAAAGCTTTATTACTACTCGTGTATCGTTTGTAGGAGAGGCTATGGCTTCGATCCATTTCGAGACATAATCAACAGCTACGAGTATGTAATTATTACCGAAAGATGATGGGAATGGTCCCATGAAATCTATTCCCCAGACGTCGAAGATTTCTACTTCCAAAATTCCCTTTTGGGGCATTTCATCTCTTCTTGAAATATTGCCAGTGCGTTGACACCGATCGCAATTTATAACAGCGATGTGGACATCCTTCCATAGATTAGGCCAGTATAAGCCGGCTTGCAAGATTTTTGCACAAGTCTTGGAAGTGCTTGCATGTCCACCATAAGGAGATGAATGACATTGAGCAATGACATCTTCTATTTCTTCTTCGGGAATACATCGGCGAAAGATTCCATCTGGTCCTCTTTTGAACAATAATGGTTCATCCCAATAGTAATGTTTCAGGTTATGAAAGAATTTCTTTTTCTGCTGATAGGTTAGATCGGGTGGAAGAGCTCCTGCGGCTAGGTAGTTGACAATGTCAGCGTACCATGGCAGTCCTACAGTTGTCTGTATTGTTTCCACGGGTTCTGGTTCATTTATATCTAACTGCGCTAGGTCGCTTCCTATTTGTGCTATCAGCTGTTCATACGGAAAATCATCATTAATCGGCACTTGTTCGGGTTTAATACCTTCTATTCTAGATAAATGGTCCGCTACGACGTTTTCAGTACCTTTTTTATCTTTTATTTCTAGATCAAACTCTTGTAAGAGTAAAATCCATCTTAAGAGTCTTGGTTTAGCATCTTTCTTAGTTAATAGATATCGGATAGCAGCATGGTCTGTGTAGATGATTATTTTCGCTCCAACTAGGTAAGAACGGAATTTGTCAAGCGCAAAGACAACTGCTAACAATTCTTTTTCTGTAGTAGCGTAGTTCATCTGGGCAGAATCTAAGGTTCTACTGGCGTGGTAGATCGCATGGAGTTTCTTTTCCTTTCTCTGGCCCAGGACTGCGCCCACAGCATAGTCACTCGCATCGCACATGATTTCAAAAGGTAATCTCCAGTCAGGGGGTTGCATGATTGGTGCGGTGATGAGGGCTGTTTTTAGAGTTTCGAATGCTTTAAGACAATCTTCATTGAATATGAACTCAGCGTCTTTCATTAATAAACCAGTAAGAGGTTTAGTAATTTTCGAGAAATCTTTGATGAATCGTCGGTAAAAACCGACGTGTCCTAAAAAGCTTTGTATTTCTCGAACGGTTTTAGGGGGTTGAAGATCTTTTATTACTTCAATCTTAGCTTTATCAACTTCAATTCCCTTGTCCGATATTACATGACCTAACACTATTCCTTCGTTGACCATAAAATGACATTTCTCCCAGTTAAGCACGAGATTCACTTTTACACATCTTTCTAACACCATTTCTAAGTTCGATAAGCATCCTTCAAAGCTTTGCCCGCATACAGAGAAGTCGTCCATGAACACTTCCATGATGTTGTCTATAAAATCTGCGAAGATTAACATCATACATCTTTGAAAGGTTGCAGGAGCGTTGCACAATCCAAAGGGCATTCGCCTATAAGCGAACGTTCCATAAGGACATGTGAATGTAGTCTTCTCTTGATCATCAGGATGGATAGGGATTTGGAAAAATCCTGAGTACCCGTCAAGATAACAGAAGTAAGAATGCTTGGCTAATCGTTCTAACATTTGATCTATGAAAGGTAGTGGGAAATGGTCTTTTCGAGTGGCTTTGTTTATCTTACGATAATCTATGCACACTTTATATCCCGTCACTACTCTTTGTGATATCGATTCGCCTTGAGCGTTTTTCACAACAGTGATACCTCCTTTCTTTGGCACTACATGTATTGGGCTAACCCATTCACTATCAGAGATTGGATATATTATCCCGGCATCTAATAATTTCTTGACTTCTTCCTTTACTACAGTGCTAAGGGTTGGGTTAATTCTTCTTTGAGATTCTCTGGAGGTTCTGCAATCTTCTTCTAGCAGAATGCGATGCATGCAAACTGAAGGACATATTCCTTTGAGATCAGATATGTTATATCCTAATGCAGTTGGATATTTCTTCAAGACATCTAAAAGTTTCTTTGTTTCTATAGTTCCTAAACTGGAGTTTACTATAACTGGTCTTTTACATTCAACGTCTAAGAATTCGTACCTTAGGTTATTAGGTAAAGTTTTTAATCCTAATGTAGGTTTATCTTTACTTGGCATGGGATCCGTTGTAAGTGCTAAACTTTCGCTTAGACTATCATCCTGATACGGTTTTCGCCAATTATCATCTTCGAAAATTGGAGGGATTTGAATTTTCATTATTTCAGAATAAGTGGTCTCCTTCAGCTCCATTTCTCTTACACATTCGTCAATTACGTCCATTAGATAGCATGTATCCTCTATAGCTGGTGATTGTAAGAATTGTGTTAAAACAAATTCAACTTTCTCTTCACCTACTTCAAAGGTTAGCTTTCCTCTTTTCACGTCTATTATAGCTCCGGCGGTAGCTAAGAATGGTCTTCCTAGTATGATAGGTGTAGTGGAGTCTTCAGAGATGTCCATGATTATAAAATCAGTAGGAATGTAGAATTGTCCTATACGTACTGGGACGTTTTCTAGTATGCCTACAGGATATTTAACAGAGCGATCGGCTAGTTGAACAGACATTTTAGTTGGTCTTAGGTCTCCCATGTCTAGCCTTTTGCAAATTGTTAAGGGCATAACACTGATACTGGCTCCTAAATCGCATAGAGCTTTGTCAATGACGAATTTTCCTATTACACAGGGTATAGAGAAACTTCCTGGATCTTTTAGCTTAGGAGGCATGTTATTCTGAATTATGGCGCTACACTCGGCAGTAAGTGTAACTGTTCCGTTATCCTCTATCTTCTTCTTATTGGATAAGATCTCTTTTAAAAACTTAGCATACGAGGGTATTTGGGTAATTGCTTCTGTAAACGGAATAGTGATATTCAACTGTTTCAGAAGTTCGACAAATTTCTTAAATTGACCCGTCGTCTTGGAACTTATTAATCTTTGAGGGTACGGAATTGGTGGTTTATAGGGTGGTGGAGGCACATAAGGTTGTTCTTTCTCCACTACCTCTCGACTTTCATCTTCCTTTTCTTCTGGATCATTCACCACTTCAGTCGGTTTATCCGGTTTTTGGTACATGGCTGGATTGTCAAGTCTTGGATCGGTAGGTCCGTCAAGTTCCTTGCCACTTCTTAATATTACAGCGTTAGCATATCCTTTCGGGTTAGGTTGAGGTTGTCCAGGGAATACTCCAGCTGGTGCAGCAGTAGGTGCTTGTTGTTGAGCTACTTGTGAAATCTGAGTTTCAAGCATTTTGTTATGTGTAGCTAATGCATCTACTTTGCTCACTAATTGTTTAATCTGCTCACTAGTGTGAATGTTTTGGTTTAAGAAGTCCTTGTTTGTCTGAGATCGGCTAGCTATGAAGCTCTCCATCATCAATTCAAGGTTCGATTTTCTAGGGATGTTAGGAGCAGTCTTTTGATATCCTGGTGATGTAGCTGGTGCTTGACCTGGTGCGTAATAAGCATTGTTATTCTTATAGGAGAAGTTCGGATGATTCTTCCAACCTGGGTTGTATGTGTTTGAGTAAGGGTTTCCTTGAGCATAATTCACTTGATCAGTGGGTGTTCCTGTCAATAGTTGACAATCAGAAACTTCGTGTCCTGGGACTCCACATAACTCACAGTTAGGTGTTACTGCAGCCACGGTGGCTGCAGGTGTTATGGCCAAGTTATCGATTTTTTGGCTTAGTTGGTCAAACTTCGCATTGACTTGGTCCATACTACTCACTTCGTACATACCTCCCTTTGTTGGTTTCTCAGTTGCGACTCTCTCGCTTCCCCAAAGGTAATGATTCTGAGCCATACTTTCGATAAGTGCGTAGGCATCACGATATTCTTTGTCCATCAATGCACCACCCGCGGCAGCGTCAATTGTCATTCTTGTATTGTACAAGAGTCCATTATAGAAGGTATGGATGACCATCCAGTCTATTAATCCATGATGTGGACAAAGTCTAAGTAGATCCTTATAGCGTTCCCAAGCTTCGAATAATGATTCACTTTCTCTTTGCTTAAATCCGTTGATCTGAGCTCTCAGCATGGCTGTCTTGCTAGGTGGAAAATACCTATTCAAGAAAACTTTCTTAAGTTCTGCCCACGTAGTTACTGAGTTCGAAGGCAGAGATTGAAGCCAAGCTCTTGCTCTGTCTCGAAGCGAAAAAGGAAATAAACGTAGTCTAATGGCTTCTTGGGTAACTCCATTGGCTTTTACGGTATCTGCATATTGCACAAAGATCGAAAGATGAAGATTCGGATCCTCGGTAGGATTTCCGGCGAATTGATTTTGTTGCACGGCTGATATCAATGATGGTTTTAGTTCGAAATCATTTCGGTTGATAGCCGGCGCTGCAATGCTTGAATGCGGTTCACCTTGCGAAGGATTAGCGTAATACTTGAGTGGATGAGTTTGTTCTTCAGCCATCCCGACGTCTGGTTTTACGACTGGTTTAGGCGGATCTAATTGAAGATCTGGAATATTGGAATTATTTTCGAAATCGAATATACGCCTTCTTACGTGTAAGAAGCGCTCCGATTCAGGGATTAGAGGTTGCAAGTCTTCGCTTTTAGAGCGAGTACTTGGCATACACTCGGAGATTAGATTAAATTAAATAGTTGATACCTTAGTCTAGACAATGCTACCTAAATGCACTAGTAACTAAATTAAGGAATCCCCGGCAACGGCGCCAAAAACTTGATGGGCTAAAGACGTGTCTACTTATGCGTCTAGCGGTATCTTACTGCAAGTGCACAACCTATCGAAGTAATATTTAAGATTATCGATCCACAGGGATTCTATTATTACTTAGTGCTAGATGAACTTCTAGTTTAGCTAAGGCGAATGGTTGTCACGATTGTTGTTGGTTTTTAAGACTATTAAAGGCGAAATTAAATTTAAGTTTTTAATAAAGTAATACTAAGGCGGTCGGTATGTAATTATACTAACTTAGGTGGGTCAATCTAACCTAGGCTTATAAAGGTGTTCACTTAATCTTTTCGGTAGAGATTACTAGTTTAAATACCCTCAACTCACACTCTCGTGGTCTTATATCAGATCTTATCCCTAAAGCCCTATGCCTGCTCTCGCTAGCCCATAAGTGTTCAGAGGTAATTTTTGGAAACTAAATAATTCTAATTTATCTTAAAGCGCTCTCGCTGTGTTTAATTTAAATGCCTAACTTTAGCTATTTGGTTAAAATCTCACACTCTCGTGGTCTTGACCCAACCTAATACTCTTTTCTTACTCTCGTAACGAAAAGGTCTATTTCAATTAAAAAGTATCAGCCAGAATGTTAAATGATTAATTATTTTCAGCCTATGGTTATATTTTACCGGTTAAGTTGTTATAACTACATACCGCCCTAAGGTGTTTAGCTACTCATCGAGGTTGAACCAGACACAAAATTAAATAATAACTTACTCATGGCAGAAAAATAAATAGACATTATAATTAAATTAAATTGCAATAAATTGAAAAACCTGATTAACAAATATCTGAGTATACTCCTTCTTCCACAGACCGGAAAGCTTGGAGTAGGCGGAAATTAAAATTTAACGAATGCTGAAGGTTTAGAAACAAATAAGTGTATAACAATTCCCTGATGTTGGAAATTGTTATACGGTTGGTTTGGATACAAATAAAACGAGACAGAAAATAAAATAATGCTGGAATGAAAATTCTGGTTCGTAAGGTAATTCGGCAGAGCTTCCGCATGAATTTTGGATACTGAAGTCTGTCCCTGAGTTCACAGAGCTTGTACTATTTATAGAGTCTTTAATGGGCTGGATTCTTGGTCCTTTGTTGCATGGGCCTTGCTGAAGTTGTTGAGGGAATGCTGGAACGTGGCAGCAAAAATGGGAGAAGTCGTCTTCACGTGCTGCCTTGAGGAGAAATAAGAGGAGAAGTGGTCTTCAGTGGTGGCTTGACGTAGTCTGAGTCAAAACCAAGTTTTATCCTTGTCACGGGCGTGAAAAGGTCTTCACGTTCGTTATTTGAGGATTTTAAGTGTCACGGTCGTGACTACTTCTTCACGGTCGTGATGGCCCAAATTGGGGTGTCACGGTCGTGACACCCTTGTAACGACCGTGGCTGTAACAAATCATGCAGTCTTTTTGCAGGCTTCTGCCTTTCTTCATCTCCTTGTGGTCTCTTTCGTTCCTTTCCTCTTAATTCATGATTCGGCCTCACATAACGATGTACCTGCAAAATAGTAAGAAAAACTCGAGAAATCGAGTGTTAAATGGTGAATGCGCGATAAAACGTCAATGAAATCTAGCGATATAATCGATGCGTTTTCTCGTTATCACTTGGTCCACATGAAACTTGTATAATATCTTCATAGCTTTAATTTGATGGGTGGAAGTCATCAAGATGATTTATATAACTCAAGTTATGGCTCTTGCAAGTTACAAGTCATCTGAGGGCACTGAAATTTGTCTGTGAAAATTGTCTGTATTCCAAGCAACTTATGACTTTCAAGGGTACTTCAAATGGATTTCTGGCCAACATGAGAATTGTTCCTTATTGTCGTAGCTTTCTAGAATGGTATGGTATGCCTTCATATGATTTGTGGAACTCTACTTATGGTCTTGGCAAGCAAAGGGTATTTTGGTCATTTGAGGATTACAGGTCATTCTTAGTATATGCCTAAAACTCATACAAGGAAGCTTCAAATGAAAAACTTCACAACATCAAAGTTGTTCAAAATGGGATTTTAAGGCTAGAAAAGAAGGTGTGAAAGTTTGGAAAAGCTTAGAGCATGGAATTTTAAAATTGGTGCAAATGACTTGAAAATGGCTTATAAGTTGAAAAAGTTGAAATGAAAAATTGGTTTGGGAGATCTACAAATCCAATATGGGTCATACAATATACCAAATTGATTCCAAACATCATTTTAAAGACATTGGTTCAGCCACTTTTTTGAGTTAGGGTTTAAAAATTGGACTTGCTTTGTATTTTTGTTACTTGCATAATAAGGCAAGTATAGAAAACTTGGCACAAGATGAATTTTCAAGGCAAGGAGCTTACATACACTTCCCATATCTCATGTAAGGGGATTTTGACATAAGTTTGGAAATGTGCAAGCATGAGATAAGAGATATTCAAAGTATCATGGCATGAGAAGTTCATGAAATTTCCACAACTTTCTAGAATCCTCCAAGATTATTCTAGAAACCTCTAAGTTTGTTAATCATCATCTATATATTGGATTGAGATCATTAAGAGTAAAGGTTGGTGATAGTTGATGTTGAATCCATTTTTCTCCATTTGCAAATCATATTGAATTTTTTTCTCTTCACCATTTTTTCCATTTTTCCCACACTTTCACATTTTGGAATTTCCATTTTTTTCAATCTTTTTTTTTTCTCTCACTTTCCATACTTTTTCTCTTCACCAATCAATTACACAACAATTATAGAGATGGTTCATCATTTTTTTTGAGAGAATTGGAGCAAGAGGAACCTTGTAGTAACATGAAAAAGTGGTGAAAACTCAAATTCCAATTTTCACTTTTTCATCAATTCAAGACTTGTCAAAGCTTCAAACATATTCACCAAGTATTGTTGAGTGATTCTACATCATTTTCTCAAAGAATTGGTGATCGAGTGAAGCTCCATAAGCCATTTTTCGGAGGTATAAAGAATTCGACATAACTCATTATTTAGGAGTCTTTCTTGCATTATTTTTATTGCATTCCATTGCTCTCATCTCCTACATGGATTCTAGTACAAAAAAGATGGGTTTTATGACAACTTTTGGTTCTTGAGTTTTTCTTGAGGTGCCACGTTTTGGGAGTTAGAGAGAGTTTCAAGAAAATCTAAGACCATATTTGGATTCCTTGATTTTTTTCCTTCAAGTTTGACCAAAATTTTGTGCGAAACGGATAATTATTGATGGAGTTATGGTGCTTCAAAGTAGCAAAAAACTCATGTTCATGGAGCTGCGGGTTACTATTCACAAAGTTGAAAAATTTGATTTGGAGAAGAAGGTGTTAACACCGTCGGATGCATTTCCAAGTCAAGGTTTCTTCCATTCATCCAACGCCTCTCACTGCGCCACGCAATCGGCCACATAAGCCTCATGCCACTTTTATTTATTCATGTTATTTTCTTTTATTTTTCTATTGCCATGTTTCTTTTATTTTTTCTGTTTTATATGCTGACTTCAAATAATCATAAAAAATAGGAAAATTAGTCTTTTTGATCCCCATTTTTTTGTGCTGAATCTTTAAGATGTCTAGAATTTAATAAAACTGGAATTATAATTTTACCATTTTTTGACATTTTCTTTGGATTTTTTACATTTGGGTCGTCATAAAAAGGCCAATGCTGGTGCTATCATTTTGTTGAATTTCTTTGACCTATCAAAACACAATTTAAATGTCAATCCTTTTGCAGGGATCTCATACACACGTTGAGGTATTCTGATATATTTTTGTGGGAATTTTATTGTACCATTTTAATTGGTTTTGGATGCTTTCTTTAACATGCTCCACTTTAATCTTTCCTTTGGTATACATGAGATATCTTGCAATGTTTTCATCTTGTTTGACCATTTATCTTTGGATATTTTTGTGGTATCTCTCACCCCTGGTTTGTGGCTTGATGTAGGGCATTGAAGATTTTTATTTGAATTTTTTAGCACCTTTTGCTATTTTTCTTATGTTTTGTATTCGAACTTGTAATTTGGACTTCCGAACGGACTTTATTTTTGTTAAGGCTCCAACGGCCGCTTTGTGTTTGCGTGATGAACGTCGTGGCTTATATTTCTTATTGTAGATAGGTTAGAGGTATTGGAAGACCCTTAGGTGGCTGTTATTTGTATGTTTAGCTTTCCCGATTATCGACTTGTTTGCATGATAGCACGTTGCGATTCCAAATAGTGGATTACGCATTTCATTCGGAGTTTTCACTCGATTCTTTGCATATGATCACTTGATATTTTCTTATTCCATCCATGAATGGGCTTGAGGTTTAGATGAACCTTCCTCCCTCCTTTGAATTGCATTTACCATTGTTATATTCATGTTCACTTGTATGCGGTTATTACTTGTATTTCCGTTTCTTCCTTTCGTTTCCTTTCCCGTAGGACTTCCATTCTTCCTTGTTCAAGGGAGGATGTGATAGACATTAGGAGTTAACCCATGCATGATAACATTAGGGTAGATTTTATTCCCTTTTAACCCTAGGATTTGTAGAGTGTCATCTCTTCTTCCTTCAAAACAACATAAAAACATTAATAAAGGTTATAACAGAGATTAATTCATTTCTTCCGTCAAAAGATTTGAACAGACATCAACCTTTTTGCAATAAGAAAACCCTTGTTTAAGGTGAGATTTTTCATAAAAAACACTTGAACAACTTGTGTCGCGCGTAGCCCGAACTACGTTTGCTCTGATCTTCCATGCCGTGTGGAGGTACGTAGGCATAGGATGCGATATCCTAGCGAGCAACCTTCACCCACCTTCCCCTGTAGTTAGGCGAACTACGTTGACTCTGATTTCTCGTTCCAGACGGGAATACGTAGGCATAAAGTGCGATGCTTTGCCGAGTCATGTTTTCTTTTCTTTTCAGACCTCATCCTTTAGATTAGATAGAAGTGTAATCCGTACAAACCAAGCAAGCGTGGATCCTATCGAGTACGATGGACGTGAGGGGTGCTAATACCTTCCCCTTGCGTAACCGACTCCCGAACCCAGGTTTTGGTTGCGATGACCATACCTTTTCCCGCTTTTCGCGAGGTTTACTCTGAGCGTTTCCTTTCCCTCCCGTGGGATAAATAACGCACGGTGGCGACTCTTCTGTCAGTCGGCGCCGATTTTCGCAGTAGCGACAATATCCTAACTAGGATAGAATCAGAGCAATCGTAATTCACCTCACAAGGGATGAAGAACACTTGATTATGATCAAGGTTCAAGGGGAAACAAGCATGACAATGTTTGTGTGGAGTTTTACAAAACTCCCTAATCTAAGTTGTAACACTCAAAAGGGGAAGTAAGAAATCATGACAATGATTCTTACATAGAGTTGACAAACTCTATCCTAGGGTTCTAGTTGAAGAACACTCCTAGTACTGGTGGGTTTCTTAGGCTTAAAGCAAAGTCTAATGGCTTCTACACTAAGGTTATGGTGACTTAACAAAGTCAAGAGAAAGGGTGAATGAGTTATCCATGATATGAGGATCAATGGAAAGACTTTTCCTTTGGAAGGAGAAAGGGGAGACAAATTGGATGAGAGCTAACAAGCTTCATCACTTGGGGAAAGAAGACATTAACATAGTAATAACATGATGAGGATAAAAGCATGGTGACAACCATCAAATGAACATGTTAAAGATAAACACAAGATATGCATTGATGACAATCAAAGCAGATGATCAAGCAGGAAATGTGACGACAGATCGAGCTTAAGTAATTTCCTCAGAGGCGGCAACATGAACATGGTAACAGTCATAAATAAAATCCTAGAATTTTGACTAACAATTAAGGAGATGAATGTAAAAAAATATCACAAACACATACTAGTATAATAGTCAAGAAATTCAACAAATATACATGAAAACGATCATAAAACATACTCAACTTGCAAGTGGTCAAAAGGGATGAAAAATTACACAAACATGGAATTTAAAAATACATCATGAAAGTAGGCATAAAAATAGACACAATGCAAAAATAATGGATGCAAAATGATAAATAATGAAGGAGATATGAATTTTTGAAGTTTGGTTGAAAAATGGCAAAAATTAACAAAAGGGTTGCCCTCCTCAGGGGTCGAACCTAGGTTTAGCTGGTACAAGGCGCTTAGGTGACAAGGTGATTACAACTAGGGTGGCTATACATCCGTTTGTAAATGCCACCCCATTAAAATATATGGGTAAGTTTCAAGGAAGGCTGGGCAAGTCAACAACACTCAAAACCAGTTTTGCATTTTGGGTGTAACTTCCTCAATTCTTGATGGATTTTTGCAAAGTTTTAGTCTAAATTGTGTAGAATTTCACAAGGAATATGATGGTGGCATTAGTTTTTTGAAATTCCTTCCCCAACTCAAAACCCAATAGCACTTTCTTTGGAGATGTTTGAAGTGCATTTTGAAATGTAGATCATGCCACAGTCAGTTTTAACTCAATGCAATCATACACACATACCATAAAAATGATAATGAATGATTCTGACACCTAGATTGAGTTCAAAGCAAACTGTAATAAAAATGGATTGTCAAGTTGCAAACATGTGTTTGTGAGATGCATGATGATGTGCAGATCCAATTCCAGCTAGTTTTACACCATTCCAATCATATACACACACACACACACACACCATATAAATGCTCATGAGAGAACCCAAACACAAATTCAGGTTGAAAACAAGATGTTATGAGAAATAGTGCTCAAGTTGCAAATGTCATGAACATGATGCATAATGGTGTTCAGTTTTAATTTCATGCACATACAAGTCAAGTAAGTCATGTACACAAGTCACATACATACTACTGAATGAATTTCAGCACCAAGAATAGTTCAAAAATGGTCTGTGGTGAAAAGTGGTATTCTAGTGCAAAGTTTGACATGTGTGATGCACCAAAGAGTACAGTTCAGGTTTTATGCATATTTACACCAAGTGAATCACATATACATCTTGAAAAATTTTTAACAAATGAAATCAACCAGAAGAAATGGTTCAAAACAGACAGTAGCAAAAAATGACATTTAAGTTGCCCTTTGGTATTAGGATGATGCAGTAGGATGTTCAAAACCAGATTCAAGCACATTTTGCTCATATGAATCACATTCACATCTCTCATATATATAAACAAGTGAGTTCAAGCAAGAAAAATGGTTCAAAACAGCTTGGCACAAAAAATGACTTTCAAATTGTATTTTGGTGTTGATGAAACACATGAAAGAACTCAGTTCAAGTTTAAAGCTTGATTAAGTCAAATAGAACACACACACACATCACCTACATGCTATTGAGTGAATTCAAACATAATTTGAGGCCAACAACAGACAGTCATGAAAAAGGAGGGTTAAGTTTCAATTTTGGCATAAATGAGCAGGCTATCATATCAAAAAATTGGCATAGCAATGAAAATGAGGCTTGGTTCAAACACCTACACCCTAATCATGTTATCTAGTGGTCCCATGCTCATGATCTAACCTAAAACAGCTCAAACATAATGCATGTAGGGTGTGTGTGCAACTGTGAATACCAAAAGTTGTTTGACTGCAAAAAAAATGAGGCAAGTTCAAATAAAAGGTCAGAACCAAATAGCATCAAGTCATTCAGTCAGTACATACATGTTGCAAGCATAAAAATGGATGAGATTGAACTTAAAGTTTTAGGCTTATTGCAGTCAGAGCAGAATTTGGGCATGGTCATGGTATCCTTTGTATTTTTTGATGTGAAAAATAGAGAATAAGTGGAAGCAAGTCATACCAATCCCATACACACCATAAACATGAAATTAAGCATGATTCAATTCATAAATCAAGCACATTGCATTCAAACAGAATTTGACACATGGGTTGTTTTTGAAAATGCAACAGTTTTTGGGTCAAAGGATAACAGCATGTGTGTTTTTCAAATGAAGGCAACTCATACCAAAATACTGATGTGCACACATTACAAACATGTTAAGTGATGATTTTATATCAAGATTCAAGCACACTTCTTCCAAAACTAGAACTGGTATATAAATGGCATATTAATGCAAAATGATACACTTTGAATATGAAAAGCCTCAATATGCAGAAACAAATCAAACCAATCATCCATACATATTATAAACATGAAATTAAGTATGTTCATATTCAAAAATCAAGCATAAACACATTAAAGTTTGGCATATTAACACAAAGACAATAGCAAAGCAAGCTTTATGTCAAAACCTCAAAATTATCCTTATGGTATAATGGTGAATGAGATGAATTCAATGCACATACCTCTTGTAGACAACTTCAAGCAAGCAAAAGGAACAAGAAAACCATAGAATCTTCAATCACCTCCTTGCTTTGAACCTTTCTTCCTTTTGAAGCAAAATACCAACCTTGTGACAGTTTGAGAAATAAACCTCACCAATGATCCTCAATGCTTTGGACAGTTGAGATATGATATTTATGAGGTGTTTGAATGGTTAGAACATCAAGAGAATGCTTAGAACAAGTTTTGATTGATTTTGTGCATTGTGGTCAAAGTAACTTGGTATGGAAGTTGACTTTTGAGAGAATGAGGTTTTTGAGTGGTTCAATGGTTGGAACACCTTCTATATCATATTTATGGATTGTAGAGGTGATGTTTGGTGAGTTTGAGTGTGGAGAAATGGTTTTGACAGCTGGACTGTCAAGACAGATTTTTCATGGTTTTGGTGGATTTGTGATTTTGAGAATTTGGATCAAAGAGTGAAAGAGTGAGAGCTTTCAACTTCTCTGGGTTTTTAGAGGGATTCTTTTCTGTGGAATGAGGTGTAGATGCCCTCTATTTATAGGGAAAGCATGGGTATGGGCAGATTTGAAGATTTCCCTCCTAAGAGGGAAAAGTTGCTTTTTGGATCCAACCTCCCAAATGAGGCTTTCTTGGATTTGAGGTAAGCTTGAAGTCAAGTGTTATGATGAGTTTAGTGTGCCTAGAGTCAGGCTAAAGATTGTAGGTTGATGGCTGTTTGCAGAACTTTACTTTCCACCTCTTGCTTGTTTATAATATTTTAATGCAAGTTGCAAGGCAACTTGTCAAAGCTTCCAATTTCAATTCTCTGTATAATTCTCCACATTTCAATGCTTCAAAACATCCAAATATCAGAAATAATAAGATTCAAAGGCTGAGAAATGATCCAAGTGACCAAAGGATGAACTTATGAAAAATCACCAATGTGGGACTCAAGTATGAAAACACCATCTTGCCAAATCCATAACTCTCAGCTCACAAATGCTATTGAGATGTTCTAGTACTTTTTAGAAAGCCCTCAAATATATCTAAAACATTCATGTTTTCATGAGTTTAAAATTCTCAAAGGAACTTGGCCAAAAAACCTCTCAAAGTTGCTAAAAAATGAGCTTAAAAGTGAAATTTTTCTAAGTCCTTTTCCCTTCTTAAAATGAATTTGATCATAACTCCAAATCTATGCATTTTATGATCATGGACCACTTAGGGACTTTTGTAGGATTTGTCAAGAGCTTCCCAATGAGCTTTTAACCACTTCATTTGGATGTGTGGTTAAGGAGTTATGGTTTAGCCCCTTTCAAAACCCTAATTTCCCGATTTTTCGATTACTTCCTCATCCTTGATCCAATGGTCATGAAAATTTATAGGCAAGTGCAATATGACATAAGGATCATTTTTTATTCACACTTTGAAGTCCAATTCCTTAAATTTGAAGAGTTGACTTTTCGGTCAACCGTACGATCGAACGGTGACTACCGAGTCGCCTGTTGACACTCTGGACCTCCTGAGACTTTGACACTTCTTGAATGAACTTTATTAAGCTATATGACCTTCATGGACCATGATCCCATCATTAAAACACCTTCCAACACCAAATTCAAACTGCAGTTGACTTTTACCGGTAAAAAAACCCTAATTGGGGCCCTTGTACTGCACTGTTCTTGATTTTGGAGGGACAAATTCAAATTAGATTCTCAATTGACATCATATGATACCCTTGATCTTGTTTCATGATTGAATTAGCCTAAAACTTTGATTGATCACAAACCCTGAAGCTTCGATTTGACTGTACTAAACCCTGATTCATTTGTAACTTGACAAAGATAAACTTGCACTGGGTTAAGATTAGATAATTCATGAGTATGCTCCTAAAATGATAATGAGAATCTAAGGGGTCAAAATTTGGGGTGCAACAATTGCCCCTATTTAAATATTTTCACTAGATGGAACTGAGAGATGACAATCCTCGTAGAATCGCAGTGAAAGCTATTTAAATATAGAAAACCAAAAATTTTGTCCCTTAGATCCGATGATATGCAAAAGGACAGGTCATGATATGCCGTGAATTATAAATGATGCTTTATGATGCTTGGATGCAAGACATATGCAGATGAAAGAAAAACAAAACAACGAGTAACTACTCATGGGGACCTGGTATTGTGGACTCAACACTGGGGAAAACCGAGGTATAACAATCAATAGTTCAAACATGACTAGTGATAACTGAGAGAATAATTTCACATGGGTATGCAAAAAGTCCAATGAAGATGACAATCTCACTGGGGGAGAGAAAACACTTCACCGGGGAAAAAGAGCGACTTTCTTCTGGGGAAGTGAAAAACTAGAGACACGAACCTCACTGGGGATGATCAGATGAGGAGGTTCCTATAGTGAAGAGTTCAAATGGGATCTTCAGGAATGGACTAGAAACAAGACCAAACACACTGGGGATACTAGTAACGACTAGATCTCTGGGACCAGACTGGGGAACAAAGGTTTCACTGGGGATACTAACATCACCCAGTTTTAACAAACAGTTCAAACAGTGCTAGTAACCACTAGACTTCCTGGAGGTAATGGTAACGACCAACCTGAGATAACAACAAATGAGATTTCTCAAATCCAATCGGTAACACAGGACTTCGACTGGGGAAATTTGTGACAACCAAATTTCAAGCAATGCCAATAACCACTGGACTTAAAGGAGATTGGTAATGACCAAGTCCAAGTACCAATGACGATTGGATTTCAAGTAATGCCAGTTACGATTGGACTTTAAAAGAAACATGGTGACGACCAAATCTGGGGACATCAACACATGTGGTTATGAGAATGCTAGCAAACTACTAGGCTTCAGCTGGGGAGGTTTGTAACGACCAACCCAAAAGATACCAATAACGATTGGATTTCGAATGATACTAGTTACAACTGGATTTCATGGGGAAACTTGGTGACAACCAATAAGATACCAATGACAATTGGATTTCGAACATCTTCCAGTTACGACTGGACTTAAACGGAAATCAACTAGTAACGACTAGACTTCACAGGGGATTTGCTAGTGACGACTAGACTTCAAAGGGAAAAAGTTGGTAACGACCAAACCAAAAGATAATAATGAGTGAAGTTAAGACAATGCCAGTTACGACTGTACTTTAAAGGAAAATATGGTGACGACCAAAAAGAATACCAATAACGATTGGATTTCGAACACTGCCAATTACGACTGGTCTTAAAGGAAAAAGGTGGTAACGACCGAACCAAAATATATCAACGAGTGGAGTTAAGCCAATGCCAGTTACGACTGGTCTTAACAAGTAATATGGTGACGACCAAAAGAATACTAATAACGATTGGCTTCTAAAACAATGCCAGTTATAACTGTACTTTAAATGGAAATTCACTAGTAACGTTTAGACATTCACGGGGAATCGACAGATAGCACACCAAATTCCAAGAGACAAAATGAATCACATTGAACCCAGGCTGAAAGGTGTATGTAGACTTGGGAAATAAACCCAATCCTACTGGGGAACAGAGATTTAAACAAGCTAGTCAGAGATGACAAAGTAAACTCAAACAAATGCTCAAACATCTTCTACTGGGGACGAGTCTTCACATCATCATAATAAGTTCTTGAGAGACAGTCTTCAAGCTTGATAACCACACATGACCAAAGGAAAATCAACAGTTCAACTTGCTTACACTTCACCAGGGAGTGCGATAGGATTGCGTATCAAAGTTTCTGCTACCCTGAGGTTTCGGGGAAGTATGATTTTCCTCGACTCTTTTCCATAAGTTGAAGCTTTTACGTTTGTTAATCTTTTCAAGTTTTATTCAATAATTTGACCCCTATGCTTTTAAAATTATCGTTGATCAACGAACAATATTTGCATAACAAAAAAAATAAAGGAAATGGTAAATTTGCAAAAGAAAGAATGGCTCAAAACTGATTTTATTCAAGAATGAAATCTTGCAAATGACAAAATTCCATAGAAGTTTTACAAGTGAAAAATGGCAACATGGACAAGGTTACATTGAATCCCATGACCAAACTATCCCTAAAGACTAAAAACTCCCCAAAATCCTTGCTTCTGGCGAGAGCGGCTGGAGTGAATTCTTGTAGGATCTTATGCGGTAGTGACAACTCATTTGATACAGTGAAACGCCTTTGTCCCTAACTTTTGCCTGGATCGCCCTTTTGGGTTTTCAATCCACCGGGACGCTCATTTTTGCCTAAGCCGCCCTTTCGGGTTTTCAACTTAGCGAGCTCTTATTTTTTTTCTTTTTCTCTTCTTTTTTCTCTTCAACCCTAACTTTTGCATAAGCCGCTCTTTTGAGTTTTCGGCTTATCGGGTTCTTTTAGGCGTAATATTTTTGTACTGCATCAGAATTCACTGGATGAGTAAGCTGCTCTTCATCCATGGTAGTGAGAATTAACGAGCCTCCTGAGAAGACTGTTTTCACAACAAACGGGCCGTCATAGTTAGGCGTCCATTTTCCTCGTGCGTCTTTGTGAACTGGTAAAATCTTTTTGAGTACAAGCTCCCCTTCTCGGAATTCTCGGACGCGAACTTTCTTGTCAAAAGCTCTCTTGATCCATTTTTGACATAACTGACCATGACACATCACAAACATGCGCTTCTCGTCGATACGATTCAACTAATCAAACCTTTCCCTCACCCATTCTGATTCTTCAAGCTTGGTTTCCATTATGACTCTCAATGAAGGTATCTCGACCTCAATAGGAAGTACCGCATCCATTCCATATACCAAAGAAAAAGGGGTCGCCCCTGTTGAAGTGCGGACGAACGTTCTGTACCCATGCAAGGCAAATGGTAGCATTTCATGCTAATCTTTGTAAGTTTTCACCATCTTTTGCAAAATCTTTTTGATGTTTTTATTCGCAGCTTCTACAACTCCATTCATCTTGGAACGATAAGGAGAGGAATTGTGATGTTCAATTTTGAAGTCATCGCATAACTCTTTCATGATTTTGTTGTTCAAGTTGGTACCATTGTTCGTTATGATCCGGCTCGGAATTTCGTAACGACAGATAATCTCCTTCTTGATAAAACGGGCCACCACTTGTCGAGTAACATTAGTGTAGGATGCGGATTCAACCCACTTTGTGAAATAATCAATAGCAACCAGAATAAATCGGTGTCCGTTAGAAGCTTTTGGCTCAATTGCCCCAATCATATCAATGCCCCACATAGAGAAAGGCCACGGTGATGACAACACATTTAGCAACGTCGGAGGTACATGCATCTTGTCCGCATAAATCTGACACTTGTGACATTTCCTGGCATATTGAATACAGTCAGCTTCCAAAGTCAACCAGTAATACCCAGCCCTTAAAATCTTCTTGGACATGGCATATCCATTGGCGTGAGTGCCGATAGTTCCTTCTTGAATATCTTGCATTAACACCTCTGCTTCTCGTCTGTCGACACATCTAAGCAGGACCATGTCATGATTTCTTTTATAGAGCACACCATTGCTGAGAAAGAACTTGGATGCTAATCGTCTCAGAGTTTTCTTGTCAAGTGACGTAGCATCTGCTGGATACTCCTGTTTTAACAGATAATTCTTTATGTCATGGAACCATGGCTTGTTATCAACTTCTTCTTCAACCATCTGACAGTAGGCGGGCTCAGTCTTGCGTTTAATTTGAATGAGAGTGGCATCATTGACATCCATGACTTTCCACATTGAGGCTAACATGGCTAGGGCATCGGCAATGTGATTTTCAGATCTCGGAACATGCTTGAAGGTGATTTCATCAAAATACTCAATCATCTTGACGTGTAGGCTCTGTAGGGGATCAAATTCTCATGTCTAGTCTCCCATTCACCGGTAACTTGATAAATAACCAAAGCGGAATCTCCACTTACTTCAAGAAGTTTGATTCTGAGGTCGATAGCTGCTTCGAGGCCAAGAATGCATGATTCATATTCGGCGATATTGTTTGTGCAGTCAAAATCTAACCTGGCTGTGAATGGAGTGTAACCACCTTTTGGACTCATTAAAACGGCGCCTACACCATGCCCACTGTAGTTGGAGGAACCATCAAACATCATTCTCCACCAAAGACCTGTCTGCGGACCTTCATCAGGACTTGGTTCTTCACCATCTTTTACCAACATAATGTCTTCATCTGGGAAATCAAATTTGAGAGACTCATAATCTTCCACTGGTTGATCTGCAAGATATTATGACAAAACACTACCTTTGATAGACTTCTGGGCTATGTACTGGATGTCGTATTCTGATAATAACATATGCCAACAGGCGAGCCTTCCAGTCTGAGCAGGCTTTTCAAAAATATACTTTATCGAATCCATTTTTGAAATCAACAAAGTGGTATGAAAAATCATGTACTGCCTCAAGCGTCTAGCAGCCCATGCTAAAGCACAACAAGTTTTCTCCAGAAGTGAATATCGGCTTTCACAATCAGTGAACTTCTTACTCAAATAATAAATAGCATGTTCTTTTCGTCCGGACTCATCCTGCTGACCTAACACACAACCCATGGAATTCTCGAGCACTGTCAAATACATGAAAAGGGGTCTTCCCGGAACAGGAGGTATCAAGATCGGAGGTTCTTGAAGGTAACCCTTGATCTTATCAAATGCTTGCTGGCAATCTGAATTCCAAACAACCGTCTGGTCCTTGCGTAACAATTTGAAGATGGGCTCGCAAGTAGGAGTCATATTGGAAATAAATCTAGATAAGTAGTTCAGTCTTCCAAGAAAACCTCTGACTTACTTCTCAGTCTGCGGAGCTGGCATATCTTGAATGGCTCGGACTTTATCTGGATCTACCTCAATCCCTCGGCGACTGACAATGAAACCGAGTAACTTCCCAGATCTTACCCCAAAGCTACACTTGACTGGATTCAGTCTCAACTGATATTTTCTGAGTCTCTTACATAATTTCAAAAGATGTTCCAAATGGTCCTCCTCACTCTGAGATTTGGCTATCATGTCGTCAACATACACTTCTATCTCTTTGTGCATCATGTTATGGAATAAAGCCACCATGGCTCTTTGATAATTAGCACCCGCGTTCTTCATACCGAAAGGCATAACTTTGTAATAGTAAGTCCCCCACGGAGTAATGAATGTAGTTTATTCCATGTCATCGGGATCCATCTTAATCTGGTTGTAACCGGAGAAACCATCCATAAATGAGAAAACTGCAAAACGAGCCGTATTATCCACCAACGTATCGATATGCGGCAAAGGGAAATCATCCTTCGGACTGGCCTTGTTTAGATCCTTATAATCTACACACATTCTGACTTTCCCATCCTTTTTTGGTACAGGTACAATATTGGCCACCCATTCGGGGTATTTGGACACTAATAAGAAACCCGCATCAATCTGTTTCTTCACCTCATCTCGAATCTTAAGAGCCATGTCAGATCTTGTTCTTCGGAGCTTTTGTTTAACCGGTGGACATTCTGGTCGAAGCGATAATTTGTGAACCACTATGTCAGTGTCTAAACCCGGCATATCTTGGTATGACCAAGCAAATACATCCACATACTCTTTCAGAAGCTTCTCTAATTGCTGCTTGACTTCTGCCCCTAGAGCTGCCCCAATCTTGACTTCTTTCTTGTCTTTTTCGGTGCCAAGATTAATGACTTCTACCTGTTCTTTGTAGGGTTGAAGCTCTGTGTACTCATAGTGTGCCCATTTTACCAGTTCATCAGGGATTTCAAAATCTTCGTCCTCATCTTCAGCTTGGTATATTGGTGAATCAAAGTCAGGAGGGAATGCAAAGTCATAGGATTCAATGGGTTTTAGGACATCACTGCACGTTGGAATGGCTTAATTTATCAAAACACACAAAGACAAATGCAGCACACAAAAGAGAAAATTGTTTTGGGTTTTTTAAGATTGCCATTTTTCTTTTAAAATGAAAGCAAAAGCAGTAAAGGAAATAACACAAAGAAATTAACAAAAAAGTTCATTTTCCATTGATTTTCTTGAAAGCACGGGGCCCTTACAAAACATTCCTATAGCCTTGGGCATGGCTATGGAGATTTAAAACAACAACAAGAAAAGAAAGACAAAAAAATTACTTTAACTCAGGGAAGACCATAGGAATCTCAATAGCTTCCCAGTTGCTCAAGGCAGATTCGCCATGATACACTAACTGTTCCAGGTCTTCATCTTCAAAATCTTCTTCCACAGCACTGACTTGGAATCCTCCACTGATGAATACTTCTTGTATAGCCTTTGGGTGTCCATTGTCATGTGTTGGTGCTTCATCATGAGTTGGTTTGTAACCCAACCCTTGGCGATCCATCTTTGGCTTTACTTTAATAACCTCTCCCCAACCTGCAGGAGTACCTTCTTCCAGTGTAGACTTGATGCTCTGAGCGGATGCAAAAGATAGACCAATCTTAGCCGCTGTTTCCTCTAACATCACTGCGTTAGCTATCTTGAGTGCCTGAAAGGAAGTTTCTAATGCACCCTCATCTGTTTCAATATACTTGAATGATGACAGATTGCTCACCATTAGGTCCACTTCACCGTGTACAATTACCAGTTTGTCATTCACAACAAATTTCATTCTTTGATGTAAAGTGGAAGTCACCGCCCCAACTGCGTGAATCCACGGTCGTCCCAACAAACAACTATAAGTTGGATTAATGTCCATGACTTGGAATGTGATATCGAACACATGAGGTCCTATCATGATTGACAATTCTACCTCTCCAACAACCGTTCTTCTTGAACCGTCAAAAGCTTTTACAATCAATGACGTTGGTTTCATTTCTGCCCCTGCATATGCTAACCTTGCGAGCGACCTTACGGGCAATACATTCAATGAGGATCCAATTTCGACTAAAACTCGTGCCATTGTGTCTTCCTAGCACCTGACAGATATGTGCAACGCACGGTTGTGATTGCGTCCTTCTTTTGGCAACTCTGCATCACTAAAGCTCAAGGTGTAACATGCTGTAATGTTGGCTATCACTGAATCAAATTGGCCGAGAGTTATATCTTTTGTCACATGTGCCTGCCTCAATACTTTTTGCAGAGCCTCTCTATGAGCTGGAGAGTTCATTAAGAGAGACAAGATCGATATCTTCGATGGGGTTTGGTGAAGCTGATCAATAACTCTGTAATCACTTTTCCGAATAATCCTTAAGAATTCTTCGTCGTCTCCCTCAGTACTTGGTACCTCTTTTTCTTTTGTCGCAGCAGGAGTAACCTCTTTTGGAGTGACTACTGTTATCTTTGGCTGATAGATTCGACCATTACGGGTCATCTTGCTTGTACCTGCAATATTTGTCACGTCCACTTGGTCGTCTTTCACTGTCTCTTTCTGACTAACCCTCCCAGATCCTCGGTCTATCACAGTCATGTCATATTTCCATGGAACAACCTTTGTGCTTTCAAAAGGAAATGGTCTTGGTTTCTGAATAATAACCGGTTGAGGTTGATCGATAGCTGACTTGTTGAAGACATGCTTCACACTTTTTTTGGTCATATTGAACACCAGAATTTTCTCACCTTTCTTTGGTAAATTAAAAACAGGCTCAATTACCGAAACTTCTTCTTTCCTCACCTTGCTACATACTTGAAATACTCCATTATCAATCAATCTTTGTATATCTCCTTGTACCGCATCACACTCTTTAGAATCACTAGAACATTCTTTACAATCATTATGGGTATCCTCTATCAATCCTGCTTTCAGTAGCTTCTCGTGAAGTAACCTTAACGGGGTCTTGATCTCTGACACACTCCGGACTATCCTTTCATCCGAAACTTCTTCTACCGCATTAACCCCTCCATGATTCGGTAATGGATTACTTTTAACATTAGGGGGTACATCATCAAAAGACAAGATCTTATTTTCCATCAACTCCCTAACAAGATGTTTTAAGGCAAGACAACCTTCTAAATCATGACCGGCAGCGCCTTCGTGAAAAGTACAATGAGCATTTAGATTATAGTGAGGAGAGGTAGTGTCTGGATTTAACAGTCGCGTTGTTACCAACCCTTGCTGCACCAAAGAGGGGTACAATTCTGTGTAAGTCATCGGTATCTGAGGGAGTGGAGGTTTTGTTGTTGGTCTCCGATTCTGGTAGTTCTGTCTGAGTGCCTGAGCTCTAGGCTGGTGATGTTGCTGATAGGGTGGAGCGTTGGGCGCTCGTTGATACCCTTGTTGAATTGGCTGATATACGGGTGTTGGCACTGCTTGATAATTGGGAATAAGATGATTGAAAGTCGGGGTTACAACTGCCACATATGGTTGTTGGGCATACTGCAATGGATACCTCAGTCGTTGTTGCTGAGATTGCTGAACATAACATGGTTGAGGCTGCTGAAAAAAGCCTTGCTGAGGTTGTTGAACATAACTTTGCTGATACTGCTGGTAAGGCGGTCTCCAGGTGCGAATTTTTCTTCCCATGGTTATGGCATTTGTCTCCCCCTCTTTCTTTTTATGAAAATTACTGCTGAACTTCTTGGCATTGTTGTTACCAGAACTGCTGGAACCGCTAGCCACCTTTCCATTCTTCATTCCTAACTCCACTCTCACCCCCACTACTACTATATCCGAGAAACTTATGGTTACACTACTGATAATCTTCTCATAAAATTCTTGTCTTACTGTATCAACGAACCAATTTGTCAACTCTTTTTCACTCAAAGGAGGTTCTACCTGAGAGGCAGTCTCCTTCCACCGTTGTGCATATTCTTTGAAGGATTCTGAACTCTTTTGCGACATACTCAGTAACTGTCTTCTATCAGGGGCCAAATCCATGTTGTATTTGTAATGTTTTATGAAAGCATCGGCTAAGTCTTTAAAACTGTGAATACGAGACCGATCCAGACCCAAATACCATTTAGCAGGAGCTCCTTTCAAACTATCTTGGAAACAGTGAATCATAAACTTATCATCTTCTACATGTGCAACCATTCTTCGGTAATACATAATCAGATGCGTTCGAGGACAAGCAACACCAGAATACTGATCAAAATTGGGAACTTTGAATTTCGGCGGAATTACCAATCCAGACACTAAGCACATATCTCTGGCATCAGTACCAAAGATGTCATTCCCTTCCATTGCTCTGACTTTCCTGCCTATGGTCTCTACACTCTCTTTCAACTTTTCATGTCGTCCACATTCTTCTTCAGACCCATCCAGACCTTCATACACTTGTGGAGGGTTATGGAAAACAGGGCGTACTTGGGCTTGAACAGAAGCTGGAGTATATGTAGGAACAGCTTGAGGAAATTCCTCCCCTAGGGGAACTGCTTGTTGATTGACTACTGGTGGAGGTACAAAGCCAGGCGGTAACCCATATGGTGGAACATTTGTGACAGTGACTGCCATTGGGATCGGCTCTACAGTTATGCCAGTGATTTCAGAAACAACAGTGGCTTGAGTGTCCAGTTTTGCACGAATGACTTGTAGGGCTTCCATGATCTTCCCCATGCCTCCTCGTAGCTCCCCGAGTTCATTATCAATCCTGTCCACATCTAAATTCTGTCCTTCCATTCTTAGGAGAGCTTGGGCTCGGGTATTGTATCGGTGTTGAGGATTCAATGTGATTCTCTCTGGAGACAAGACAGCGGGATGAGACACAACACAAGAATATGCACATGCAATGCTTATGAATGCAAAATGCAACGATGCAAAATTAATCATTCAAGGAATCCTAAAGAAATATTTGCAAAAAATTATAACAATGGGGAAGTAAAACAAATTCAAAGTCTTCATAGATTAATAACTGAGAGTTTTACAACAACAATTCTGAAACTGAAAATACAAATCCTCAATACAGATACATGATGAAATAAGAAACAGAAAACAAAAGGATCTTAGATCTTCTGGTTGGATGGCCCTTCGTCTTCCGGCTGACTTTTCTTTCCACCTTGACGAATCCATTCTTGGAGCTCTTCCTTCTCTTGCATAGCCTTGAAATACTTATCCCTCCAAGTCTTCCCTTCTTTTTCAACTTTTTCCAAAGCAGCTTTCAATTCTTCTACGAGAGTAGGTTTGGTGAGTCAGGCTCAAAACGAGTATAGAACATCTTCAACGATGCTTCTTTCACCCACGATAAGTAAGATTCTGAAATAGTAATGTCGTGGTAACCTAGGGCAGTTACTCCCCTCGTGTGGACATGACGCCAAGCATACACAATCCGAGCCCTGTAAGCGGGATTCTTCCCCTCTTAAATGTAGAAGCTTCTCAAAAAGTCTGGGTCTGGTTCATTCTCCATCGGGTGCCCCAACTGGCGACGAGCTAAAATAGGATTGTAGCTAATGCAACCATTAACGCTGATAAGTGGTACATTCGGGAAATCCCTACAGCTTTGAATAATGACAATCCCCCATACATAGGGTCATACCACTTAATATCTGAATGTTTGAGTAACAACAGCTTTTCTATCCATGAAAGCCCATTATGCTTATCCCAGAAGGCTGGAATTCTTGGCAAGTGCGAAATAAACCATTTGTGCAAGAGAACGGTGCAACACTCAATCTGACCGACTCCATAACGGTTCCTATGGTGGATGGAAAAGTACACATCAGCCAACAAGGTAGGTACAAGATTCTTGATTAAGAAAAGGTTGATTGCATTTGCATCTACAAAATCATTAGCAGTCGGGAACAGGAACAATCCGTAAATTAGTAAAACCAGGATGGCCTCAAAGGATACAGAATTCTTTGACACGGCATAGCTTTGAGCTTTTTCATACAGGAACATAGCTGGAAATCCATACAACCCTCCCTTAGCAATCATATGAGATCGTACTTCGTCCACCTCCAAATACGCGGCCTCTGCAACTGCTCTTTCATTAGGAGTCCCTTCTCTTCCAGAAAATGGTCTACGAGTGATGCCTACTCCCATCAGGGCGGAATATTCTTCCAAGGTTGGTAGCAACTGATAATCTGGAAATGTGAAACAGTGATAGATTGAATCATAGAACTGCACGAGTGCAGACAACATCTCTTCATATACTTGAACTTCTAGCAAAGACAACATATTCCCATACTTCTCTCTGAATGCCTCGGGGTTTTCTACTAAGCTTCCCAGTTTCTTCAAGTTCTCCAATTTTGGGCTTCGGAATACAATCTCTGGTTTCTTTCCAGAATCCATCCTATAATATCTGCAAAACAATCTTTAGTTCCTTGAATGATTTACTAATGAGAATGCGAATGCAAAGGTTTTATGGAACTCAGATTTTGTAAACATCAAACATCATTTCATTTCATTGATTTTCAAGTTTTGAATTACAAAATAGTACATCTTACAAAAAGTCCTAAACATAGAGCTAAAGATATCCTAACAAAAGTCCTCTCTTGGTTTGATCTTCTTGAGTTCTTCTTCTATCTGCGTCTTCTCAAGAATGAGCTTGTCCACCATTAACTTCCATGGAGTTGACTGATGGATGGAATAAAATAAATCTTCCTGCGCCTTCCTCTTCTTACAAGCAATCATTTCTTCATCCTTCAACTGAAGTTCTCTACGGAGTTCATTATTTTCTTCCACGGCCACTTGGTAATTGTATCTCCAAGCTACTTCAGTTTGTTGTGATTTTCTCAAAGCAATCTTCAACTTCTCCTCTTCAGACATAAAGATCAATGGGGGTTCCTCCTTTAAAACCATGGGTTCCTGCTGAGGATAAGGCATCTTCAGCTGAATAGCTCTCCTTCGGACCCATTGGAGATAAGGCTCGAGATAGATGCGATTAGGTTTCCCTAAGTCTTCCTTTCCTTTCTTATGCACATGACCCCAAGCTTTTAGGATCTCTTCTTTCAATTCTGAACTTCCCTTAAAGAAAATATTCTCCACATGAGCACTATTGGGTTTGTCCTTCAAAGGATATCCAAGCTGTCGGCGAGCGAGAACAGGGTTGTAACTGATTCCTCCATTTGTACCAAGAAGAGGCACGTTACCAAAACTTCCACAACTGTCAATGATCTTTATCCCATCGTAATTACGGTTGTACCAATCAATATCAGAGTGAGTGAGGGCCATAATCTTCTGAGACCACCAACCTTCCTTCCAAAAAGCATGAGCCTTAGGTAAGTGAGAAATAAACCACTTGTATAGTAAAGGGACACAGCAGGTAACCATTCCTCCTTTATGAAGATTCCTCAGATGAACAAAATAATAGGCATCAGCTAGTAAAGTAGGCACATGGTTTTTCTTCAAGAAAATCTTAATGGCGTTGAGATCCACAAAATTATCAAAACTTGGAAACAAGAAGATCCCATAAATGAGCAAGTCAAGAATAGCCTCGAATGCATCCATACTCAAATGATCGGCGTAGTACTGAGCTTTCCCAACCAAAAACTCTGCAGTTAAACCAAAAACTCCTCCCTTAGTAACCATATTTTTCTGAATATCAACCAATCCCAAACGTGTAGCTTTAGCAATTTCTTCCTCCTTAGGGTCCTTCTCCATGATTGGGAAAGGAGACTCATCAAGAATGGGTAACCCAACCAAGCAAGAATATTCCTCAAGTGTAGATACCAGTTGATAATCAGGAAAAGTAAAACAATGGTAGAGCGGATCGTAAAACAGGAGAAGTGTGGAGAGAAGTCCCAGATCCATCTTCTTCTTTACCCTCAACAATGACAATAAGTTCCCATACCTGCTCTTGAATCCTTCTGGATTTGTTATCAAAGTGCTCAACCTCTCTATGTCATCCAAGTTAGGACTTTTGTAAGTGTACTTCATAGTTTTCTTTTTTTCACTATCCATGATGATCCTAATGTTTACAAACAAAAGTCTGAGTTCCATGAAACTTTTATGATATGATGCTCATGAATGCATGAATGCACAAACACAAGTAAGCACAGATTCACATATACACATAGGTAAATAGGTGAAGGTTTAGGTTTGGAGAACATGAGCGTGGGGCCAAGGTCTACCCATCCCAAAGGTATGTACTAGGGCTTTTCAAAACTGTAGAACAAGGTTCTAAAATGGTTCCCAGAGTCATTAACCCATCTTTCGGATATTGTCAACTTCCCAAATAACTTGGTGGTCGATAATATTCTCAAGAGAGTCTCGTCCAAGTGTAGTATCGCGTATCAAATACTTCAGAATTACTCCCTCATAGTCACCACACTACGTCCTAACAAAGCCAAAGTGGGGAAACGGTAATCTAAAGGTCCTCAGTATCACGGGCTCCCATGTAGAAAGTAGCACTGTGTTCACGAATACTCGATCAACAATACTAACTCTCAGAAGGGCCTCTACTGAGCGGTGGTTTTCTCAAGTCAACTTGGTCGGGAATCAACTCCCTACAAGCCTTCTTGAATATACCACCATCCTATCATAAGTATGCTCAAACACGGGTATAGTGTTGTCTCACTACTCAAAGTTCCCAACATCCAAAAGAGCATAAATGTACATATTTACAAGTATTCACAAATAAGCAAGTAATCAAACAAGATAGGCTAAACCCTCAAAACAAAAGATTTTCCCCAGTGAAGTCGCCATTTCTGTTGCGGTGAAAATCAGATATCAAGCTATTAAATTAACTTGAATCTTAATTCTTTTACAACCGAACTTTAATTTATCCAAAGGAAAGGTCTAAAGAAAGAAAAACCCTTTTCGCGATGTAACGACAACGCTAAGAGATTCGGGGATCGGGGGTTGGTTATACCTAGGGAAGGTGTTAGCACCCTAAGCATTTGTAGTTCTCTACAGGAACCTTTTGTTTGTTTGTGTGCTAAGTTTGTGAATGTTTGCTTTGGACTTGGTAAAAGACGTCGCGTCTTCTGCCTACGTATCCTAACTAGGATAGAATCAGAGCAATCGTAGTTCACCTCACAAGGGATGAAGAACACTTGATTATGATCAAGGTTCAAGGGGGAACAAACATGACAATGTTTGTGTGGAGTTTGACAAAACTCCCTAATCTATGTTGTAACACTCAAAAGGGGAAGTAAGAAATCATGACAATGATTCTTACATAGAGTTGACAAACTCTATCCTAGGGTTCTAGTTGAAGAACACTCCTAGTACTGGTGGGTTTCTTAGACTTAAAGCAAAGTCTAATGGCTTCTACACTAAGGTTATGGTGACTTAACAAAGTCAAGAGAAAGGGTGAATGAGTTATCCATTATATGAGGATCAATGGAAAGACTTTTCCTTTGGAAGGAGGAAGGGGAGACAAATTGGATGAGAGCTAACAAGCTTCATCACTTGGGGAAAGAAGACATTAACATAGTAATAACATGATGAGGATAAAAGCAATGTGACAACCATCAAATGAACATGTTAAAGATAAACACAAGATATGCATTGATGACAATCAAAGCAGATGATCAAGCAGGAAATGTGACGACAGATCGAGCTTAAGTAATTTCCTCAGAGGAGGCAACATGAACATGGTAACAACCATAAATAAAATCCTAGCATGTTGACTAACAATTAAGGAGATGAATGTAAAAAAAATATCACAAACACATACTAGTATAATAGTCAAGAAATTCAACAGTATACGTGAAAACGATCATAAAATATACTCAACTTGCAAGTGGTCAAAAGGGATGAGAAATTACACAAACATGGAATTTAAAAATACATCATGAAAGTAGGCATAAAAATAGACACAATGCAAAATAATGGATGCAAAATGATAAATAATGAAGGAGATATGAATTTTTGAAGTTTGGTTGAAAAATGGCAAAAATTAACAAAAGGGTTGCCCTCCTCAGGGGTCGAACCCAGGTTCAGCTGGTACAAGGCGCTTAGGTGACAAGGTGATTACCACTGGGGTAGATATACATCCGTTTGTAAATGCCACCCCATTAAAATATATGGGTAAGTTTCAAGGCAGGCTGGGCAAGTCAAGAACACTCAAAACCAGTTTTGCATTTTGGATGTAACTTCCTCAATTCTTGATGGATTTTTGCAAAGTTTTAGTCTAAATTGTGTAGAATTTCACAAGGAATATGATGGTGGCATTAGTTTTTTGAAATTCCTTCCCCAACTCAAAACCCGATAGCACTTGCTTTGGAGATGTTTGAAGTGCATTTTGAAATGTAGATCATGCCACAGTCAGTTTTAACTCAATGCAATCATACACACACACCATAAAAATGATAATGAATGATTCTGACACCTAGATTGAGTTCAAATCAAATTGTAATAAAAATGGACTGTCAAGTTGCAAACATGTGTTTGTGAGATACATGATGATGTGCAGATCCAATTCCAGCTAGTTTTACACCATTCCAATCATATACACACACCATATAAATGCTCATGAGAGAATCCAAACACAAATTCAGGTTGAAAACAAGATGTTATGAGAAATAGTGCTCAAGTTGCAGATGTCATGAACATGATGCATAATGGTGTTCAGTTTTAATTTCATGCACATACAAGTCAAGTAAGTCATGTACACAAGTCACATACATACTACTGAATGAATTTCAGCACCAAGAATAGTTCAAAAATGGTATGTGGTGAAAAGTGGTATTCTAGTGCAAAGTTTGACATGTGTGATGCATCAAAGAGTACAGTTCAGGTTTTATGCATATTTACACCAAGTGAATCACATATACATCTTGAAAATATGTTAACAAATGAAATCAACCAGAAGAAATGGTTCAAAACAGACTATAGCAAAAAATGACATTTAAGTTGCCCTTTGGTATTAGGATGATGCAGTAGGATGTTCAAAACCAGATTCAAGCACATTTTGATTATATGAATCACATACACATCTCTCATATATATATATATATATATATATATATATATATATATATATATATATATATATATATATATATATATATATATATATATATATATATATATATATATATATATATATATATATATATATATATATATATATATATATATATATATATATATATATATATATATATAGATAAAAACAAGTGAGTTGAGCAAGAAAACTGGTTCAAAACAGCTTGGCACAAAAAATGACTTTCAAATTGCATTTTGGTGTTGATGAAACACATGAAAGAACTCAGTTCAAGTTTAAAGCTTGATTAAATCAAATAGAACACACACACACACACATCACCTACATGCTATTGAGTGAATTCAAACACAATTTGAGGCCAACAACAGACTGTCATGAAAAAGGAGGGTTAAGTTGCAATTTTGGCATAAATGAGCAGGCTGTCATATCAGAAAATTGGCATAGCAATCAAAATGAGGTTTGGTTCAAACACCTACACCCTAATCATGTTATCTAGTGGTCCCATGCTCATGATCTAACCTAAAACAGCTCAAACAGAATGCATGTAGGGTGTGTGTGCAACTGTGAATACCAAAAGCTGTTTGACAGCAAAAAAATGAGGCAAGTTCAAATAAGAGGTCAGAACCAAATAGCATCAAGTCATTCAGTCAGTACATACATGTTGCAAGCATAAAAATGGATGAGATTGAACTTAAAGTTTTAGGCTTATTGCAGTCAGAGCAGAATTTGGGCATGGTCATGGTATCCTTTGTATTTTTTGATGTGAAAAGTAGAGAATAAGTGGAAGCAAGTCATACCAATCCCATACACACCATAAACATGAAATTAATCATGATCCAATTCATAAATCAAGCACATTGCAACATGGGTTGTTTTTGAAAATGCAACAGTTTTTGGGTCAAAGGGTAACAACATGTGTGTTTTTCAAATGAAGGCAACTCATACCAAAATACTGATGTGCACACATTACAAACATGTTAAGTGATGATTTTATATCAAGATTCAAGCACACTTCTTCCAAAACCAGAACTGGTGTATAAATGGCATATTAATGCAAAATGATACACTTTGAATATGAGAAGCCTCAATATGCAGAAACAAATCAAACCAATCATCCATACACATTATAAACATGAAATTAAGTATGTTCATATTCAAAAATCAAGCATAAACACATTAAGGTAAAGTTTGGCATATTAACACAAAGACAATAGCAAAGCAAGCTTTATGTAAAAACCTCAAAATTATCCTTATGGTATAATGGTGAATGAGATGAATTCAAAGCACATACCTCTTGTAGACAACTTCAAGCAAGCAAAAGGAACAAGAAAACCAGAGAATCTTCAATCACCTCCTTGCTTTGAACCTTTCTTCCTTTTGAAGCAAAATACCAACCTTGTGACAGTTTGAGAAATAGACCTCACCAATGATCCTCAATGCTTTGGACAGTTGAGATATGATATTTATGAGGTGTTTGAATGGTTAGAACATCAAGAGAATGCTTAGAACAAGTTTTGATTGATTTTGTGCATTGTGGTCAAAGTAACTTGGTATGGAAGTTGACTTTTGAGAGAATGAGCTTTTTGAGTGGTTCAATGGTTGGAACACCTTCTATATCATATTTATGGGTTGTGGGGATGATGTTTGGTGAGTTTGAGTGTGGAGAAATGGTTTTGGCAGCTGGACTGTCAAGACAGATTTTTCATGGTTTTGGTGGATTTGTGATTTTGAGAATTTGGATCAAAGAGTGAAAGAGTGAGAGCTTGCAACTTCTCTGGGTTTTTAGAGGGATTCTTGTCTGTTGAATGAGGTGTAGATGTCCTCTATTTATAGGGAAAGCATGGGTATGGGCAGATTTGAAGATTTCCCTCCTAAGAGGGAAAAGTTGCTTTTTGGATCCAACCTTCCAAGGGAGGCTTTCTTGGCTTTGAGGTAAGCTTGAAGTCAAGTGTTATGATGAGTTTAGTGTGCCTAAAGTCCGGCTAAAGAGTGTAGGTTGATGGCTGTTTGCAGAACTTTACTTTCCACCTCTTGCTTGTTTATAATATTTTAATGCAACTTGCAAGGCAACTTGCAAACCAACTTGTCAAAGCTTCCAATTTCAATTCTCTGCATAATTTTCCATATTTCAATGCTTCAAAACATCCAAATATCAGAAATAATAAGATTCAAAGGCTGAGAAATGATCCAAGTGATCAAAGGATGAACTTATGAAAAAGCACCAATGTGGGACTCAAGAATGAAAACACCATCTTGCCAAATCCATAACTCTCAGCTCACAAATGCTATTGAGATGTTCTAGCACTTTTTAAAAAGCCCAAAAATAGCTCTAAAACATTCATGTTCTCATCAGTTTCAAATTCTCAAAGGAACTTGGCCAAAAAACCTCTCAAAGTTGCTAAAAAATGAGCTTAAAAGTAAAATTTTTCTAAGTCCTTTTCCCTTCTTAAAATGAATTTGATCATAACTCCAAATCTATGCATTTTATGATCATGGACCACTTAGGGACTTTTGTAGGATTTGTCAAGAGCTTCCCAATGAGCTTTGAACCACTTCATTTGGATGTGTGGTTAAGGAGTTATGGTTTAGCCCCTTTCAAAACCCTAATTTCCCGATTTTTCGATTACTTCCTCATCCTTGATCCAATGGTCATGAAAATTTATAGGAAAGTGCAATATGACATAAGGATCATTTTTTATTCACACTTTGAAGTCCAATTCCTTAAATATGAAGAGTTGACTTTTCGGTCAACCGTACGATCGAACGGTGACTACCGAGTCGCTTGTTGACACTCTGGACCTCCTAAGACTTTGAAACTTCTTGAATGAACTTTATTAAGCTATATGACCTTCATGGACCATGATCCCATCATTAAAACACCTTCCAACACCAAAGTCAAACTACAGTTGACTTTTACTAGTCAAAAAACCCTAATCGGGTGCCCTGTACTGCACTGTTCTTGATTCTGGAGGGACAAATTCAAATTGGATTCTCAATTGACATCATATGATACCCTTGATCTTGTTTCATGATTGAATTCAGCCTAAAACATTGATTGATCACAAACCCTGAAGCTTCGATTTGACTGTACTAAACCCTGATTCATCTGTAACTTGACAAAGACAAACTTGCACTGGGTTAAGATTAGATAATTCATGAGTATGCTCCTAAAATGATAATGAGAATCTAAGGGGTCAAAATTCGGGGTGCAACATTATGCTTCTGTGAATGTTATGTTTTTCCATCAGAATCTATCTTATGATTTATTATTTTCCTCTGTTATTTTTTTTCTATCTTAAAGTTTTTTTCTTAATCAGATAATTCTTTTTGATATGACAAAAAAGGGGAGAAAATGGTAATTTTGATGATTCACATAAACAGATACCAAAAGGCAACTCATACATGATATATTTTATCTAATCATATTTTTTAGTGTTTTCAGAGCTAATAATTCTCATCTGACAAAATTCTAAGAATTAACTCTGAACCAAAGTCTGAGAATCTACAAGTATGCTCTGACGCTGAAAAGAATACAAGAGCTGAAAGGGAAGTATTTGTTATTTCCAAAAGTATTCATTTCAGGGGGAGATTAATATTCTCAGGGGGAGTAATATTTTTTTCTGTTTTAAACAAAATTTCCCATAGTTTTTGTCATCATCAAAAAGGGGGAGATTGTTAGAACACAGATTGGTGTTTAATATATCTCATTGTTTTGATGATAACATTAATGAAATTTTGTATAAAATAAATATATACTCTAATTCTGTTCAAGTGTTTATTTGTTTCAGATATCAAAATTAATATTATTCTGGAAGCAAGAACGCCTCTGAACACCACAGAACGATAAAGCTCTGAGCATCAGAAGCAATACATCAGAAGACTCTGATCTGCTACAGTGACTCTGAGCGAAGCTAAGAAGAATTTGAGCAAAGCTACATATATAAAGTTGCAGAAGACTCTAAGCATAAAGGCATATGTAAAGAATCATAAGACTCTGAAAATACTCAACGCTGCAAGTACAAAGGCTCTGATAAGCAAGTCTGCTCTAATAAAGAATTTCACGCTTAAGGCACTTTGCTGCAAACTCTGATAAAGTAACTCTGATGTGAAGAACTAGGAACATCATCAGAGGATCTGATGCAAGACGTTCCAAAGTTGTTGAAGAAGATGTTGTTCAAATAAAGATCCATTGGAAAAGTCATTTGTGCTTGACACAGAAATTCAGACAAAAAGGATTTGTCTGAACATTCCCCTTCTGAGAAAGGAAAAGTTAATAGAAGACAAAAAGCAACAGAATGCTCAACATTTCACAGTCTTTGAGAAATGGACTTCTAATACTATAAAAGCAAGTCTCAGCATCACTTCAATGTTGACGGAATTATTGACAAATTATCCAACAAGCAAATCATTCAAACATTCTTCAGCTGAATACTTTTCATATTCGTTCTTAAACTTGTGTAAAAATCACTGTTGTGATATAGCTTTTTAGAAGCAACTCTAAACACATTGTTAGTTTATCTTTTGTAAAAGATTCCTTAAGAGACCAAGTGTGATCAGATTTCTTGAGAAGACTAAGACAGTTGTCTTAGTGGTTAACACTGTAATCAAGTTTAATTTAGTGAATTAAGTCCTTGTTGAGAAAGGCAAATCACCTGGGTAGGGTGGACTGGAGTAATTTGAGTTCAAACGAACCAGGATAAAAATACCTTGTTATTTTTCTATCATCCTAATTGTTTTAAAACCCTCATTCAAACCCCCCCCCTTTCTAAGTGTTTTTCCTACTTCAACTCTAGCTTCCTTGTACAATACACTATTGTTGCACCCTAAAATTTGACCAACCGGTTCCCGCTCCTGATTTACGTTTCGGCTCATTTTTGCATTCGCATTCGCATACCACGTGCAATACATTTTTTTAATCCTACAGATGATGTCAAAATTGCAGCCTGGTTTCCACCTATAGGACGTCTCAGACCGGTTCGGGTAATCGGAGTTTATTTCGGGAAATTGTGCGCTTCTCGGTGTTTTCAGCTTACATGGTGGTTTTTTGGGATATTCTGATGCCCGAGGTTTACCGTTTATTCCAGTCTGGTCTCGCGTTCCTTTTATCGGAGTTGTTCGCTTTAATAGCAATTTTAGAATTTTATAGAATTTTCTAAGCATTTATTGGGTTTTATTAGCATTTTAATATAATAGTGTTAATATAGAATTTAAATAGATCCTTTTAATATTTTTAATAGATTTTTATCATTTTTAGAATATATTAGATATTAAATAGTTTTAATCATTTTTTTTAGAATATGTTAGATTTCTCTAGAATATTAAATAAATAGAATGTATTTCCTTTTAATAGGTAATAGGATTGATAGAAATTAATAGTTTTTAAAATTTTTAGAACATTATTTGAATAGGTTTTAATATAGATTTTATATATAGATTTTATTTTTTAATATAGGTTTTTATAGTTTTCTTAAATGATAGATAGATCTTTTTAGAGTTAACTAGGATATTAATTGGTTTTAATTAGATTTAATTAGTTTTATCCTAATTAGGTCATTAATCCATTAGCATTTTCATTTTTCATTAGCATTTAACTTGGTTTAGTCTTTAATCATTCATCTAATAGTTCTTAATCCACTCATCACGTTAATTCAGCAATTAACATTTTGTTTCAGTCCACTAATCACGTTTTGTGTCATATTAATGCGTCTAATAGTCAGTTAATCCATAATCATACATTAGTCCAGGTATTGGTTTAGTGGGCCAGTCATTATCCAAGTCCAGTCAAAGCCCAAGTGCCACTTGTCCTATAAAAGGGGCCCCACGCGTCCCTCTCTTTCGTTCCCCCCATCCTGCCACGTCTCACACCCACTCACTCTCTCTCTGCCAACACGCAAGCCACGTGTTGCACCCTCCCTGTTCCCCTCTCACACGCGTCCTACTCTCAACTTTTCCCGTGACAGCTGCATTCCACTAGCAACCCCTCGTCGGAGTACATGCAGCCACCGCCGTCCCCGCCACAACTAACCGCCGGAGTCTGGTAAACTCGCCGGAAACTGGAAAAATTCCTAGAATTCATCGCTTCTTTCGATCTTCATCTTTCTCCTCTGATCAACACATCATCAGAGATCATCTAACATCATCATCCTCATCGTTCTTCAGAATTCGTGAATATCACCGGTGATTCCCCAGAAACTTGAAGATCATCATCGATCTTCATAGAACATGCAGCAACCGTTCATCACCTTCACGCCTTTTCCCAGAAAACTTGAAGAACGTTCATCAGGTTCATCCGTTTCCAGATTTCTCCAAGAACAAGCGTCCAGATCGTCTCATCCTCAAGTTCTTCACCAAGATCGTCCAGGAGCTACGTGCGATTTTCCAGATTTGTTCATCATTCATCAGTTCCGCCATGAACATCCATCAAGATCTCCGTCGATGTTCTTTGTGACTTTTCCAGATCGTCTGCGAGCTTCAAGATCTTCAATCACCAGATTCAAACACTCATACAAACTTTCGCTTCGATCCTCATCAACATTCCAAATCTTCATCCTCCAGTTCTTCTTGCTTCATCTCCAGGTACATGTTCACAAAGCTCATTGCATGTTGATTTTGATAGCTTAGTTTGTGTTGTGGACTGCTAGGGTTTGAAGGTTGTTAATGCGTGTGAAGATGTTGTTTTGTTTTCGTTCGTCCGGTGGGCATGGGAAGATTCAGAGAGTTTGTTGTGGTCTGATTGATTTCGTTGAGAGTTTGTGTGAGAGATTTGAGGTGCGTGTTGAGAGTTCTTGAGAGATTGTGTTTAGGGATGTTGAGAAGAGGGTGAGAGGTTCAGTGGGAGAGCGTTAGTGAGTTGAGAGTGGCGCAGGGTTTCGAACGGTGAACAGTGACAGAGGAATTAGAGATGATGATAGTTTTGTCTGCTAGGGTTAGGGTTTTGGGGGATTGGGCTGGGCCCAAAGGGTCATTGCTGAAACACCATTTCTCTTTTTTTTCCTCTCGTACCCCCCTTGTTTGTGTGGAAAATGCTGGGAAAAAAAACGGTGACTGGGCCTTTGCAACAAGTGCTGATCGCACCCCCCTCTTGGCCCAATCTTGAGAAGCAACTAGGGCGTTTTGCTATCGCCACCCCCTGGTTTTATTTTCTTTTTTAAATTTCTTTGTTTTATCCATGTTAGAAAATAATTCATAAAAAATAGTAGGATTATCCAATTAATTCCCTTCTTTTTTCTATAGATTCATAATTCAATTAGGATTTTATGGTGCAAAAATATTAATTTGATCATGCATTTTCATTTTTATTGCATTTTTTGCATTTTAATTGGTTTTGAATATTGATTTGTGATGTGTCTGCCTTGCTGATTTTATTTCTCTCACTTGGTATTGAATTTTGCTTTAGTTTTTTAGTATGTTGTACTAGACTGATGCATGCTCCCCATAGCTTTTTCGTAGATTTTTTAGAAATTGATTGATGTTGTTTTAGGGTTAGAGAGTAGAGACCTCATAACTTGCTGGTTAACCCTTGACCATTCACATTTTAGGGATTGTTTAGTAGCCTTAGAAGTTGACTTAGGCTTTGAGATTTGATCTTGGGATCATAGAGACATGTAGGTTTCCCCTAGATTTTTGGTGGATTTTTTAGAAGTTGTTTTGCTATTTTTGCTTGAGCTTGAGAATAGGAGAAGTCTTGAGGGCTTCTGACTTTGAAGTTCAACTGTGGTTGAACTTTAGAGATAGTTTCTTTTGGTTTGAGGGTCTGTGGTTTCTTCTGGAAGATGGAGGCTGGATGAAGACTTGATGGAGCTTGCAAGGATGCATGGATTGAAGACCTAGTCTAGGAGCTTGCTCTCTTTCTGTGAGGTTCGAGATCCTGAAGTTTGAGGGAAATTCATGGTACTTTCCTGAGGAAGGCACTATGGATGTCTTTCATTCTTTCTTCTCACCTCTTTCTTAAGTATCCAATGATGTTGGAGCCTTCATGTGAGTTTAGTTTCTCCTGAGGAGGAATGTAAACCGTTCACAGTTGTTGAGCCACATGGGATATGATTCCTAAGTGGAAGCCCCCTAGTATTTTCCAGAGGAATGCACTATGGGTCTTTTCACTTAGTTCCCTTAGTTCATGTAGGATTGCTTAAGTATCCAATGATGTTGGAGCCTTCATGTGAGTTTAGTTTCTCCTGAGGAGGAATGTAAACCGTTCACAGTTGTTGAGCCACATGGGATATGATTCCTAAGTGGAAGCCCCCTAGTATTTTCCAGAGGAAGGCACTATGGGTCTGTTCACTTAGTTCCCTTAGTTCAGGTAGGATTTCTTAACTATCCAATGATGTTGGAGCCTTCATGTGAGTTTAGTTTCTCCTGAGGAGGAATGTAAACCGTTCACAGTTGTTGAGCCACATGGGATATGATTCCTAAGTGGAAGCCTCCTAGTACTTTCCTGAGGAAGGCACTATAGGTCTGTTCACTTAGCTCCCTTTCTTTGGTAAGCTTGTCTTGAAGCTTGAAGAATGGGATTGATTTCTCCCTTTAGGGTTTTGCTTAGGGTAGATTAGGGTTTTGTTTTGGGGTTGTTTAGGGTCCTGCTCAGGGGTAGTTTCTTGCTTTTGGATAGGAGTTTGCCAGGCTGGGTAGCCTTCTCTTTGTGTTGATTGACTTGTGTGGTGCTGTGATGCATTAGACTTAGGGGTTCATATAGATATTTCTGAGATAGGTGCATCTTAGAAATAAGCCCGCTTGTGTGCATGAGAAGTTGAGGTGGTCCTCCTTCTGCTTGATTGTTATTGAGTGGCTTTGCTTGTTGGTATTTGGTAGAGCTGAGCTCCCTTGCCTCTGTGGTGTGTGGCCTTTGTGCCTTGCTTGTTTGGTTGTTGCATTCATGCATATTTCCAGTATTTCTTTACTTTGCAGTGATTCCTGTTTGCTGTTTAGTTCTGTTGCCATGATCCCCTAGGAGCTCTAACTTTTCTGCTGTGGAGGAGTTATGATAGACATTAGGTTGGTTAACCAGGCATGATAACATTAGGTAGATTCCCCTTTTCAACCATAGTTTTAGGGTGTCTCTTTCCTTTCTCAAAACAACAGAAAAACACTTAATAAAGGATAAAACAAAAGTGAATTCATTTCTTCCGTCAAAAGATTTGAACAAACATCAAAACCTTTTGTCCTCCTGGACTGTGAAAACCCTTGGTTAAGGTGCATTTTCCCATAAAAAACACTCGAACAACTTGTGTCGTGCGTAGCCCGAACTACGTTTGCTCTGATCTTCCATGCCGTGTGGAAGTACGTAGGCACAGGACGCGACGTCCTGGCGAGCAACCTTCCCCCCGTCTAGACGTAGGTAGTCGAACTACGTTGACTCTGACTTTCCCATTGCACGAGGGAGTACGTAGGCCCAGAACAGCGTATGTTCTGTCGAGTCATGTCCTTTTCTTTTCTTTTCAGACTGACCACTAGCGTAGATAGATGAACACACCCTTTTCCTTATAAACGCCAAGCGTGGATCCCGTCGAGTACGACGGACGCGAGGGGTGCTAATACCTTCCCCTTGCGTAACCGACTCCCGAACCCGGACAATGGTTGCGATGACCTTGTCTTACCTTTTTTCGTCAGGTTTCTCCGATCGTTTCCTTTCCCGCTCTGAGGGATAAATAACGAAAGGTGGCGACTCTTCTGTCAAGCCGGCGCCGATTTTCGCAGTAGCGACAGCTGGCGACTCTGCTGGGGACTATGTAGCATCTAGGGACTTTTCCCATCCCTTATGCTGGGACCGTTTCCCATCCCCTACGCGAGTCAATCCTAGCGCTTGGGTGTTTTTCTGTTGGGTGTTGTACATATGTGCTTTACTTTTCTGCACCTTTACCTTTCCGCATTTACTTTCAGCACTATATTATTGTGATTATTGTTGTGGGAGAGGGAAGTTACTATGAGTGAGAAGCCGGACCTGGGCTTGAGTATGCACCTAGACATAGTTGTGGAGAGTAGTAGACGAACCTGTTTGCTGAGCAGACACAGTTCCCTACGAAATCTGCGCTCAGACGAGGTTCTCTCCGAGGTGCTCCTTTCCGATCCTGAGGATCTGAGGGGAGTCCAGACGTGAGGATTGTCGACTCTGGGGACCGATCAATTGGAAGTCGGCTAAGTGAGGCCTCTTCATGACTTGATGATGCCACTCCTTCTGGGAATCGTATCGTCACTCATGAAAGTCCGTGATGCTGATGACCGCATAGGATGCCGTACCTTTGTCCGTGGATTAGGTCCATACCTGTGAGAGGGATTGGGTTATTACAGGAAAACTGGCCTTCAGAAACTGTGATTCAGTATTGATCAGATGGTTTTCTTGGCTCGTTAACAGGTGTGTTGTGTGGATCAGATGGATTTCTTGTCTGAGGTTGATACTATTATCAGATGGTTTTCTCGTCAGAGACAGAGGTTCAGATGGATTTCTTACCAGGGTATTGGTACTTTGGGTGTCGGATGATAGTCAGTGTCATGAGGTTCTGGTGACCGTGGTGGTTTTCTGTTCTTGACATCACAGAGATGTTCCTCTTCAGGATACAGCATGGCCTCTGTGTTTACTGATTGCATCATTTATCATATTGCATTATTGCATTACCATTTGCATCCAACTAACGTGTGTGTATTGCAGGTACATATTTTCCCTCCCTGTTCCGGTGGTTGTTTCCTAGCAGACATGGAAGCCATGAAGAGAGTGTTACCCTACAGATTCCCGTCTCCAGATATCAGTCTGTTGTAAGAGTTAATTACTATTGCTGGGAAGAAGGTGATGGGAGATTTCAGGAAGACATATGGGAGGATCCTAACTTATGTTTACCAGCCCTCGGCTTATGAGATCAGCGGTGTTTACACCCTATTGCAGTTTTATGATGCTGAGCTCAGGTGTTTCGTATTTCCTGATTTTGTCTTGGCTCCTACCCTGGAGGAGTATTCTGCACTCTTGGATATACCGATTCGCGAGCAGATGCCTTTCTATCACACGGACGCTAAGCCTAATCTGGCTAAGCTTTCTGCTATTCTGTACTTAGGAGAGTTTGAGCTGACAGGGAAGATGATTAGGAAAGGAGATGTGTGGGGATTTCCGTTGGTTGTTTTGGTAGAGAAGGCTCGGGAGTATGCTAAGAAGGGTGGCTGGGTTGTTTTTGATGCCATCCTTGATGTGTGTGTTTATGGCATTGTATTGTATCCAAACCAACCTGATTTTGTTGACGCGGATGCTTTCTATATTCTGGCTGCAAAGAACCCAGTTCCTACCTTGCTGGGAGATATCCACCATTCTACTCACTACAAAAATGAAAAACGGCGAGGAAAGAATGTCTCTTGCTGTGTACCTCTACTGTGCAGGTGGTTTACTAGTCATATGCCGAAGTCAGGGCCTTTCGTCACTTCTATTGATTCTTTAGGATGGCCTGAGCGCTTGATGGGGTTGACTTCTGAGAGTGTGGTATGGGTTAATGAGGAGGTGTTAGGAGTTGAGGTCATATACAGATGCGAAGGATTCCCTAATGTTCCTTTGATAGGAAGGAGATGGTGTGTCAATTACAACCCTTCCTTATTAATCAGGCAGTTTGGATATGCACCTCAGGAAGCGCCGAAGCCCGAGGAGATACAGGAATCTCTGTATCTTACTGGGGCAATAGAGGAAGAGATGTTGATCAAGCTTGAGAAAGCATGGAAGAACCTGCATAAGAGAGGAAAGTCTTCATTTAGCAAAGGGGGTACTCGAGTTCTTGGTCCGTATGTGGAATGGATTCGTGAACGAGCTACGAAATTCCTTATGCCTTATCCTGCAGTTCAGCCATTATATCCTTCTCCGGTGGAGGAGCCCACCACCATAGACATACAGGTATACAAGCAGCTGATGGCAGAGAAAGAAGAGTTAGCAAAAGCTAAAGAAGCTTTAGAGAAAGAGAATGCCCAGCTTCGTCATGAAAAGATTGAAACAGGATATTCTTCCAAGCAACAGGCTGAAACTTTGAAACATCTGAAGACTACTTTATTGGAACTGACTGAAACCAAGAAGCGTCTGGAGTTAGATGTAAACTCAATTAGCAGTGTATTGGCTACTAAGAAACAAGAGCTGGAAAGGGCCTACACGAAGTTAGCTAAATTCAGAGAGCATTGGGACCTTACTATGGCCAAACGCAAAGAACGGGAAGAAGAGCTAAAGATACAGGTTGCTCAGTTGGGAGAACAGGTTAAAGTGAAGACTGAGGAGCTTGAAGAAGAAGCATGTCGTCGATACGAGGCCGAACGCAAACTGATCAATGCCATGAAGAATCTCGAAGATTGTCAGCGCAGAGCAGACACCAAGAGGCCCAAACCTAAGGATGGTGCCCAGGATAAGGCTTGGGAAGATTTTGTCAGAGATATCCAAGGAACGGTCAAGAAAAGGGATCAGTTGATAGAAGGCTTGATTTATCGACCGGATTACCCAGAGACGAAGAAGCTGTTCGAGAATTTCTGCGATCGTACCCGCACGTGACTTCTTTCTTGTATTCTATGTGTTGAGATCACCGCCAGACATGTTGGTTGGGATCCTCCTTTATCATATCAGTTGTATGGAACATAGTTGTGTAACGCCTTGACGAGACTGTTATTCCAATAAATATATGAGGGTTTTTCTAAATATTGTCTTTATGGTTTCTCTTGTCTTGCTACCTTGACACTGGAATTGGAGGGGAAATATCCCCAACGCACACATGCACGTTAGCATTTTTGCATTGTTGTTTGCATAAATCACATTGCATTACAGGTTTGTGATCCATGTTCCTTATCATTCTTCATCCATACGTCCAGGTATTTTCAGGATTGCAGAAAAGCGGGTCCACCGTTACTCTACCAGAACTAATCACAAGAAGATCATGGACAACGTGCAGAGTGAAATGCAAGAAATGCGTGACAGGATGGACATGCTCATGCAAACCATGGAGACCATCGCCAAAGGACAAGAGCAGCTGCAGACTCTGGTTCAACCGTTGGTCGCACGGGCTGAAAACAACGGGACACCGCATGGTGAAAATATTGCTGCTTCTCCCTGAATTGAGAATCGTCAAAGTGCTGATGCTATTCCCGTAACCGGTTTGAATGCTGGAGAAACTGGTCCTGCAGGCGGAGGTGGGAACGCCGGTAATGTGAATGCCAATGCAGATACTGCTGGAGTATTTGTGGGTAATGTCAACCAGGGTTTCAATGGGGGGCGCTGAGAATGTCGGTATGAATGGAAATAATGGTAACCAGGGCTTCAATGGTGTGAACATGGGGTATGGCAACACTGCTGGCACCAAGGCTTGGTTTGGTGACTATGGTTATGGTAATCTTGGATATGGAACTGGTGCGTACAACGCTCAAGAGATGGGCAATCTGAGGTACGACCCCAGGTACTTCCAAACGGGTCAGGGCCGTGATGCAGATTATGTTGGATACAATGTAGTACCTCGTTGGGAGGATCGTCAGGAGGATGTGTTCTCTGGTCAGAATGAGGGTTATGAAAGAGCTAGGGATGACAACCATCAGATGAGATTGCTAGAAGAGAAAGTGAACGGATTAGCCAGCCAGAATGCTCTTGGGCTGGATATGTCAAATATGGGGCTGGTCCCAGGGCTGAGGGTCCCGCTTAAATTCAAAGTGCCGTCATTTGATAATTACAAAGGGGATACATGCCCTAGGGTGCATGTGCCCGCGTTTTACAGGCGTATGTCCGCGTATTCTGAGGATGAAAAGATGCTGATGCACTTCTTCCAGGATAGCCTGTCAGGGCCATCGCTGGAGTGGTACATGAGCTTGGAGCCTACTCAGATCAGGAGTTGGAAAGAGCTGGCAGAGGCTTTTGTTCGACATTATCAATATAATAGTGATCTCGCCCCTAACCGAGTCCAGCTGCAGAGCATGTCTCAAAAGTCTAGCGAGAGCTTTAAGGAATACGCCCAGAGATGGCGAGATCTGGCTGCTAGGGTACACCCTCCGATGGTGGAGCGCGAAATGATGGACATGTTAATAGGAACTTTCTCTGGAATGTACTATGACTGGTTGCTCAATTTTTCGATGAGTACCTTCTCTGAGTTGATCTTGATGGGGGAGCGCATTGAAAACGGAGTGAAGATGGGTAAAATTCAAGCGGGTGAGTCCAGTTCCACAGGAGGTAATAAGAAGACGTTTGGCGGCAAAAGGCAGGGTGATACCAACGCTGTATACAATGCTCGACGGAGAAATAGAGGTCAGAACTGGCAGCAGCAGTCGCAGGTTGCAAGTGTAACCATTCCAGGGCCTTCTCAGCAGCAGAGACAACAACCACAGCAGCAGGCTCAACAGCAGCCAAATAATAATTAGCGCAGATTTCAGAACCCGCGACCGAGGAGAGTATTCGAGGTACCGCCGGTATCATATGCAGAACTTCTTCAAGCTTTGTTGAAATTGCAGCTAGTCGAGAAGAGGACCTTAGCACCATCAACCGGCCAGCCACCAGTCGGGTATGATATTAATGAGCATTGTGACTTCCATTCGGGTGCACCAGGGCACAATATTGAAAATTGCCTAGCTTTCAAGCATAAAGTACAGGATTTGCTTGATCGTACGACTATTAACTTCGGGAAGGACGGTCCCAATATCACGCAACAGCCAATGCCCAAGCATGGTGGGGCTGGGGCCAATGCAATCCTGACAAATGATGAGTTGGACTTGGTTTCGGAAGTGAGCAAGCTGAAAACCTCTTTGAGTTACGTAAAGCAGCGCTTATTGAAAGGAGGTGTCTATCCCGGATGCAGTGAAGAGTGTGCTGACTGTTTGGTCCAACTTGAGGGCTGTGAGAAGTTGAAAAGGGGAGTTCAAGGTTTGATTGATGAAGGGATCCTGCAGTTTGACAGGTCTGCGGGGCGAGAGAAGTCTGTTGAGACAGAATCTGAAAAAGAGCGCAGTGAGATTGCTACGATCACCATTCCGTTCAAATCAGTGACGATTTCGGCATCATCGAAAAGGCCGACCATTACTATTACCAAGGCTAAACCAATCCCTTATTAGAGCACAAAGGCAATCCCGTGGAGCTACGGTGCTGAAGTGTATTGCAATGGGGAAAAGATTGACTTGAATGATCCGTCAGCGGGATTCGTAGATAACATAGTGGGAGCGGGTGGTATAACCTGGAGCGGGAGAATTTTCACTTCACCTGAGGTCGAGGCAGAGAGGCTCGCCAGGGGTAAGAACAAGGTTGTTGAGGGGGAACCTTCGGGGAGTAAGGAGAAAGAACCGATAACCAAAGAGGTGGAAGAATTCATGAGATTGATTCGCAAAAGTGACTACAAGATCGTAGATCACCTGCAGCAGACCCCGTCAAAGATCTCCATATTATCGCTGTTGTTGTGTTCTGAGGCGCATAGAAATGCCCTGTTGAAGGTACTGGAGACATCCTTCGTGCCGCAAGAAATTTCAGTCAATCAGCTGGAGAGAGTTATGGCACATGTTAATGCTGGGCATGGTTTGGGATTCACGGATTTTGACCTAACGCCTAGAGGGCGTGATCACAATAATGCCTTGCACATCTCTATCGAATGCCGGGGCACTATTTTATCCCATGTGCTGGTAGACACTGGGTCCTCGTTGAATGTGTTACCAAAGAAAGCCCTGTTGAAATTGGATACTGTCGCTTGCGCGAAAATAAGGTGCCGGCATGACAGAAGAGTCGCCACCTTTCGTTATTTATCCCTCAGAGCGGGAAAGGAAACGATCGGAAAAACCTGACGAATAAGGGTAAGACAAGGTCATCGCAACCATTGTCTGGGTTCGGGAGTCGGTTACGCAAGGGGAAGGTATTAGCACCCCTCACGTCCGTCGTACTCGACGGGATCCTCGCTTGTTTGTTTACTTGGACGGGTTGGTTATAATCTATCTACCTATCAAGGCTGGCTGAAAAAGAAAAGAAAAATGACTCGGCAAAGCGTCGCGCTTTATGCCTACGTATTCTCATCAGAGAATGAGAAATCAGAGTCAACGTAGTTCGGCTAACTACGGGTGAAGGTTGGGGAAGGTTGCTCGCTAGGATGTCGCATCCTATGCCTACGTACTTTCATCTGGTATGAAAGATCAGAGCAAACGTAGTTCGGGAAACTACGGGTTATCTCCTAAAAGAAGTGTTTTTTATTGTTTGCGATCTCAACCGCACTAGAGACTATGACCTGAGAGTGAATGCGTCGCATGTCACCCAAAGGGTACCATACTAAACATCCATCCTCAGATAGCTTAAGGCTCGTAACGTACGAAAGAAATCATTCATGATTACTGTATCTTAAACTGCTTCGAGACGAGAAGAGAACAGGCCCAACTAGGAGGGAGACTATCAAGTCCTACTGTTATCATGCCATGGATTCATCCTATGGTTGAGGTTTGAACAGGGAACTCCTAGATGTTGTCATGCATAGGTTTCAACCTAAAAGTCTATCATCAAATCCTCATCCGAGGAAATGAGAGTCCTAAGGGATCATGTCAATGATACACCAAAACAGACAAAAGCATCAGCTTTAACAGTAAAATGCATGCAATGCAAGTGAGGGAGGAAATGTGTGTGGGGCTTCAGCCTCCACAAGCTCGTCTCAACCTCAAGCCAGTCATGAAATAACAGCAATCATACTGAAAACAAACAACATGCTGTCAAGCAATATACAGATAAAAGAAGGGAAGTGCCCTCAGGCAAACAAACACACATGCTCGAGAAAGAAAGAATATACTCTCTAATCCTAACCCTAACACAGAATCCTGACCAAATCTAAGCAAAGCCCTAAAGCAAAACCTAACCAAAAGAAATCAATCCCAGTCTTCAAGCTTCAGAACAAGCTTACCAAAGAAAGGGAGCTAAGTAAGCAGACTCATAGTGTCTTCCTCAGGAAAGCACTAGGAGGTGTATACTCAGGAGTTATATCCTATATGGCTCAACCACTGTGATCAGTTTACATTCCTCCTCAGGAGAAACTAAACTCACAAGCAGGCTCCAACATCACTGGATATTTAGGAAATCCTATCTGAACTAGTGGAACTAAGTGAATAGACTCATAGGACCTTCCTCAGGAAAGTACTAGGAGGCTTCCACTTAGGAGTTGTATCCTATGTGGCTCAACAACTGTGATCAGTTTACATTCCTCCTCAGGAGAAATTAAACTCACAAGTTGGCTCCAACATCATTGGATACTTGAGAAATCCTAGATAAACTAAGGGAACCAAGTGAATAGACTCATAGGACCTTCCTCAGGAAAGTACTAGGAGGCTTCCACTTAGGAGTTGTATCCCATGTGGCTCAACAACTGTGATCAGTTTACATTCCTCCTCAGGAGAAATTAAACTCACAAGTTGGCTCCAACATCATTGGATACTTAAGAAAGAGGTGAGAAGAAAGAATGAAAGTCATTCATAGTGCCTTCCTCAGGAAAGTACCATGAACTTCCTTCAAACTTCAGGATCTCAAACCTCACAGACAGGGAACAAGCCAAGCTCTGGGTCTCTGAGACTTGATCTTCAATCTTTTCTTCATCATGCTCTCCAACAAGATCTTCAAGACAACACAAACCCCACAACAAATCCCCCAAAATAAACCCCAGAGATGAACAGATAACCACAGGACAGACAAAATCATCAGGCAACTTCAGAAAATACCTAAAAATGCTAAACTAATGGGGAAAATCTAACAATCATTCACAAGGGTCTACAATATCTATCCATAACATCTACATAGGCCTCTACCTAAAAATCAAGACAAAACTATTCAAAGAAAATGAATTCTTCACCTAAGCACAACCTAAACCCTAATTAGGATACCCTACATCTACCCTAATTAAACTAATCAAAATTTAATTCTAAAATTCTAGAATAAATCCTATGGGGAACTATGATTCATCATCTAATTGCACAAAAAAGAATGGATTAAAAAGACTAAAGGAAGGTCCTAAAACAATTCTTGCAAAATGAGGTATCAACTAAAAGAAAGAAAATATACTATATTAAAGAAAATACCACTAAAAATTCTACATTAAAAATAAAATTCCATTTTTATTTTTATATTTTTCTACACAAAATTATCTAAACATAGAAAAAATAATGGACAAAAAATCATCATTTATCAATTTTTAATGAATTTTTAAAGTTCATGAAAGATGTTAAAAGAAATAAAAAGAATTTAAAACAATTAAAAGGGAGGGGGGGTGGAAATAGGAAGGCGCGTTAGTTCAAATTAGTTGGGCCAGAGATAGAGGGGGTGCGGATAGAAAGCTGGACCCAGGCCCAGGTCTCCTCATTTAACAAAACGCGGCGTTTTGGCTGCGAATTTCCCTCCCATTTTCAGATTGAATTTGAGCCGCACGATGAAAGGAAAAGGTCAAAAGCTGGGGACTCATCCAACGGCATCTGGCCATCGTCCCAACTCAAACTAGGGTTTTGCAGAAACCCTCCCTCCATGCACTAATCTTCCCCTCACTCGTTCTCTCTGCTCAGTGGATGAAATGCCACGATTCCAAAACGAAAAGTCTTCTACTAATCAAGAGGAACACAGCCATACGTGTAGTTTTCATTAACTCCCCCTAGATCATCCAAACAGAAGACCTTAAGATCATGGTTCCACCATGTTCATCTGAGATCAACCATGGTGAAGCTTCAACCTAAGGATCTAAACTTGCTCTACATGCTACCCTAGTTAATCTAACCTAATCCATGCTAGTTAAAACTCCCTAAACAGCTAGTTCTTGAAGATTAAAGAAACTAACACCTGCCATGAAACCTCACGAATCTTGCTCTAACTCCTAGGGTTTAATCAACTAACCTAGTACATTAATCCTATACCTAAAGAACTACTTGAAAGTGCATAAATTAGAAGAATTATGGAGAGAAACCAACCTGTCAAGTGATGATGGTAGGTGCTCGTGGAGGATGATTCAGGGCTTGAAATGGCTGCAATGAGATCCTCTTGTGATGCACAAGTTTCTGTTTGCACTTGTTGTGAAAGAGATGGCTTGTAGATGCAGATTTCTTGAATTGCTTGAACTTGAAGAAAGTGCTTCAATGGCTATTTCTCTCTCTCTCTCTCTCTCTCCTCTGAAATCTCCTTCTATCACTAACCTCAATCACTCTCTAATGCACTCTTCTTATAATGATCATTAGACACTTCTAGATTCATCTAGAATATGGTGGAAAGTTCTTGAAAATCTCATGTGGGGATAAGTTGAAAATCTCACATCCCATGCCTTATGCCTTGCAATGTGGTCTTAAAATATCTTTTCATGAGATATTGAGAAGGAGTGTACAACTACAAGCCTTGGTTTTGCCTTGTGTAAGGTTTTTTCAAGTTGCCTTCTTTTTCAAGTAACAAGTTTTCAAAGCATCACCCATTTTAAAGCTTCAAATCAAAATTCTATCTAAACCAATGTTCTCAAAATGATGTTTCCAATCAAAATGATATATTGGATGACCTATTTTGGACTTGTGGATCTTCCAAACCAATTTCCAATTTCAACTTTTCAAACTTATATGCCATTTTTACTTCATTTTTGACCAATCATGTAACTTCATGCTATGAGCTTTTCCAACAATTTGTGACCTTCTTTCTAGACTTAAAATCACATTTTGAACAACTTTCATGTTTTGAGTTTTTCCATTTGAAGCTTGGAAATAGGAGTTTTAGGCATTGGCTAAAATGACCTATAACTGACAAATGACCAAAATACCCCTGTCTTGTTCAAACCATAAGTTGAGTTCCACAAATCCTATCAAGGACTTCTACCACTAAAATTAAAGCTAAGAAGATGCTCTTCAACATTCATGTTGACCAAGAAGTCATAGGAATCATCCTACTAGGGCAAACGTTGTCTGCAAGTTGGGTGACTTTCAAGGACCCAGATTCACACACCTCTGCTGACCTGTAATTTGTCAACACCATAACTTGAGCTCTGTAACTCCTATCAAGGACTTCCACCACTCAAATTAAAGCTTAGAACAAACTCTACAACATTCATGTTGTGGTGAAGGTGAGATATCAATCACATCTTGAGCTAAAACTGCCTGGAAGATAGGGATCAAATTAGGGTTTTTCACTGACAATCCTTGGGGACCCTGACTTGAAACTTCTCAAACTCCTCACTCATGATGAGTTGGCCTAGGAATCATCTTTATATCATCTCTATGCATCATTCCATGATCTCATGGCCCTTGGATTGGGTCTCAACCTTCCCCAAATCTTCAGTTATCCTAGGGTTGACCCAGTCAAAACCCTAATTCTATCATTCATGGTTGAATCTTCTGAACTCTTGCATAATGACTTCTCTGGGCTTCATTAAGGCTATCAAGACATCTCATAGGCTTTCCCAAAACATTAAGTTCATTCTCAAAGTCTCAGAATCATCTGAGGGGCACCTACAACCCTCAAGCTATGAAGCACACAACCCTAGTTTCAATCCACTTCCTCTGAGGATCTCTTGAACTTTCAGATGAAGGTATCCACTTTCAAACACTCAATGAATAAATAATTGTTGGTCAAATTTTGGGGTGCAACAGCTGCCCCTATTCAAACGGCTTGAACCTGACTGGGTGAGAAGCGAACGGCTCTCAACCAATCAGGGTACGAGACGGTTGAATATCGGTAAACCCGAAAATTTGCCGACTGCACGAGCACACAGTACTCTGCGGGGAACAAATCTTTGAATCCTGCAACACTAGCTGCTCAACAGCTGGCTGGAGAAATATCGACCTGACATCACCGTCCGACAATCAAAATACCCAACATTACCGCTGGAGAACCAAATCTGACATCACCGTCGGACGATCGAAGTACCCTGCGTCACCGCTGGAGAACTAAACCTGACATCACCGTCGGACGATCGAAGTACCCTGCGTCACCGCTGGAGAACTAAATCTGACATCACCGTCGGACGATCGAAGTACCCTGCGTCACCGCTGGAGAACTAAATCTGACATCACCGTCGGACGATCGAAGTACCCTGCGTCACCGCTGGAGAACTAAATCTGACATCACCGTCGGACGATCGAAGTACCCTGCGTCACCGCTGGAGAAACATCCTCGACTTCAATCAGAAGACATATCATTCACTTGATCGCAATCAATCATCACCTCAGGATAACTGACTTGGTCTTCAGACCCACACGAATCACTCTGTTATATCTACAAACTCTGGAACCTTGTCTTCAACCACCCGTTGATTCGTCAACCCGGAAATCTGAACTCACAGGAACCTTATGATATCGCCTTCAGGCGCCTACGAAATCCATCTTCAGATTAGACATCATTGTTGAAGCGTACATATCACGCTGCTGAGGACTTCAAGAATCATTTTGAACAAACAGATCAGTCGGGCATCTTCAAGAATCGTCCTGAACTAATAACCTTTCTGGAGCAAACATTCTGTTGGGTATTCCAGGAATCTTCCTGGGCAACTCTTGCTGAGGACGCTATTGGGGAGCTCAAGTATCATACTAGGCAAACAACTCGGGAACCTGCGCTGAGGTATTAAGAATCACCTTAAGCAAACGGCCCTGTTGAGGAGTTCAAGGGTCGTTTTGAACTGAAAACTTCGCTGGGGATCTCAAAAATCATCTTGAGCGAGCGACCGTGGGGATTACACCGGGGTCTTTAAGAATCATCTCAAAAGCGACCTTGCTGGGGAGAATATCAAGAATCGTCCTGAGCAACCGGTCTTTTGGTGGTACACCTGTACAACAAGGATGATGATGACCTAGATCATGCTTATGATGCGTATGCTTTTGCGCTATGCCCCACACGGTGGGAATGATATGCGTTTATGCTACATGTCGTGCAATCATGCGCAATGCTATGCAGTCATGCACAACGATGCGATCCCGTCAGCAAAATAAATGCCGAAGGGGGAAATCCTCCTGTCAAGGAGAAAGAACCATTCAGGTAGAGGAATCATCCTGCTGAGGAGAACGTGAACACGCCAATATCAATCAGGCTCTGTCTGGGGAATTGATCTTCCGCGAACTGCTGCAGGGGGACAACTTCAGCTGACTGCTGCAGGGGACAAAGCTCTACGAGCACTTGGATCTGCTGATATCAATCGCGAGAATGAACTGCGCGGCCGTCTCGGCTACTCTTCTGGGGATGACCACTCTGTGGGGAACCAACTTCAGCTGCTCAACACTCCACTGGGGAAAAACCAATCATGATCTGATCAACTTCCAAGGATTCGGATCTCTTGGACATCTGCAAACTCGGCTGAGGAAGGAGAAATCATTCTGCTTCGATGGAGAGAGTGCGATTCTGGGGAAACACAGCATTAGCTGCCCCACGCTCTGCTGGGGAAAATCGATCATGATCCGATCAACTTCCAAGGATTCTGCTTTTCTGCGGACTCAGCCGGGGAGAGAAATCATTCTACTTCACTAGAGAGTACGACTCTGACAAGAAATTCGATTCCACTGAGGAAAAAAGAATCATCTGACTTCGGGGGAGAGTACAACTCTGCCGGGGAATACAACATCAGCCATTCCAACACTCTACTGGGGAAGAGGGAACCATCCATCTTCAGGAGAGAGCATGACTCTGGTGGGGAATCTCAACTCCGCTGGAGACTTCAGTCTGGCACCATCAGTTACTGCATCCTTCGGCATACGAACAGCCTCCTGCGAAACCTGCACTTGTGACCCGGTGCGGGGGAGACACCTGCTTCGACGACTTTACTGGGAAAACACGAGCCTCGGCACCCGAACACTTCTCTGAAATCTGCACTTGTGACCCGGTGCTGGGGAAAGACGACATCATTCTTCGGTGCTTGGCTCAGCCGATGAGGTGATATTCCTTCAGGATGCGTCTGCTTGGGGGAAGAGAATCACCTCTACCTGGGGAAGACATATCAATGCTCACCATCTTGCGTTTAGATTCAGCGGAGGAGAGACTACTGAACTCTGCTGGGGAAGGAGGACTCATCCTGCTTCGGGGATACGCACGCCACATCTTCTGGCAAGTGCTATACCTGCAACAACGCAAACAAACAGACAAGATACCCTCCTCAAAGGGGCCTATCCGGGTTATTATCTCGTGACAATATTCAGTTAATTAGTTGTTTCAACAATCAATGGGCCTAGGCCCGCAGGTTTATGTATGCACATTTTATCAAAAACACATCGGCGTTTTCATTCGCAAACAAAACAGATAAATGCTAAACAGACAAGCAGAATTGCTGAATAATGTGCATTTTATTGATGATGAACCCCTGAATGGGCAAAAATGTTTTACAACAGAGGCAAGCTCCTGGAATGAGGAAGCCGCGCAAAAAGAAAACATAAATATTCATCAGTATATACAAATGTTGGCAACGAGGCGTAGACGAACACCATGAGTTGATCCCTCTAAGACCCACTCGACTTTGATACTTCTCCGATGCTTCAGCTTTGGAAGAGATTGATTCAGATAAACGGCCCTCAGGTCTTCCAAACCACTAAACAATGAAATTCCGTACGCGGAACGCAGTCATTTGCTTATTCAAATCCCTAACTTTTGCGTGAACCGCCCTTCACGGGTTTTCAGTTCACCGGGATACCCTTTTTTGCCGAAGCCGCCCAGTGTAGGTTTTCGACTTCGCGGGTGTACATTTTTTCAATATATCCCTAATTTTTGCCCGAACCTTTTATTCTGTTTTTGGTTCGCCGGGATGCCCCTTTTTTGCCTGGACTCTTTCTTTTTTGTCCAGCGGGTCTCTTTCAAGCAAAGTATTTTTTAACTGCGTCCGCGTTCACCGGGGATGCAAAATCTTCACCATCCATCGTGGATAACAACAAAGCTCCTCCTGAGAAGACCCTGCTGACGACATACGGCCCTTCGTAATTCGGAGTCCACTTGCCTCGGTGATCGGAGTGTGGCGGAAGAATCTTCTTCAGGACGAGATCACCCGTCTGAAAGCTTCGAGGACGCACCTTCTTATCGTAAGCTTTCTTCATTCGGCTTTGGTATAGGCGACCAAATGCAATCGATGCTAACCTCTTCTCGTCCATCAGGCTGAGTTGGTTCAAGCGATTCGCAATCCATTCTGCCTCATCAAGTTTTACGTCAACCAAAACTCGCAAAGAGGGAATCTCCACTTCTAGCGGTAGGACAGCTTCCATACCGTACACCAAGGAGAAAGGAGTTGCCCCGGTCGATGTACGCACCGTAGTACGGTAACCGTGCAAGGCAAACGGCAGCATCTCGTGCCAATCTTTATACGTCACAACCATCTTCTGAACAATCTTCTTGATGTTCTTGTTGGCCGCTTCAACAGCGCCATTCATCTTCGGCCGGTAAGGAGATGAGTTGTGGTGTTCAATCTTGAAGCTCTGGCACAGCTCCTTCATCATCTTATTATTCAAATTCGAACCATTATCAGTAATGATCCGCTCGGGAATTCCATAGCGACAGATGATGTCCTTCTTTATGAATTTAGCTACCACCTGCTTGGTCACATTAGCGTACGAGGCTGCCTCCACCCATTTGGTGAAGTAGTCGATAGCTACCAAAATAAAACGATGACCATTGGATGCAGTGGGCTCGATCTTGCCTATCATGTCGATACCCCACATGGAGAACGGCCAAGGGGAGGACATGACATTCAATGGGCACGGCGGCACATGAACTTTATCAGCATAAATTTGGCATTTGTGACATTTCTTTGCAAATCTGAAGCAATCCGACTCCATAGTCAACCAGTAATATCCTGCTCTCAGGATCTTTCTCGTCATGGCATGCCCGCCGGCGTGCGTACCAAATGTGCCCTCATGGACTTCTTCCATGAGCATACTTGCTTCTTTCTCATCCACACATCTGAGTAGCACGAGATCGTGGTTTCTCTTATACAGCACTCCATCAGGGTTGAGGTAAAAGTTTCCAGATAACCTCCTCAGAGTCTTCTTATCCTGGGTAGACGCACCCGCAGGATACTCCTTGGTCGTAAGGAAGGTCTGGATGTCGTGGAACCATGGCTTGCCGTCGGTGGCATTATCGATTGCGAACACAAACGCTGGTCTATCAAGACGCGAAAGTACAATTCTTGGAGCCTCATTCCAATAATTGACTTTATACATTGAAGCCAGCGTGGCCAAAGCATCAGCCGTTTGATTTTCAGCCCGGGGTACATGATGAAGTTCTACTCGGTCGAAGAACGGAAGCAGCCTCCTGGCATAATTCATGTACGGCACTAGATTCGCTTGACGAGTTTCCCACTCCCCTTTGATCTGATTGATTACAAGCGCTGAGTCACCATATATGTCTAGCTTCTTGATTCTCAAATCAATTGCCTCTTCTAGACCCATAATACATGCTTCATACTCGGCTTCGTTGTTGGTAACTGGAAACGTCAGTCTTGCAGTAAACGGGATGTGGGATCCGTGAGGAGTCGTGATGATAGCCCCGATACCACTTCCATAGGAATTAACCGCTCCGTCGAATATCAACTTCCACTGAGACTTCCTATCTGGCCCCTCATCGGGCAATGGCTCATCGCAATCCTTCGCTTTGAGAAACATAATGTCCTCGTCAGGGAATTCGAACTTCATCGGCTGATAGTCTTCGATTGGCTGTTCGGCAAGGTAGTCAGACAATACGCTTCCCTTGATGGCTTTCTGGGAGACGTACTGAATATCATATTCTGTTAACACCATCTGCCATCTGGCAATCCTGCCCGAAAGAGCCTGCTTTTCGAAGGCGTACTTGATCGGATCCATCTTCGAAATCAGCATAGTGGTGTGATTGAGCATATACTGTCGTAGACGTTTGGCAGCCCAAGCTAATGCACAACACGTCTTCTCCAGCATCGAGTATCGAGATTCACACTCAGTGAACTTTTTACTCAAATAATAAATGGCATGCTCCTTTCTGCCCGTCTCGTCGTGCTGACCGAGAACACACCCCATACTATTCTCCAGAACTGTCAAGTACATGATTAATGGCCGTCCAACCACTGGGGGTATCAAGATTGGAGGTTCTTGAAGATACTGCTTTATCTTGTCGAATGCTTTCTGGCAATCCTCATTCCAAGTAATCGCCTGATTTTTCTTTAACAGCTTGAACATTGGTTCACAAGTGGCCGTGAGCTGAGAGATAAACCTTGCAATGTAGTTTATTCGGCCCAAGAAACCACGAACTTCTTTTTCTGTTTTCGGCGCTGGCATTTCTTGGATAGCTTTTATCTTCGCAGGATCAACTTCAATACCTCGTTCGCTAACGATAAACCCCAATAACTTTCCGGACCGCACTCCGAAAGTGCACTTGTTAGGATTCAGCCTCAGCCTGAACTTCCTAAGCCTTTCAAACAGCTTCAACAAATTGACCAGATGCTCTTCCTCCGTTTGGGACTTTGCAATCATGTCATCAACATAGACCTCGATCTCATGATGAATCATATCATGAAACAAAGTTACCATTGCTCGCTGGTAAGTGGCCCCTGCGTTCTTCAGACCGAAGGGCATTACCTTGTAGCAAAACGTGCCCCAGGGGGTAATAAACGTTGTTTTCTCCATGTCCTCCGGCGCCATCTTAATCTGATTGTAACCGGAGAAGCCATCCATGAACGAAAACACGGAAAACTGGGCTGTATTGTCGACCAACACATCGATATGAGGCAACGGGAAATCATCCTTAGGGCTCGCCCTATTCAAATCCCGATAATCGACGCACATGCGTACCTTACCGTCCTTCTTCGGTACAGGCACTATGTTGGCGACCCACGGAGGGTAAGTGGTAACGGCTAGAAATCCTGCGTCCAACTGCTTCTGGACCTCTTCTTTGATTTTTACAGCCATATCTGGTCTCGTCCTCCTGAGCTTCTGCTTGACTGGAGGGCAATCTTCTCGCAACGGCAAGCGATGAACCACGATATCAGTGTCAAGTCCGGGCATATCCTCATACGACCAAGCAAAGACGTCACTATACTCTCGAAGCATCTCAACCAGTCTATGCTTGACATCATTCTGCAGCGCAGCCCCAACTCTGACATTTCTGACGAGCTCCTCAGAACCCAGATTTATGATCTCAATATCCTCCTCGTGAGGCAGAATAACCTTCTCCTCTTGTCTCAACAAGCGGGCCAACTCTTCCGGAAGGTCTTCGTCTTCATCAATCTCATCCTCGGCTTGATAGATCGGGCAATCAAAGTCGTAGTGAGCCGTAGAGGGTCCAGAGTCGATGTCATCTGTTACGTGGATCCTGCAATAACAAGGGTTAAGTTTAAAGCAAGAATATGCAGGTTAGCACGAACCTTGTTGCCATTTTGCTGTTTTTCGAAATAAACATAAAACAGGAATAACAGAGAACACAATATTTGATTACGAAGAAAACGCCTTTTATTTATTAACAAAATGCATACACATAATCCAACAAGGCCCCGACAGTAAAACCACTAGGCCCCGGGCAGGACATAGGGCTGTACAAAGATTGTAAAAAGCAAATCATTACTCTTCACTTGTCAGCTTGATAATCTCCTTGATGGTCCAATTGTGGAGGCGCTCGCCTGGCTTGCTCGGTTGAATCCAGGCGTCACGATCGCAATCACTGTCCCCGCTGTCCTCCGACGCAGCATTGATACTCTCGAAAATTACTCCCCCCCTTGGTGAATAAGATCGGCCCTTTCCCATGAGACGAACTGCCAGAAGAAGATGAAGCTTCAGCTCCGGGAGAATACCCTAATCCAAACTTATCCTGTTTGATTGGTATATCCAAGACATGCCCCCAGCCTGGGGTGGAACCAGCTTCGACAACGGCCCGAGCTTCCTTAAACGAGGAGAGGTTCAACTCTTGCTTCTCTGCAACAACGGGAGCTACCTCCTTCACCCTGACGGTCTCAAATGCTTGGCAAAGAGTCTCATGGATCTCACCATCCATTTCGACGTATTTAAAGGACGATAGGTGGCTTACCATGATGTCCTCTTCACCGCAGACTGTGACTATGCTGCCCCCGACAGCATATTTAAGCTTCTGATGCAGCGTGGACGTTACGACACCAGCAGAATGGATCCACGGCCGACCTAAGAGGCAACTATAGGCGGGCATGATATCCATGATATAGAAAACCGCGTTAAACGTCTCTGGACCAACTTGAATTGGCAGGGTCAATTCTCCGAAGACGTGGCGCTTGGTTCCGTCAAAGGCCTTCACGACCAGATCACTGGGCGTGCACAGCAGTCCACGGGTATCCAACTTCATCAGTGCCTTCTTCGGAAGCACTTTAAGCGAGGAACCCGTATCTACTAGGACATGTGACATAATCGTGCCTCTGCACTCTATTGAGACGTGCAAGGCGCTATTGTGATCTCTTCCCTTAGGAGTCAGCTCCAGATCTGTAAATCCCAGCCCATTACCAGCATTGACATGGGCTACTACTTCCTCGAGTTGATTCACTGATATCTCCTGCGGCACGTATGCAGCATTCAATACCTTCAATAATGCGTTGCGGTGCGCTTCAGAACACAGCAGCAGGTTAAGAATCGAGATCTTTGACGGAGTCTGATGAAGATGATCTACAATTTTGTAGTCACTTTTCTTGATTAGTCGCATGAAATCTTCAGCATCTTTAACCAACAAGTCTTTTTCTGCCCCTGAATGGACCTCTTCAACAGCTTTACCTTTACCTTTATCCACAGCGTCAGCTCGGACCACTTTCTCTGCTGCAACTTCTGCCGGTGCGAATACTCTTCCGCTTCTAGTGATACCACTAACTTCGGTAAGATTCTGCACAGTTGATCCGGATGGCTCAAGCTCTATCTTCTGACCATTACAATAAACTTCGGCGCCATAATGCCATGGAACGGCATTGGTACTCTCGAATGGGATTGGTCCGGCCCTGGTGATGGTGATAGAAGGCGGACGAGGCGCAGAAATGGTAATAGGGTGACGAGGAATAGTAATGGTAGCAACTTTGTCCGCCTGCTTCAGTACGACTTCCCCTGATGCACTCTCAACGCTCCGACTGAATTGCAAAATACCCTCGGCCATCAGACTTTGGATACCATCGATCAGCTGCTCACACCCATCAGGAAGTGTAGCACAAGCCATACATAACTCTCCACATCCGGGAAAGAAGCCCTTCTTTAGCAACTTAGCCTTAACAAAACTCAACGGCGTCTTCAAATCTTTGACATCGGTCAGCAAGTCTGAACTCTCCTCAGTGATAACGGCATTCACTCCGCCCCCCTTATGATGAGGCATTGGATTTTTGGTGACGTTGGGCACGTTGTCAGAAAAGTTGATAACCTTGGCGTCCACCAAGTCCTGGACTTTGTGCTTAAAAGCTTTACAATTCTCAACCGTATGGCCAGGTGCCCCCGAGTGAAATTCACAAGTAGCATTATCATCATACCCCGGTGGTGGTGCCCCTGTTAAGGGAGCCATTGTCCTTTTATGAACCAATTGGAGCTGAAGCAACGTTTGCAGAAGCTGTGCATATGACATAGGTGGAGTTTCAAGATGACGGTTGGCCAGGGGACCCCGATTCTGATATCTCTTATACCCCTGATTATTCTGTTGCTGGGGCTGCTGCTGCGGCTGCGGCTGCGGCTGAGCAGCTGGGATGTTTATGCTAGCGATCTGAGACTGAGGGCCCTTGCCCTTTCTCCTAGCATTAGTGACAGCACTGGCATCTCCCTCTCGACGTTTGCCAGTATAGGGTTTCTTGCTAGCTCCTCCAGCTGAGGATGATTCGCCCTGAATTTTTCCGATCTTTATACCGTTCTCAACATGCTCGCCCAAAGTGATGAGGGCCGAGAATGTTCCAGACATGCCACTGACCAGCTTTTCATAATAGATTCCAGGAAGGGTAGCCACGAACATTTGTACCAACTCACGCTCAACCATCGGTGGTTGGACCCGAGCAGCCAATTCACGCCACCGCTGGGCGTACTCTTTGAAGCTTTCATTGTTCCGCTGTGAGAGATTCTGAAGCTGAACTCGGTTGGGAGCCAAGTCGCTATTATATTGATAGTGGAGAACAAACGCTTCTGCAAGATCTTTCCAGGTGCGCACGGCAGCGGGCTCCAAACCCATATACCATTCGAGCGATGGACCAGAAAGACTATCCTGAAAGAAGTGCATCAGCAGCTTCTCATCGTCAGAATAAGCGGACATCTTTCTATAATAAGATCGGAGGTGAACGCGGGGACAAGTGGTGCCCCTATACTTCTCAAAGATAGGCACCTTGAACTTGTGAGGTACTTTAAAGTCAGCAATCAACCCAAGTTTGGACATGTCAACGCCCAATGTGTTCTGATTTTCTATATCTCTCATCTTGTCTTCCAGCGCCTTGAACCTGAGTCGAGCCTCAGCAGTCAATTCAGCCTCTACACCTCTCTGAGAGAATATGTCATCCTGATGGTCCTCCAGCCACGGTTGAGGTACCACCATATTTCCTGCACCAACATTGCCGTTGACCGGCCCTATGTTAACATTGGCACCCAAACTACCATTGCCGGCGCCTGCCGCATTAAGTCCGAGATTAGTCATAAGATTGCCGTTAGCACTGCCGTTGCCCCCGGCAGCAAGAACAACGTTCTGTGGAGTATCCCCTTGAGGAGGAGTGGGCACGGCCCCGCCGTGAAGTATTCCATTACTGTCAACCCTGGAGATGAGAGGTTGAACCAAAGTACGAAGCTGGTCTTGCCCATTCGCAACTACTTGCATCAGCTCCATAAAACGATCCATCCGTTCACGAAGCTCTTGAACATCTGACTGTACCTGGTCCATGATTCTCGTCTGATTAGCGCGAGTTGAGTAGCGGTGGATGAGTCTTTGATCAATCCTGGAGATCGAAAGCAGCTCGGAACCTGAGTACCTGAAAAACCTGTCAACATCAAAGGTTAGGAAAAGGTAACAGAATGTATGTCATGCAAAAATGCTTTATGCGGATGCATGCGTGTGTCTGTGTGCTTGAGAGATTATCCCCCGATCCTGGCACCTGCTGACAGTAATAAGGAGAGGAACCCAGGCCCAATCATGGAAATGGTAACCTCGCATAGCAATAGTCAGATTCGACACAACAAGGACCGAGAACTCGTACGCATCAGTCTTCCTGAGAAAGGCTGCAGTAACGCAATAAGAGGCGAGAGATCCTGGATCGGGGAAACGGTACCTGTCACAGACACACGCCAATGGAATGATTATGCAAGCTAATGCAAAATGCAGGTATGCAGCAATATATTCAGGTGGCTGCTGTGGAGATTCGGTGTCAACAGTCACTGATGAGAAGGAAACCCCGGTGTAAAACCACTGATCTGATCTGCTGTGAATAACCATCTGGTAGGATCGAGATCAAAATTCTGCTCTGACAAGAACGAAGGCCTGATAATAAAGACCCCGGATGCAAGATCAAGTAACGTCTGTTGATGAAGTCTTCAGACCCCAAATCAAAAATCTGCCCTGTCGAGAACAAACACACGGCTGCTGATGAGATCTTCAAACCCCACTCAAAATCTGCCCTATCAAGAACAAACAACAACTGCCGATGAGGTCTCCAGACCTCACTCAAAATCTGCTCCGTCCAGAACAAACCACTGACGATAATACACTGATCAAAGCCTGCTCTATCGAGAACAGACAAACACCCGATGATAAAACCCTCTGATCAAACCCTCGCTCTGTCAAGAACATATCTGCAACTGTCAACCCAACAGAACTGATTCACTGTCAAGAAAACCAGGTGGTCTGAAGGTATAAGTTTCCTGCAATATCCCGACCCCACTCACAGGTATGATGGACCTAATCCACGGACAAAGGTACGGCATCCTATGCGGTCATCAGCGTCACAGACTTTCATGAGTGACAATACGATTCCCAGAAGGAGTGGCATCGTCAAGTCACGAAGAGGCCTCTCTTAGCTGACTTCCAAATGATCGGTCCCCAGAGTCGACAATCCTCACGTCTGGACTCCCCTCAGATCCTCAGGACCGGAAAGGAGCACCTCTGCAAGAATCTCGTCTGAGCGCAGATTTTCGTAGGGAACTGTGCCTGCTCAGCAGACAGGTTCGTCTACTACTTCTCCGCAACTATATCTAGGTGTGTACTCAAGCCCAGGTCCGGCTTTTCACTCACAGTAACATCCCTCTCCCACAGCAGCACAGATAATCATATCAAACTGGAAATAAAATGCGGGAAATAAAATGCGGGAAGTAAAAATGCGATAAATAAACGCAACCCAACAAGCAAACACACCAACGATAGGATTGACTCTCGTAGGGGATGGGAAACGGTCCCAGCATAAGGGATGGGAAAAGTCCCTAGATGCTATGAGTTCCCCAGCAGAGTCGCCAGCTGTCGCTTGCGCGAAAATAAGGTGCCGGCATGACAGAAGAGTCGCCACCTTTCGTTATTTATCCCTCAGAGCGGGAAAGGAAACGATCGGAAAAACCTGACGAATAAGGGTAAGACAAGGTCATCGCAACCATTGTCTGGGTTCGGGAGTCGGTTACGCAAGGGGAAGGTATTAGCACCCCTCACGTCCGTCGTACTCGACGGGATCCTCGCTTGTTTGTTTACTTGGACGGGTTGGTTATAATCTATCTACCTATCAAGGCTGGCTGAAAAAGAAAAGAAAAATGACTCGGCAAAGCGTCGCGCTTTATGCCTACGTATTCTCATCAGAGAATGAGAAATCAGAGTCAACGTAGTTCGGCTAACTACGGGTGAAGGTTGGGGAAGGTTGCTCGCTAGGATGTCGCATCCTATGCCTACGTACTTTCATCTGGTATGAAAGATCAGAGCAAACGTAGTTCGGGAAACTACGGGTTATCTCCTAAAAGAAGTGTTTTTTATTGTTTGCGATCTCAACCGCACTAGAGACTATGACCTGAGAGTGAATGCGTCGCATGTCACCCAAAGGGTACCATACTAAACATCCATCCTCAGATAGCTTAAGGCTCGTAACGTACGAAAGAAATCATTCATGATTACTGTATCTTAAACTGCTTCGAGACGAGAAGAGAACAGGCCCAACTAGGAGGGAGACTATCAAGTCCTACTGTTATCATGCCATGGATTCATCCTATGGTTGAGGTTTGAACAGGGAACTCCTAGATGTTGTCATGCATAGGTTTCAACCTAAAAGTCTATCATCAAATCCTCATCCGAGGAAATGAGAGTCCTAAGGGATCATGTCAATGATACACCAAAACAGACAAAAGCATCAGCTTTAACAGTAAAATGCATGCAATGCAAGTGAGGGAGGAAATGTGTGTGGGGCTTCAGCCTCCACAAGCTCGTCTCAACCTCAAGCCGGTCATGAAATAACAGCAATCATACTGAAAACAAACAACATGCTGTCAAGCAATATACAGATAAAAGAAGGGAAGTGCCCTCAGGCAAACAAACACACATGCTCGAGAAAGAAAGAATATACTCTCTAATCCTAACCCTAACACAGAATCCTGACCAAATCTAAGCAAAGCCCTAAAGCAAAACCTAACCAAAAGAAATCAATCCCAGTCTTCAAGCTTCAGAACAAGCTTACCAAAGAAAGGGAGCTAAGTAAGCAGACTCATAGTGTCTTCCTCAGGAAAGCACTAGGAGGTGTATACTCAGGAGTTATATCCTATATGGCTCAACCACTGTGATCAGTTTACATTCCTCCTCAGGAGAAACTAAACTCACAAGCAGGCTCCAACATCACTGGATATTTAGGAAATCCTATCTGAACTAGTGGAACTAAGTGAATAGACTCATAGGACCTTCCTCAGGAAAGTACTAGGAGGCTTCCACTTAGGAGTTGTATCCTATGTGGCTCAACAACTGTGATCAGTTTACATTCCTCCTCAGGAGAAATTAAACTCACAAGTTGGCTCCAACATCATTGGATACTTGAGAAATCCTAGATAAACTAAGGGAACCAAGTGAATAGACTCATAGGACCTTCCTCAGGAAAGTACTAGGAGGCTTCCACTTAGGAGTTGTATCCCATGTGGCTCAACAACTGTGATCAGTTTACATTCCTCCTCAGGAGAAATTAAACTCACAAGTTGGCTCCAACATCATTGGATACTTAAGAAAGAGGTGAGAAGAAAGAATGAAAGTCATTCATAGTGCCTTCCTCAGGAAAGTACCATGAACTTCCTTCAAACTTCAGGATCTCAAACCTCACAGACAGGGAACAAGCCAAGCTCTGGGTCTCTGAGACTTGATCTTCAATCTTTTCTTCATCATGCTCTCCAACAAGATCTTCAAGACAACACAAACCCCACAACAAATCCCCCAAAATAAACCCCAGAGATGAACAGATAACCACAGGACAGACAAAATCATCAGGCAACTTCAGAAAATACCTAAAAATGCTAAACTAATGGGGAAAAATCTAACAATCATTCACAAGGGTCTACAATATCTATCCATAACATCTACATAGGCCTCTACCTAAAAATCAAGACAAAACTATTCAAAGAAAATGAATTCTTCACCTAAGCACAACCTAAACCCTAATTAGGATACCCTACATCTACCCTAATTAAACTAATCAAAATTTAATTCTAAAATTCTAGAATAAATCCTATGGGGAACTATGATTCATCATCTAATTGCACAAAAAAGAATGGATTAAAAAGACTAAAGGAAGGTCCTAAAACAATTCTTGCAAAATGAGGTATCAACTAAAAGAAAGAAAATATACTATATTAAAGAAAATACCACTAAAAATTCGACATTAAAAATAAAATTCCATTTTTATTTTTATATTTTTCTACACAAAATTATCTAAACATAGAAAAAATAATGGACAAAAAATCATCATTTATCAATTTTTAATGAATTTTTAAAGTTCATGAAAGATGTTAAAAGAAATAAAAAGAATTTAAAACAATTAAAAGGGAGGGGGGGTGGAAATAGGAAGGCGCGTTAGTTCAAATTAGTTGGGCCAGAGATAGAGGGGGTGCGGATAGAAAGCTGGACCCAGGCCCAGGTCTCCTCATTTAACAAAACGCGGCGTTTTGGCTGCGAATTTCCCTCCCATTTTCAGATTGAATTTGAGCCGCACGATGAAAGGAAAAGGTCAAAAGCTGGGGACTCATCCAACGGCATCTGGCCATCGTCCCAACTCAAACTAGGGTTTTGCAGAAACCCTCCCTCCATGCACTAATCTTCCCCTCACTCGTTCTCTCTGCTCAGTGGATGAAATGCCACGATTCCAAAACGAAAAGTCTTCTACTAATCAAGAGGAACACAGCCATACGTGTAGTTTTCATTAACTCCCCCTAGATCATCCAAACAGAAGACCTTAAGATCATGGTTCCACCATGTTCATCTGAGATCAACCATGGTGAAGCTTCAACCTAAGGATCTAAACTTGCTCTACATGCTACCCTAGTTAATCTAACCTAATCCATGCTAGTTAAAACTCCCTAAACAGCTAGTTCTTGAAGATTAAAGAAACTAACACCTGCCATGAAACCTCACGAATCTTGCTCTAACTCCTAGGGTTTAATCAACTAACCTAGTACATTAATCCTATACCTAAAGAACTACTTGAAAGTGCATAAATTAGGAGAATTATGGAGAGAAACCAACCTGTCAAGTGATGATGGTAGGTGCTCGTGGAGGATGATTCAGGGCTTGAAATGGCTGCAATGAGATCCTCTTGTGATGCACAAGTTTCTGTTTGCACTTGTTGTGAAAGAGATGGCTTGTAGATGCAGATTTCTTGAATTGCTTGAACTTGAAGAAAGTGCTTCAATGGCTATTTCTCTCTCTCTCTCTCCTCTGAAATCTCCTTCTATCACCAACCTCAATCACTCTCTAATGCACTCTTCTTATAATGATCATTAGACACTTCTAGATTCATCTAGAATATGGTGGAAAGTTCTTGAAAATCTCATGTGGGGATAAGTTGAAAATCTCACATCCCATGCCTTATGCCTTGCAATGTGGTCTTAAAATATCTTTTCATGAGATATTGAGAAGGAGTGTACAACTACAAGCCTTGGTTTTGCCTTGTGTAAGGTTTTTTCAAGTTGCCTTCTTTTTCAAGTAACAAGTTTTCAAAGCATCACCCATTTTAAAGCTTCAAATCAAAATTCTATCTAAACCAATGTTCTCAAAATGATGTTTCCAATCAAAATGATATATTGGATGACCTATTTTGGACTTGTGGATCTTCCAAACCAATTTCCAATTTCAACTTTTCAAACTTATATGCCATTTTTAGTTCATTTTTGACCAATCATGTAACTTCATGCTATAAGCTTTTCCAACAATTTGTGACCTTCTTTCTAGACTTAAAATCACATTTTGAACAACTTTCATGTTTTGAGTTTTTCCATTTGAAGCTTGGAAATAGGAGTTTTAGGCATTGGCTAAAATGACCTATAACTGACAAATGACCAAAATACCCCTGTCTTGTTCAAACCATAAGTTGAGTTCCACAAATCCTATCAAGGACTTCTACCACTCAAATTAAAGCTAAGAAGATGCTCTTCAACATTCATGTTGACCAAGAAGTCATAGGAATCATCCTACTAGGGAAAAAGTTGTCTGCAAGTTGGGTGACTTTCAAGGACCCAGATTCACACACCTCTGCTGACCTATAATTTGTCAACACCATAACTTGAGCTCTGTAACTCCTATCAAGGACTTCCACCACTCAAATTAAAGCTTAGAACAAACTCTACAACATTCATGTTGTGGGGAAGGTGAGATATCAATCACATCTTGAGCTAAAACTGCCTGGAAGATAGGGATCAAATTAGGGTTTTTCACTGACAATCCTTGGGGACCCTGACTTGAAACTTCTCAAACTCCTCACTCATGATGAGTTGGCCTAGGAATCATCTTTATATCATATCTATGCATCATTCCATGATCTCATGGCCCTTGGATTGGGTCTCAACCTTCCCCAAATCTTCAGTTATCCTAGGGTTGACCCAGTCAAAACCCTAATTCTATCATTCATGGTTGAATCTTCTGAACTCTTGCATAATGACTTCTCTGGGCTTCATGAAGGCTATCAAGACATCTAATAGGCTTTCCCAAAACATTAAGTTCATTCTCAAAGTCTCAGAATCATCTGAGGGGCACCTACAACCCTCAAGCTATGAAGCACACAACCCTGGTTTCAATCCACTTCCTCTGAGGATCTCTTGAACTTTCAGATGAAGGTATCCACTTTCAAACACTCAATGAATAAATAATTGTTGGTCAAATTTTGGGGTGCAACAGATACCCGTGGGTTGTTATGCACACCTAGTGATTTGGTGGTGAGGGCCTTTGACGGAACAAGGAGGTCGGTATTCGGGTCCGTAACGTTACCCATCCAGGTAGGTCCGGAGGTGTTTGATACAGTGTTTTACATCATGGACATCCAGCCTGCATATAGCTGTTTGATCGGGAGACCTTGGATTCATGCCGCTGGGGCAGTAACTTCTACGCTCCATCAGAAGCTGAAGTATATGGTTGAGGGGAGTATTGTGACAGTGTGTGGCGAAGAGGATATCTTAGTCAGTCATTTGTCTTCCTTCAAATACGTGGAGGTAGATGGAGAGATTCATGAAACGTTGTGTCAGGCGTTCGAAGGGGTGAAGGTTAAAGAAGAAGCTCCGGTAAAGAGTGAAGGGCAAGAGGTGGCCGTCTCCTCATATAAAGAAGCCAAGGCGTTGGTGCAAGCGGGAGAGACTCGGAAGTGGGGGCAGGTTCTGGACATACCAGTGAAGCAAGATAGGTATGGCTTGGGGTACCGCCCATCTCCCTCATAGAGTGCGCCTAAGTACAAGGGACCTGTGGTGTTCACGCCCGGAGGGGTTATCTTTGAAAGGATTAGTGCCGTGTCTGATACAGAGGAAGTGGATAGCGACTGCGACATGGACGCATGGGTTCGACCCAGCACGCCGGGGCAAAGCCTATGCAACTGGTCCATCCAGGACGTCATCCAAGTCACCAAACAGTAATGTGTTGTTTTTTTCAATCATTGTATGATCACATGCCTTGCCCGGGGCATCGTTGACCTCGTCTTAGGGCCTAACTGTTTACCTGTATGTTTGCATGATCAATAAATGACGGCATTTTTTACATTCAAATGTTGTGATCCTTTTCTTTCTGTTTGTTATTTTTCAATAAAATGGCAGTGTAGTTATGTATTTTGCTTGTATATCATTTTGAAGAACTTAACCGTTTCCCTCACAGGATTCATGAATTTTCAGATGACATCGACCAAAGACTTCCTATGACTCGTTTAGACTTCGAGCATCCGATCTTCCAAGCTGAGGAAGAGATTGTTGAGGATAGTGACTTATCAGAAGAGCTGAGTCGGTTGTTGAAGCAAGAGGAGAGAGTCATTCTACCTCACTAGGAAGAGATTGATATTGTCAATTTAGGGTCTGAAGAATACGTCAGGAATATCCGTATAGGGGACGCGTTGCAGGTCGACATCAAGCAAGAGCTTATTGAGATGTTGCGCGAATACAGTGATATATTTGCTTGGTCCTACGAGGACATGCCGGGTTTGGATACCGATATGGTTGTTCATCGCCTGCCGTTGAGGGAAGATTGCCCGCCTGTGAAGCAGAAACTCAGAAGGACTCGTCCCGACATGGCTGTAAAGATAAAGGAAGAAGTGCAGAAGCAATGGGATGCTGGATTCCTGGCCGTCACCACTTATCCCATTTGGGTCGCTAATATCGTGCCTGTGCCAAAGAAAGATGGCAAGGTTCGAATGTTTGTTGATTATAGGGATCTAAACAAAGCGAGCCCGAAAGATGATTTCCCGATGCCGCATATTGATGTGTTAGTTGACAACACAGCTCAGTTTTCGGTATTCTCTTTCATGGATGGATTTTCAGGGTACAACCAGATCAAAATGGCTCCGGAGGATATGGAAAAAACGACCTTTATCACCCCGTGGGGAACCTTCTGTTATAAGGTGATGCCCTTTGGTTTGAAAAATGCTGGGGCAACGTACCAGCGGGCTATGACAACGCTCTTCCACGACATGATGCATAAAGAGATTGAGGTGTATGTCGATGACATGATTGCCAAGTCTCAAACAGAGGGAGGACATCTGGTTAATCTGCTGAAGTTGTTCAAGAGGCTTAGGAAGTTCAGGTTGAGGCTGAACCCTAACAAATGTACCTTCGGAGTAAGATCCGGGAAGCTACTGGGGTTCATCGTGAGCAAGAAAGGAATCGAGGTCGATCCGGCAAAAATAAAAGCAATACAAGAGATGCCAGCACCGAGAATAGAAAAAGAAGTCCGTGGATTCTTAGGGAGATTGAACTACATTGCTAGGTTCATCTCTCACCTAACGACCACGTGTGAACCTTTGTTCAAACTGTTAAAGAAAGATCAAGCGGTGGTCTGGAACGACAATTGCCAAAGGGCATTTGAAAAGATAAAAGAATACTTGCAGGAACCTCCGGTGTTGATACCCCCAGTAGCGGGACGACCACTGATTATGTATCTGACGGTTCTTGAGAACAGCATGGGTTGTGTTCTCGGTCAACATGACGAGACAGGAAGGAAAGAGCATGCAATTTACTACTTGAGTAAAAAGTTCACGGATTGTGAATCTCGATACTCTATGCTCGAAAAGACGTGTTGTGCATTGGCGTGGGCTGCCAAACGTCTAAGACAGTACATGCTGAACCATACAACCATGCTGATATCGAAGATGGATCCGATCAAGTTTGTGTTTGAAAAGCAAGCGCTCTCTGGAAGGATTGCTAGATGGCAAATGGTATTGACAGAATACGATATCCAGTATGTTTCACAGAAGGCCATTAAGGGAAGTGTTCTGTCCGAATGTCTTGCCGAACAGCCAATTGAGGATTATCAGCCTATGAAGTTTGAGTTTCCTGATGAGGACATAATGTACTTGAAAGCTAAAGATTGTGATGAGCCGTTTCCTGGTGAAGGTCCTGAGTGGAGTTCCCAGTGGCGATTAATTTTTGACGGGGCTGTCAATTCGTACGGTAGTGGGATTGGGGCAATCATTACAACTCCCCACAGGTCGCACATCCCGTTTACAGCCAGATTGAATTTTCCAGTAACGAATAACGAAGCCGAGTACGAAGCTTGTATTATGGGGTTAGAGGAGGCTATCGATCTGAGGATCAAGAATCTGAACGTATATGGGGATTCAGCATTGGTTGTGAATCAGATTAAGGGAGAGTGGGAGACACGCCAACCTAATCTGGTACCGTACATGAATTATGCGAGAATGTTGTTACCTTTCTTTGATAAGGTGGAGTTTCATCATGTACCTCGGGCGGAGAATCAAATGGCAGACGCCCTTGCAACATTATCCTTGATGTATAAGGTCAACTACTGGAATGAGGCTCCCAGGATTGTCATATCTCGCCTTGATAGGCCGGCCTTTGTGTTTGCAATTCATGAAGCATCGGACGGTAAACCTTGGTATTTCGACATACAGAATTTCCTGAAGAACAAGGAATATCCGGCTGGGGCATCCAGTCGTGATCACAAGACTCTAAGGAGATTAGTAGGCAACTTCTATCTGAATCCCGACGGTGTTTTGTATAGAAGGAACCGCGATTTGGTACTCCTCCGGTGTGTAGACGAGAAGGAAGCCAATTTACTCATGGAAGAGGTCCATGAAGGAACTTTTGGTACACATGCTGGTGGGCATGCTATGACCCGAAAGTTGTTGCGGGCGGGGTATTATTGGTTAACGATGGAAACGGACTGTTTCAAGTTCGCCAAGCGGTGTCACAAGTGCCAGATCTATGCTGATAAGATCCATGTGCCACCCAGTCCCCTGAATGTTATGGCTTCTCCGTGGCCTTTCTCCATGTGGGGAATTGATATGATTGGCAAGATTGAGCCTACTGCTTCTAATGGGCATCGCTTCATCCTGGTCGCGATTGATTATTTTACCAAGTGGGTGGAAGCAACATCTTACGCCAATGTGACGAAACAGGTGGTGGCCAGATTTATCAAGAGGGATATAATTTGCAGATACGGTATTCCTGAACGGATCATTACTGATAATGGTTCGAACCTGAACAATAAGATGATGAAGGATCTTTGTCGGGAGTTTAAGATCGAGCATCATAATTCATCTCCGTACAGACCCAAGATGAATGGCGCTGTTGAAGCGGCCAACAAGAACATAAAGAAGATTGTTCAGAAGATGGTGGTAACGTATAAGGATTGGCATGAGATGTTGCCGTTTGCTTTGCACGGTTATCGCACGACGGTACGTACATCAACCGGGGCAACTCCATTCTCATTGGTGTATGGCATGGAGGCAGTCCTGCCATTGGAGGTCCAGATACCATCTTTGAGGGTTTTGCTTGATGTTCAGCTTGATGAGGCAGAATGGGTGAGAAATAGATTGAATCAACTGAGCCTGATAGATGAGAAGAGATTGGCATCAATTGCACATGGTAGGTTGTATCAGAGCCGGATGAAGAAAGCATTTGACAAGAAGATTCGACCTCAAAGCTTTCAGACGGGTGATCTTGTGCTGAAGAAGATGCTCCCACCGCAATCGGATCACAGGGGCAAATGGACTTCCAACTATGAAGGTCCATACGTCGTGATAAAGGTCTTCTCCGAAGGAGCCTTATTGTTATCCACCATGGATGGTGAAGACTTTTCGTCCCCTGTGAACTCGGACGCAGTCAAAAAATACTTTGCTTAAAAATTGACCCGCTGGACAGTAAAAAGAGAGTCCAGGCAAAAATGGGGCATCTTGGCGAACCAAAAACAGAATAAACGGTTCGGGCAAAAGTTAGGGATAAAATTAAAAATGTACACCCGCGAAGTTGAAAACCTACACTGGGCGGCTTCGGCAAAAAGGGGTATCCCGGTGAATTGAAAACCCGCAAAGGGCGATTCACGCAAAAATTAGGGATTTGAGAAGCAAATGACTGTGGTCCAAGTTAGATTATCTAGTGGTTTGGGAGAATCTGGGGGGTCGACTATCCAAAGCAATCTATTCCGAAGACAGAGATTAGGAAAGCGTCAGAGTCCGACGAGTCATAGGAGGATCAGCTCATGGTGTTCGTCTGTAACACGTTGCCGACATGTGTACAAATTTTATTCTGTATCTTTGTACATTTTTGCATTTTGTTTATGTGTGACTACCTCTTTTCAGGAGTTGCATCTGATGTACAAATCTTGCCTATTTTTAGGCCGTTATCAGTAAAGTGTGTTATTCAGTGTAATGTGTGACTTTGGTTTTAACTTTTACAGTTTTGTTTGTAGAAAACGCCGATGTTTTTGATAAACTTACATGTGTGTAAACAGGCGGGCCTCGGCCGATGATTGTTAAAACCGGAAATTACCTGAATGGTTGTCATGGGTGATTACCAAGATGTTTCTTTTTGCATAGATTGTCTTGGTTTTGCTTGTTGACTTTTGCAGGTATTCAAAAGCTCGCAAGGTTCCCCGCCAGAGTCCATGGCAGGCTAGTACCCTCTCCAGAGGATGAATGTTGTGTCTTTCCCCAGTGAAGTCGCCCCAGGCAAGATTGAATGTTGTCTCCCCAGGAGAGTGGAGATTGCGTCAAAGGAAAAGATCAATGTATCTTCAGTAGTTCAGAATTGGCTTATCAAGCAGAGCAGAGTCCTCCCCAGCAAGGGTCGAGACGGATATGATTAACTCGCCCAAAGAGTCTTGTTTAGTGCGAATCAGAGCACATCGGTCAATCCCCAGCTCAGTGATAGCAGGACGAATTATCCCCACAGGGCGTAATCAGAGTGTTGACACCTTTTGAAAGCAGTTTCCAGGATTGCTTTTCTCTTTCCCCAACAGGTTGATCCTTCCTCGTCAGGACGATCATTTTCAGCAGAGTTTGAAGTTTTGAGTTTGTGAGCTACTTTCCCAACAGGACGGTTATCCCCAGCGGAGTTAGTTCATCTTTCCAACATTTATTTTGTTGGAAACGTATCGGTGGTATTCCGGTTATCCCCAGCAGATCCAGTTTGTCTTCAGCATTTATTTTGCTGAAGTAACTCTTTGCATAAGCATGCATCATAAGCACCTGCATTTTGCACGAATACGTAGCATTTCCATGCAGTATGGAAGCATTACGGCATTATCAAACATGTGCATTGGGAAACGTAAGCAGGATTGATTACCCGTCCAGATTCAGGTGTATTTTCTCTGTCGCTAGTGAGATCGTGGGTCACGGAGATGTGCATATGTTTGGTTTGCGACAAAGGACGCGCAGTGATCGTGTTTCCTCCTGTCAAGAGGATTGTGGTGTAAAGTACGCAATGATCGTATTCGTCCTGCATATTTTGTTTGTGGCACAAGACGCGCAGTGATCGTGTTTCCTCCTGTCAAGAGGGTTGTGGCGCAAGGCACGCAGTGATCGTGGTCATCGTTATGTTATGGGTTTTTTTGCGGAAGAGATACGCAGTGATCGTATTTGTCCTATATGTGGTTTTGTTTGCAACACCAAGTACGCAGTGATCGTGTTCCTCCTGTAAAGAGGATTGTGGTGTAAAGTACGCAGTGATCGTGTTTCCTCCTGTCAAGAGGGTGGTTACGCAAGGCACGCAGTGATCGTGTTCATCTTGTTATGGGGATTAGGTGGGGGGCCGTACACGCAGTGGTCGTGTTCGTCATGTCATATTCCCCTAGCAGAGTTTGCTTGGTCAAGCACCTTTTTCCCCCCAGCTGAGTCTTTCTCAGGATGTTGTGGTGTCAGCATCGGAAGATGGTAATGCATATTTTTGGGGGGTTACCCGTAGTTTCCCCAGCAGTGTTATATTCCCCAGCAGGGTGTTACTTGAACGAGTTGCTTGGTTAAGTTCCTCGTATTTTCGCCAAAGTTATTCTCGTCAAGGTGCTTGGTTAAGTCCCCAATTTCCCCAGCGGAGTGTTTTCAGGATACCTATTGCCAGAATAGGTATTTGACGGCCGTCCTCAGAATTGTCCTCTCAGAGTTGCTTGGTTAAGTTACTCGTGTCCCCGCAGGGCTGCTCGTTCAAGTACGAACGAAAGGTTGATAAGTGAAATCGACACTGTCCCGCTTGGTTAAGCGTTTGCTCGTTTCTTCGGATGCGAAAGGTTGGTAAGTGAAATCAAAATTTTCTCGCTGTTTAGCGTTTGCTCGTTCAGGTACGAACGGAAGGTTGGTAAGTGAAATCAACAACTTTGCTCGCTGTTTAGCGTTTGCTCGTTCAGGTATGGACGAAAGGTTGATAAGTGAGATCAACATTGCCTCGCTGGTTAGTGAATGCTCGTTCAGGTACGAACGGAAGGTTGATAAGTGAAATCGGCATTGTCCCGCTTGGTTAAGCGTTTGCTCGTTTCTTCGGATGCGAAAGGTTGATAAGAGAGATCAACAATTTCTCACTGGTTAGTGTATGCTCACTTCTTCGGAATGGGATGGTCTATGGACAATATCAGTTTGTTTCATAAACAGGTTGGTGGATAGGTGTTTAGTTGTCGCTGTGGCAACAGAAATCAGTTCCCTGGTTAATTCTCCCCAAGCAGTGGTGTGCGCAATTTATTTTTGCGGTTGGCAAATTTCCAAGTTTATTGGTATTCAACCGTCTCGTACCTCGATTATCTGAAGGCCGTTCGCTCTTCATCCAGTCGGGTCCAAGCCGTTTGAATAGGGGCAGCTGTTGCACCCTAAAATTTGACCAACCGGTTCCCGCTCCTGATTTACGTTTCGGCTCATTTTTGCATTCGCATTCGCATACCACGTGCAGTACATTTTTTTAATCCTACAGATGATGTCAAAATTGCAGCCTGGTTTCCACCTATAGGACGTCTCAGACCGGTTCGGGTAATCGGAGGTTATTTCGGGAAATTGTGCGCTTCTCGGTGTTTTCAGCTTACATGGTGGTTTTTTGGGATATTCTGATGCCCGGGGTTTACCGTTTATTCCAGTCCGGTCTCGCGTTCCTTTTATCGGAGTTGTTCGCTTTAATAGCAATTTTAGAATTTTATAGAATTTTCTAAGCATTTATTGGGTTTTATTAGCATTTTAATAGAATAGTGTTAATATAGAATTTAAATAGATCCTTTTAATATTTTTAATAGATTTTTATCATTTTTAGAATATATTAGATATTAAATAGTTTTAATCATTTTTTTTAGAATATGTTAGATTTCTTTAGAATATTAAATAAATAGAATGTATTTCCTTTTAATAGGTAATAGGATTGATAGAAATTAATAGTTTTTAAAATTTTTAGAACATTATTTGAATAGGTTTTAATATAGATTTTATATATAGATTTTATTTTTTAATATAGGTTTTTATAGTTTTCTTAAATGATAGATAGATCTTTTTAGAGTTAACTAGGATATTAATTGGTTTTAATTAGATTTAATTAGTTTTATCCTGATTAGGTCATTAATCCATTAGCATTTTCATTTTTCATTAGCATTTAACTTGGTTTAGTCTTTAATCATTCATCTAATAGTTCTTAATCCACTCATCACGTTAATTCAGCAATTAACATTTTGTTTCAGTCCACTAATCACGTTTTGTGTCATATTAATGCGTCTAATAGTCAGTTAATCCATAATCATGCATTAGTCCAGGTATTGGTTTAGTGGGCCAGTCATTATCCAAGTCCAGTCAAAGCCCAAGTGCCACTTGTCCTATAAAAGGGGCCCCACGCGTCCCTCTCTTTCGTTCCCCCCATCCTGCTACGTCTCACACCCACTCACTCTCTCTCTGCCAACACGCAAGCCACGTGTTGCACCCTCCCTGTTCCCCTCTCACACGCGTCCTACTCTCAACTTTTCCCGTGACAGCTGCATACCACTAGCAACCCCTCGTTGGAGTACATGCAGCCACCGCCGTCCCCGCCACAACTAACCGCCGGAGTCTGGTAAACTCGCCGGAAACTGGAAAAATTCCCAGAATTCATCGCTTCTTCCGATCTTCATCTTTCTCCTCTGATCAACACATCATCAGAGATCATCTAACATCATCATCCTCATCGTTCTTCAGAATTCGTGAATATCACCGGTGATTCCCCAGAAACTTGAAGATCCTCATCGATCTTCATAGAACCTGCAGCAACCGTTCATCACCTTCACGCCTTTTCCCAGAAAACTTGAAGAATGTTCATCAGGTTCATCCGTTTCCAGATTTCTCCAAGAACAAGCGTCCATATCGTCTCATCCTCAAGTTCTTCACCAAGATCGTCCAGGAGCTACGTGCGATTTTCCAGATTTGTTCATCATTCATCAGTTCCGCCATGAACATGCATCAAGATCTCCGTCGATGTTCTTCGTGACTTTTCCAGATCGTCTGCGAGCTTCAAGATCTTCAATCACCAGATTCAAACACTCATACAAAATTTCGCTTCGATCCTCATCAACATTCCAAATCTTCATCCTCCAGTTCTTCTTGCTTCATCTCCAGGTACATGTTCACGAAGCTCATTGCATGTTGATTTTGATAGCTTAGTTTGTGTTGTGGACTGCTAGGGTTTGAAGGTTGTTAATGCGTGTGAAGATGTTGTTTTTTTTTCGTTCGTCCGGTGGGCATGGGAAGGTTCAGAGAGTTTGTTGTGGTCTGATTGATTTCGTTGAGAGTTTGTGTGAGAGATTTGAGGTGCGTGTTGAGAGTTCTTGAGAGATTGTGTTTAGGGATGTTGAGAAGAGGGTGAGAGGTTTAGTGGGAGAGCGTTAGTGAGTTGAGAGCGGCGTAGGGTTTCGAACGGTGAACAGTGACAGAGGAATTAGAGATGATGATAGTTTTGTTTGCTAGGGTTAGGGTTTTGGGGGATTGGGCTGGGCCCAAAGGGTCATTGCTGAAACACCATTTCTCTTTTTCTTCCTCTCGTACCCCCTTGTTTGTGTGGAAAATGCTGGAAAAAAAAACGGTGACTGGGCCTTTGCAACAAGTGCTGATCGCACCCCCCTCTTGGCCCAATCTTGAGAAGCAACTAGGGCGTTTTTCTATCGCCACCCCCTGGTTTTATTTTCTTTTTTAAATTTCTTTGTTTTATCCATGTTAGAAAATAATTCATAAAAAATAGTAGGATTATCCAATTAATTCCCTTCTTTTTTCTATAGATTCATAATTCAATTTAGGATTTTATGGTGCAAAAATATTAATTTGATCATGCATTTTCATTTTTATTGCATTTTTTGCATTTTAATTGGTTTTGAATATTGATTTGTGATGTGTCTGCCTTGCTGATTTTATTTCTCTCGCTTGGTATTGAATTTTGCTTTAGTTTTTTAGTATGTTGTACTAGACTGATGCACGCTCCCCATAGATTTTTCGTAGATTTTTTAGAAATTGATTGATGTTGTTTTCGGGTTAGAGAGTAGAGACCTCATAACTTGCTGGTTAACCCTTGACCATTCACATGTTAGGGATTGTTTAGTAGCCTTAGAAGTTGACTTAGGCTTTGAGATTTGATCTTGGGATCATAGAGACATATAGGTTTCCCCTAGATTTTTGGTGGATTTTTTAGAAGTTGTTTTGCTATTTTTGCTTGAGCTTGAGAATAGGAGAAGTCTTGAGGGCTTCTGACTTTGAAGTTCAACTGTGGTTGAACTTTAGAGATAGTTTCTTTTGGTTTGAGGGTCTGTGGTTTCTTCTGGAAGATGGAGGCTGGATGAAGACTTGATGGAGCTTGCAAGGATGCATGGATTGAAGACCTAGTCTAGGAGCTTGCTCTCTTTCTGTGAGGTTCGAGATCCTGAAGTTTGAGGGAAATTCATGGTACTTTCCTGAGGAAGGCACTATGGATGTCTTTCATTCTTTCTTCTCACCTCTTTCTTAAGTATCCAATGATGTTGGAGCCTTAATGTGAGTTTAGTTTCTCCTGAGGAGGAATGTAAACTGTTCACAGTTGTTGAGCCACATGGGATATGATTCCTAAGTGGAAGCCCCCTAGTATTTTCCAGAGGAATGCACTATGGGTCTGTTCACTTAGTTCCCTTAGTTCATGTAGGATTGCTTAAGTATCCAATGATGTTGGAGCCTTCATGTGAGTTTAGTTTCTCCTGAGGAGGAATGTAAACCGTTCACAGTTGTTGAGCCACATGGGATATGATTCCTAAGTGGAAGCCCCCTAGTATTTTCCAGAGGAAGGCACTATGGGTCTATTCACTTAGTTCCCTTAGTTAAGGTAGGATTTCTTAAGTATCCAATGATGTTGGAGCCTTCATGTGAGTTTAGTTTCTCCTGAGGAGGAATGTAAACCGTTCACAGTTGTTGAGCCACATGGGATATGATTCCTAAGTGGAAGCCTCCTAGTACTTTCCTGAGGAAGGCACTATAGGTCTGTTCACTTAGCTCCCTTTCTTTGGTAAGCTTGTCTTGAAGCTTGAAGAATGGGATTGATTTCTCCCTTTAGGGTTTTGCTTAGGGTAGATTAGGGTTTTGTTTTGGGGTTGTTTAGGGTCCTGCTCAGGGGTAGTTTCTTGCTTTTGGATAGGAGTTTGCCAGGCTGGGTAGCCTTCTCTTTGTGTTGATTGACTTGTGTGGTGCTGTGATGCATTAGACTTAGGGGTTCATATAAATATTTCTGAGATAGGTGCATCTTAGAAATAAGCCTGCTTGTGTGCATGAGAAGTTGAGGTGGTCCTCCTTCTGCTTGATTGTTATTGAGTGGCTTTGCTTGTTGGTATTTGGTAGAGCTGAGCTCCCTTGCCTCTGTGGTGTGTGGCCTTTGTGCCTTGCTTGTTTGGTTGTTGCATTCATGCATATTTCCAGTATTTCTTTACTTTGCAGTGATTCCTGTTTGCTGTTTAGTTTTGTTTCCATGATCCCCTAAGAGCTCTAACTTTTCTGCTGTGGAGGAGTTATGATAGACATTAGGTTGGTTAACCAGGCATGATAACATTAGGTAGATTCCCCTTTTCAACCATAGTTTTAGGGTGTCTCTTTCCTTTCTCAAAACAACAGAAAAACACTTAATAAAGGATAAAACAAAAGTGAATTCATTTCTTCCGTCAAAAGATTTGAACAAACATCAAAACCTTTTGTCCTCCTGGACTGTGAAAACCCTTGGTTAAGGTGCATTTTCCCATAAAAAACACTCGAACAGCTTGTGTCGTGCGTAGCCCGAACTACGTTTGCTCTGATCTTCCATGCCGTGTGGAAGTACGTAGGCACAGGACGCGACGTCCTGGCGAGCAACCTTCCCCCCGTCTAGACGTAGGTAGTCGAACTACGTTGACTCTGACTTTCCCATTGCACGAGGGACTACGTAGGCCCAGAACAGCGTATGTTCTGTCGAGTCCTGTCCTTTTCTTTTCTTTTCAGACTGACCACTAGCGTAGATAGATGAACACACCCTTTTCCTTATAAACACCAAGCGTGGATCCTGTCGAGTACGACGGACGCGAGGGGTGCTAATACCTTCCCCTTGCGTAACCGACTCCCGAACCCGGACAATGGTTGCGATGACCTTGTCTTACCTTTTTTCGTCAGGTTTCTCCGATCGTTTCCTTTCCCGCTCTGAGGGATAAATAACGAAAGGTGGCGACTCTTCTGTCAAGCCGGCGCCGATTTTCGCAGTAGCGACAACTATTGTACTAGAGTTAAAAACAGTTTTAGTCACTTACTCAAACCAATGCTAACTTGATAAAATTGCTTATACTAAAATTACTCAATTATCAAGCAAAAATGAAAGTGCTGAAAAGTAAAGGAGACAAAGATTTGTTGAGGCAGTTCCCCCGCCGTCCTCGCTTCGGGGTACGTCTGCCCTCAATTCTAAAACTAGAATTGAGCTTGATATAATATAGATATCACCTATTGAGTTGAAACGTTTATACAAGGATAGACAAGCAAAATATACAAACAAAATCTCTGGTTGTTGATGATGCTTTCTCTCCTTGTTCCTTGATTTAAGTTGAATCAAGTCCTCCAATTATTGTGAATAGACCTTCGATTACAACCCCTTTGTTGAATAACCTTGCATTCTTCAAACCCTCAGCCCGACTGATCTCAAACACCAATAAATCGAACTCGAACCTCTCTTGACCACTTCACCAATTCCCACTACTAGATTGACGAAGCCCGCCGCTTCTCAATCACCTCCACTCAGATGAAAGTTGATGAGACGATTCGTACCAAAAACCCCCAAATTCGACGAATCTTGGAGGGAAAAACCCTCAAGGTTTTATTCAAGAAAAACCTACCCTAAACTTAACCCGAACCTGATTTCCAATCGACGGCTTCAGACATTATCACCTTGAACATGCCACAATGCACAACAAAAATTGTTGTGTGTAATTGTTGTGTTGTGAAATATTGAGGATGAAGATAAAGAGAACTAGGGCACCTATTTCACTTTTATTGTTCTTGTGCAATTGACTTAATGTTTCAATTGTTGTTGAGAAAAGAACAGAAAACTACTATATATAGTAACCAAAAACCAACAGTCTTAACCACTTTTCAAACAAAGTGGAAAGTCTTCAGCAACAGTATAAACGAGTGAACGATCGACCATAGTAGGACTATGCATCGACGCATAGCTTGCAGTTTTAGGCAGATTCAAAATCTTAACAGCATGCGTCGACCATAGGTCAGCGTGCGCCGAACCGTGGGAAATTGCACTACTTCATGCGCTGACCATGCGTCGACCTGTGGTTGACTCAAAGCCTGCAGATTTATACAAATGCTTGTTTTTATGGATTTTGTGCTTCCAGGCATAGCCAATGATCTTCCACCTATATTGAATCTTAATATGTCAAGTTAGATAGACATAAGAAAGATATGAGAGATGTGATATGCATTTGCCTTGTGGTGGTAGAGTCGAAAGACCGATTCATCCATGATTGCGTTTTGTCATTATCGAAACCTAAGTATGTATGGTACATGAGGATTTGCCCTCACATACTCCCCATTTTTGATGATGACAAAACGTGCGAAGCCAACGTGAGCAATGAAATATTAGTAACCTCCCCCTTGCTTAATGCCCAATGTTAATAGCCTCCCCCTTGCTTAATGCCCAATTCACAAAGTATTCCTTTTGCCATTCTATACTTCTTCAAAGTATCAAACTGCTGTCTTGGCTTGGCACACTCTCTTCTCCCCTATTGACAACATCAAAAAGAGAAAGAGATAGGTTAAGAATTAGGTGTTCAAATCACATAAATGCTCAACAGGTAATAACTAGCATCAATGAGTATTTATACAAAATAAGGTCAATGAAAAGGAAATCAACGGATAAACATTTTATAAATTAAAAAAAAATTCAAATAAAAACTCAAAATGACATAAGACAATGTAAAATGCAAACACTGTTACATGAAGGAACTAAGAAACAAAAAAAAACACATATAATAAGATGCAAGCATGAACTAATATCCTCGTCCCCTCCCATAGAAATGTGGGTTGCGGTATGGATCGGCCAAGTCGGTAAACTGTTCAACAACGTTGTTCAAGTTGTTTATGTTGTGGGAGATGGCCTGCTCTTGGCGTTCATTTGAGGCAACTAGAGCCTCGAACCTTGCATCCATATTTGTTGAAAAAGTATTTAACCTTTGATTTTGCATCTGGAGCTGGCTATTGATTTGAGCAAACCGCTCATCCTGAGCCCTCATAAAGGTTTGTTGTTCTAGTTGCATAGACCACATCATGTCAAGAATTTCAGAGGATTGTGGTTGTGGAGGAGAAGGAGGTGCTTCAGAACCCCCTTGATACGGCTGATAAAATTGTCGCATTGTGGTCCACCTTGTGTATTGCCATTGCCCCCAACCCTGATCATTTTCATCCTCGGTTGAAGCGGTATGGTGCACCCAATCTTCATTGACATGCTCATCGGTGTCCATTTGGTGATGAATATGTTATTCCTCTTGGTTGTAATCTACGTCTTCCTCTTCTTCTTCTTCGTCTTCCTCACTGTCTTCCTCACTTTCATCTGATTCTACATTATTTCGTCGAGCAGTTGCCTTGCCAAAGAATTTGTACCTCATTTGCTCTTGGGACCAAAAGTAACCCATCATTTAAAGAGTTTTCTGACAAAAATCTTGGTCAGACGTGATTGATGTGTAATGAAAATTTGGAAATTCAATTTCAGCAGTTGTAAGAATCTCTTGTATGAATGAGCCATACGCGAGAGCGGTACCCCTACCAAAATCTGGTAGAGCATACATTCGACTCCCAATGTAGAGGGGCCAGTTGATCTTGATTTTGTTTTTCAAAAAATACATTAAATGAACCTCTGCTTGCTCTACACGAGAAAGTCCTCCTTTCTTGGGCCGCAAAATGCGCGCCATGGTCCATTGTAGAATTCTATCTCCTGTTTTCAATTTGCCTGCAGTGACTGCTCTTGGGAACGTATCACTTGCCAAAATGTGAGGTGGATATGGGCTTTTCAACATTGAATTTAAAGCAGTCTTAAAATCATATCCAACTATTGTATGAGTATCCGTTACCTTATACAGAGGTTTATCATCATCAAGATCCAAATTGAAATACTTTCTCCAAACAACAGAATTTAGACTAACCTTTGTAGTACCGATTTGATAGTGGAAAAGAGAGCCTCTGAACTTGTCGTGGATGCATGTGTAGAAGATACGCACAAGCTATTCACTATACTTCGAATTACATTCCAAGAAATTGTTGATACCTTGGAAATCCAGCAGAGAGATGACATGAGTAAGATGCACGCGTTCAGCTGAGTTCCGATAATATGCATGTTATTTCACCACGGCCCGTTTGCTGAAATTTTTATTGAAATTTTCTGTAAGTGGTGGTGGAACAAGCGACACGGCTGTCACTGAAATGGAGTCGGATGATGATGCTCTTGAGGTTCTCTTACCAGTGATTCTTCTGGAGGCCATGGATGATAATTTGAGGAGAGTGATAGGAGAGGTAATGAGATGATGTGTGGAGAGAGAATGAGACTTTGCCCCCTTTTATAGAAGTTATTTAGGGTTTTGGGAAGAGGAGAGGACAAGAATCATTAGGCATTAGATAGATGCAACTTACAATGTATCTAGGTTAATGCACAATCAATGAGAAGACCAAATTTGAATTTTAAAAGAAGTTTGAACGTTTTTGATCCAAAAAAATCTGAATTTTCGCGCGATGCATCGGTCGCTTCTCTGCATGCATCGAAGCATACTGTTTGAAAATTGAGAAATGCAAAAAATTATATGTGTCCTCGACCATTTCCCTGTTGCGGTCGACTCATGCAAGTAAAATTTGCATATTTTCATTTTTATGCACATATGAGCAACAATTTATGCATAAATACAATGTCACACGACTATCAAGCAATCAAACAGACATGATACATAGAATAGGTCATATTGACAATATTTATCATGTGATACAACTTTCAAACACGAGAAATTAGAGAGAGAGAGAGAGAGAGAGAGAGAGAGAGAGAGAGAGAGAGAGAGAGAGAGAGAGAGAGAGAGAGAGAGAGAGAGAGAGAGAGAGAGAGAGAGAGAGAAGGAACAACACCACCTTCATGCCATAGGTAGCTTGATGAAATATACAGGTGTACTTATAATAACTTGCAATTGGTTAGATGTACCACAATATAATCATAAATGAATAAAGATATGCAAATAATATTATGACACACGATCCGAAATATCGAGAAGGCTAAGTTCTTGGCGGATATGAAAGAAAGGTTCAGTGGCTAGCGGTTTTGTGAAAATGTCCGCTAGTTGATTTGTAGTGTCAACATGTTCAAAAACAACATCCCCCTTCTCTACATGACCCCTAAGAAAACGGTGTCGAATTTCGATATGTTTGATGCATGAATGCAACAAAGGATTTTTGGTGAGATTAATGGCACTTGTATTGTTGCAAAAAATAGGAATACGTTCAAGTTTGAGGTTAAAATCCAACAATTGTTGCTTAAGCCATAAGACTTAAGTGCAACAACTGCCGGCGACAACGTATTCCGCTTCAGCGGTTGACAAGGCAACATAAACTTGTTTCTTGCTATGCCAACTGACCAAAGTATTAGAAAATAGGTGACAAGTACCACTAGTACTTTTCCTATCCGATTTGCACCCGACAAAATCGGAATCGAAGAAGCCTACCAACGAACAATCATTTCCTTTGGAATACCATAGCCCATACTTAGGAGTACCGGATAGGTAGAAAAGTATACGCTTAACAACTTTTAAATGGGATTCCTTAGGAGCCGATTGATATCGAGCACACATGCACACGCTAAACATAATGTCGGGTCTAGAGGCGGTAAGATAAAGAAGTGAGCCAATCATACCTCGATATCTTTTTACCTATACATCCTTACCACTTTCATCTTTGTTTAAGTTTGCACATGTCGGCATAGGTGTGTCAATGGCCTTGGAGTTTGCCATGTCAAATCTCTTGAGAAGTTCTAAACAGTACTTCGTTTAACTCACGAATGTTCCTTCCTCAAGCTATTTAATTTGTAATCCGAGAAAGTATTTGAGTTCTCCCATCATACTCATCTCAAACTCCCCCTGCATAAGGTTAGAAAACTCTCTCACGAGATTCATGTTAGTTGACCCAAATATAATATCATCAACATAAATTTATACCAAAATTAAGTGGTTTCCTTGATGCTTAATGAAGAGGGTTGTGTCGACCTTGCCTCTTGAATACCCTTGATCAAGTAAACATTTGCTTAGTTGCTCATACCAAGCCCTAGGAGCTCGTTTGAGTCCATATAAGGCTCTTTTAATTTGTAAACATGATCGGGATATTCATGAGACTCGAAACCCGGAGGCTGTGCAATATAAACTTCTTCATTAATATAACTGTTAAGGAATGCACTTTTCACATCCATTTGAAATAGCTTAAAGTTTTTTGCACAAGCGAAGGCAAGTAAAAGGCGTATAGCCTCGAGTCGGGCAAACGACGCATAAGTCTCCTCATAGTCGATGCCTTCCTCTTGGTTATACTCTTGCGCGACTAAAAGCGCCTTGTTTCGAGTTATTACCCCGTTTTCGTCCAACTTGTTCCTAAACACCCACCGGGTGCCGATTACTCGATGACCTCGCGGAGGAGGGACAATGTCCCAAACCTCATTTCTCTTGAACTGATAAAGTTCCTCTTGCATGGATAAAAACCAGTGCTCATCGAGTAAGGTGTCTTTAGGGTGTTTAGGTTCTATTTGTGAAACGAAAGCGAAGTGATAACATAAATTACTTATTTGAGATCGAGCTGTAACTCCTTTTGAGATATCACCGAGGATGTTGTCGATTGGATGGTCTTTGGAAGACTTCCAAGCTGGAAGGAGATCACCTTTTATAGACGGATGAACTTCCTCGATTTTCTTATGGCGGTCATCTTTCTCCTCCTCAATTTTGGCTTGGTCGGGTTGATCAATTCCCGGCTCGGCACCTTTGAGTATGTCTTCTGTAGATATAACTGTACCATGAACAACACTACCTTTTCCGACGTCTCTCGGATAAGATTCATCAAAAGTTACATGCACAGACTCTTCGACGATAAGTAATCTCTTATTGTAAATTCTATAGGTTTTACTTGACTGAGAGTATTTGAGGAAGATACCTTTGTCAGCCTTGGAATCAAACTTGCCTATGTTTTCCTTTCCATTATTCAACACAAAACATTTGCAACCGAAAACATGTAGGTGAGATACATTTGGCTTGCACCCTTTCAAAAGTTCATACGGTGTTTTGTTTAAGATGGGGCGGATGAGCACCCTATTTAAAACATAACATGTCGTACTTATGGCGTCGGCCCAAAAATATTTCGGTAATCTGCTTTCATTGATCATGGTTCTCCCCAACTCTTCTAAAATACGATTTTTGCGCTCCACAACCCCATTTTGTTTAGGAGTACGTGGTGCGGAGAAGTTGTGATCAATTCCATGATTACCGCAATATTCTTCAAACAAATGATTTTCAAACTCACCTCCATGGTCACTTCTAATTGACACAATGTTTGTATTTAGTTTATTTTGGGAAAGCTTAGCAAATATTTCAAAGGCGGCGAACATATCGCTCTTGCTAGCCAAAAAGATAGTCCAACAGAATCTAGAGAAGTCATCCACTATTACAAAACCGCAATAGTTTCCACCTAGGCTTTCAATTCTAGATGGCCCAAATAAGTCCATAAGGAGAAGCTCGAGAGGTCTCGTAGTTGAAACAATATTTTTGGATTTAAAAGAGATCCTCGTTTGCTTTCCCATTTGACAAGCATCACAAAGGTGATCCTTGGTAAACTTTATTTTGGGGAGACCTAGGACTAGATCTTTGGATACTACCTTGTTGAGCAAGTAAAAGTTAACATGTGTTAAACGTCTATGCCATAACCATGAGTCTTCACTCATTGTCATGAAACATTTGTCACTTGTTAACAATACTTCATTCAAGTCTAGTATATAGACATTATTTGCTCTTAGGCCATTAAACATACTCTTCTTTCCATCATTATGCACAATTTTGCAACATTCTTTAGAAAATGATACATTATATCCTTTGTCACATAATTGGCTAATGCTAATTAGATTATATTTAAGACCCTCGACAAGAAACACGTCGGATATAGTAGTGGAAGAAGGGTTACCTACACTACCTTTACCATGTATTGCACCGCGTTTGTTATCTCCATAGGTTACATACCCTTTCTTCTTTGCCATGAAGTCGATGAAGAGAGATATGTCTCCTGTCATGTGTCTTGAGCAGCCACTATCGAGAACCCATCTTCTCTCGGTGTTCTCAAGATATTTTACCTATGGAAAAGCAATTAACAAGAGGAGGTACCCAATGGCTTATTGGGTCCTAAGTCGTGAGTAACAAAATGGTCGCATTTGGGCAACCATTGATAAACACCTTTAGAAACTAGAAATCTCCTAAAACGGCACTTAGCAATGGAATGGCCTTTCTTGCAATAATAGAGACAAGAAAAATTAACTTTTGAATTGCCTTTGCTATCTTGATCCCTTATAACATATTTGTATTTTTGATATGGATTTACCATACTTTTTCTAAAATCAGATTTATCGATAGCAAAAGTAATTTTGGGCTCTAGAGCCTTGATAAGTTTGGCATTAAGTTCTCTAACTTCGTTTTGCCAAATATAGCAAGTGTCACACCCAAAGTTAACTAATCTACTTCTAATATCCTCACAACCTGCTTTAGTACTTTCCACTATGGAAGCTTTAAGTGCCTCGAGTTTTCTTTCGGAATCAAGGATCTTTTGTTCTAAGTGAAAAAAAATTTTGTTTATTTGAGGCAAGCCTTTTAAAGGCTTCTTTAGCTTCACAATGCAAAGTATTAAATGCAGCTTGTAATTCAAAATGAGACATGTTAGAAGAATTATCATATTTAGCATGTCGTACCTGTTTTTTCTTGTTCTTTTGGTGAGCGGAAAGACACAAATTCACAGATTCCTCTTCATCACTTGAGCTTTCGTCCTCGGAGGAGTCACTATCGCTTTCCCAAGCTATATATGCTCTCCTTGGCTTTGATTGCTTCTCATGTGATTTATTTGATTCTTTTTCTTTGCCCTTTTTAATTAAAGGACAATCCGGTTTATAGTGTCTGGTCTTTCCGCAGGTGTAATATGATCCTCTTGTTTTGTTCCCCTTGGTGTCATCATTTCTAGAGTACCTAGATTGCTTTCGGAAGTTGACAAGGTTCTTTTTAGAGTGTTGGATGTCATTCTTTCTCACATAGCGGTTGTAACGCTTTACGAACAACCTCATGTCCTCACTCTTCTCATCTTCTTCTTTGTCACTCGACGTATAATCACTATGCTCCTTAGATTTAGAATTTGAGGATGAAGTCTTGAGAGCAATAGATTTCTTTTCAACTATATTTTTTTTGTCCTTATTTTCTTTCTTTTCATGTTGCTCTAGGCTTAGGAACACTTGTTCATGCTCTTGCAGCTTTCCAAACAATGTTGTTAGATCCAAAGTTTTGAGGTGATTTGCTTCCTTGATGGCAATTACCTTTGGTTGTCATTCCCTGTTAAGACATCTCAAAATTTTGTTAGTAGCAACATCATTGGCCACTGGCCTACCTAGTGAATGCAATCTATTGATGAGATGAGTGAATCTCTTTTGCATGTCCGCAATGGTTTCCCCTTGCTCCATGTAAAAGAGATCAAACTCTTGTGTTAGTGTGTTGATTCTAGCTAGCTTAACATCATTAGTCCCCTCATGGGAGACTTGCAATGAGTCCCACATAGCTTTTGCTGTAAGACAATGAGAAACCCAATAATATTCATCAACTCCTAATGAGGAGATCAAAATATTCTTGGCTTTCCAATCATAGTTATATTTCTTTTCATCATCATCAGTCTATTGTGCTTCGGGTTTAGACACAATCTCATTATTCACATTGGTCATAGTTATTTCCATTGGTCCATTGAGCATAACATTCCACACTTTTCTATCTATGGAATTTATGTGCACCCGCATACAGTTCTTCCAATAACTGTAATTTTCTCCATTAAAAATGGGAGCTCTATTATAAGCCCCTTTAGGTTCGTTAGCCATTTTCTATCAAAGTTATACTTGAAGCACGAAGTGAATCGGTTGCTCCTGATACCACTTGTTAGACGATGGCACAGATCTAGAGGGGGGTTGAATAGATCCCAATTAAAAAATCAGTCGGCGCTACCAATTAAAAATTGGTTTTAAAAATATTTGATATGCGGAAGCGGCCGTGGAAAAACACCGTCTATAACGAACCGTTATTAGAAGACCGGATATGCGTCTAGCCTTATGGAAATGATAATGAGCAAATAGAATCACCACACTAATCACACCATCAATTGATTAATATCACTAATTAGTGAGACTAGTTCCAATGCTACACAATGCCAACCAAAATATGTAAACAATACAAGTGAATTTTGGTGTAGGCAATTTATCAAACACTTGGCGTGCGAGGCACTCCAAGTGAGTTTTGTCTTGAGTAAGTGACTCTAGCTTCCTTGTACAATAAACTATTGTACTAGAGTTAAAAACAGTGTTAATCACTTACTCAAACCAATGCTAACTTGATAAAATTGCTTATACTAAAATTACTCAATTATCAAGCAAAAATGAAAGTGCTGAAAAGTAAAGAAGACAAAGATTTGTTGAGGCAGTTCCCCCGCCGTCCTCGCTTCGGGGTACGTCTGCCCTCAATTCTAAAACTAGAATTGAGCTTGATATAATATAGATATCACATGTTGGGTTGAAACGTTTATACAAGGATAGACAAGCAAAATATACAAACAAAATCTCTGGTTGTTGATGATGGTTTCTCTCCTTGTTCCTTGATTCAAGTTGAATCAAGTCCTCCGATTGTTGTGAATAGACCTCCGATTATATCCCCTTTGTTGAATAACCTTGCATTCTTCAAACCCTCAGCTCGGCTAATCTCAAACATAAACAAATCGAACCCGAACCTCTCTTGCCCACTTCACTGATTCCCGCTGCTAGATTGACGAAGCCTGTCGCTTCTTAATCACCTTCGCTCGGCTGAAAGTTGATGAGACGATTTGTACCAAAAACCCCCAAATTCGACGAATCTTGGAGGGTAAAACCTTCAAGGTTTTATTCAAGAAAAACCTACCCCAAACTCAACCCGAACCTGATTTCCAATCGACGGCTTCGGACTTTATCACCTTGAACAGGCCATAATGCACAACAAAATTTTGTGTGTGTAATTGTTGTGTTGTGAAATGTTGAGGATGAAGATGAAGAGAACTAAGGCACCTATTTCACTTTTCTTGTTCTTGTGCAATTGACTTAATGTTTCAATTGTTGTTGAGAAAAGAACAGAAAACTACTATATATAGTAACCAAAAACCAACAGTCTTAACCACTTTTCAAACAAAGTGGAAAGTCTTCAGCAACAACGTAAATGAGCAATTGGTTGACTATAGCAGGACTATGCGTTGATGCATAACCTACAGTTTTAGGCAGATTCAATATCTTAACAGCATGCATCGACCATAGGTCCGCGTGCGCCGATCGGTGAGAAATTTCACTACTCCATGCGCTGACCATGTGTCGACCTTTGGTCGACTCAAAGCCTGCAGATTTGTACAAATGATTGTTTTTGTGGATTTTGTGCTTCCAGGCATAGCCAATGATCTTCCACCTATATTGAATCTTAATATATCAAGTTAGATAGACATAAAAAAGATATGAAAGATGTGATATGCATTTGCCTTGTGGTGGTAGAGTCAAAAGACCGATTCATCCATGATTGCATTTTGTTATTATCAAAACCCAAGTATGTATGGTACATGAGGAATTGCCCTCACATTTTGGTTCTAACCAAACTGGGTCGAAAAACATAAAAAAACCTGGCCCAAAACTAAATATTTCTAACGGCAGATTTCGGGTCCTGACTTCAACAAATTATTTGGACTTGCTATACTCTGAATCATCTTCTTCCTCAAACATAAAAGTTGTAGCTCTCTGTCTTAGCTTTCCAACACCTATTAGAACACGTAAATATGATTCTCGTAGCTCCAGTTATGATCCAAACAATGGAAAGATATCAAATAATCACTCAAGCTAAAAATAAGTTGCGAAAATAGATTAAAGGAAAACAAAGACTATATTCTAAAAACAAAATAAAATAGTAAAATAAACAAAACAAACTAGGGAAATACCTAAGTACAAACATAAGAGAGTGTGCATTAGAATGCATTGATAAATATTTTTATTGATGTGGCATCCTACGTGTGTAACTCTGATTAATTTCCGCAAACTATTTTCGTATTTTTACTTATTAAATGCACAGGTAGAGTAGGGTGTTATAATTGGTATTAAAGTAGGTTAGTTTGTCCGACCAATGTCGTAGTAGAGTCTGACTATAGAGTGTATATGTCGCTACCGCGAAAATAAGGTGCCGGCAAAACAAAAGAGTCGCCACCTTTTGTTATTTATCCCTCAGAACGGGAAAGGAAACGATCGGAAAAACCTGACGAAAAGGTATAAGACAAGGTCATCGCAACCATTGTCTGGGTTCGGGAGTCGGTTACGCAAGGGGAAGGTATTAGCACCCCTCACGTCCATCGTACTCGATGGGATCCACGCTTGTTGTGTTTATCTGACGAGTTTATTTACTATCTACCTATCAAGGCTGGTCTGAAAAGAAAAGAAAATGACTCGGCAAAGCGTCGCACTTTATGTCTATGTATTCTCATCAGGGAATGAGAAATCAGAGTCAACGTAGTTCGACTAACTACGGGTTAACGGATGGGGGAAGGTGGCTCGCCAATACATCAGTATTGTGCCTACGTACTCTCAACAGATATGAGAGATCAGAGCTTACGTAGTTCGGGCTAATACAGATTACAGGAGGTTCAGATTCATCTGTTTTTTCGAGTAGGGTTAACAAACAGTTCCAGCAGTTTGGTGTACGCAGCTCGACCTTTGGAGACTTAGGCGTTACCGTTTACGGTAGCACTGGGAGTTAACGACACTCTTTTCTTCAGAAAAGCTTCCTTTGAATTATGGGTCCACGAGGCAAAAAGATTTGAAGTTTGTTTTCTGTCTTTTACGGAAGAACTGTTTTTTAGTTGTCTGTAGTTTGTACAGCACTAGAGACTATGACCTGGGAACGAATGCGTCGCATATCGTCCAAAGGACGTATACTAAACATTCTAGACGATTGAGAGGAGGCCGCTCAATTATCATTACCCAAGTAGCTTAAGGCTCGTATCGCGCTTATACTAACTCGCCTTTATTACTTTTTTTATTGTTTGTTTTGAGATGAGAAGAGAGCGAACTCTATGGGGAGACTATCAAGTCCTAACAGTTGTCATGCCAAGGATTCATCCTATGGTTGTGATTTGAAACAGGGATCTCCTAGAAGTTATCATGCATAGGTTTCAACCTAAAGTTCTAATCGTCACTTCCTTATCAAGGGAAGTGAGATTCCTAGGGGATCATGTCAATGATAAACAAAAACAGATAAAGCATCAGCTTAAACAGTAAATAGTAAACAACTGTAAAATGCATGCAATGCAAGTGAGGGAGGAAATGTGTGTGGGGCATAAGTCTCCACAAGCTCGTCTCAACCTCAAGCCAGATATGAATAACTGCAAAAATAATAGAAGAAAATAGAATTCCATCAAGCAAACCACATACCACACAGGAAAGGGAGCGAAGCTCTACCGAATACCAGCAAGCAAAGCCATACAGTAAAAATACAAGCAGAGGGAGAAACTCAACCTCTAATGCAATCATGCTCCTAGCTTAAAAGAATCTAAACATGAACTTATTCTAATGCATCAAGCAAATCAAACAAGGGAGAGAGACCATAATGAGCAACAAGGAAGTCATCCCAGGCTGCATTAGGTTAGAGGTATATCAATACCAGAGTCCATCATGGGCTAAACCTCTTGAGGAATGCACAGAATCCAACCAAAGGAAGGATTAGGCTCTCTCAGGAGGGATCCTATGTCAATAGGACAGAAAAGACAGGGTATTGGTCCTAGATATCAATCTAAGGGTAATTGATTTAAAGTGTATCAACATAGAATGTCCACCTCAGGCTCAACCTATTGAGGAATGCACAGAATCCAACCAAAGGAAGGATTAGGCTCTCCCAAGAGGGATCCTAAGAAAAGGACTTTGAGATGGATGACAACGTATAAACCAAGGGAATATACCATGCCAAGAATGTCAATCCAAGGCTCAACCTCCTGAGGAATGCATAGAATCCAACCAAAGGAAGGATTAGGCTCTCCCAGGAGGGCTCCTCATCAAGACTTGAAGGATAAAGATAGTACAAACCAAAGGAATGTACTATACTGGGGAATGTCAATTCAAGGCTCAACCTCCTGAGGAATGCACAGAATCCAACCAAAGGAAGGATTAGGCTCTCCCAGGAGGGTTCCTCTTCAAGACTTGAATAAAGAATGTGGGGCAAAGCCCAAGGAGGAAATCACATAGGGGACAGAAGGCAACACAGCACTCCAGAGAAACCCTACAAGCTAGCTACAAGGTTCACCTAAGCTAGGGGCATCAAAAGCTCTATCAAGGCTATGGCAATGTTCTAAAGGGATCTCTACCTACTTACCAATCTATCAAGAAAGGGATACACTATTTAGAATCATCTAATGGCTATTTACATGGTTAATCTATGAAACTTTCTAAGTTAGATCACCAAAACTGAAGTTAATTTGTAAAATGGGGAACTAGTTGAAAATTACTCCTAAACAACTACACTAAAAGCATATTTACAATCATCTAAAATCATGATAAAAATCACAAGGCCACATCAATGTTCATATAACAACAATAAAAAAGAATGAAAAGTTTATCTCATGCTAAAAGTCATCAATGAAATCAATCAAAAGGAAAGGCTATGTTATGAACATGTTAAGACTAGCCTAAGTATTAAGTCGATCTAAAATACCAAAACTAATTCTAAAATCCTAGGAAACTTTCTAGGGGAACCTAAGCATGTTAGGTATCTATAGTAGAAAAACCAGAGCCTAAAACTATGCTTAAAGGCACTAAATAAATCACACACCGAAAATGGTCAAAAGGGAAATCAGGTGGGGAAGCCTCTAAAGATCTAGTTCAAAACAGAACCTACAGCTACCTAAAAATTACCCTAAAAATTTTTGGGAGTTCCTTAATATGTCTATAACAAACCAACAAAGAATTAAGTCCGAATTCTATACCACACTCCAGAACACAAATCGGCAAGAAACAATGCAGTTTTTGACATTTTATTATCCAACTAAAGGAGAAAAACGAAATCAAATTGAAAATTAAACGAAACTAAAATCCAATTGCGCACAAAGTTCATAGACATGATAAGGATCATCCAAGAATTTTATCATATTTTTCTAGGCATTCTTGCTATTTTATATGAATTAAAATCAAACAGCACACAAAACAGAATTTTAATGCCATTAAAAAAACAACAATCAAATGGTCAAATTAAATCGGAAAACCAACCTACGGATCAGTGATTTGATCCGGTGATTGTTGATCAAGTGAAATTGCAAAGATTCGAACAAGATTAGACGGAAAACTTCAAGATCCACAATAATTCTTGCAAGAAGATGAAGATCGAACACTTCGAATCCGAATTGCTCCGAATAAATGCTTCCAACTTACGCTCCAATATCCAACTTCAATTTGCACGAAAATTGACTACGAAACTTGATCCGATAATGATGATGAGTGTAGGTTTATGCTCAAGATTCCATTGATTTCAATGAAAAATCGATGGATCCGATGACAAGGAGCTATTGGTGAGGGTTTGGAGAATGAAGAAAATTGAGAGAATTGAGAGAGTGAGAGAATTCTTGAAAATGAAAAATGAAAATTGTGTGGAGTTTTTTCTTTTGGTTTGGAGTAGATCACTTAAGAACTCCTTAGGCTTGGATCCCAAGGTTTGGACTTTGGCTTGTGAAAGTTGGTTTGGAGCTTAATGGTATGATTTTGGGATATGTAGCTTATTCATGAAATCACAAATTGGAACACCATGAACCAAGCCCCAAATGAAAATTCTAATAATGCCAAAGTGTTTAGAATATCATTTCCAATCAAAATGAGTACAAATTTGGCTTGAAATCATTCAATTACCAATTGTTTTGAATTTTCACCTTTTAATTCATTAAAATGGCCTTTATGTGAATTTTCTTCAACCAATGCTTGATATAATCCATATCAATGGACTCTTGATACTTGGCTAAGATAAAAACATCATTTTGAGGAACTTTCATGTTGAACAAAAATCCATTTGAGGCTTGCAAGATAGTGAAATTGACCTATGATTCAAAATGACCTGTAATGTCCAAATACCCAAAACACCTTTGACTTATCTAAGCCATAACTTGAGTTCTACAAATCCAATAATGGACTTCTAGTACTCTTTAGAAAGCTAAGAGAATAAGGAACAACATTCATGTTGACTAAAAGTTCATAAGAAGCATCCTTCTAGGGCAAAAGTGTCATGCAAGTTGGGCAACTTTCAAGCTCCAAATTCACATGCCTCAGATGACTTGTAACTTGTCTGGCTCATAACTTGAGTTCTATAATCCATATCAAGGACTTCTAGTACTCAAATTAAAGCTAAGATCATGCCCTACAACAATCATGTTGGGGTCAAGATGAGATCACAATCACATATTGAGTTAAATGGTCTTGAAGTCAGGGGTCAAACTAGGGGATTTTACACTGTCAAGTCTTAGAAACCCTAGCCTGAAACTTCTCAAACTCTTCAATCATGATGAGTTAACTTTGGAATCATACTCATAACATCTCAATGCATCAATCCATGATCACATGGCTCTTGGATCAAGTCTTAAACTTTTTCAAATCATCAGTTGACTTAGGGTTGACCCAGTCAAACCCTAATTGCACCAATCATGGCTGAGCCTTCTTAATCTTGCACAATGACCTGTCTAGGCCTCAAAGTGATCCTCAACACTTCTCATGAGCTCTCTCAAGACATAAAGTCCATCTTCATGGCCTCAGAATCATCTGATGGCTTTCCACAACTCTCAATTTAGGAGACCTACACACTCTTGGTTTCAATTACTCTCTCTGAGGCTCTTTTAACTTCTCTGACAAGGATATCAACCCTTGAACACTTGAATAACCTTCTTAGCTATCTTCATAGTCTTGTGTAGCTCTTTATTGGTAATCATACCTCTTGATCTCCTGCATACATGTCAATGAAATGCAAATGATAATGCTAATGTGAATGAAATGCAACATAAGCTAGGTAGAGAAAGGTTGGGCAAATTTTGGGGTGCAACAGTATATACTCATGTGTTTCTTCTAACCTGTATTTTCTTTGGCGTTGAGCAGTATGGCTTGTAGGAACAATGTTGTAATTGCTATTATGTTATAAGCTGTTGCGTATGCATTACAGGATACCAATTAGAATGCTGGGGATGTCGAGTTCCACAATTTGGAAAAGTTCCAAAACAACAAGCCACCTAAGTTCGAGGGTAGGCACAAACCAGATGCGGCATGGAAGTGGCTGAAGGACATTGAGAAGATCTTTAGAGTCACGGGATGCACTGAAGCTCAGAAGATGCAGTTTAGCACTCATATGTTGACTGAGGAAGTTGAAGATTAGTGGGGTACACCTGTTAAAGGTTAGAAGTTGCAGGTAGTTCTATTACTTGGACGGTGGTCATGGCTGAGTTTCTGAAGTGGTATTTCCCAGAAGATGTTCGTGGTGAGAAGGAAATTTAATTCCTAGAGTTGAAACAGGGAAACTCGAGTAACTGGTGAAGTGTTATCCTCATTACAATACTGATGCTGCTATGAGTTTTAACTGTATCAAGTTTGAAAATAGACTACATCCCAAAATCAAACAAGGTATCAATTATCAGAAGATCAGATACTTCCCTGAGTTGGTGAACAAGTTTTGGATTTATGATGAAGATAACAAGGCTCAGGTTCCTCACTACAAGGTCCTGAGTGACAAAAAGGGTAAGCAGAGACACGAGAGTACACCTTACAATGCTCCGACCGAAAAGGGAAGCAGAAAGCTGTTGTTGGCAAGAAGCCAAGTGGGGGAGGAAATTCTTCCAACCCTATCAAGGGTTTCAGATGTGGTGGTGTGGGTCACCATGCTAATGAATTTCAGAATGAGGTGAAGAAATGTTTCAAATATGGGAAGCCATGTCATGTTGTGGCAGATTGTAGGACCAATATACCTACCTGTTACAATTGTGGCGAACAGGTCACATCAGCATCCATTGTCAGAAGCCAAAGAAGTCGCATACCGGTGGGAAGGCATTTGCATTGGTGGGGGCTCAACCTACCAGTGAGGATCGTTTGATCAGAGGTACTTGTTACATTTATAACACTCCTTTGATTTCTATCATTGATACGGGTGCGACCCACTCGTTTATTTCTATTGATTGTGTAAAGAAACTAAGACTTGTGTCGTCTACTATGAGTAAAGGGATGGTGATTGATACTCTATCTATTGGGTCGATAACTACATCTTTAGTGTGCTTGAATTGTCTTATGTCGATCTTTGGTAAATATTTCAGAGTGGATTTGATTTTCTTACCACTCATTGATCTGGATATTATTTTAAGGATGAACTGGCTAGAGAGCAATTATGTCTATATTGACTGTTATAGGAAGAGGCTTCTATTTATTACTCTAGAGGAGGAAGAGTTGGCTAATTTTATATCTACCAAGGAATTGAGAATCTTGTTGGAGGAGGAAGCTAAAATGTTCGTGGTGTTTGCCTCATTGTCTGTTGAAGGAAAAATGTTAATTAATGGATTACCTGTAGTAAAAGAGTTTCCAGAAGTGTTTCCATATGATATTTTACCATACAGAATGTCAGCATCCGAATTGGCAGAGTTGAAATCTCAACTAGGAGAATTACTTGATAAGAAGTTTATTAGACCCAGTTGTCATATCCCAAATTTGTCCTACCTATGTATATCTTTCATTTATACATACATCCACTAACAATTATTCAAAAATCCCAAAAAGATATGTTGTTTATGCTTGTTGTCTAAACTCAGGATATCACAAGGTTAGGTTGAAGGGAAATGAGATTCAGTTAAGGTTGTCAGGACAAGTGTATATGCAGTATTAATTGAGGATGAATGGTTTTGACTAAATTTTAGTCAGGCAATGGTTTGTTCATGATCAAGGTTCTAAGTCATTCGAATTTGAGGTTGTTAATTCAAAACTTCTTCAATTCAAGTGACAAAATTCAGAGATTTATTCATTGGTGGGTGATAACATGAAAATATATCGTTTATTTCGACTTGATTCACATGCTATTTAGTGTCTTTTTATTATGTTCTTGTGGTCTTATGTTTTATTATGTTTGTTTTCAGGTAAGTAGCCAAATGATAGCCGTTCACGAAGAAACGAAGCAAAACACATGAAAAACAGAGAGTTTTGGGTGAAAAGTACACACACGGCGTTCCACATGGCGTTGGCCATGGGGGTAGCCATGTCGTGTAGGGTTTCTCCCACGTTATAACTGTCACAAGACCATGTCCACCAACTTTTTTACAAATGGCGGGCGCCATCTTTGATTTTGGTGGTCCAGTCAAAGGCAGTTGAAGAATGAAGCCTATGGCTACCACTTTTCTCTCCCACGAATTTTGAAGCTTCTACTCGACTTCCAAGGCATCTTACTAGTATAAATAGGACCTTGTTTTCACACTTTGGATCATCCCGTCTTATTTCTCAGCATAGGTATATATTTAGAGTTAAAGCGATAAATCGCCGCATCGAAGGTTTATCGCACTATTGTTGTAACTAAGGTTGGAGCGTCACAACGTAGGAATTTTCAATCTTGCCGTCATTTTACTTTCAAGTCATATTTACTTTCCAACATTGTACCAGATTCAAGTCTTCGATTTGGAGCAAGTTTTATTTTACTCGCACTTATTCATTTATCACCTTTTATTTTAGAGATCTGTTTCTAAAAGAGAATCTAAGAGTGACACTTCGGTTCTTACCTTTGGAAATCGACCACGCGTTTATTTTACTCGCACTTATTTATTTATCGCCCTTTATTTTAGAGGTCTGTTTCTAAAAGAGAACCTAAGAGTGACACTTCGGTTCTTACCTTTGGAAATCGATCATGCATTTAATTTCTGCATAATTTACTTATCGTTTTTTATTTTAAAGATTTGTTCTCTAAGGGTGAACTTAAGCGTGACACTTTTGTTCATACTTTTGGGAATCGATCACGCCTTTACTTTTCTGCACCATTTACTTACCGCTTTTTATTTTAAAGATTTATTCTCTAAGAGTGAACTTAAGCGTGACACTTTTGTTCATACTTTAGGGAATCAATCATGCATTTATCTTTCCACACGATTTAATTATTGTCTTTTATTTTCAAGATTCGTTTTTTGAACTGAACCTAAGGGTGACACTTCCGTTCATTCGAAAACCAATCACGTACGTTTTATTTCCTTAAATTATTTATTCTACAAGAAAATTATCTATTATGTTTAGCACCGTCATGTCCAACTAAATCAGTTGTGATGGGATGTGAGGACCATCGTTTCGATGGTACTCCACATGTTGTATTTGTAGAAAGACTTTAGGGGCTGTTTTAGATTTTAATACAACTTTTCTGAACTTAAATGGATCGGCCATTACGTGAACGGAACATTGTTTCTGTTGGTGTAATGACAGTGACTACATCGGGTAAGATCGAAAGTCATCTGACACTTTAGATAAGAGTTGGTTAGTTTTTAATTGGTAAAAACAGTGAAAGCGCTTTATTAATGAACTAGGAAAGTTTGATATTATTAGAAAGTGATTTTAAAACTATTTTAGGACGTGTTTATAGATTTAGGATCCGGTTGGCCGTGCATATGCTGGAAACCCTTTTATATTGAAAGTTTCCAATCAAAGACACTTTTTAACTGAGTCATAGAGATAGTTACATAAAAAAGGACTTCGTCACTTTAACGCAAGATGCGACCGGTGCAGCGTGAGCGGCTGATATATATTAAAGGTCGCGTCTGGTTCCGATTACACTAACGCGACGATTCCTTTTTAATTAACTCTTTTTGAAGGAAGAAAATATTTTCCCATAAGTATTACTACTTAGATAATAGGAGTATTGTTTGAGCAATGAGAATTACATTCCAGTATGCCTTTATTCTGAATTTAAATTCATTCCTTAGTTTTTATTTTCTCTGTGCGAAATACTCTTTGTTTTCATTAGCTTTAGATAAACACCGTAATGATAGTAATCGATAGATTGACATTGGTCTATGTGGGATCGATAATCTTTTATGTTACTCTGACATACTCCGTATACTTGTGGATATCACACATCAAGTTTTTGGCGTTGTTGCCAAGGACCAATATCGTCAAATATTGTACCTTGTTGTTACAGCGTCTCGACTAAGGCATTCTTGTCTCTATTACAATCTATCACCCAAAATTTCCCTACAACTACTACTCCCAGTATTTTGAGGAACCGCAAGATTCCCATAAATCAAACCTCGAAATACTATTGGAGGATTTCATTGCGACACAAACTAACTTTCGGCTTGAATATATGATGATGCGCTTTATAGAGATACAAACTCTCCATAATGAAGAATTTAGAAAACAAAGTCTCCACATTAATGAAAATCTTAGGCAGCTTAACACCGTGGTCGAGTCTATTGCAACTCACAACGAGGCATTGGAGACTCAAATCTCCCTGCTTGCACAAACACCTCTAGGACCCTCGACTGAGGAGCATGTGGATGTTGTAACAACTAGTAGTGAAAAACAAATCGAAAATCCTAAGGAGATTAATAATGAGGTTAAGGAGAGTTCTGGTAAGAAAAGTGTAGAGATTGATAAAAACCCACCGACACCACCCGAAATGGGGGTTGTCAAAGAGGTAGAGAAGGAAACATTTTATGTTATTCCTTCTCCCTATACCCCACCAATTCCTTTCCCACAAAGGTTTGTGGAAGCTAAGATAGACCCCCAATCCAAAATGTATGTGGACATATTGAAAAATATCCACACCAATGTACCTCTGTCTGAGGTCCTGCATAAAAAGAGAAAATTAGAGGACCATGAAACTAGGGAAATTACTAGTTTTAAGAGGTGAAGGTTAGCCTTCAAAGTGGTGGATAAAAAAAGTACACCAAAAATTGATAAACTAATACTCAAGATAGAGCCAGAACCACCACCACAAGTTCAAAAGAATGAACCATCCTACAGAAGGAAGAAAAGAAAAGGTGAGGGATATGTGAGTGTTAGACGATGGCTTGGATCTAGAAGGGGGGTTGAATAGATCCCAATTAAAATCAGTCGGCGCTACCAATTAAAAATTGGTTTTTCATAATATTTTTTTAAATTTACGGAAGCAGCCGTGGAAAAATTACGTCTAAGAACGAACAGTTATTAGAAGATCGGATATGCGTCTAGCCTTATGGAAATGATAATAAGCAAAATTTGATTCAACACACTAGTCACACTATCAGTTGATTTTATCACTTATTAGTAGAACTAGCACCAATGATCTATAATGCCCACAAAGTAGGCAAATGGACTAAGTAAATTTTGGTGTAGGCAATTTATCAAACACTTGGTGTGCAATACACTCCAAGTGCGGTTTGGCTTGTGTAAGATGCTTTAAGTTCCTTGTGCAATGTATTGTTGCACTAAAGTTCAAAACAGTAATAAGTACTTACTCAAATCAACCCAACTTATGATATAACTGCTTATACTAAAATCACTTAAATTTTAAGCCAAAATTGAAAGTGCTGAAAAGTAAAGGAGACAAAGATTTGTTGAGGCAGTTCCCCCGCCGTCCTCGCTTCGGGGTACGTCTGCACTCAATTCTAATAATAGAATTGAGATCAATATATTAGATATCACCTATAATGTAGAAATGTTTATACAAGTATTGATAAGCAAAATGTACAATCAAGCCCTCTTGAAGTTGATGATGCTATCGCTTCTTGCTCCTTGATTTGAGTCGAATCAAGTTCTCCGATTGTTGTGAGTAGACCTCTGATTCCAGCCCCTTTGTTGAATAACCTTCAGTTCTTCAAACCCTCGGCCCGACTGATCTCGTGCATAAACAAATCGAACCCGGAACACTCTTAAACGCTTCACTGATTTCCGCTACTAGATTGATGAAGACTACCGCTTCTCAATCACCTTCACTCAGCTGAAGTAGGTAGAGATGATCCGTACCGAAAACCCCCAAAATATCCAAATCTTGGAGGGTAAAACCTGCTAGGTTTTATCCAAGAAAAACCTGCCTTCAAAATCACCCCAAACCGGATTTCTGATTACGGTTTCGGACCTTATCACTTTGAACAAAATCACAATCACCCCAAGATAGTTGTGTGTAATTTTTATGTTGTGGGTTGTAAAAGATGAAGACTGATGAACTTTGATGGCACCTCTTTCACTTTTCTTGATTTGTGACAATTGACTCAAATTCACAATTGTTACTGATAAAAATGAACAAAGTTACTATATATAGTAACCAACCAAAATGACACTTAACAGCTTTTCAAACATAGTGGAAAGTCTTCAAAAAACAGCACAAACACGCGAACGGTCGACCATAGCAGGTCTATGCATCGACGCATAGCCTGCAGATTTGGACAATTTTGAAAGTGCAGCAGTGTGTGTCGACCATAAGTCGGCGTGCGCTGACCCGTGAGAGAAACAAAGCCTTTATGCGTCGACTCATGGCTGATATGCGGTGACCCGTGAGAAAAGTGCAGATATATGCGCTGACTCAATGGTCATCTCATGGCCTGAAATTCTGCAAAAAATTGTTATTTATTTGGTTTTTATGCATTTAGACATAACCACATATCATTCGTATATATTGTATTAAGTAAAGCACTTTAAATGATATAGGAAGGGTATGGTGGATGGAATATTTGCATTTGTCTTTGTAGAGGCGGAACCGATAATGCTGATTCATCCATGGTTGCAATTTGTCATCATCGAAACTCAAGATCGTATGTTGTATGACAATTTGCCCTCACATACTCCCCCTTTTTTATGATGACAACCTGTGCGAAACCAATGAGACCCAAATGCAATATTACACCTCTGTTAGCATAAGCTCCCCCTTTCTTTTTCAATCCTGTACTGGTGTGGTGTGTGGTCTCCTTGGCTTTGATCTCTTCTCCCCCTTTGACAACATCAAAAAGAGATAAAGAACGATTAAGAGTAAAGTGTTCAAATCAACAGAAAAATTAACAGGTAATATCTAATCATAAGCCAATATTCACACATAATATTGACAATGAAAAATAGTAACGCAATGAATACTCATAGTATGACTGGATGAAAGAAAATGCATTATAGAAAACCCAAATAGTTCATGACAAAGCAAACAACTCAAAAGCAAAACATCATAACAATAAAATAACATAAATTTGAACACAAGAATCTAATGCCCACGGTCACGCCCTCGTCCCCTTTCATAGTAATGTGGATGACGGTACGGATCTGCCAAGTCAGTGAATTCCACAGTAATGTTGTTCAAGTAGTTCAAACTGTTGGTAATGTCCCTTTCCTGAGCTTCATGGGATGTAACAAGAGCTTCAAATCGGGCGTCCATTCTGGTGGAGAAGTTATTGAGCCTTTCATTTTGTGTTTGTAGTTGGTTTTGAATTTGAGCGAATCTCTCATGTTGAGTCCGCATAAAGTTTTGTTGTTCGAGTTGCATTGACTGTATCATGCCGAGAATGTCAGACATGTTGGATTGCTGAGGAGATTGAGGTGCTTTACTATATCCATCATATGGATCATAGTATTTTCCCAGAGTGGTCCAGCCAGTGTGCTGCCACTCACCCCAGCCTTAATTGTTGTATTCTTCTTCATCCTCAGGTTGAGCTGTGTATGGAACCCAATCAGTATTTGTGTACCCAGTTGACTCAGTTTGATGATGATGGTCATATGCCTCATGCGCGGGTTGTTGTTGTTCTTCTTCCTCATCTGGTTCTTCTTGTTCTTCTTCTTCACTTTCTGCACTTTCCTCACTGCCTTCATACGCTTCAACCATTCTAGGTGTAGTTGATCTGCGAACAAAACCGTACATTCTTCTTTCTTGACACCAATAGTATCCCATCATTGAGATAGTCTTTGTGCCAAATTCCTTATCGGAAGAGATGAAAGTGTAAGGAAATGTTGGATAGACAACATTTGCATCTGTGATAACTTCTTGAATGAATGACCCATATGCAAGAGCAGTTCCTCTTGCGGAGTCTCGTAACGCGAACATCCGACTGGCGATGTAGTAGGGCCAGTTTATTTTGATCTGATTTTTCAGGATGTAGATGAGATGGACTTCATCCTGTTCTACTCTTGAGAGTCCTCCTTAATTTGGTCGCAGAATGCGCGCCATAATCCATTGGAGAATTCGCTCACCTGTTTGTAATTGCCCTGCAGTGACGGCTCGCAGAAATACATCACTATTCACAATATGCTCTGGATATGGCCATTTTAACATTGAATTTAAAGCCGTTTTAAATTCATATCCAGCCACAGTTTGAGAATCAGTGACCTCAGGAAGAGGATTTTCACCAGCAGCTAGTTGCATGTTGAAGTATTTACTCCACACAGGAGAGTTTAGATTTACCTTTGTGGAGACTACTTGAGAATGAATGAACTGGCCGCCGAACCTGCCATGGATGCCGATGTAGAAGACACGCACCAAGTCTTCACTATACTTGGTGTTGGATTCCAAGAAGTTGGTAATTCCTTGAAACTGCAGCAGCGATAAGATTTTGGAAAGATGAATGTGTTCCACAGTAAGCTTGTAGAATGCATGCTACTTAACTACCCCCCGTTTTGCGATGTCTGTGTTGAATTTCTCAGTAAGAGTTGGAGGAACTAGGGATGCAGCAGTGACTGGTATAGAAGCTGATGATGAAGGTGCTCTTGATCGCTTGCCGGTGATTCTGCGGGAAGAGGAAGCCATTGATGGTGGTTGGAGAGAATTTGAGAATGTAGAGAGAAGGAGTGTGATTGTTGAGATGGCTGTGAGTGTGATTGCAGAGAAGAAGGAATGCCCCTTTTATAGATGAAACTTTTAGAGTTTTTGTATTTTAGAAGAGGGAAGGTCAGGAGACAATAGGCATGGTAGGTTCAATTTAGTAAGAGTTTGAGTAAATGAGTATAGCATACTAATAAAGGGGTATTTAATGCGCATGAAGTTGGAATGATTTGCAGAAAATTTGGGTTTTCGTGCGATGCGTCAACCATACCTCTACATGCATCGACGCATGCTGATTGAATTTTGGCAGATTCAAACGTCTATATGTGTGCATCGACCAGTCCCCTGTTGTGGTCGACTCATACAGGCAGAAAATGCAGATTTTCATATTTATGCATATATGAGCATACATTTGATGCATAAATAGAATGCCACACCATAATAAGCAACCAAACAGATATAATACATGAGAAATGTCATAAATACATAGTATTTGTCATACAACATCAAGTTTTTTGAGAATGAAATGTGTCGAGAGAGAGAGAGAGAGAGAGAGAGAGAGAGAGAGAGAGAGAGAGAGAGAAACAATATCACCTCTATACCAAGTTTGCTTGAAGAGTTATACAATTTTGCTTGCAATAATTTCAACGAGTTAGATGTTCAAAAGGATAATTGTAACAAAAATAAGATGAATCATACAATTATGACACCCGATCCGAAATATCGAGAATGTCTAGTTCTCGACGGATATGAAAGAAAGGTTCCGTAGCTAGCGGCTTTGTGAAAATGTCCGCTAGTTGATCTTTAGTGTTCACATGTTCAAAAATAACATCACCTTTCTCTACATGATCCCTAAGAAAGTGATGGCGAATCTCGATATGTTTGGTGCGAGAATGTAACACAAGATTTTTGGTGAGATTAATGGCACTAGTGTTATCAAAAAATATGGGAATACATTCTAGTTTTAGGTTAAAGTCCAATAGTTGTTGCTTAAGCCGTAGGACTTGAGCGCCACAACTACCGGAGACAACGTATTCCGCTTCGGCGGTTGACAAAGCAACGAATACTTATTTCTTGCTATGCCAACTGACCAAGGAGTTTGAAAATAGATGAGATGTACCACTAGTGCTTTTCCTATCCGATTTGCAACCGGCAAAATCGGAATCAGAGAAACCTACCAATGAGCAATCATTACCTTTGGAATACCATAGTCCATACTTCGGAGTACCAGATAGGTATTGAAGTATTCGTGTGACAACTTTTAGATGGGATTCCTTAGGACATGATTGGTATCTTATGCATATACACACGCTAAACATAATGTCGGGTCTAGAAGCAGTAAGATAAATAAGTGAGCCAATCATACCTCTATACCTTTTTACCTCTATGTCTTTACCATTTTCATCTTTATTCAAGTTTGCGCATGTGGGCATAGGTGTGTCTATGGATTTGGAGTTTGCCATGTCAAATCTCTTGAGCAGTTCCAAACAATACTTAGTTTGACTCATGAAAGTTCCTTCCTCAAGTTGTTTAATTTGTAATCCGAGAAAGTATGTGAGCTCCCCCATCATACTCATCTCGAACTCACCCTGCATAAGGTCAGAAAACTCTCTCACAAGATTCATGTTAGTTGACCCAAAAATGATATCATCCACATAAATTTGTACCAATATCAAGTGCTTTTCTTTACGCTTAATGAAGAGAGTGGTGTCCACTTTGCCTCTCGAGTACCCTTGATCAAGCAAGAATTTGCTCAGCCGCTCATACCAAGCTCTAGGAGCTTGTTTGAGTCCATACAAGGCTCTTTTTAGTTTGTAAACATGATCAGGATATTTGTGTGACTCAAAACTCGGAGGTTGAGCAACATACACTTCTTCATTAATGAACCCGTTAAGGAATTCACTCTTAACATCCATTTGGAATAGCTTAAAGTTTTTCGCACACGCGAAGGCGAGAAAAAGGTGTATAGCCTCGAGTCGGGCAACCGGCGCATAATTTTCCTCATAGTCGATGCCTTCCTCTTGGTTATACCCTTGCGCGATTAAACGCGCCTTGTTACGGGTTATTACTCCATTTTCGTCCAACTTATTTCTAAATACCCATCGGGTGCCGATTACTCGATGTCCTTGCGGAGGAGGGACAAAGTCCCATATCTCATTTCTCGTGAACTGATTAAGTTCATCTTGCATTGACAAAAACTAGTTTTCATCGAGTAAGGATTCTTTAGGGTTTTTAGGTTCAATTTGTGACACGAAAGCGAAGTGATAACAAAAATTACTTATATAAGATCGGGTGGTAACACCCTTTGATATGTCTCCGAGAATGTTGTCAATTGGATGGTCTTTGGAAGAATTCCAAGCTTGAGGGAGATCATCTTTTGGAGGCAAATGAACTTCCTCGGTTTCCTCATGATGGACATCTTTTTCCTTCTCAATTTTAGCTTGGTCGGGTTGATCAATTCCCGGTTCGGCATCTTTGAGTATGTCTTCTATAGAGGTACCTGCACCATGAAAAACACTACCTTTTCCGACATTTCTCGGATAAGATTCATCAAATGTTACATGTACCGATTCTTTGACAGTAAGTAATCTTTTATTGTAGATTCTATAGGCTTTACTCGACTGAGAGTATCCAAGGAAAATACCTTCGTCAGCCTTAGAGTCAAATTTACCCAAATTTTCCTTTCCATTATTTAAGACAAAACATTTGCAACCGAAAACATGTAGGTGAGACATGTTTGGCTTGCGCCCTTTTAAAAGTTCGTAAGGTGTTTTGTTTAGAATGGGGCAGATGAGCACCCTATTCAAAACATAACAAGCCGTACTTATGGCGTCGGCCCAAAAATATTTCGGTAGTCTACTTTCATTGATCATTGTTCTTCCCAACTCTTCTAAAATGCGATTTTTGCGCTCCACCACCCCATTTTGTTGGGGAGCCCGTGGAGAGGAGAAGTTATGATCAATATCGTAATTACCGCAATATTCTTCAAACAAATGGTTTTTGAACTCACTTCCGTGGTCACTTCTAATTGACACAATGTTTGTGCATAATTTATTTTGGGAAAGTTTGGCAAACCTCTCAAAGGCGGCGAATGTATCGCTCTTGCTAGCCAAAAAGATAGTCCAACAAAATCTAGAGAAGTCATCCACTATTACAAAATCGTAATAGTTTCCACCTAGGCTTTTAATTCTAGATGGCCCAAATAAGTCCATATGGAGAAGCTCGAGAGGTCTCGTAGTTGAGACAATATTTTTGGATTTAAAAGAGATTCTCGTTTGCTTTCCCATTTGGCAAGCATCACAAAGGTGATCCTTGGTAAATTTTATTTTGGGGAGACCTAAGACTAGATCTTTTGAAACTACTTTATTTAGTAAGTTAAAGTTAACATGTGCTAAACGCCTATGCCATAACCATGAGTCTTCACTCATTGTCATGAGACATTTGTGTCGCTACTGCGAAAATCGGCGCCGGCTGAACAGAAGAGTCGCCACCGTGCGTTATTTATCCCAACGGAGGGAAAGGAAACGCTCGAAGTAAACCTACCGCGAAGACGGGAAAGGAATGGTCATCGCAACCAAATCCTGGATTCGGGAGTCGATTACGCAAGGGGAAGGTATTAGCACCCCTCACGTCCGTCGTACTCGACGGGATCCATGCTTGTTTTCTAGTACGGATTGTTATTCTATCTATTCTACAGGTCAAGGGTTAAAAGAAAAGAAAATGACTCGGCAAAGTATCACACTTTATGCCTACGTATTCCCGTCTGGAACGAGAAATCAGAGTCAACGTAGTTCGCCTACCTACGGGAAAGGAGGGGAAGGTTGCTCGCTAGGATATCGCATCCTATGCCTACGTACTTTCATACAGCATGAAAGATCAGAGCAAACATAGTTCGGGCCACGTACGACACAAGTCTGTCTTGATCGTTTTTATCTCCTTCTGAAAAAGAGTTTTTCTGATTACCGGTCCAAGCGGACAAAAATGACGTTTTGATGAGTTCACATTCTTTTACGGAAGAAGTGTCTTTTATTGTGTTTGAAATATTTATTGTGTTTTTCTATTTGTTTTGAGAAAGAAGAGACAACAACTCTAACCTATGGTTGAAAAGGGAATCAAACTAACCTAATGTTATCATGCATGGGTTAAGACCTAATGTCTATCATGTTCCTCTCTTAAGCAGAGAGAAACAGAGATCCTAAGGGGATAAACGGAAACAGAAACAACAGATACAATAAAACAGTAAAATGTGCATGAATGCAACAATACAAGCGAGGCAAGGGAGTCCCACTCAACCTCGAACCTAGAAAACAACAGGCAAAGTGAAATAACTTCACTTCAACCTAACAGGTTAATTAGCAAGCAATACAGTCAGGGAAACTCAAACAATACATCAAAAACTCTAAACAGCAAACAGCAACCCAGCACAGCAAGCTCCATCATCTTCTATCTTCAAGTCATCTTCAAAGCATCTACGAACTTCAAGCAAGCATCAACCTTCATCTTCACAGCCTTCAAGCAAGGTCTCTATCTTCAATCTTTCAGGGCTTTTCTTCAAGTCCCACTCTCCAAGATGAGTAGCAGTTAACAAGATGAATTGGATGTTAAGCAGTCAGTTGCCTACCAAGGGTGGCCTACTGACTGTTAACATGATACATACAGTTTTCTCTCAAAAGTTCTATCTTTTAAACACATTCACTAATCCTTCCAAAGGAGGGAGGTGAGGATTTAAAAGAGACTTTGAATCATAGAGAAAGAATGGAGGCAAACAAGACCTTCCATGTTTGTGAATCAAGTTTCTATTCTAGAGCTCTACCTAGCTCCTAGATCCTATAACCTTCATCAACTACAAGCAGGCTGCAATCTTCATCAACTCTTGAAATTGATCTTCACTCCTTTTGTCTTCAATGGGCTTCATCAGCAAAGTCTTCAGCTCAAACCCAAACCCCAAGCAAGCCCAATACCCCACACAATCAAACAATAACCCTAGAAAGGGCACATCATACAATCAATCAAATACAAAAATATGCTAAAAATATTAATACAATGGGGAAGCTTCTAATATTTATTATAAGGGATCTATTATGCTTACCCTCAATACCCCTATAGTCCCAGGTCCTAATTCAGTCTAAAAACCCAAAAGAAAATTGTTTCAATACACCTATGTTATGTTCAAAACCCTAATTAACTAGCCTAATAGTTTCTAACTAAACTACCTAAAATGAAGTCCTAGAAATTGTGGTATAAAAACCAGGGGCACCTAATATCCATATCTAGTTGTACTAAAAAGAATGGGGTGAAAATCCTAAAGGAAACTCCTAAACTAAATTCAACAAATGGTAGCATCAACTAAAGGAATTAAAAAAAAACAATTAAATGTAAAAATATGCAAAAAATATAAAAATGAAGTGAAATGGCATTTTTATGGTTTTATATTTTTCTAGACAGAAAATGGAAAATGGGAAAAAAATCTCATTAAAAAATATGGATTTTTCATTTTATTAATTTTTAAAGTGAAATAAAATTTGGAGTAATATTAATATGGAATTAATGAGATGGGTGCAAGAAGAAATGAAATTCAGTTGATAAAATGATGGGCCCAGATATGAGGGGTGCAAGGAGTAGGACGCGCCTGGCCCATTAAAACTCAGAAAAGACTAATTAAAATGAAGAAGAAAAAAAATGACAAGCGGTGCAAATAGCATGAAATTGCAGTTAAAAATGTGATTGGGCTTGGAAAGGGGGTTCAGATAGCAATGCTTATTAAAGCCCAGCCAGCGTTTTAATGAAACGCAGCGTTTTGACGCTGCTGTTTCTTCCCTCCAATTCGTTTTGAATGCTGGCCGTGAGATCTATTCCAAGTCAACTGGTCAACCTGCGTATCAACGGTCTTGATTTCGTCTTCAACCTTAAGCTTCTAGGGTTTGCAGCAACCATGAGAACACAAGCTTCATGCATGGAACTTCCTCTCCTTCGTTCTCCCTCGTCCCTCCACCATTTAACACGTTACAAGAACCAAACCTGCTCTATTTTTCACGTAGAATCCAACTGTGCCCTTGGATTTCATTGAAATATCATAAATCCTCCAAACCGAATGGTGTAATTCCATGAATTCAAAACTTCATCAGTTTTTGACCTTCACCAAACTCAGCAATCTTTATATAGAAATGATCCCCATGTTATGCTGATTAAAACCAACCAATTATCGTGCATTATCATCCATTAAATCGCTCATTCCAGCTCCATCAAGAATCAACCTCCATTAATGAAACCTCACTAATTGATCTTAAACTCACCCAAATGAACCACCTAATTGTCTCTAATGGTTTTACAACAAGAATTCATCCTAGCCATGCCTAAATCAGAGTGTGGGAATGATTTTGCTTACCTTGTTTCTTGCAATGGTAGGTGGTGAAAAGCTTCAATCCAAGCCTTGTAGATCCTCAAGAATGGTCCCTAGGTGATGAACAATCCTCTGCTTGCACAAGATTTGGTGGAAATGGCTTCTATCTCAAGATCCAATGCCTTTTGCTCCCTTGCAACTTCACTTGGAACTCCTTCAATTCTTCAACAATGGAACCTCAAGCTAGCATGAACATACTCAGGGATGTTTGTAGAGAAGATTTGTGTAGAAAAATGGAAGGGTAATGAAGAGAAAGATGAAGTTTCAATACAATTTGCAAATGGAGAAAAAATGGATTCAATCTCTATTCTCTATCACCATTAACATCAACAATCACCAACCTTTCACCAATGCAGATTGTATTCAATATATAGACTGATTTAGAAAGGCCTAGAACCTCCTAGAACCCTCTAGTAGGAACTTGAAGTTTCATGACATGATAACTTGCATTTCACTTCTCACCACATGATATATCATGACAAAAACCCTTGCAACTTGAGTAATTAACTTGAATATCTCCTTACATGAGATTTAGGACAATATACAATGCTTAAACACCTTGTTTATTAAGCTTTTCTTTGTTTTGGTTTGGTACCCCATTATGCAAGCAACCAAATTACAAAGCAACCCTAAGATTCAAGCCTCAAATCAAAATTGTGGCTGAACCATTGTTCTTAAAATGTCCTTTGGAGTCAAAATGACCTATCATATGACATGGTTTGGATTTGTAACTTGGATTTTATGATTTTCCATTTCACTTGAATTAACTTATGCCTCATTTTTAGGCCATTTTTATCACCTTTTGATATGAGCCTTTCCAACATCTCATGACCACCCTACTAGCCGTAAAACATCATTCTAAGCAACTTTGATGTTGAAGGTTTTTCCATTTGAAGCTTGGAAGTAGGAGATATGGTCATATGCTTGAAATGACCTATAACTTCCAAATGACCAAAATGCCCTTGGCTTGCCAAGGTCATAAGTAGAGTTCCACAAATCAGATGAAGGCATACCATACCTTTCTAGAAATCTAAAATCATGAGGAACAACTTTCATGTTGGCCAGAAATCCATTTGAAAGCTCCTTGAGGGGTAAAAGTTGCTTGGAAGTTAAGTAACTTTCACAGATAAATTTTAGTGTCCTCAGATGACCTGTAACTTGCAAGAACCATAACTTGAGTTCTATAAATCTCCTTGATGCCTTCCACAACTAAAATTAAAGGTCTTGAGATGATCTACAAGTTTCATGTTGGCCAATGATCCATTTGAGACTTGCATTTTGAATTATCTTGCTTGGAAGTTTGCCCTAAATCAGGGGATTTTACACAGAAACCCTAATTCAGAAACTTCTCTTCTTCTTGATTTCTTTTGATTTCTCCTTGGCACAACACCACATACATATCCACATGTCAAATGAGGCATCCCACATCTTTCAAACAGGCCTTGATGCCCTTCAATCAAGCATTTGACCTAGGGTTGACCTAGGGTTGACCTAGATGAAACCCTAGTTGACTGTCTTCAACTGCAGCTCTTGCAATCACACCAATGACTTGTATCACTTTCAAAATGACCCTATAGGTCTTCCATGATGTCAATTCATAGCTCACAACTTCTCTGATGATCCTCACATATCCTCAAGATAGGAGAGAAACCCACTGCTTGGTCCACTAACTTCTCAGGATTCAATTTCTTTCTGATGACTTGGATAGGCTTGAATTTGAATAAGAACCTCTTGATATGCCCATAGAGATAAGAATAGCACTTGGTCCCTTGTTGGATGGCTTGCCCATGCTATGCTATGCAGATGAATTAATTATGTACATGACCTAATATGCAAATGCTAAAGCTATGAGACATAAAATCAGGTGAAATAAGTTAAGCAAATTTTAGGGTGCAACAGCTGCCCCTATTCAAGCGACTTGGACCCGACTGGGTGAAGAGCGAACGGCCTTCAAACATTCGAGGTACGAGACGGTTGAATACTAAGAACCCTGAAATTTGCCAACCGCAGAAATAAGCTGCACAACTGTTTGGGGAACATTATCTACAAATCTGATTTCAGCATTATCTTGTCAATACTGGAACGAACTTATTGACTTCACTGGGAGAAGTACTTCTGTCAACAAAACATGACCCTGCTAACGATACAAGAAAATCACTCTATCACTATTACAGAAAAATAACATCGTCATCGCTACGGGAAATAACACTGCCACCACCGCGGGAAATAACCACTACGGGAAATAACTTCGTCATCACTATGGGAAAATAACTCCGCCTCCACTACGGGAAAATAACTCCGCCTTTGCTACGGGAAATACTCTGCCAAATACAGGAAAATAACTCCGCCTTTGCTACAGGTAAACACTATGCCAAATACAGGAAAATAACTCCGCCTTTGCTACGGGAAATACTCTGTCAAATACAGGAAAATAACTCCGCCTGTGCTACGGGAAATACTCTGCCAAATACAGGAAAATAACTCCGCCTCTGCTACGGGAAATACTCTGCCAAATACAGGAAAATAAATCCGCCTTTGCTACGGGTAAACACTCTGTCAAATACAGGAAAATAACTCCGCCTCTGCTACGGGAAATACTCTGCCAAATACAGGAAAATAACTCCGCCTTTGCTACGGGTAAACACTCTGTCAAATACAGGAAAATAACTCCGCCTTTGCTACGGGTAAACACTCTGTCAAATACAGGAAAATAACTCCGCCTTTGCTACGGGAAATACTCTGCCAAATACAGGAAAATAACTCCGCCTCTGCTACGGGAAATACTCTGCCAAATACAGGAAAATAACTCCGCCTCTGCTACGGGAAATACTCTGATACAGCTTTTCTGCCTATCTTTGCAGCTGCTAGCTCCATCAATCACATGAGTAACACAATATGAGTCTAGTCTTCCAATTTTCAGTGCTGACATGGCAGCAAATCTGAGAAGGACTCTACTAGGGATTTTCTGAATCCACACTGCCAGACAACTTCCAAAATCGATTCACGAAATCTTTTGATATTGTTATAACAGCAATCTTGAAGAAATACTCCGCTGGAGGGGTAAGAGAAACTTAAACAAGCAACTCTGTGGGGAATAATGTCACACTTGACATTATCCTTACATGTCTCACGCCGAGATCTTGAATGTTTGGTACTTAATTTGAGCAAGAGCTCTCTCCACCTGTAAGGGAAACAACACTTGAAAACAAACGGTTAACCAACTTGGCTTATGTTTCAAAATGCATATGTTTGACAATGGCGTAATGCTCCATTCGACATGGAAATGCTACACGTTTTATTCGGTGGATGCAAATATGACACTATATGCCGATGCAAATGCAGGTTCGAACTGCTGGGATACAGAAAACCGCTTCAGCAAAATAAATGCTGAAGACAACGCCAACTCCGTTGGGGATAACCAAGCGTCACAAAATTATTCCCGCAAAATAAATGCTGGAAGAGTGAAGCCAACTTCGCTGAGGAATAACTGAATGCGCCAATCATGATTGGACTTCTGTCAGGGACAGCTTACCCGTGCCAATGAAAATTGGACTTTTGTTGGGGAGTGAACAAGTATCACACGGTATTCCGACAAAATAAATGCCAGGACATACAACCAACTCTGTCGGGGAGAGCTTTAACCTTTGAGTTCCACTAGGAGGAAAGAAAACACTTGCTGGAAAGAGAACTTCGTGGGGGAAGAAGCGATTCTCTTGGGGAAAATCAACTGTCTCCGCTGGGGGAGAGTAAATGACCCTACAGAGAAGGGAATCTCTACTGGGAAGAGCGGACTGTCTGGGTACAGCTCACAAGTTGGAAATATTAATCTTCTGAGGCTAAACCACTCTGCTCGGGATGCACTGTCTGAATACAACCTTCAATCTTGGAATCATCAATTCTGCTGAGAGTAAACGACCCTGCTGGGGAATGTCCTTCGGATAAGCTGCGACTAGCTGGGGAATTTGACTCTTCTTCCGTAAGGAACATTGTCATCTCAGAAGCGCGACCTGCGTGGGGATCGAGTCTTACGAGCCTCTGGTCAGTACTGCAATCTTTTCATCGTCCACTTCGCATGGTCAAGAAACCTGCAACACCACAAACGAGACAAGACAAGTCTATGCAACCAAATCTATTCAGGTTAGTGTTAGTGACAATATTTTCAGTTAATTCAAAGTTTTAGCAATTATTGGCAAGGGCCAGCGACGTTATACACTTGCTAGTTTTATTAAACCTTGGCGTTTGTCATGTACAAAATAGTAAAGACCCAGCATCAAATACTGAATAACATGTTTTGTTGATTGGGCCCCTAAATGGGCAGAGTTTTGTACACGGGATGTAACTCCTGAAAAGAGGAAGCTACGCACGACAAATATACAGGTATGCACAAGAATCATAAATACAATGACAAATCAAATTTGCACACATGTCGGCAACGGGATGCAAACGAACATCATGAGCTGATCCTCCTATGACTCGCCTGACTCTAGTGCTTCCCCGGTATTCACACTTCCGAAGAGATTGTATCTGATAATTGACCCCTCAGGTATATTCTCCCGCACCAATGCGCACCGCAGTATCAAATTCGGACCGCAGTCATTTGCTTTTCAAATCCCTAATTTTTGCGTGAACCGCCCTTTACGGGTTTTCAGTTCACCGAGATACCCTTTTTTGCCGAAGCCGCCCAGTGTAGGTTTTCAACTTCGCGGGTGTACATTTTTCAATTTTATCCCTAATTTTTGCCCGAACCTTTCATTCTGTTTTTGGTTCGCCAGGATGCCCCATTTTTGCTTGGACTCTCTTTTTTTCCTGTCCAGCAGGTCGATTTCAAGCAAAGTATTTTTTAACTGCGTCCGAATTCACAGGCGACGTAGAGTCTTCACCGTCCATGGTGGACAACAACAAAGCTCCTCCTGAAAAGACTTTTCTGACAACGTATGGCCCTTCGTAGTTGGGGGTCCACTTGCCCCTGTGATCTGCCTGTGGCGGGAGAATCCTCTTTAGCACAAGGTCGCCCGTCTGAAAGCTCCGAGGATGTATCTTTTTATCATACGCTTTCTTCATTCGGCTCTGGTACAACCGACCATATGCCAGAGAAGCTAGCCTTTTTTCATCCATTAAACTTAGCTGGTTCAACCTGTCTTTCACCAATTCTGCCTCGTCTAGTTGGACATCTCGTAATACCCTCAGGGAAGGAATCTCAACTTCCAGTGGTAACACTGCTTCCATTCCATATACCAACGAAAACGGGGTTGCCCCGGTTGATGTGCGTACCGTCGTACGATAACCGTGCAAAGCAAAAGGTAGCATCTCATGCCAGTCCTTATAGGTCACCACCATCTTCTGAACAATCTTCTTTATGTTCTTATTGGCCGCTTCAACAGCGCCATTCATCTTGGGTCGATAAGGGGAGGAGTTGTGATGCTCGATCTTGAAACTCTGACACAGCTCCTTCATCATTTTGTTATTTAAGTTCGAACCGTTGTCGGTAATTATCCGCTCGGGGATTCCATATCTGCAAATGATATCTCTCTTGATGAACCTGGCTACCACCTGCTTGGTCATATTCGCATAGGATGTCGCTTCCACCCATTTGGTAAAATAATCGATTGCTACCAGAATGAACCGGTGTCCGTTAGATACCGTCGACTCAATCTTTCCAATCATATCGATTCCCCACATTGAGAATGGCCACGGGGATGACATCACATTCAGAGGACTCGGAGGCACATGGATCTTATCTGCATAGATCTGACACTTATGACATCTCTTCGCAAACTTGAAACAATCGGTTTCCATAGTTAGCCAATAATAACCTGCCCGCAGCAACTTCCTCGTCATAGCATGCCCACCAGCATGCGTACCAAATGTACCCTCATGTATTTCCTCCATGAGCAGCTTCGCCTCCTTCTCGTCTACACAACGTAGTAGCACCAAGTCGTGATTTCTCCTGTATAGGACACCGTCCGGATTCAGATAGAAATTACCCGCCAATCTCCTGAGAGTCTTCTGATCATGACTAGATGCCCCAGCCGGATACTCTTTGCTTTTAAGGAAATTATGGATATCAAAATACCAGGGTTTATCATCAGATGCTTCGTCAATGGCAAATACGAAGGCAGGTCTGTCAAGCCGAGAGATAACAATTCTGGGATCCTCATTCCAGAAGTTGACTTTATACATGGAAGACAATGTGGCCAGGGCGTCAGCCATCTGATTCTCCGCTCGCGGTACATGATGCAATTCAACCTTGTCAAAGAAGGGCAACAATCTCCTCGCGTAATTCATGTATGGTATCAAATTAGGCTGACGTGTCTCCCATTCTCCTTTTATTTGATTCACCACCAGAGCTGAGTCTCCGTATACGTCCAGATTTTTGATTCGCAAGTCAATGGCTTCCTCAAGCCCCATGATGCAAGCTTCGTATTCGGCTTCATTATTGGTAACCGGAAAGGTCAATCGAGCAGTAAATGGGATGTGCGACCCATGTGGAGTAGTGATGATTGCCCCTATTCCACTACCATAGGAGTTTACAGCTCCGTCAAAGATCAACTGCCACTTTGAACCCAACTCTGGTCCTTCATCCGACAATGGTTCTTCACAATCTTTCATCTTCAGGTACATGATATCCTCGTCAGGAAAATCAAACCTCATCGATTGGTAGTCCTCAATAGGCTGCTCTGCCAAGTATTCAGATAATACACTCCCCTTTATAGCCTTCTGTGAGACATACTGGATGTCGTATTCGGTCAAAACCATCTGCCAATGGGCAATTCTCCCTGATAATGCCTGCTTTTCAAATACGTATTTGATAGGATCCATCTTCGAGATGAGCATGGTTGTATGGTTCAGCATGTATTGCCTCAAACGCTTGGCGGCCCAGGCTAGCGCACAACAAGTTTTTTCGAGCATTGAGTATCGAGATTCACATTCAGTAAACTTCTTACTCAAGTAGTATATTGCATGCTCTTTTCTTCCTGTCTCGTCGTGTTGACCGAGAACACAACCCATACTTCCCTCAAGAACCGTCAAATACATAATCAAGGGTCTCCCTGCCACTGGAGGTATCAAAATAGGAGGCTCCTGCAAATACTGTTTTATTTTATCGAACGCCTTTTGACAATTTTCATTCCATGTTACAGCCTGGTCTTTTTTCAACAGCTTGAATAATGGCTCACATGTGGCCGTTACGTGAGATATGAACCGAGCGATGTAGTTCAACCTCCCTAAAAACCCACGTACTTCTTTTTCTGTTTTAGGCGTCGGCATCTCTTGTATGGCTTTTATTTTTGCAGGATCAACCTCTATTCCTTTTTCGCTCACGATAAACCCCAGCAGCTTACCTGACCTCACCCCGAAGGTGCACTTGTTAGGGTTCAGTCTCAGCCTGAACTTCGTAAGCCTTTTGAATAGCTTCAGCAGATTCACCAAATGTCCTTCCTCCGTCTGGGATTTGGCAATCATATCATCGACATAAACCTCGATCTCCTTATGCATCATATCATGAAAAAGAGTCGTCATTGCACGCTGATACGTTGCCCCAGCATTCTTTAATCCGAAGGGCATCACTTTGTAACAAAATGTTCCCCAAGGCGTTATGAAAGTAGTCTTCTCCATGTCTTCTGGCGCCATTTTAATCTGATTATAGCCCTAGAAGCCATCCATGAAGGAAAATATGGAGAATTGGGCATTATTGTTAACCAGCACATCGATGTGAGGAAGCGGAAAATCATCTTTCGGGCTCGCTTTGTTCAAATCACGGTAATCCACGCACATTCTCACTTTACCGTCTTTCTTTGGTACTGGTACAATATTAGCGACCCATGAGGGATATTTTGTAACAGCTAGGAAACCAGCATCCCACTGCTTTTGGACCTCCTCCTTAATTTTCACTGCCATATCAGGTCTAGTTCTGCGAAGCTTCTGCTTAACTGGCGGGCATTCTTCTTTTAGCGGCAGACGGTGCACAACCATATCCGTATCCAGCCCAGGCATGTCCTCATACGACCAAGCGAACACATCACTGTACTCTCTGAGCATTTCAACTAGTCTTCGCTTGACATCGCTCTGCAGCGCGGCTCCTATACGGATGTTCCTTTCAACCCCTTCCGACCCCAGGTTAATAATTTCAATGACCTCCTCATGAGGCAGAATGATTCGCTCTTCTTGCTTTACCAACCAAGACAACTCTTCGGGAACGTCGCCATCTTCAACAATCTCTTCTTCGGCCTGAAATACCGGGTGCTCAAAGTCGAAATGGGTCATAGGCGGTTCAATGATGTCATCTGAAAATATTATCCTGCAAAAGGAATGGTTAAATGCTTCAAAATATGTATAAAGCGAATAACCACGTTGCCATTTTATTGTAAAACACAAAAACAGGAAAAACAGAGATCGCAAAAACGCCTTTTATTTAATGATTAAACAACGCAATGTACATAACAGCACGGCCCTAAGCAAAATCACGATGCCCCGGGTAAGACACCAGATTGTTCAACAATTAAGAAAACAAAGTATTACTGTTTGGTAGTCACAGGAACAATCTCCTGAATAGACCAATTGCATAATCCTTGTCCTGGCACGCTCGGCTGAATCCAGGCGTCCATGTCGCAGTCACTGTCTCCTTCTTCGAAATCTGAAACAGCATTGATGGCCTCGTGATACACTCCACTAGCTGTGATTGTTATCGGTCCTTTGAAACGGGGTTCCCCAGCAGCAGACGTTGATGACGACGGTTGATATCCCAGCCCAAATCTGTCCATCTTCACGGGAATATCCAGAACCTTGCCCCAGCCTTTTGTCTCACCAGTCTTCACTAGAGCCTGGGCCTCCTTGTATGACGAGACGGCCACCTCTGCCACTTTACTCGGCCCTGGAACTTTGTCTTTGATGCGTAACCCTTCAAAGGCTTGACAGGGTGTTTCATGAATCTTGCCGTCGACTTCTACGTACTTGAATGATGACAGATGGATAACCAATATATCTTCTTCTCCACAGACCGTGACCACACTGTCCCCTACCATGTATTTCAGCTTTTGGTGCAAGGTAGACGTGACTGCCCCAGCACCATGGATCCATGGTCGTCCGAGAAGGCAGCTGTATGCGGGCTGTATGTCCATAATGTAAAATTCAGTTTCGAAAACCTCCGGCCCTACTTGTAGAGGTAACGTTATGGATCCAAAGACTGTTCTTCGTGTACCATCAAATGCCCTGACCACCAAGTCGCTAGGCGTACAAAGGATTCCCCTGATGTCTAATTTCATCATTGCTTTCTTTGGCAGCACGTTCAAGGAAGATCCGGTATCTACCAGTACATGGGACATGACTGAGCCCCTACACTCAACTGAGACGTGCAACGCCATGTTATGCTCTCTCCCCTTCGGGGTCAAATCAAAGTCCGTAAATCCCAGGCTATGGCCTACGTTCACATGCGCCAACACCCCCTCTAACTGATTCACAGAAACATCTTGGGGTACGAAGGACGTATCCAGAACTTTCAACAATGCATTTCTATGAGCTTCGGAACATAATAGCAATGACAGTATGGATATTTTCGATGGCGTCTGTTGAAGGTGCTCAACAATTTTATAATCACTCTTACGAATAAGGCGCATAAACTCTTCTACATCCTTCAGCGACGTTTCTTTTTCGTTCCTCTGCACAGGGACATTCTCGTTCATCTTTCCTTTTCTTTTTGCCAGTCGTTCAGCCTCTACCTCAGGCGATATAAAAATTCTCCCACTTCTCGTCATCCCCCCAGTGCCGACGACATTGTCTACAACCTCAACTGGCTGTTTACTAACATCAATTTTCACCCCATCACAGTATGCTTCCAACCCATAGGTCCAGGGTACTGCCTTAGTGCTCTCATAAGGGATTGGTCCTGCCTTGGTGATAGTGATCGGCGGTCGCCTGGCTGGCGCTGTTATAGTTATCGTTTTTCGGGGAATTGTCACGGTAGCTACATCACTTTTCTCATCCGCTGATAACTTTGTAGGCTCCTCAACTGCTGTTCTGTCAAATTGTAATATGCCTCCATCTATCAAGGTCTGAATACCCTTCTTCAATTCAGCACAACCCCCATCTTGGGTCCAACACTCTAAACAAAACTCATCGCAGCCCGGATACACACCTCCTTTCAATAACCTGCTCTTTATCTCACACAACGGTGTCTTGAGGTCATCAACATTCATAATCAAGTTCAAACCCTCCTCGGTTAAAATAGCATTTGCCCCATGGTTGGGCATGGGCTTTTGTACTATGTTTGGACCCGCTTGTCCAAAATTGATAGCCTTGCTATCCAACAGATCCTGTATCACATGCTTGAACGCGTGGCAACTCTCTATGTCGTGGCCAGGAGCCCCGGAGTGGAATTCACAGTGCTTGTTCGCGTCAAAGCCGTACGGAGGAGTGCCTGTTACTGGCGCCATAGTCCTCTTTTCCACCAAGTTCAAACCCAGTAACATCTGTAGCAATTCTGCATACGTTGAAGGAGGCGTTTCAAACACCCTCCTTGGTTTGCCCCCTGGATTCTGCACTGGGCAGGATGTGCCCCTTGTTGTGGCTGTTGTTGCTGTTGTTGTATTGGTTGTTGATGAAATGGAATTGTGACACTTGCCACCTGTTGCGGATGATTGTACTGAATCCGACCTCTGCCCCGGCCTCGGCCTCAGCCCCCGAATACTGCACTTGCATCACCTTGACGGCGCCCACCGAAAGCCCTTCTGTTACTGCCAGCTGAAGTAGATTCCTCCGCTTGGAATCTTCCCAATTTAATATTGCTTTCAATTTTCTCACCCATCAAGATTAGGTCCGAGAAACTGCCTAAGGAAGTATGAAACAGCTTGTCATAAAACACCCCAGTAAATGTTCCTATAAACATATCATTCATTTCTTTGTCATCTAAAGGGGGATGCACTCGTGCATCCATGTCGCGCCACCTCTGTGCATATTCTTTGAAGCTCTCGTCTTTCTTCTGGGACAACCCCTGTAACTGGACCCGGTTGGGTGCCAAGTCACTATTGTACTTATAATGAGCCACAAACGCTTCAGCCAGCTGCTTCCAAGTTTTTATCTGAGTTGGTTCCAACCCCATGTACCATTCAAGGGAAGGACCAGACAGGCTGTCTTGAAAGAAATGCATCAGCATCCTCTCAGCGTTTGAATAAGCCGGCATCCTTCTGTAGTATGATCGCACATGCACCTTTGGACAGGTATCTCCTTTATATTTGTCGAATGTGGGAGCTTTGAATTTTAGCGGTACCCTCAGACCAGGCACCAGACCCATTGTGGTCATATCTAAACCCACAGCACTCTGACTCACGACACCTTTCATCTTCTCCTCGAGCATCTTGATTCTCTGAGAGTCATCTATAGGACCTTCAAAACCTCCACCGGAGAAAGCATCTTCTTGCTGATCTTCTAGCCAATTACCGTTCCCATTTCCGTATCCATCGTACCCGTTGTTACGGCCAAATCTAGTCTGATTCATTACAGGGCCTCGCCCCCTGTTACCATACCCCGGAGCGACTCCGGCAGGTCCAAAAGACATTATCCCAGCACCATTTCCATTACCTAATCCGCCATAACCCTGATTGGTAATATCAAATCTGTCCTGTCCGAAGCCCTGAGCGTTGAAGCCGTACTTCCCAGCATGATCAAACCCCTGGTCATTAAAGCCAAATCCGTTGTTACCGAATCCATTACCTCCAATATTATCACCACCCAGATTGACATCTCCGAACCCAACGTTGTTGATGACAGTCTCGTTACCGATTCCTGCGTTACCGTTCCCGGCGGCCGTGCCGTTGTTCACATTGACAGCAGGTATGTTCACCACAGGTGGAGCTACCGGTATAGGAGTACCATCCCCGTGAATAGTGTCAACTCGCACAGAATTATGGTCTTCGTTCCCGTGCCCAGCATTTCTCATCAGCAAAGGCTGCACCAAAGCTTGCAAGTTCTCCTGGCCTTTCACAATGGTCTCCATTGTCTGCATGAATAGCGCCAGCTTCTCACGCATGTCCTGCATTTCATTCTGCATCTGATCCATAACTCTTCTGCAGTTGGTACGAGTGGAGTATCGGTGCGGGCGTTGACTTTCAATCCTGAAAAGACCTGGTACAGTGCAGGAAATGAGATACAGTTCAATAATCACCTGTAATGCAATATGAATGCGAATGCAATGCAATATGTGTCTGTGCATTAGGGGATATCACTCCCCGATTCTAGTGCGAATGTGCCAGTGTGGTGACAGTGACAGCAATACGAAGTTTGGAGCCGAATCATAAAAAACACCTCATATATTGCAGAGAAACCCATCAAGTCAGGAATACAATATCAATGAGTGTACAATAAGAAGGCATGACCTCAACCAACAATCCTGGTGATGGTCAGCACAATGCAAATAAAGCATACACATTAATACATGAAATGGTCAAGTGCTCCCATATGCCTGGTACTCCTCTAATAACCTCTTAGTCTCTGGATGACTTGGTCGGGTAAGCAGGCCTTCAACAAGTAGATCTCTTCGCTTGAGAACACGTCGTAAATCACCAGCGGATTCCTCCCATGCCCCTTCTCCGAAGCGATCCTCCAGCTTCCGTTTCTGAGACACAGCCTCTTTCTTGCCTTCGATGGCCTTGTTCAATGCATTCTGAAGACTATATCTTGCCATCACCTCCTCTTCATACTTTTTATTGCTAGCCTTCAACTGTTCTTCGAGTCCAGAAATTTGCTGCTTCAATTTGTCTTCCCTCTTTTTGTTGTTGGTTAGCGTAGCATTCCACGTTTTGTTACAAGAAGAGATTTCCCGGTGGGCGACATCGAGTGCTTTCTTCTTGGACTCCAACATATCATGAGAGCTTCTGAATTCTTTCCCCAGGCGTTCACGCTTCTTTTTCTCTTCGGTCAGTTCAGCACCTAGCCTGTTTACTAACTCAGTCTGCTGTTGGAAAGAATGCACAGCCTTGTTTTTCTCACTACGCATCTGAGTCAGTTCTTTTTCTAACTCTTCATTGATCTTCATCAAGGATTCCTTCTCTTTTACAACTCGCTCGTAGACCTCCCTAGTAACGGTGGTTGGTTCCTCTACTGGAATATGAACATGGACTGGTGCAGCTGGAAATGGCATTAGCAACTGCTTTGCTCTCTCTTGTATCCAAGCTTTGTATGGTACATAAGCCTGACAATCATTCTTCCCCAATAGTGGTTTCCCTCTTCTGTTGATACGCATCCAAGCGTGCTGAAGCTTGGCTAGTAACTCTCCATTCAAGTCACCGGTGAAGTACAGAGATTCCTGCACTTCTTCCTCCCTAGGTGGGTTCTTCAATGCGTATCCAAATTGGCGAACAAACAGCGATGGATTATAATTGATGCACCCTTTTCTTCCTATCAAAGGAACATTAGGATACCCAGCGCAACTGAAAATAAGCTCAGACCCCAGCAAGTCTCGGTCAAACCACTCAATGTCTTCGAAAGATAGTCTCGTCAGACGCTCTGGCCAGTCAGCTGTAGTTGCACCATCTACAAAAGGTCCCTTCAGGGGGAGATGGCTCTTAAACCACATGTTCAACAGCGGCGCACAACAGTAAACAGTCTTTCCTCTCCTATTTTCATTTTTGTAGTGCAATGAATGATAGAGATCTCCAATCAAGGTGGGTACAGGGTTGCTAGCAGCAAACAGATGAAAGGCGTCAAAGTCCACAAAATTGGGTAAATTTGGAAACAACACTATTCTGTAGATGCACAGAGCCAAAATAGCATTAAAGACTATCCAGCATCCGCTCTTGGCATATTCTTGGGCTTTGCCAACCAGAAAACTGAGGGAGAAGCCTGGAACCCCGAGCCAAGAAGTCACTAATAGTTCAGAAGCGTTCATGTGTAAAGCCTTTGCTAAGTCCTCCAACTTGGGCTTAGCGTCACAATGGATGAAAGGAACCTTATTTTGCACCGGCAGCTCGATAAACTCTGCGTACTCTTCCATGGTAGGCCCCAAAATAAAGTCAGCAAATGTGAAACATCTCAAAGCAGGGTCATAGAATTGCATCAAGGTATACAGCCCATTCAGCTCAACAGCAGTTGGCTTGCAGACCAGTCTCAACAGTCTTCCATAACTCATTCTGAAACTTCTCCTGACCTCCTCATCAGCAAGGGACATCAGACCAAGTAGGGGAGTAACGTCAGGTGTAGGTAACTTGTACGCAACTGTCTTTCTCAAACCAGCCATGACCAATAAGCAGAAGTCCGGACACTAGAATCAAGGAATATGCAAATGCACCTGCAGCACAGACACACGTTAATGAAATGCACATGATAATGGTTATGCGAACAATGCAATGCAACTACATGCAACAGGGACCAAATGCCATGGCCGAGAAGCCTGAACCACATCATAAGTCTCAGATAGACCATCCAGAATTCCTCAAACCCTGGTCTTAGACAGACCCAATCAACTCTGGTCTCTGATAGACCCCATAACATAACTCCACCTGGTCTCTGATAGACCCCTCAACTGTCCATAAATACCCTGAATCTCAAATCAAGAAACAAACCGGTATCTGAAGGTCTAGTTACCTGCATAGCCCCAAACCCTCTCACAGGTAGGTGTCATAGTAACTGACAATGGTATGGCATCCTATGCGGTCGTCGGCGTCACAGACTTTCAGGGTTGATGATACGATTCCCAGAAGGAGTGGCATCATCAAATCCTGAAGAGGTCTCACTTAGCCAAGTTCCAATTGATCGGTTCCCGGAGTCGACAATTCAACTAACCAACAACCCCTTCGACCCAAAGGGTAGAAAAAGAAGTCAACCAGAAGAACCTCGTCCGAGTGTGGATTTTGTGGGACACTAATGCAAGCAAAGTCGGCACGCGCCCACTACTTTCCACTCTAATTCTAAGTGCACTCAAGCCCAGGTCCGACTTATCTCTCAATCATAGAACACCCGTCACACCCCAATACAGCAATAATAACAATAATATAATGCTGAAAGTAAAATACAGAAACAGTAAATCCATACAAAATCCTCGACGGGAAAACAAACGTTAGGATTGACTCGCTTAAGGGACGTTGGATCCCAAATGCATAAGGAACTATCGCAGTCCTTAGCAGCCAGGGGACGTTGGATCCCAAGCAGAGTCGCCAGCTGTCGCTACTGCGAAAATCGGCGCCGGCTGAACAGAAGAGTCGCCACCGTGCATTATTTATCCCAACGGAGGGAAAGGAAACGCTCGAAGTAAACCTACCGCGAAGACGGGAAAGGAATGGTCATCGCAACCAAATCCTGGATTCGGGAGTCGGTTACGCAAGGGGAAGGTATTAGCACCCCTCACGTCCGTCAGACTCAACGGGATCCACGCTTGTTTTCTAGTACGGATTGTTATTCTATCTATTCTATAGGTCAAGGGTTAAAAGAAAAGAAAATGACTCGGCAAAGTATCACACTTTATGCCTACGTATTCCCGTCTGGAACGAGAAATCAGAGTCAACGTAGTTCGCCTACCTACGGGAAAGGAGGGGAAGGTTGCTCGCTAGGATATCGCATCCTATGCCTACGTACTTTCATACAGCATGAAAGATCAGAGCAAACGTAGTTCGGGCCACGTACGACACAAGTCTGTCTTGATCGTTTTTATCTCCTTCTGAAAAAGGGTTTTTCTGATTACCGGTCCAAGCGGACAAAAATGACGTTTTGATGAGTTCACATTCTTTTACGGAAGAAGTGTCTTTTATTGTGTTTAAAATATTTATTGTGTTTTTCTGTTTGTTTTGAGAAAGAAGAGACAACAACTCTAACCTATGGTTGAAAAGGGAATCAAACTAACCTAATGTTATCATGCATGGGTTAAGACCTAATGTCTATCATGTTCCTCTCTTGCGCAGAGAGAAACAGAGATCCTAAGGGGATAAACGGAAACAGAAACAACAGATACAATAAAACAGTAAAATGTGCATGAATGCAACAATACAAGCGAGGCAAGGGAGTCCCACTCAACCTCGAACCTAGAAAACAACAGGCAAAGTGAAATAACTTCACTTCAACCTAACAGGTTAATTAGCAAGCAATACAGTCAGGGAAACTCAAACAATACATCAAAAACTCTAAACAGCAAAAATAAACAGCAAACAGCAACCCAGCACAGCAAGCTCCATCATCTTCTATCTTCAAGTCATCTTCAAAGCATCTACGAACTTCAAGCAAGCATCAACCTTCATCTTCACAGCCTTCAAGCAAGGTCTCTATCTTCAATCTTTCAGGGCTTTTCTTCAAGTCCCACTCTCCAAGATGAGTAGCAGTTAACAAGATGAATTGGATGTTAAGCAGTCAGTTGCCTACCAAGGGTGGCCTACTGACTGTTAACATGATACAGACAGTTTTCTCTCAAAAGTTCTATCTTTTAAACACATTCACTAATCCTTCCAAAGGAGGGAGGTGAGGATTTAAAAGAGACTTTGAATCATAGAGAAAGAATGGAGGCAAACAAGACCTTCCATGTTTGTGAATCAAGTTTCTATTCTAGAGCTCTACCTAGCTCCTAGATCCTATAACCTTCATCAGCTACAAGCAGGCTGCAATCTTCATCAACTCTTGAAATTGATCTTCACTCCTTTTGTCTTCAATGGGCTTCATCAGCAAAGTCTTCAGCTCAAACCCAAACCCCAAGCAAGCCCAATACCCCACACAATCAAACAATAACCCTAGAAAGGGCACACCATACAATCAATCAAATACAAAAATATGCTAAAACTATTAATACAATGGGGAAGCTTCTAATATTTATTCTAAGGGATCTATTATGCTTACCCTCAATACCCCTATAGTCCCAGGTCCTAATTCAGTCTAAAAACCCAAAAGAAAATTGTTTCAATACACGTATGTTATGTTCAAAACCCTAATTAACTAGCCTAATAGTTTCTAACTAAACTACCTAAAATATAGTCCTAGAAATTGTGGTATAAAAACCAGGGGCACCTAATATCCATATCTAGTTGTACTAAAAAGAATGGGGTGAAAATCCTAAAGGAAACTCCTAAACTAAATTCAACAAATGGTAGCATCAACTAAAGGAATTAAAAAAAACAATTAAATGTAAAAATATGCAAAAAAATATAAAAATGAAGTGAAATGGCATTTTTATGGTTTTATATTTTTCTAGACAGAAAATGGAAAATGGGAAAAAAATCTCATTAAAAAATATGGATTTTTCATTTTATTATGAATTTTTAAAGTGAAATAAAATTTGGAGTAATATTAATATGGAATTAATGAGATGGGTGCAAGAAGAAATGAAATTCAGTTGATAAAATGATGGGCCCATATATGAGGGGTGCAAGGAGTAGGACGCGCCTGGCCCATTAAAACTCAGAAAAGACTAATTAAAATGAAGAAGAAGAAAAAATGACAAGCGGTGCAAATAGCATGAAATTGCATTTAAAAATGTGATTGGGCTTGGAAAGGGGGTTCGGATAGCAATGCTTATTAAAGCCCAGCCAGCGTTTTAATGAAACGCAGCGTTTTGACGCTGCTGTTTCTTCCCTCCAATTCGTTTTGAATGCTGGCCGTGAGATCTATTCCAAGTCAACTGGTCAACCTGCGTATCAACGGTCTTGATTTCGTCTTCAACCTTAAGCTTCTAGGGTTTGCAGCAACCATGAGAACACAAGCTTCATGCATGGAACTTCCTCTCCTTCGTTCTCCCTCGTCCCTCCACCATTTAACACGTTACAAGAACCAAACCTGCTCTATTTTTCACGTAGAATCCAACTGTGCCCTTGGATTTCATTGAAACACCATAAATCCTCCAAACCGAATGGTGTAATTCCATGAATTCAAAACTTCATCAGTTTTTGACCTTCACCAAACTCAGACATCTTTATATAGAAATGATCCCTATGTTATGCTGATTAAAACCAACCAATTATCGTGCATTATCATCCATTAAATCGCTCATTCCAGCTCCATCAAGAATCAACCTCCATTAATGAAACCTCACTAATTGATCTTAAACTCACCCAAATAAACCACCTAATTGTCTCTAATGGTTTTACAACAAGAATTCATCCTAGCCATGCCTAAATCAGAGTGTGGGGATGATTTTGCTTACCTTGTTTCTTGCAATGGTAGGTGGTGAAAAGCTTCAATCCAAGCCTTGTAGATCCTCAAGAATGGTCCCTAGGTGATGAACAATCCTCTGCTTGCACAATATTTGGTGGAAATGGCTTGTATCTCAAGATCCAATGCCTTTTGCTCCCTTGCAACTTCACTTGGAACTCCTTCAATTCTTCAACAATGGAACCTCAAGCTAGCATGAACATACTCAGGGATGTTTGTAGAGAAGATTTGTGTAGAAAAATGGAAGGGTAATGAAGAGAAAGATGAAGTTTCAATACAATTTGCAAATGGAGAAAAAATGGATTCAATCTCTATTCTCTATCACCATTAACATCAACAATCACCAACCTTTCACCAATGCAGATTGTTTTCAATATATAGACTGATTTAGAAAGGCCTAGAACCTCCTAGAACCCTCTAGTAGGAACTTGAAGTTTCATGACACGATAACTTGCATTTCACTTCTCACCACATGATATATCATGACAAAAACCCTTGCAACTTGAGTAATTAACTTGAATATCTCCTTACATGAGATTTAGGACAATATATAATGCTTAAACACCTTGTTTATTAAGCTTTTCTTTGTTTTGGTTTGGTACCCCATTATGCAAGCAACCAAATTACAAAGCAACCCTAAGATTAAAGCCTCAAATAAAAATTGTGGCTGAACCATTGTTCTTAAAATGTCCTTTGGAGTCAAAATGACCTATCATATGACATGGTTTGGATTTGTAACTTGGATTTTATGATTTTCCATTTCACTTGAATTAACTTATGCCTCATTTTTAGGCCATTTTTATCACCTTTTGATATGAGACTTTCCAACATCTCATGACCACCCTACTAGCCTTAAAACATTATTCTAAGAAACTTTGATGTTGAAGGTTTTTCCATTTGAAGCTTGGAAGTAGGAGATATGGCCATATGCTTGAAATGACCTATAACTTCCAAATGACCAAAATGCCCTTGGCTTGCCAAGGTCATAAGTAGAGTTCCACAAATCAGATGAAGGCATACCATACCTTTCTAGAAATCTAAGATCATTAGCAACAACTTTCATGTTGGCCAGAAATCCATTTGAAAGATCCTTGAGGGGTAAACGTTGCTTGGAAGTTAAGTAACTTTCATAGATAAATTTCAGTGTCCTCAGATGACCTGTAACTTGCAAGAACCATAACTTGAGTTCTATAAATCTCCTTGATGCCTTCCACCACTCAAATTAAAGGTATTGAGATGCTCTACAAGTTTCATGTTGTCCAAGGATCCATTTGATACTTGAATTTTGAATTATCTTGCTTGGAAGTTTGCCCTAAATCAGGGGATTTTACACAGAAACCCTAATTCAGAAACTTCTCTTCTTCTTGATTTCTTTTGATTTCTCCTTGGCACAATACCACATCCATATCCACATGTCAAATGAGGCATCCCACATCTTTCAAACAGGCCTTGATGCCCTTCAATCAAGCATTTGACCTAGGGTTGACCTAGGGTTGACCCAGATGAAACCCTAGTTGACTGTCTTCAACTGCAGCTCTTGCAATCACACCAATGACTTGTCTCACTTTCAAAATGACCCTCTAGGTCTTCCATGATGTCAATTCATAGCTCACAACTTCTCTGATGATCCTCACATATCCTCAAGATAGGAGAGAAACCCACTGCTTGGTCCACTAACTTCTCAGGCTTCAATTTCTTTCTGATGACTTGGATAGGCTTGAATTTGAATAAGAACCTCTTGATATGCCCATAGAGATAACAATAGCACTTGGTCCCTTGTTGGATGGCTTGCCCATGCTATGCTATGCAGATGAATTAATTATGTACATGACCTAATATGCAAATGCTAAAGCTATGAGACATAAAATCAGGTGAAATAAGTTAAGCAAATTTTAGGGTGCAACAATTTGTCACTTATTAACGATACCTCATTCAAGTCTAGCATATAGACGTTGTTCACTCTTAGGCCATTAAACATATTCTTCTTGTCATCATTATGCATAATTTTGCAACACTCTTTTGAAAAAGATACATTGTATCCTTTATCGCATAATTGGCTAATACTAAGTAGATTATGTTTGAGACCCTCGACAAGTAACACATTGGAAATAGTAGTGGAAGAAGGGTTACCTACACTACCTTTACCAAGTATTGATCCACGATTATTATCACCATAGGTTACATACCCTTTCTTCTTTGCCACGAAGTATATGAATAGGGATATGTCTCCGGACATGTGTCTTGAACATCCACTGTCGAGAACCCATCTTCTCTCAGTGGTCTCGACACATTGTACCTATGAAAGAATAATCAACAAGAGGAGGTACCCAATGGCATATTGGGTCCTAATTTGTGAGTGACAAAGTGGTTGCATTTGGGCAACCATTGATAGATGCCTTTAGGAACCAAAAATCTCCTAAATCGGCACTTAGCAATGGAATGGCCTTTCTTGCAACAATATAAGCATGAGAAGTCAACTTTAGAATTGCCTTTGCTCTCTTGATCCCTTATTACATATGTGTATTTTTGGTATGGATTCACCATACTTTTTCTAAAATCAGCTTTATCGATAGCAAATGTAATTTTGGGCTCAAGAGCCTTGTTAAGTTTGGCCTTTAGGTTTCTAACTTCACCTTGCCAAATGTAACAAGTATCGCATCCAAAGTTGAGGAATCTGCTAGGATCCTCACAATCCGATTTATTACTTTCCACCATGGAAGCCTTAAGTTCCTCAAGTTTTCTTTCGGACTCTTTAATTTTGTGCTCTAGGTAAGTAAAAATTCTTTTATTAGAGGCAAGTCTCTTAAAGGCTTCTTTTTCTTCATCGTGTAAAGTATTAAATGCGGCTTGTAATTCGAAATGTGACATATTTGACGAGTTTTCATATTTAGAGTGACGTACCTGTTTTTTCTTATTCTTTTGGTGTGCGGAAAGACATAAGTTCACGAATTCTTCTTCATCACTTGAGCTTTCATCATCAGAGGAGTCGCTATCGCTTTCCCAAACTATATGTGCTCTTCTCGGCTTTGATGACTTCTTATGTGATTTAATAGATTCCTTTTCTTTGCCCTTTTTGTTTAAAGGACAATCTGGTTTGTAATGACCGGGCTTTCCGCATTTGTAGCAAGATCCTCTGGTTTTACTTCCTTTGGTGTTATTATTTGAGAGTTCCTTGATTGCTTTCTGAAGTTGACAAGGTTCTCTTCTGAGTGTTGAATGTCGTTCTTTCTCACATATCGATTGTAACGCTTTACGAACATCCCCATATCCTCACTCTTGTCATCTTCTTCATCGTCACTTGATGAATAATCACTGTGCTTATTAGATTGAGACTTCGAGGAGGAAGTCTTGAGAGCAATGGATTTCTTCTCAACAGTATTTGTTTTGTCCTTCTTTTCTTTCTTTTCATGTTGGTCGAGGCTTAGGAGCACTTGTTCATGCTCTTGTAGCTTTCCGAATAATGTTGTTAAGTCCAAAGTTGTGAGGTCATTTTCTTCTTTGATGGCGGTCACTTTCGGCTGCCATTCCCTGTTAAGACATCTCAAAATTTTGTTAGTAGCAACATCATTGGCCACTGGCCTACCAAGTGAATGCAATCTATTGATAAGATGAGTAAATCTCTTTTGCATGTCCGCAATGGTTTCCCCTTGCTCCATGTAAAAGAGATCAAACTCTTGTGTTAGTGTGATGATTCTAGCAAGCTTCACATAACTTGTCCCCTCATGGGCGACTTGAAGTGAATCCCACATAGCCTTTGCCGTGAGACAATGAGAAACCCGATAATATTCATCAACTCTTATCGAGGAGATCAAAATATTCTTGGCTTTCCAATCATACTTGTATTTCTTCTCATCATCATCCGTCCACTGTGCTTCGAGCTTAGGCACAATCTCATTATTTTCATTGGTCATGGTTATTTCCATTGGACCATTGATAATAACATTCCATACTTTTCTATCTATGGAATTTATGTGCACCCGCATACAGTCCTTCCAATAACTATAATTTTCTCCATTAAAAACGAGAGCTTTATTATAAGCCCCTTTAGGTTCGTTCGCCATTTTCTATCAAAGTTATACTCGAAGCACGGAGTGAACCGGTGCTCCTAATACCACTTGTTAGACGATGGCTTGAATCTAGAAGGGGGGGGGGGGGTTGAATAGATCCCAATTAAAATCAGTCGGTGCTACCAATTAAAAATTGGTTTTTCAAAATATTTGTTTTTAAATTTGCGGAAGCAGCCTTGGAAAAATTACATCTAAAACCGAACAGTTATTAGAAGATCGGATATGCGTCTAGCCTTATGGAAATGATAATAAGCAAACTTTGATTCAACACACTAGTCACACTATCAGTTGATTTTATCACTTATTAGTAGAACTAGCACCAATGATCTATAATGCCCACAAAGTAGGCAAATGGACTAAGTAAACTTTGGTGTAGGCAATTTATCAAACACTTGGTGTGCAATACACTCCAAGTGTGGGTTGGCTTGAGTAAGATGCTTTAAGTTCCTTGTGCAATGTATTGGTGCACTAAAGTTCAAAACAGTAATAAGTACTTACTCAAATCAACCCAACTTATGATATAACTGCTTATACTAAAATCACTTAAATTTTAAGCCAAAATTGAAAGTGCTGAAAAGTAAAGGAGACAAAGATTTGTTGAGGCAGTTCCCCCGCCGTCCTCGCTTCAGGGTACGTCAATATATTAGATATCACCTATAATGTAGAAATGTTTATACAAGTATTGATAAGCAAAATATACAATCAAGCCCTCTTGAAGTTGATGATGCTATCGCTTCTTGCTCCTTGATTCGAGTCGAATCAAGTTCTCCGATTGTTGTGAGTAGACCTCCAATTCCAGCCCCTTTGTTGAATAACCTTCAGTTCTTCAAACCCTCGGCCCGGATGATCTCGTGCATAAACAAATCGAACCCGGAACACTCTTAAACGCTTCACTGATTTTCGCTACTAGATTGATGAAGACTACCGCTTCTCAATCACCTTCACTTAGCTGAAGTAGGTAGAGATGATCCGTACCGAAAAACCCTCAAAATCTCCAAATCTTGGAGGGTAAAACCTGCTAGGTTTTATCCAAGAAAAACCTGCCTTCAAAATCACCTCAAACCGGATTTCTGATCACGGTTTCAGACCTTATCACCTTGAACAAAATCACAATCACCCCAAGAATAGTTGTGTGTAATTGTTGTGTTGTGGGTTGTAAAGATGAAGATTGATGATCTTTGATGGTACCTCTTTCACTTTTCTTGATTTGTGACAATTGACTCAAGTTCACAATTGTTACTGATAAAAATGAACAAAGTTACTATATATAGTAACCAACCAAAACCACACTTAACAGCTTTTCAAACATAGTGGAAAGTCTTCAAAAAACAGCACAAACGCGCGAACGGTCGACCATAGCAGGTCTATGCGTCGACGCATAGCCTTCAGATTTGGACAGTTTTGAAAGTGCAGCAGTGTCCGTCGACAATAGGTCGGCGTGCGCTGACCTGTGAGAGAAACAAAGCCTCCTTGCGTTGACTCATGGCTGATATGCGCTGACCCGTGAGAAAAGTGCAGATATATGCGCTGACTCAATGGTCGACTCATGGCCTGAAATTCTGCAAAAAAATTATTATTTATTTGGTTTTTATGCATTTAGACATAACCACATATCGTTCGTATATATATTGTATTAAGTAAAGCACTTTAAATGATATAGGAAGGATATGGCGGATGGAATATTTGCATTTGTTCTTGTAGAGGCGGAACCGATAATGCCGATTCATCCATGGTTGCAATTTGTCATCATTGAAACTCAAGATCGTATGTTGTATGACGGTTTGCCCTCACAGTAAGATGGCTTGATAAGTGGCCTTGGAAACTGAACAATGTTAAAAGTTTGATCAAGGAGTCATTCTCGAAAGGACTACCATGTATACTTACACTCTTAGGCCGTCGAGCTAACGACGTAAATAGAAGTGCTACGTGGAAGGAAACCCACGAGTTTTTAATTTGATGTTTTCCTTTTATTCTTTGAACTTGTAGAAAATAAAGAAGTGTACCACTTGTCACGTCTCAGCTACATCTAGGCAAATATTCTCTAAATGACGATCCTGGAGATGACCAGGTTCCCACGAACATTCTTGTGAATGTCGCTACTGATGGTGACACCGATGATGAGTAAGATAGGAGAGAGCATGTCTCTCCCATCCGTAACTCACCTCCTCCTCGTTCTTCACAGGGTTACGATCCACTTGCACACATTGCACTGCATTTTTCTAACACTTTTGCAGGTACCTCCTTCAGAAGCGGGCAATATGATGAGCTGCTTCAAGAATTGCGCAGTCAAAAATCTCGTGATGATTAACGTGATAACCTATTTTATGCCATGTATCAGTAACATCACGAGATGTTAGTGTCACTAACATTCATATGTAAGTGATGCAAAAAACCCAAGCAAACATATGTATCATGCAAGAGCAGTTTCAACAAATGAAAGTATCTCAAAATGCCCTCTGCCAAAGTAGTAGTGGTCAGTAGACAGGGACAACAAGAGAAAGACCAGAGTAGATTTAGCCGTGGTGGCACGCGGTAGAATTCATACAGGTTCCGCCTTTCCTTTTTCCATCTTTTATCAAAACATTGAGGACAATGTTTGGTTTAAGTGTGGTGGAAAAACTTTGCCGTTTTCATTTATCGCTTTCTAGGTAGATTTATTACCTTCTAGTTTATTTCATGTTTTTAGGGTTTTTTCTGTTTTCTGTATTTTTTTTCGAGTCATCACATGTGTTGTCAAATCTTTATGCGTGGTTTTCAGTTGTTTATTGAATTTCTCAAAATTTGGACCCCCAAAAAAAATTTCCTTTGATTCATGGCACGACACTCTAAATGTATATAGGTTGTTTTTAATTTAGGCTGTGTTAGAGAAACTTGGAAAAGTTTCGATAATATTGATACCGTTCTAACACCATAAACCCCATAAATATGCAAAATAAATTTAAGTACCCATTATGTCGAAACCTTAAGTTCAATTTTTAAAGTAACCCCTGAGTAGTTAATAATACCAGTCATCATCATTCTAAACACACACTAAGTAAGAAGCCGATGCAAATAAGTGTATGATCTCTGGTTTAAAATGAGAAGTTAAGAGAAAAAAATGAATGATAAGATATGTTCCCTATAAGTTAGGTGGTCCTCACCAGATCACTTAGCCCAACGGTACAGACTCTTTAAGTTAAATTGATGCTTAAGCATATTTGCCAAGAAAAAGAGAAAAATGAAATATGATGAGATCATAGTCACAAACAAGTTTACTTACCATGTACGTGCAAGGATAAAGAGCTTAATGTGATTGCGCTTGAATGAAATGGGGTGAGAAAGAAGAAGATACGTAGGTTAAGTTATAATGGCATGCTTCAAATTGGTTTTCATAAGGAAGGAGTTTTTGAAATTGTGTTGTTACAGTATCCTTGGTATTGATATTTAGTACCTATCAATCTAACACTAGCCAAGAAGCCACGTACAATTACAGTCTCGTTGTGCCCTTGTCTCAAATATACTGATTTATTTTTACCATGTTGGTTGATTGCTTGAGGACAAGCAATTGTCTAAGTGTGAGGGAGTTTGAAAACATCAAAATATAACGTATATTTCGACCTAATTCACATGCTATTTAGTTTCTTTTTATTATGTTATTGTAGTATTATGTCGTATTATGTTTGTTTTCAGGTAAGTAGCCAAGTGATAGCCGTTCACGAAGAAACAAAGCAAAACAGATGAAAAAAAAGTCTTGGGTGAAAATTACACACACGGCGTTCCACATGGTGTTGGCAATGGGGTTAGCCATGAGGTGTAGCGTTTCTGCCACATTCAACTATCACAAGACCACATCCACCATCTTTTGTACACATGGCGGACGCCATGTCTAGACGGCGGGCGCCATCTTTGATTTTGGAGGTCCAGTCAAAGGCAGTTGAAGAATGAAGCCCATGACTACCACTTTTCTCTCCCACGAATTTTGAAGTTTCTACTTGACTTCAAAGGCATCTTACTAGTATAAATATGACCTAGTCTTCACGCTTTGGATCCTCCAATCTTAGTTCTCAGCATAGGCATATCATTTTTTATTTTAAAGATTTGTTCTCTAAGAATGAACTTAAGCATGACACTTTTATTCATACTTTTGAGAATCGATCGTGCCTTTATTTTTCTGCACCATTTACTTACCACTTTTTACTTTAAAGATTTACTCTCTAAGAGTGAACTTAAACGTGACACTTTTGTTCATAGTCTTGGGAATCAATCATGAATTTATCTTTCCGCACGATTTAATTATTGTCTTTTATGTTCAAGATTCTTTTTCTGAACTGAACCTAAGGGTGACACTTTTGTTCATTCGAAAACCAATCATGCACATTTTATTTCCCTAAATTATTTATTCTACAAGCAAATTATCTATTATGTTTAGCATTGTCATGTCTAGTTAAATCTGTTGTGCTGGGATGTGAGGACCATTGTTTCGATGGTACTCCACATGTTTTATTTGTAGAAAGACTTTAGGGGATGTTTTAAATTTGAATACAACTTTTCTGAACTTAAATGGATCGGCCATTACGTGAACGGGACCGTGTTTCTGTTGGCGTAATGACCGTAACTATGTCGGGTAAGATCGAAAGTTGTCCGACACTTTAGATAAGAGTTGGTTAGTTTTTAATTGGTAAAAACAGTGACAACACTTTATTAATTAATTAGGAAAGTTTGATATTATTAGAAAGTGATTTTAAAATTATTTTCGAACGCGTTTTTAGATTTAGGATCCGGTTGGCCGAGCATATGCCGGAAACCCTTTGATATTGAAAGTTTCCAATCAAAGACACTTTTTAACTAAGTCTTAGAAGTAGTTACATAAAAAAGGACTTCGTCACTTTAACGCAAGATGCGACCAGTGCATCGTGAGCGAATGGTAAAGATTAAAGGTCAGGTCTGGTTCCGATTACACTAACGCGACGATTCCTTATCAATTAACTCTTTTTCAAGGAAGAAAATATTGCCGCATAAGTATTACTACTTAGTCAATAGGAGTACTGTTTGAGTGATGAGAATCACATTCCAGTATGCCTATATTCTGAATTTAACTTCATCCCTTAGTTTTTATTTTCTCTGCGGGAAATACTCTTTGTTTTCATTAGCTTTAGATAAACACCATAACGATAGTAATCAATAGATTGACATTGGTCTATTTGGAATTGATAATCTTTTAATTACTCTGAAGTACTCCATATACTTGCGGATATCACACATCAGTGGGCCAGGGTTTAATTCATTTAGAGTGCAAAATTAATTCGTGTTTGGTTTCAACGCCTCATTTCTGTGTAAGAATTCAAAGGTGTGGAAATTGGTTCATGAGATTTTTGAACTAAGTAATTGAAATTCAATTTTACTAGTCATATTTTATCCAAGATTTCAAGGGTTAATTCTTTCAAGCATGGCTCACGTGTGAGAAAATGGAGGGTGTAAATAACATATTCAAAGCCCATTCTAAATTATTATTGAGAAAATTCAGAAAAAAGGAAAACCATATTCATACCAAAAAGATAGAAAATTCATGTCGAGTCCATTATATTACAATAAATAAAAAAAGTCCATTGACAAGCCCATTTCATGAAGACTTTTACTAGCCAAAAAAATAAAATTACTTTACATTCTTTTATTTTTTTTCATTGTTTGCTTAAGTACTACAAGCTTTAAACATTGTCATTCGTATTTGGTTTTATTAATGTATTGACTATGCATGTTTTGAATTAGTTACGTCATATTCCCTCATTTTTATCATAAGCACCGACACATTTTATCCACATCACTATTTATCAGTTGTTGTTTAGCATGATTGGAGGGAGGGTGATGACAAAGAAATACCCATAATTGCAAACCGTATGCTTTCAGACAGAATCTCGTCAATGATGTACAGGCATTGTTTCAATTACCAAACATTGGAGATACAAGGAGTTAATTCCTAGTTAACCACTTTGAGCCTAGAAGTAGCAGTTTCTTTCGGATATTCGAAACCCTTACACTCAACCTGGGGTAAGGTAGTGTTCAGTTAACCAAATTACGCACTCGGATAACAAAGCAAAGTCCAAAAGACATGTCGGTTGTTCTTCAATAACCCATGACATGGCAATCACAATCCTCCAACAAAAATACAAAAAAAAAATCAAAATCCTGTAAAGTCGAACACCTCAAAGAAGACTTAGGAAAAAATCAAGGCAATCCCGATGGATCTTACAATCGAAATCATTCCATGCAAAATCTAGGGATCAGAACAAAATAGGGCCTCGAAACCCTCAACAAAAACAAAATAAGATTCAGTGACTACCGTCATCAAAGTTAAAGGGTCGCTGACATCCATCAAAAGTAAAATAAGGTGACTGCCATGTTAAGCAAACCTTGAATCATCAAGATTACACCGTCAAGACGAACATGTGTAGAATTAACTGAACGTAGGACTGGAGATCATCACGAAGAAGAGGTGGGTACAAATCAAATTTTGAGCCTAAAATCCTTTTTTCAGTAACTGTGAACCAGACCATGTTACAACCCTCGAAAGACCTAATTGAGGCGAGGTTTATTCTGAAAGCATATTATTGCAAGGTTACGTAACCGACTCCCGAACCTGGAACATTGGTTGCGATGACCTTGTTCCTATCCTTTCGTTTTAAAAGGTTTTCTCGATATTTTCCTATCCCATCTCTTTGGGATAAATAAAATTTGGTGGCGACTCTGCCGAACCGCATTCTGCGCCTTTAGCGTGAGGGTCGTATGTTCGAATGAATTTTCGAGGTGCGACAGCTGGCGACTCTGTAAGGTTGTGTAAACTGACTCCTTATATATTTGCTAATCATCAGTATTGGTGTCATTTTCTTTGCTATATCTCTCACACAATAATCAAATTAGCACAACGTCTGGATTAACGATCCATTTGTTTCACACTATCACGACACTCGAATAAACGACACTTTTTTCAAAACTTGCATAAACTTTGCATTAATATTACCTTTTGTGAGTGTATAATTTTAACTGCAAATCAGTGCTAGACATCCAAGACACTCCAACAAGGGGCAATCAGAGAGGAACTCGACTTTCAGTGGCTGACACGAAGCAAGGCTACCTCAAAACCCACAGGTTTAGGCAAATCCTTCGACTGCTCCATTAGGGGCAAGCCATCTTAAAGCATCAAGTTTCAGCTTCCACAGATCAGAACTGGTTAATCAGAGGAAAACCATTACCATGTTCACGCTAGGGCAAAATTAGGCTATCCTAACCATCAAGCAGAGTTGTAATCTTCTCTGATGCGAGACTACAAACAAATTACCAAATGATCAAACTTGAAGCATCAAGAGCATCTTCGTCTGCATCACGGCGTCTTCAACGAACTGTGTATCGAGGAAGTTAAACCCTCCCATAACCCAAATTCCAATCTGCATTGGCAACTACCAAAAGTCCATCACACCGGCACCTTCACCTGCATATCCAATCACCTGTCTGCAATCATGTGCATCATGCATATCATATGAATTGCATTTGATATCATAAACATCATCTTGTATCATATGCATACCTAAACCAATCACACTTCCCCAACACTTGCATATCCGCGTGTCAGCATTTGCATTTCCATTTGTTATGGAGCATCTTTTCCAACATCAAACATTCATACGTGCGTAGATCAAGATCCAGGATCAGTCTCAAGATTTCCAAGACAATCTTCAGCCCAGTCAAGGGCATCTTCTTCAAGACTATGGGCTTCCTCCACGAAGTTGTATCAACCTTGTATTGGTCAAGTTCAAGAGTTTCCAAGACGATCTTCAGCCCAGTAGAGGGCATTTTATTCAAGACCGTCGGTGTTCCCCACGAAGTTGTTTCAACCTCGTGGTTGATTAGATTTCTAAAGCAACATCCAGCCCAGTCAGGGGCATCTTCATCAAGACCGTGGGCGTTCCCCACGAAGTTGTATCAACCTTTTGTTGATCAAGACGTATTTCCAAGTTGACATTTAGCCCAACTAGGGGAATGTTCTACAATTCCGCGGGCGTTCCTCACGAAGTTGTATCAATCCTTGTTGATCAAGATAAGATTATAAAGCAAACCTCATCCCAGTCAGGGGCATCTCCTTCAAGTTCATGAGTATTCCTCATGAAATTAGTTCTAACCTTTTGGTTGTCGAAGTTGTGATCTCCAAGCAAGTCAGTGGGTGTTCCTTATTGAGTTGTATTCTCAACCTTTTGTTGTTGAAGTTGGCGCCCCCAGCTTAACCACTGGCATTTCTCCGAGTCAGCAGGCATTCCCTGTTGATTTGTTTCAATCCAACTTTCCTCTTGGGCGTTCCTCAGTGAGTTGTCTCCTTTCAACCTTTTGTTGACAAGGATGGTGTTCCTCAGTGACTTCTTTGCTTCAACCTTTTTATTGATGTTCTCAAATAAGCATCACTCATCATATCCCCAGCAAACTTGACCTTTTTTCAATTGCCTCACTATCATCCTTTTAGTGATAGCTAAACCCTGTCAATTCAACCTAGCCCTGCATCCTTTTGGTGTCAGGGTTGTGTGTCTGTGTGTCGCTTTGTCATCCTTTTGGTGATGGGTCTGTCATCCTTTTGGTGCCAGATTGTGCGAGTGTTCTCTATCATCCTTTTGGTGATAGACCCCTACATTCTTTTGGTGCCAGGGTTGTGTGTGCGTGTGTCACTCTATCATCCTTTGGTGATGGGCCTATCATCCTTTTGGTGTTAGATTGTGCGAGTGTTCCCTATCATCCTTTTGGTGATAAATCCTCCATCCTTTTGGTGTCAGAGTTGTGTGTGCGTGTGTCTCTCTATCCCCCTTTTGGTGATAGGTTTGTCATCTTTTTGGTTCCAGATTGTGCGACTGTTCACTAGCATCCTTTTGGTGATAGGCCCTGCATCCTTTTGATGTCGGGATTGCGTGCGTGTATCGCTCTATCATTCTTTTGGTGATAGGTATGTCATCCTTTTGGTGCCAGATTGTGCGAGTGTTCTTTATCATCTTTTTGGTGATAGACCCCTACATCCTTTTGGTGCCAGGGTTGTGTGTGTGTGTGTGTGTGTGTGTCACTCTATCATCCTTTTGGAGATAGGTATGTCATCCTTTTGGTGTCATATTGTGCGAGTGTTCTCTATCATCCTTTTGGTGATAGACCCCTACATCCTTTTGGTGTCAGGGTTGTGTGCGTGTGTGTCAGTCTATCATCCTTTTCGTGATGGGTCTATCATCCTTTTGGTTCCAGATTGTGCGAGTATTCTCTATCATCCTTTTGGTGATAGACCCCTACATCCTTTTGGTGTCAGGGTTGTGTGTGCGTGCGTCGCTCTATCATCCTTTTGGTGATGGGTTTGTCATCTTTTTTGTGCCAAATTGTGCGAGTGTTAACTATCATCCTTTTGGTGATAGGTATGTCATCCTTTTGGTGTCAAATTGCTACTGTTATCATCCTTTTGGTGATAACGACCTATGCAAGTTATTCAGTGCCTACTCGAGGGTCGACTTTGATTTGTTTTCCATTATCCAAATACTTTATTTCTTTTTGGACAAATTCGGAGTCTTCTTCATATCTAATTGACTTCTACCTTGAAAGAATAAACACCGTAGTAGTTCACCTTACTAGGTTTAAGCCAATTAGATAGGGCCATCTGTCATACCCCAAATTTGTCCTACCTATGTATATCATTCATTTGTACATCCATCCACTAACAATTATTCAAAAATCCCAAAAAGATATGTTGTTTATGCTTGTTGTCCAAATTCAGGATATCACAAGGTTAGGTTGAAGGGAAATGAGATTCAGTTGAGGCTGTCAGGATAGGTGTATATGCAGTATTGATTGAGGATCAATGGTTTTGACTAAATTTTAGTCAGACAATGGTTTGTTCATGATCAAGGTTCTAAGTCATTCAAAATTAAGGTTGATAATTCAAAACTTCATTCAATTCAACTGAAGAAATTTAGAGATTTATTCATTGGTGGGCCAAGGTTTAATTCATTCAGAGTGCAGAATTGATTTGTGTTTGATTTCAAGGCCTCATTTCTATGTAAGAATTCAAAGGTGTTGAAATTGGTTCATGAGATTTTTGAACTAAGCATTTGAAATTCAATTTTACTAGTCATATTTTAATCAAGATTTCAAGGGTTAATTCTTTCAAGCATGGCTCAAGTGTGAGAAAATGGAGAGTGTAAATAACATATTCAAAGCCTATTCATGAACATTAGTTAATTGAGGTTGCTAACCTTCATTATTTTAAATCTGTAGGAAACAATCATCAAAATCATTTTCTATACTTTGGAATCGTGATAGGTTACCTTTAATTAATTAACACAAGTTCGTGATTAAGTCGAGATCATCCGCTTTTTGGTCCGTGTGACACGATTACATTGGAAAATGATCCTTAATATCATTCTTCCATCGTGTTTTTAGCACGGATATCAACTTGTGTGACCTCCTATATCTTGATCTTCGTTATAGATCGAGTTACGACGGTTTAGCGCTACATTTCGTTCCGATTCAATTCAAATCGGCTAACAATTAACTTTACTTTCCGTCAATATATTCTTGATTTACTTTCAGTCAATATACTTCTGTTTTATTTTCAGTCAACATATCTTGATTTTATTATCTTATTCATGTACTTGTTAATATTATCTTGATTATACTATTGTGAATATTATCTTAATTATATTATTATATATCTTGTCATATTATTCATATTATTCATATTCATATTCATCTTGTTCATATCTTATTCACATTCTTTTCAAAAACACATAACAATTATCGAAACAATAAAGCCTAAATTGGTGGGTTGTTGGTTACTTTTCCGAGCAACGAATTATTAGACTTTATTAGAAAACCTAACAAGAAGATTTTGTCCGACTTTTGTTCAAGGCATAGTTTAGGATATTTCGCACACACACAGCTTTCTCTTGGGCTATAATGAACCTTTTTATTCCATGCAATCCCGTGTAACTTACATGTACCCCTCACCCATTCTGATGTACGCTTTTGTATTTTTTTGATTATGGTTTATCTTCTAGGAGCACCCTTAGGGACTAGCGTAAACTAAACCGTTTTCAAAATAATTCTGAATTCTTCATCGATCCATTTTCCAACACCCCCGTAAGTCGAGTGCTCGTACACATTCGCCATCAACCTATTGCACACACTTTCACATTTCATTGTGGTTTCATTATTAGGAGCACCCTCAAGGACTAGTATGTCTCTCACAACCTAACCCTTGATTCGTCATCAAGCCGATTCCATTTTCAACCAAACCCTCGACTCATCGTCGAGCCATTTTCAACTCAATCTCCTTTCTAACACGTCTTTGCATGCAAGTAAAATCTAACCCTTGATCCAACGTCAAGCAGTACTTTAGTCAAGTTATAAGTCGAGTGCCTTTCGCCTTGCAGTACACCTCTTTTCGCAACCTATTCGATTATATTTCTTTCAAATGCTTTTCTTAAACAAATAACGAAAAAGGAGGATTCTTGGAATCTTGCACACCTTGGATCTTCGAATGAATGGCTCTTGAGGCACATACTCTGGGTTGTCATTCGTTCTCCCTTTCATCTTAAAACACTTAATCTTTATTCAAACATTTTCGCAATCAAACTTACGAAAGAAATATATTTTTAGGGTCTAGCATTCCTTGAATCTTTGAATGAATAGCTCTCCAGGAACGCCCCTTGAATTGTTGTTCATTCAATCTTTCGATTTCAATACATTCAACCTTTCCTCAAAACATTTTCAATCAACTTTTGAAAGTTCTTGGAATCTCGCATTCCTTAGATTCTTGAGTGACAACTCTCGAGGGACGCCCCTTGGGTTGTTTGTCAGTCAATCTTTCGTTTCTCAACCAAACTTCAACCAATTCAACCCCTCTCTTTTCGTGGTCATATCCATGAACTACGGACGCTCTGATTCTTCATTCTCGTCTGAATGTAAGATACGTAGGCACAAGATTGCGATGATCTTGGTGAGTACACTTACATTTTTCTCTACCTTCCCTCCATCTTTTGTTTCCCCTATCCATTTCCCGTAGTCGAACTACGAAAGCTTTGATTTATCATTCTCGTCTGAATGAGAATACGTAGGCACAAGGGCCCCAATCCTTGGCGAGCACCTTATCCTATAACCACCCTATTCTTTAACCACCTTTTTTCCCCTAGCGTTTTTATCTTATCTTATCGTTATCCTTTTATCGTATCGTTTCACATTTATAATTGAGAAGAAAACAAGTAAGCTTAGATAACGCCCATCACAAATCGTACTAAGAGGTTCTCGTTGAGTACAACGAACGTGAGGGGTGCTAATACCTTCCTCTTGCGTAAACGACTCCCGAACCTGGAACATTGGTTGTGACGACCTTGTTCCTATCCTTTCATTTTAAAAGATTTTTTTGATATTTTCCTTTCCCATGTCTTTGGGATAAATAAAATTTGGTGGCGACTCTGTCGAACCGCATTCCGCGCCTTTAGCGCGAGGGTCGTATGTTCGAATGAATTTTTGAGGTGCGACACCAGTGTGTCGCCGTGGAGAGCTCCGATGTTGTTGGTTAAGAAAAAGTACGGTAGTATGAGATTGTGCATTGATTATCTTCAACTGAATAAGGTTACCATCAAGAACAAATATCCGCTTCCAATAATTGGTGATTTAATGAATCAACTCGTGGGAGCTCGTGTTTTCAGTAAAATTAGTTTGAGGTCAGGTTACCATCTGATTTGGGTGAAAGAGGATGATATTTAGAAGACAGCTTTCAGGACTTGGTGTGGACATTACGAGTATGTTGTGATGCCATTTGGAGTGTCCAATGCACCAGGCGTACTCATAGAGTACATGAATCGTATCTTTCATGCCTATTTAAATTAGTTTGTTGTTGTCTTTATTGACGATATTTTGATTTATTCCAAGTCAGAAAGAGATCATGCAGAGCATCTGAGGGTTGCGTTGCAAGTGTTAAAAGATAATAAGTTATTTGTAAAGCTTTCAAAATGTGAGTTCTGGCTGCATGAGGTGAGTTTTCTGGGACATGTTATTTTTGGTGATGGCATAGCAGTGGATCCATTTAAAGTAAGTGTTGTACTTCATTTGGAACCTCTGAAATTAGTGACAGAGATTAGGCGTTTCTTGGGTTTGGCAGGTTACTAACGTAGATTTATCGAAAGTTTTTCTAATTTGGCCCTTCCTCTGACTCAGTTGACTAGAAAAGGTCAGGCCTTTGCGTGGGATATCTTGTATGAAGAAAGTTTCCGAGAATTTAAGAAGAGGTTGAGTACAACGTCAGTATTGATTCTACCAAAGTCAGATGAACCTTTTGTGGTATATTATAATGCTTCTAAAATGGGATTGGAAGGAATATTAATGCAGGATGGTAAGGTCGTGGCTTATGCCTCACGATAATTGAGAGTACATGAAAGGAATTCTCCTATTCATGATTTGGAGTTGGCTACAATGGTTTTTATGTTGAAAATTTAGAGTCATTACTTGTACAGTTTGAGGTTTGAAGTGTTCAGTGATCATAAAAGTCTGAAATATTTATTTGACCAAAAAGAATTGAATATGAGACAGAGAAGATGGTTTGAGTTCTTGAAGGAATATGACTTTAGCTTGAGTTACCATCCCGGTAAAGCTAACGTTGTGGCGAATGCTTTGAGTCGGAATACAATTCACATGTCAACATTAATGATTAAGGAGTTAGATTTAATTGAACAATTTAGAGACTTGAGCATGGTTTGTGAACTGACTCCTGAGAGTGTGATGTTGGGTATGTTTAAAGTTAATAATGAGTTCCTTAATTAGGTTAAAGAGGGCCAGAAACTCGATTTGACGTTGTTGGATTTGATGACCGCAAGAGGGTCGAATGCAGAAGGTGACTTTAAGGTAGACGATTTTGGTGAGTTGAGATTTTGAGGCAGAATTTATGTGCCGGATAATCTTGAATTGAGAAATATGATCTTAGAGGAGAGCCACAGGAGTAGTTTAAGTATTCATCTAGGAGCTACGAAAATGTATCAGGATCTTAAGAAATTGTTTTGGTGGCCAGGTATGAAGAAATATGTAGCTCGGTTTGTGTATGCTTGTTTGACCTGTCAGAAGTCAAAACTGGAACATCATAAACCTTTCGATTTGATGTAACCAATGGAAATACCAGAGTGGAAGTGGGATAGTATCACGATGGACTTTGTGACTGGTTTACCGAATACAACGAGAGGCTTTGATGCTATTTGGGTAATTGTGGATAGACTGACAAAATCGGCATATTTTATACCGATTAACATCAATTTTCCTTTGTCAAAGTTGGGGGAGATTTATATCAGAATAATAGTGAAGTTGCACGGGGTTCCGTCGAGCATAATTTCTGATAGAGACTCGAGGTTTACTTCTGGATTTTTGAAGAGCTTACAGAAAACTTTGGGTTCTAATTTGAAGTTGAGTTATGCTTATCATCCGCAGACAGATAGACAATCTGATAGGACTATTTAGTCACTAGAAGACTTGTTAAGAGCTTGTATACTCAAGCAAGGAGGTGCTTGGGATACCCATTTACCGTTGATTAATTTACTTACAATAACAGTTAGCATTCTAGTATTGGAATGGCGCCTTTTGAAGTGTTGTATGGTAGGAGGTGTAGGACACCTCTATGCTGGTAAGAGTATGGTGAGAGCACTGTACTTGGACCCGAGATTGTGCAACATACTACCGAGATAATCCAGATGATTAGGGAGAGGGTGAAAGCATCCTAGAGTGGGTAGAAAAGTTATCATAATAATATAAGGAAGGACTTGGAATTCAATGAAGGCGACCATGTGTTTCTAAGGGTCAATCATGTGACCGGTGTTGGTCGTACGCTGAAATCGAAGAAGTTGGATCCTAAGTTCATCAGACCGTATCAGATTTTACAGAGAGTTGGAGTTGTTGCATATAGAGTGGCACTGCCACCCAAACTTTCAAATTTACATGATGTGTTTCATGTGTCGCAACTTCGGAAGTACATTGTTGATCCATCCCATGTGCTTCAAAGGGATGAATTGAAGCTTCAGAATAATCTTATCATAGAGGCGGTGCCGATAAGAATCAAGGATCGTAAGATGAAACAGTTGAGAGGTAAAGACATTCCTTTAGTGAGAGTAGCTTGGGGAGGAGCTTCTGGAGGAAGTGTGATTTGGGAATTAGAGAGCTAGATGCGAGAGTCGTATCAGGAATTGTTCTCATCAGGTACATTTTTTAGGACGAAAATATTGTAAGTGGAAGAGAGTTGTAACACCCCATTTTAATATTTAGTCGTTTTGTCATTTATTTTGTATGATGATTTTAACATTGACTGACTTAAGGGTATGTGTGTAAGGGTGGATGTGAGAGCTTAGTAGAATGAATTAAATGAAGTTAAGTATTAAAATAATAGTTGTAGTAATAGGGAATTCTCTTAAGCAGAAAAAACTTTTGTGACTTCCATAATTATAAATTCAGGTAGTCATAATTAAATTTGATTTTGTTATTGTATTGGTTCAGTTATGAAAATTATAATTTAGATTTTCTAAGTTAATAACATGAAAATCAAATATGATATATAAATAACATGTGATATAATGATAATGTAAAAGTATGATGAAAAGAAATGTGATTCCCGTAAAGCAACATTATAGTAAAGCAAGTAGAACTAATAGCAAAAAAATAGTGGTACCTAGCAAGATGCATGCATGGCACAGTAGGAAAAAAATACTAACTTCGAACAACTTTTTGATCACGGTCAACAGAATTGAATTTGACAAATTAATATATCTTGAAATCGGAATTTTGCAAAGAAATCAAACATATATTTCAAATTGAGAAACAAGCTATGAAATTATACAAAAAAATAATAATAAGTGGGAAAAAAATTCGATTAAAGAATACGTAGGTTCGACTAAAATATGCATCAGAACAAAAAATAATTTATATATTCACGATCAGTGCAGAAAATCAATTCAAATGGTATATGACTTTGCGCAAAACGGTTAAGAATTAAAAAATTACTACTTTCTAGATTATGTGTCTTATGTCGAAATAAGTGATTATTTCAATAAGCTAATTTTAAAACAGTAGCTTAAATTAATAAATAAGCAAATATCTAATAATTAATGGCAAGAGTGTGGAAGAGATGAATGATTACTGACAGAGCGAAGATTTTCTCCAGTTAGTTTTGAAAATCAGAGTGTCGAAGAGAAATATAGAAAATTTCAAGAATAAGCTCATTTATTCCAATTAACTTATAAGCTTTGATAATTATTCTTGATGATGAATGAATGTAGAAGATGAATCATGAATCTAGAATATTTATGAATAAGCTTGAATAGATGACCTTGAATGGTGATTGTTGATGAATCTTTATAAACTTTAGATGATGATTATTGATGATAATGTTTGAATTGATGATTGATGATTGTTGAAATTGGATTGTGACTAAGTTTCACCATTTTAGAACTTCAATTTAAACTTCTAAATTTTGATGAGGATGAACTTTAGTGATGGCGAGGGAGAAGACGAATTAAAAAGAAAACATAATGGTTAATTGTGAATTTTCTAAGTTAAGTTAGCTCCAAAATTGTGAAAAGTGACATGTTTATATAGACTTGGAAAATGAGTGAAAATCCTTGGATTGTGATCCAAATAGTGAGTTTATCAATGGTTATAAATTAATTTAATCCATAGTTGCGGATCATCAATTTCAACCCTTGGATAAATCGTTAAGAATGGTTAAGATTGAATGAAAAAATGGAAGTTGTGATTTGTGTTTGTTTAGTAGTTTTGTGTTAGTTTGGAAATTATGGTAGTTAAGAGTTAATTGCGTAATTGAATGATTATGAGGAATTAGGTAGTTAGAGACCAATGGTGTTAGAGTTTAGCAAAAGTACCAAGTTGGAATGTAAGGCAAATGGTCACTAGTAATTAACTTGAATTTGAATGATTTTGCCTTGATTTTTCCACCACTTTGCCTTAAATTTTAGTGAATCATCCCTTGATTTTAAGTGCCTTTGAAAAGTGATTTTATGTTGAAAATAAGCACTACTAAATTAAGTCACAATTATTCTAATCTCTCAGCTAACCGTGAATCTCAAATAAAGAGATGATCTGCACCAATATGAGAAATAAACCCGAATAATTAGCAAATAATATTTGCCTTGAAAAATCACTTAAATAAAATAAATCCATTATTACCGAACTTTTGGCATAAATTTGTTATAATATTTAAATACCGATGAATGACTTAAATGCATGATCAAAGAGATAGATGTATGCAAATGAACAAAACTATAAGTCAAACGAATTGAATGAGAAGGTAGGGCAAAATTTTGGGATATGACATCTGTCACGGTGAGAATCATGATACCAAGCTATTGATTAACTTGAATCTTAATTCATTAAATTCACAACCGGACTTTGATTTATCCAAAGGAAAGGTTAAAGAAAGAAATACATTTTTGCGCGATGTAACAACAACGCTAAGAGATCGGGGATCCGGGGATGGTTATGCTTAGGGTAGGTATTTCACATCCTAAACATCTGTAGTACTCTACAAGAACCTTTTGTATGTTTGTATGCTAAGCTTGATAAATGTTTGTTATGGCTTGGGATTAGAGCATAAATTTAGGTAAGGACCTAAGGATAGTTTCTAAGTTTGCTCGCAAAGATATCGCATATTCTTCATATGTATCCTAACTAGGATAGAATCAGATCAACCGTAGTTCACCTCACTAGGGATAGTTGAACACTTGATATGATCAAGGTTCAAAGGGGGACAAACATAAAAATATTTATATAGAGTTTAACAAAAATCTCTATTCTAAGTTGTACACTCAAAGGGATTGACTTTGATAAAAGCCAAGGGGGAAGTAAGTAATCATGATAATGATTCTTACATAGAGTTAACAAACTCTATCTTAAAGTTCCAAATGAAAGGTGTTCCTAACAAGGGGTAGGTATTTTAGAATTAAAGAAAAATCATAATGGATATAGGCTCTAACTTAACTAAGTTAGGGTTCAAGGTGACTTAACAAAGTCAGAGGGAGGGTAAACGAGCTATTTATGACTGTCATGTCAATAGAGAGACTTTTCCTTTGGAATGGGGAAAAGATGAAGCAACTGCATGAGAGCTAACAAGTTCCATCACTTGGGGAATAACTTAACAAAGTTAAAAGCACACATAAGCATTCATTCAAACATGGTGAACATATAAAGAGCATGGTAACAACCAAGAAAGATATGCAAGCATGTGACAACATCTAGCAAAGAACAAAGGTTACAATCAAATCAAATGGTTACAACCATTAATGAACAAAGATATTACAATATCTAGAAGGAGATGGTGATAGGGGTTCTTACAAGACAAACCATATAAAGAAAGATTAACTTTAAACATCTTAACAAAGATAAAGAGCAATGAGGTAACGATCAATAAGGCAAACAAAAGAACATGTAATTTAAATAAGTTTAATGCAAGCAAGTTACTGAAGGTGAGAAAATACTTAGAAGGGGGGGGGGGGGGGGGGGGTTGAATAAGTATATAGAAAAACATCTAGTAATAAAAACTCAAGGATTTTTATCCTGGTTCGTTGAACTCAACTACTTCAGTCATCCCTATCAAGAGTGATTTCCCTTTCTCAACAAGGACTTAATCCACTATTAAATCAACTGATTACAATAGCAACCACTAAGAACAATTGTTCTAAGTCTTCTCAAGAACTACTGATCCTAACTGGATCTTCTTAAGGTTCTTTTACAATCAAATGTAAGAATAATACAAGTGTTTAAATTGCTTCTAATAAAGCTTTATCACAACAGTGATTTTACACTTAAGATTTATGAACTATGAAATAAATTCAGCAAATGAGTATAAATTGTATGAGAGCTTGTAATGAATTCTTTCAAGTGTTTTTGTTAACTAAAGAAGATGAATGGAGTCTTGCTTTTATAGACAAAGATGTCCAAGTAGCTATCACGTTGAAGGCTGTGTACTAAAAGGTCTGAACCTTTTTGTCTTCATATCACATGATCTTTCCTAGAATTAGAATGCACAGAAAAATCCTTTTTGTCTGTGTTCTTGTGTCTAGTATAAATGAGGAAAGAGTCGTTTGGCCAAACCAACGAACATAATTTGAATTATTCTTCAACAAGTTTCAGCAAAGTATCATTAGAGTCTTGAGCAGTCAGAGTCTTCTGATGTACATTAGAGTTTGCTGAATCAGAGTCTTTGCAACATGTGTGCTTTCAGTGTGTATTTGTTCAGAGCAGAGTTTGGGATCAGATCCTCAGTACTGGCAACATAGTACTATCAGATTCTTCTGAAATAAACTAAGCTTGAAACTCTTCATACAGAATTCTTCAATGCTTCAGATGCTTCTGGCTTCTGCTTCAGATTCTCCTGTAGCTTCTGCTTCAGATCCTTCTGTAGACAGCGCTCAGAATCTTTTGTAGGCAGCGTTCAGAATCTTCTAACAAATGCTTCTGACGCTTCAGAGCCTTGCATAATTTTCATGTTCAGATCTAATTTGCTTTCAGAATAATATTCACTTTAATATCTGCAGCAAACATTCTCAAACAAATTTTAGAGTATATAATTCTTTAATACAAAATTTCATAAGAGTTATCATTAAAACATAGAGATATTATTAAGAATCAATCTGTGTTCTAACAATCTCCCCCTTTTTGATGATGACAAAAACATAAGAAATTTTGTTCACTTGAAAATATAATTATAACTCCCCCTGAGATGATGAATCTCCCCTTGAATTGAATACTTAGAAGAGATAGAAACTTCCCTTTTTGCATGAGTATTCTTTTCAGAATCAGAGCCTGATTGTTCTAAAAATTTGACTTTGGATGCACATTTCAGAATCAGAGCCTGATAGGTTAAAGCTTAATCTGGGGATCTCAGAGTAACTTTTAAAGAATTTGTCAGAGTTTTCAAATGTTCTAAAATGCTAAGAATTAACGTTAGTTATAATTAGATATGCCTGAGTTTCATTTAGGTAGAGTTTATTTGAACAGTCAGATCCATTTTCTCCCCCTTTTTTGTCATAATCAAAAAGTAAAACTTTTAAAGACAAATAAAAGGAAATAAGAAAAGATAAATCATGTAGAGAAAACTCAGAGTCATTCATTCATATTCAAATAACAAGCAGACACATCATCAGATAAATAAGCTCAAGTACATGTGCACAAACATTAGATACAGAAAAACATAAACTAGGTTTGCTTGGACGGTGAGTGATCTCAGATGAAGACTCTTATTGCTTTGTCATCCACTTAGCCATGTTGTCATTCTTCTAATCTTGCTTGGACATCCATTGTGCCATGTCTTCAGTCTTCTGGTCTTGCTTGGCCATCCATGACTTAATCTCAGATTGTCCAGCTTCCAAAACTGCAATCTTATCTTCAAGATCTGGATTCTCTTTCTTGATCTCAAATGAAGAAGGTGGAGCAGATTCTGAAGCAGGAACAGAGTCAATTTCCATAGGAGATGCAGAGTCAGAAGCAGCTGATCCAGAGGGGTTTTCCACAATTGTCATAGCCAGTGGATTTTCTGCAAAAGCAAATTCTGTAGAAACTTATGTAGCAGATACTTCAGAAGATGAAGGAACATCTTCAAGAAGCAAAGGTGCAGATCGTTTCACATTCCATATCATGCTTCTGGAAGTTTCAGCAAATCTTAGCTTCGCATCATCAGAACATACATTCTTCAGATTTGAGGCTACAGTATTGAATCTGTTAATGAAGCTATTCCAGATAGCATCAGATTCATTTGCATCCATTGTTGACAAACATCTCTTCTGAACAGAGCCTAAATGCATCTTTATTTCTTTCATAAAATTTGTAAATAAATTATCAACATTTAGCCTAGCTTTTGGTTTCATAAGGGTTTCCAAGGTGAATTGATTGGGTTGAGGTGGAGGTGGAATGGTAAATTTTGGAATGATGATCAGAGGACGAGGGTAGAAAGGAAGGGATGGATGGACAGATGAAGTGGTAGTTTTGAATCTGGTTAAGGCATTAACCAAACATGGTTTTACATGTGATGCATCAGAAACGACATCAAATGTGGTTGAAGTGTAAGGAATGAAAGCAGATTTATCAGACAATAGAGGTTTTGATGAAATCATTTCTGGCAGTTATTTTATGTAGGTTTGAAGAACAAATGGTAAAATGATGGAAATTTTAGGTTTAAAAGGAATGATAGAGTCAGATGGTTCTATTCTGTCATAGAAATTTTTAAACTTGAAACTAGAAGGAAGTGGATCAGAGGGGAATGGTTTAAAAGAAGCAAAGGATACAAACTCAGATCTCCTTGGCTTAGGTTTTGGAATGGTTATTGGAATGAGAGTGTTAGATGAAACAGGTGGTTCTGGTTGTTTGGATTCAAATTCTCTGAGAGAGGGGGGTGAGATAAAATCTGGATGGATATCAGATTCAGATGAATCAAATGAGGTGGTTGGGGTACAAGATGTAGAAGAAACTTCAAATACAGTCTTGAGAGGTGTAATGTTTAGAACCTCAGTCTCAGGTATATTTGTTTCAGGAGGATTGGATGGTTCTGGTTGAATCTCAGAAGGTTTGGATGGAGGTAGTTCAGATACTAGTGGTTTAGATGTAACTGTTTCAGATGCAACAGTTTCAGATGCAACTGGATCAGATTGTATGGGTTCAGATGCAGCTGGTTGTTGTATTTCTGGTTGTTGTTGTGTTGGAATTGGGTCAGCTGGTGTTGTTGTTGTTTGTTCTGTTGGTTTTGTTTGTGGTTGTGGTTGTGGAATATCAGAAGATTTATGTGGTGTAGTGGAAACAGGATCAGAATGAGTTTGTGATGTAGGAATTTTTTGTGGTTCAGATGTTTGAGATGGAGCAGGAATTATTTGATTTTGAGTGAGAGGAGGTTCAAGCATAGAATTAAATGTTGATGAATTTACAACAATTTTAGAAAAAGAAGATACAGATAATTTAGTACCTTTAGTCTTTATGCGCTTAGTGGGAATAGAGGGAACTTCTCTAGAAGTGTTTCTCTTGATCTGCTTCTGTGGCTTTTCAGCAACTTTTGGTTTCTTCTGAGTAGCAGCTTCTTCTGCCTCTAATTGTTTTCTTTTTCTTGTGTTCTCATCATACACATCTGGCATAGGTTCTCTTGCTCTTATCATAATATCTGTAAGAATAGGCATTCCATCTACTTTGCACGCATCAATATACCTAACAATAATCTCCATGGGTTCTTCAGCACCAAAAATTGGAAAGTCTTGAACTGGAATCCTTCTCTGACTAACTTCAGAAACATTCAGCTTCTTAGGAGCAGCTGTGAGTTCATCCACAATCTTTAGCCTCTGAAGACTCTTTGTATTCAATGGTTTTCCAACAATTGATTCAAGCTCATCTTTAACTCCAGCTTCATAGAGAGCAATTACCAGACCATTCTCTGTCAGAATGTCTAAGATCAACCTTCCAAAGGGAATCCATGTCCTGATCTTCTGTCCCTTATCCTTTACAGATTCTCTTTATGCATTGATATGATTATGTAGATGCATAAAGAGAATGTATGGAATATCTACCTTTGTACTCTTACTCAAACAGTACATAAAGTAGAGTTGTTCATTATTCACATAATCTGGAGAATTGGTGGATTTTCTGTGATGGATGCATCCCAGAAAAAAAATTTCCCAGATTTTATAGTCAGGTTTCAGATCCTTAAATTTGTTGGAGGCCTGTCCAGATGTAATGACTTCCTCATACACTTCTTCCATATCCACACGCCCAGCTGGCAGATGACATACTCCATCAGTCTCCTCATACCCTATGAGTTTCCTGATGAGATCTTTAGTGATGATGATCTCCTTTCCCATAACAGAAGATAGAATGGATTTTGGATAAACAGAAGCATGAATCCAGAATTCCTTTACAAGATGTGGGTACACTGGTCCAAACAACCTGTCAAAATACTTGACCCAGCCTTGTGCATCAATTATAGAGCGTAACTCAAACCCATTTTCAGCTAGAGAGTCAAATTCCACCATGGATTCACAGAGAACTTCAAGTTTTTCCACAGGGGTTAACAATGTCCTTTTTGGTTCCTTAAATGGAGTAACACCCATGTTTGCTGACGTAACTGCAGCCATAGATGATTGAAATTAAGCTGATGTTGAGGATGAAGTTGCCATTAATGAAGATGAAGATGATTTTGACGAAGATTTAGGGTTTTTGTGAAGAGCAAAGCGAAGACAGAAATGCATAAAATTGTTTGTGAAGTGAAAAGTGTGAAATTGGTGTGAAATGTGGTATTTATAGAGAAAGAAATAGGGCACACAAACAGTCACAAATAGCACGTTTTCACATAGCAATTAATGGCATTTAATGAAAGGAATAAAAATCATTTCAAAACATTAATTGATTCTGACAATTTGGGGGGGAAATCAAGATTTTCACTATTCAAACAATACCTCAAATGTCTCTTCAGTAGTGTACACGCCATCTTTTCAGATTCAGAGTGATACGTGTTTGATTGCATGTGCTTCTGAATTCTCTTGAGAAATGAAACGTTAGCCAACATTCAGATCCTCTAAGATTGGTTAGTTCAGATACACACAAATAATAATAAAATAAGAAATCAAATAAATGACAGATGAAATACTTCAGAGTTTTAAGCATTTTGCATCTGAGAAATTTGCTTATGATAAATATCATTCTGGACAAAAATCCATACCAATATTTTTTAGAATAAATTTGAACCTATCTTCAGCAAGGGGTTTTGTGAAAATATCTGCCCACTGATGATCTGTAGCAACAAAGGCTAAGTTTATAATACCCTTCTGAACATAGTCTCTGATGGAATGATGTTTAATTTATCAGGAATGCTATGTTGACACTATTTTCTACACCCTACACCCAATTCACTGTTCACAAATACTTGAACAAATTCCTCAGAACATGGTTAATAGTGTGTATTTTATTGGTTGATGAAGTAGTGAAAGTGGTTAATAAATTATAGGTAAAATAATTGGTTAATGATATAGATTTTTGTGGTTAATGCAACTGTGAAATTGGTTAATGCGCAATCTTATATTTGTGTTATAAAATAAATTTTAAAAATAAATATATATTTTTTTAAAAATTAATATTTTAAAAAATATATATTATTTTAATTAAAAAACACTGTTCACCGTATAAATACGATGAACAGTGCATACGGTGTAAGTATTTGGTGTAAAAAATGGTGTAAGAATAGCATTTTTGTTAATTTATATATGTTTTGCCTTAGAGTGTAAAATAGCATTTTTAGACAAACATATAGCTGAAGTATTATCACAGAATATAGAAATATTACTTTCAAATATTTGATAGTCTTCTAGTTGACTTTTCATCCAGAGCATCTGCGTGCTACATCCAGAAGCAGCAATATATTCTGCCTCTGTAGTTGATAGTGAAATTGTGGGTTGCTTCTTGTAGTACCAGGAGATTAAATTTCTTCCTAGAAATTGACAACTTCCAGAAGTACTTTTTCTTTCCACTCTGTCTCCAGCGTAGTCAGCATCACAGAATCCAACTAATTTGAAATCATCAGATTTTCTATAACACAAACCTACATTAGAAGTACCTTTCAGATACCTTAGAATCCTCTTAACAGCTGTTAAGTGTGATTCTCTAGGATCTGATTGGAATCTTGCACACAAGCATACACTGAACAAAATGTCAGGTCTAGAAGCAGTTAAGTAGAGAAGAGATCCTATCATACCTCTGTAGAGTTTCTGATCTACTTTCTTACTTACCTCTTCCTTACCAAGTTTACTTGTTGGATGCATGGGAGTTTTTTCCATCTTACTATCAGTCATGTTAAACTTCTTCAGAAGCTCTTTAACATATTTGGTCTGATGAATGTAAGTGCAATCTGGAGTCTAGTTGACTTGAATTCCCAGAAAGAATCTCAATTCTCCCATCATGCTCATCTCAAATTCTTCCTGCATACATTGAGCAAACTCCTTTCCCAGCATAACATTGGTAGATCCAAATATAATATCATCCACATATATTTGGCAAATTAAAAGATCTTTCTTAAATGTTTTACAAAAGAGAGTTGTGTCCACTTTGCCTCTGATGAAATTTTTCTCCAGACGAAAATTGCTTAATCTCTCATACCAAGCTCTGGGAGCTTGTTTTAAACCATAAAGAGATTTCTTTAGTTTGAAAACATGTTTTGGGAATTTTTCACTTTCAAAACCAGGAGGTTGGTGAACATAAACTTCTTCTTCTATAATACCATTTAGAAAGGCACTTTTAACATCCATCTGATATAGAGTGATGTTATTCTGTGCAGCAAAAGAAATGAGTAAATGAATAGACTCTAACCTGGCTACAGGAGCATAAGTCTCTGTATAATCAATTCCTTCTTGCTGACTATAACCTTGAGCAACAAGCCTTGCCTTATTTCTTTCAACTTCTCCTTTCTCATTCAACTTATTTCTGAAGACCCATTTAGTTCCAATTATGTTGAATCCTTTTGGTCTTGGAACAAAATCCCAAACATCATTTCTTGTGAACTGATTGAGCTCTTCTTGCATGGCAATTATCCAGTCATTGTCTTGCAGAGCTTCATCCACAGAAGTTGGTTCAATAACTGACACCAACCCAAATAATGATGCTTCAGATGATCTGAGGAAGGATTTTGTTCTAATGGGTTCATCCTTCTTTCCAATGATCACATCCTCTGGGTGAGAGGCTTTGATTCTGGAAGATGATCCTCTAACAGTTGATTCTTCAAAAATGTTCAAGTTGTTCATTTGAGAAGCTAAAGGAATTGCATCGGCGTTGCTTCTGGCTCCTTCACTTGAGCTTTTTCTGCCTCTGAGCCTTCAGAGTCTGTGAGAATTACTTCTCTATCTGCAGAACTTTCAAACTGCTTTGACTTTTCAATGCCAAGCTTATCATCAAATCTAACATGTATAGATTCCTCTACAATCTGTGTTTCAGTATTGTATACTCTATAGCCTTTAGAGCGTTCAGAATACCCAAGCATGAAACACTTTTGTGCTTTAGAATCAAACTTGTTAAGATTCTCTTTAGTATTCAACATATAGCAAATACATCCAAAATGATGAAAATATGAAATGTTGGGCTTTCTGTTCCTCCATAATTCATAGGGAGTCTTTTCCAGAAGAGGTCTTACAGACACTCTGTTCTGAATGTAACAAGCTGTGTTTATTGCTTCTGCCCAAAAGTGTTTTGCCAGATTAGTCTTGTTGATCATGGTTCTGGCCATTTCTTGTAGAGTTCTATTTTTCCTCTCTATAACTCCATTCTGTTGTGGAGTTCTAGGACAGGAAAAATCATGAGCAATGCCATTTTCATTAAAATATTTTTCAAAATATTTGTTTTCAAATTCCCCACCATGATCACTTCTGACTTTAATAATTTTGAAATCTTTTTCATTCTGGACTTGTTTGCAGAAGTCAAAGAACACAGAATGTGACTCATCCTTGTGTTTTAGGAACTTTACCCATGTCCATCTGTTGTAATCATCAACAATGACTAATCCGTACTTCTTGCCTCTGATGGATGTAGTTTTCACTGGTCCAAACAGATCAATGTGAAGTAATTCTAATGGTCTTAAGGTTGAAACAACATTCTTAGATTTAAAAGAAGATTTTGAAAATTTTCCTTTTTGACATGCTTCACAAAGAGCATCTAAGTTGAACTTCAATTTAGGAAGTCCTCTGACCAGATTGAGTTTATTAATCTAAGATATACGTCTCATATTAATATGCCTCAATCTTCTGTGCCAGACCCATTGCTCATCATTAACAGACAAGAGGCATTTAACATTTTGAACTTTAAGTTCTGAAAGATTTATTTTGTAAATGTTGTTCTTCCTCTTTCTATTAAATAGGATTGAGCCATCCTTCTGACTAACAGCTTTACATCATTGTTGATTAAAGATTATATCATAACCATTGTCACTTAATTGACTTATGGACAATAGATTATGCTTTAATCCTTCTACAAGAAGAACATTAGATATAGAGGGAAGGTTACCATTACCAATAGTACTAGAGCCAATGATTTTGCCCTTCTGATTCCCTTTAAACTTCACTTCTCCTCCAGATTTAAGCTCCAGGCTTTGGAACATAAACCTTTCTCCCGTCATGTGACGTGAGCAGCCAGAGTCCAGGTACCATGACTGGTGTCTTGACTTTTCTGCTAAAAACATCTGCAACAGGGATAATCTTATCCTTAGGTACCAAGATCTTTTTGGGTCCTTTTTGGTTAGTTACCTTGAAAGTTGGTCTGAACTTCTGTCTTCTTACAACAGTTTTGTTCTGACTTACTTTTGGCTTAAACACAGGAACATTCTGATCAGAACGTGTGTGTTTAATGTCATTCAGATGACCAAACTTGAAATGAGAGTACAAGGGAGTTTTCTTAATAACAAGTTTATCAACAGGCATTGGATTTAAATCCTTTCCAGAGGAAGATTCATATCCAATTCCTTTCCTGTTATTTCTGCTAACCCCATAGATCATAGAAGCCATCTTGCTTCTGTCTATGCTTTTAGCAAGAAATTTCTGAAAGCTAAAGTCATATTCTTCTAAAATGTTTTTGCATTTAGACTTACTTTCAGATTCAGAGTTTTGTTGAGCTATTTCAAAATTGGCTTTCATTTTCAAATTATTTTCTTTTAGCTCAGCAATTTCTGATCTTAACATATTATTCTCAGAGCCAAGATTGCACTTAAGCTTCTTGCATTTGAGCTTAATCTGATTATAATTTTTCAGGACTTCTGATAAGACTTTAATAAGCTCTTCCCTAGTGAGATCAGAAAGTACCTCTTCTGAGTCAGATTCAGAATCAGACTCAGATCCAAATGATTCTTCATTATGATCTTCAATGCCTGCCATCAGATCCATGTTGGCGCATTCATCTTCAGATTCTGATGAGGATCCAGATTCATCAGAGTCATCCCATGTAGCCATTAGAACTTTCTTCTTGTGCTCAGGCTTTCTTCTGGGCTTTTCTTTCTGAAGCTTTGGACATTCATTTTTGTAATGACCAGGTTGTTTGCATTCAAAACAAACAACTTCTGTCTTTCCAGATCTTTTTGGTCCAGAGGACTCCTTGCGCTGATCTGGCTTTTTGAAGTTCTTGAACTTCCTCTGCTTGTGCTTCCAGAGTCTGTTTATTCTTCTGGACAGCAAGGACAGTTCATCTTCTTTAGAAGAAGAAGATTCTTCAGAGCTTTCTTCTAACACCTTCAAAGCTTTCACAGATTTGTTAGATTTTAAGGCAATTGACTTACCTTTCTTTTGAGGCTCATCTTCCTCAAGTTCAATTTCATGGCTCCTTAGTGAGCTGGTTAGCTCCTCCAGAGTGATCTTGTTCAGATCCTTGGCAAGCTTCAGAGCAGTGACCATAGGTCTCCATCTGATAGGCATGCTTCTGATGATCTTCTTCACATGATCAGCAATTGAGTAGCCTTTGTCTAGAACTTTTAGACCAGCTGTAAGGATCTGGAATCTAGAGAACATAGTTTCTATAGACTCAGATTCTTCCATTTTGAACGCTTCATACTTCTGTATTAACGCCAGAGCCTTGGTCTCTTTAACTTGAAGGTTTCCTTCATGAGTCATCTTCAAGGACTCAAACATGTCAAATGTAGTTTCTCTATTTGTAATCTTCTCATACTCAATGTGAGATATTGCATTTAACAAGATTGTTCTAGCCTTGTGGTGATTTCTAAACTCCTTCTTCTGGGCTTCAGTCATAGATTTTCTGTCTACTTTCTTGTCATTCCTATCAGTGGGATGAACATACCCATCTATGACCAAGTCCCACAAATCAGCATCATAACCAAGGAAGAAACTTTCTATCCTGTCCTTCCAATAATCAAATTTCTCCCCATCAAACATAGGGGGTTTTGTGCTGATTCTGTCCCTTTCTTCTTATCTGTTGTTACTGTTAGATGTTGAAGTTTCAGCCATAATAACAACCAAATATATATCAAAGTTTTTCTCACTGGATCTTTTCTGTCACTGTGAAGTGGTAGCACACACAGAACCGAAGCTCTGATGCCAACTGAAGGTGAGAAAATACTTAGAAGGGGGGTTGAATAAGTATATAGAAAAACTTCTAGTAATAAAAACTCAAGGATTTTTATCCTGGTTCGTTAAACTCAACTACTCCATTCCACCCTATCAAAAGTGATTTGCCTTTCTCAACAAGGACTTAATCCACTATTAAATCAATTGATTACAATAGCAAGCACTAAGAACAATTGTTCTAAGTCTTCTCAAGAACTACTGATCCTAACTGGATTTTCTTAAGGTTCTTTTACAATCTAATGTAAGAATAATACAAGTGTTTAAATTGCTTCTAATAAAGCTTTATCACAACTGTGATTTTACACTTAAGATTTATGAACTATGAAATAAATTCAGCAAATGAGTATAAATTGTATGAGAGCTTGTAATGAATTCTTTCAAGTGTTTTTGTCAACTGAAAACGATGAATAGAGTCTTGCTTTTATAGGCAAAGATGTCCAAGTAGCTATCACGTTGAAGGCTGTGTACTAAAAGGTCTAAACCTTTTTGTCTTCACATCACATGACCTTTCCTAGAATTAGAATGCACAGAAAAATCCTTTTTGTTTGTGTTCTTGTGTCTAGCATAAATGAGGAAAGAGTCGTTTGGCCAAACCAACGGACATAATTTGAATTCTTCTTCAACAAGTTTCAGCAAAGTATCATCAGAGTCTTCTGATGTACATTAGAGTTTGCTGAATCAGAGTCTTTGCAGCATGTGTGCTTTCAGCGCGTATTTGTTCAGAGCAGAGTTTGGGATCAGATCCTCAGTACTGGCAGCATAGTACTATCAGAGTCTTCTGAAATAAACTAAGCTTGAAACTCTTCATACAGAATTCTTCAATGCTTCAAATGCATCTGGCTTCTGCTTCAGATTCTTCTGTAGCTTCTGCTTCAGATCCTTCTGTAGACATCGTTCAGAATCTTTTGTAGGCAGCGTTCAGAATCTTCTAACAGATGCTTCTGACGCTTCAGAGCCTTGCATAATTTTGATGTTCAGATCTAATTTGCTTTCAGAATAATATTCACTTTAATATCTACAGCAAACATTCTCAAACAAATTTTAGAGTATATAATTCTTTAATACAAAATGTCATAAGAGTTATAATCAAAACATAGAGATATTATTAAGAACCAATATGTGTTCTAACAGTTACAACTTGAGACAAGCATGTTATAAGGATCAAAGGAAATCAAGTGTAACAACATAAGACTAACAATCCTGCATTGATGGCAATCAAGCCAGTAAGGATAAAAGAAGTGTTACAACAATTCAATGTTTCAAGGTTTCATGGGGGAGGCAAATAAATCTTATGGTAACAACCAAGAAAAAGCAAGCCCTAGCATGTTATGGTTCTAACAAGACACATAAACAAGTAGAGAGAGGCATAATGAACACTTTCAAGAGCTTGCAAAATCAAGAAGTATGGTATGGTTCACAAACAAAGTTCAAAGTGTTGTTTTCATATAGATGCATTTACAAAAGCAAAAGTTGAACAAGGTAAGACATTTGGATTAAGCAAATTTGATTACCCAAGCATGCTATCAAACACATATGAATCATACACAATTAATCTTACAAGATAGATCAAGTTCTAAGTTGAGAAAAGTTTCAAAAACATTAAGGTGAAAAACCTAGAAAACACATGATTTCCAAATGATCCAAAGTCTTTCTGGGATGTCAAAACTTGAATTCTTTACTCACTATTTGAAAATAGACATGATGAAGAAGAATTTTCAAAAAGAATGGTGCAAAAAAGTTTAAAAAATGAACAAGTTATGATGAAATTAAATTTGTGAAGAAAACATGAGGAAAAGTGGTAAAAAAAAATATGGAAATGTCCTTCACAAGGGTTGAACCCACGCCCTATGGATCACATGCTCAAAACATTACCAAACTATCTATGATGCGCATGTGGTATATTGGTGGAAGAGAAACAAGATATGTCTAAAGATCATGAAAATAAAAAAAAAATACAAAAAAAGAGTTGTCCCTAGCAGGATCGAACACGCGCGGGCAATGTGAAGAGAGGATAAGGCGTGCAGGTTTTAACCACTGGGGTGGTGATACGTCCAATGTATCAAACCACCCCATAAAATAATAAGCCTTAAATAAGCAATTTGGGCAAACTGACTAGGCCCAACCAAGGCAAAACCTCAAAAATGTGAACATCCAAACTCATTCAATTCTCAATGGATTTCAATGAAATTTTAGTCAAACTTGAGTGAAATTGCATAAGGAATACAATGATATCGTTGGTTTTTTCTGAAAGTATCTATATTTTAAAATTCGATGGAAATTGAAAAAATGAGATAAAAATGCATTTTCAAAACCAATGATCAATTCAATCATGCTATAACCAAAATAAAAGTTCAAACATGTTCTAAATATCATATACAAGGTGTCTATAAGCATATAGAACTCATATCCAAACCACAACATTAAATGGCATATGTAAATGAAATCATGACATGTTGGCAAACAAAGAAGTTCATGACAGTGGCTAATAGGCAAGGACTCAGCATTCAAACATGATCCACGTAACTTAAATAGCATACAAATGAGGTTATTAATCACTCCAACAATTGATTCAAATAGAATACAAACTTTGCACATGAAATTAAAGGACCTAAACCAAACTAAAGGCACAAAACTGAACAGTTCTCATACACACCAATTTCACATTATACATTGTTCACACAGGTCTAACATGACCTATAAATGAGCTTAAGCACAACCGCAACATTAACCCTATGCAGAACCAAAATATGGTACATGGAATGAAACCTACAAACTCAATACCAAGCACACAATCTCATGATAGTTTACAAACTTATGAGAACAGCCATTACCAAAGTTCAAATATGATTTGTAAGGGATTCTAAACCTGTTCAAGCTAGTGTATATCAAAAATGAACATGGTGCATAATAAATGTAGTTAACAAAGGTGACTTACCTCTTGAAGACCTCCAAAGCCAACTTCTTATGCCAAGCCTCTAGTTGAGTAAAGATGAGTTGAGTAGCTTCTCTACACCCCTAATGCAGTGTCTAAAAGATTCAAGTTCCTTTCCAAGTAGCTCCTTGTGTAGATAGGTTGACTTAGGCAAGAAGTAACCAATGGATCCTTATGATAGATTTGGGAAATGGTGGTACAGTTGAGTTATGATGATTTGGATAGTAACTACACCTTATATTTGAGGTGTTTGAGGTATTGGAAGAGATAGAACATGCCTGAATAGAAGGGTTTCTTGGTTAATGCAGAAAGTCAAATTTCTTTGGTTCAAGAGTTGACTTTTGGATAAAAGATGTTTCTGGTGGAAATAATGGTTGAGGTAGTTTCAATACAACATTTTTGGGTTGCTTAAAGTGTTTGTGGAGAGTTTCAAAACTTGGAAATGGTTCTAGAGTGAATTCTGCCCAAGGCAGATTTTGTAGTTTTTAGAGTTTTCTTAATTGGCAAGAAAAATGAAAACAGAAAAGAGGGAGTTGTTTCTGCTTGGATTGATGGTTGTTCTGGTGTTTCTTTAATTTTTAGAGGGTGTGCTATTTATAATAGAAGTGGAGAGTAAGGATTTGGTTGATTTTCAAGTCTCTTGCTAACTAGTTCATTTGAGAACCAACTTGCTAGCAATCATGATTTTTCTTGATTCATGTGATCAAGTAAAAAGCTTGATGGCTTTAGGACATACTTCTGAGTTTGAGATAGACCTTGGAGTGCGGAAGCAGATAAGGGAGTGGCTCAAGACATATTTTGAGGGAAAGTGTTGCTTTATCAAAATGGCATTGATCACTTTATGCCATAAATGGAAGTTTCTCTTGGTTCCAACCTTTAATCTTTGTGTAAGCCTTGGATTTTTCATGAAACACCTTATTTATAGTATATCTTGCAACTAATCGACCTAAACTAACCAGATTGACAACAAAGAAATGGTTTTGTATCATGTCATTACAAGTTGAGATTTTGCATTTCAAGCTTTTGGACCCCAACTTCCCTCCTTCGAAACTCTTAGCTCACAAAGGATATGGAAGAGTTCTTTTACTTTTTTTAAAGCCCTAAACATTCTCTACAACTTTCATGTTTTACACAAATTCAAATTCCAAGTGGAACTAGGTCAAAAATCCCCTTGAATTTGGCTGAAAAGTTGACTTAAAAGTGCTAAAAACATGAAATTTTTCTAAGTGTTTTTCCCCTCTTGCCTTGTCTTTGATCATAACTTAAAATCCATTCATTTTTTGAACATAGGTCAATGTGGTACTTTTGTAGGATTTATCAAGACCTTTCGAACAAGCTTTGAACCACTCCATTTGGATGTGTGGTTAGGAAGTTATGACCTTGCCCCTTTCAAAACCCTAATTTCCCGACTTTTTAATTACTTCTCAATTCTTGATCCAATGGTTACCAAAATTCATGATTAGATATGACATAATATTGGGAACATAATTGACTTCAATTTTGGGACTAATGTTGTGGTTGATGCGTTGAGTAGGAAGTCCTTGCATATGTCGATGTTTATGGTTCGAGAGTTGGAACTAATTGAGCAATTCAGAGATATGAGTTTGATTTGTGAAGAGACTCCTAGCAGTGTGAAATTGGGTATGTTAAAGCTGACTAATGGTATTCTCCAAGAGATCAGAGAAGGTCAGAAATCTGATTTGAGTTTGGTGGATCGTCTCACGTTAATTAATCAAGGTAACGAAGGTGATTTTTGGATTGATGAGAATGGTGTGATGAGATTCATAAATAGAGTGTGTGTTCTCGATGTGCCAGAAATCAAGAAGAGTATGAAGAAGGAAATTGCAGAATTTGTTTATGCTTGTTTGACTTGTCAGAAGTCGAAGATTGAACATCAGAGACCGTCGGGTATGATGCAACCATTGAGTATTCTAGAATGGAAATGGGATAGCGTTTCTATGGATTTTGTGACAAGTTTGTTGAAGACATTGAAGGGATATGATTCGATTTGGGTAATTGTTGATGCATTGACTAAATCGGCTCATTTTGTACCGATGAGGATCAATTATTCGTTGCAGAAGCTCACTGAATTATATATTGAGCAGATTGTGAAGTTGCATGGTGTTCCGTCGAGTATTGTGTCTGATAGTGATTCGAGATTTACGTCAAGATTTTGGGAGAGTTTGCAGACAGCGTTGGGTACTAAGTTGAGGTTGAGTTTCTCCTATCATCCGCAGTCGGATGGATAGACAGAGAGAACTATCCAGTCTTTGGAGGATTTGTTGAGAGCTTGTATGTTGGATCAAGGTGGATCGTGGGATAGTTATTTGTCGTTGATCGAGTTTACCTACAATAACAGTTACCGTTCTAGTATTAGGATGGCACCATATGAGGCTTTGTATGGTAGGAGGTGTAGGACTCCGTTGTGTTGGTATGAATCAGGCGAGAGTGTTGTGCTCGGACCTGAAATTGTGTAAGAGACGACTGAAAAGATCAAGATGATTCGTGAAAGGATGAAAGCATCGCAGAGTCGTCAGAAGAGTTACCATGATAAGAGAAGGAAAGCACTTGAATTCCAAGAGGGGGGTCACGTGTTTTTGAGAGTTACGCCGGTAACTAGTGTTGGTGGAGCTTCGAAGTCTCAAAAGCTCACATCACGTTTTGTTGGTCCAAATCAGATTTCGTAGAGGGTGGGAGAAGTAGCCTATCGGATTGCTTTACCGTCGTCGCTTGCGAATTTGCATGATGTGTTTCATGTATCTCAGTTGAGGAAGTACATTTCAGATTCGTCGCATGTGATTCAGATGGATGATGTACAAGTGCAAGATGATTTTACTGTTGAGGTATTGCCTGTTCAGATTGACGAACGAGAAGTGAAGCATCTGCGAGGTAAAGAGATTGCCTTGGTGAAGGTATTGTGGGGAGGACCAGCTGGAGAAAGTTGGACTTGGGAACATGAAGATCAGATGAAAGAGTCGTATCCAACTTTGTTTTCTTGAGGTAATTTTCGAGGATGAAAATTCTTTTAAGTGGGGGAGAGTTGTAACACCCCAAATTTAATCGGAATACTTTAATTAATTATTTAATTAAGAATATTCATGTTTCGGTGAATTTCCGGTGGTTTTCTGAATATTGGAAAATGTGCATTTTCGGGTATTTATTTGATTAATAGCCTATAATATTAATTTATTAGTATTATTGTTAATTAAATTGAATATAAGTGGATTAAGGGTAATTTGGGCATTTGAGGGAGTTAGTAAGGGTAATGAGGGAAAAGCCCAATTTGTGAGGCCCAAGACTAGGTTGGACAAAATTGAGTTTTGAAGGGAAATTAGAATTCGTTTGTGTTAACCGTGAAAGTTTGGTGGCCAGAGCTCTGAATGAAAGGTTAGAGGCAGAAGATCCCTAGAGTAAATCGTGAAGGCTGCGAATCGACTAAGGTATGGGGAGTATCACTTTTCATGATTTTCTATGTATGCCTTTCAATGTGTTTATGGTTGGTTTGGGGGTTTTAGGGAGAATTATGGGAAAAAGGGATTTTGGCCTTCGTGGCCAAAATCTATCATTGAGATTTTGACCGTGATAAGATTAGAAGGTTATGCGAACAAGTGATTTATGACCTTCGTGGCCTAGATCTATCATGGGGGTGGTAACCGTAAGGATTCTAAGGGTAGAGATGGGAATGATGATCTTTGGCCTTCGTGGCCTAAACCTGTAAGTGCAAACCTAACCGTGAATTAATTGAGGAATTAGGGAAATTGATGATAAGGTTCTGAGATTATGGCTTATGGTATGTATCACTGAATATTGATATGAGAAAAGAAACCTTAGGCCTTTGTGGCCAAAACCTTAGGTTGTTATGAGTCTGACCCTGAAGGGGTTTGATATGGGAAATTATGATGCCTTGGGTAATTCTAGGAAAATTATGGTGTAGGATGTGAATATGTCCCGGAGTTGGCCTAATAAACCGTAGGTTTCGTGCCTTTATCGCCGTATGACCTTAGGGATGATTTAGGGATGTTTTAGGGGCATTGGGTAAGTGAATCGTGTGAGTATTTGGGAAAGAATCAGTTTTGTGTGTAGCAGACTTTTGTTGTCATCGCATTGTTCGCCTAGAGAAGACTCTCCCCCTACTCGCCTAGCGAGCGAGCCAGCAAACGTAGCAAAGTTCGGGAAATTTGATCGTTTGCAGCGATGCCTTGATGTGTGATTCTGGGATTTCTAGGATGGATTACCCTGAGTATGACAGTGGGTTTTGGGTGATATGTACACGATGTTATGATGGTTGCTATGATGTATTGATTGAATTAACATGATGAAATTACCATGATTTGATGAACTATGTGATTACATGAGATATGATGATTTATGTGATAATGATGAATATGATGAGTGATGATGCACTATATGCTGTATTATGAGGATTGTTATTGTGACATGTGCATCATGCATTCATGTGCATCCGAACTTCGGTTTAGGACCTCGATTACTTTGGCTTCAATCCCATTGTGTGGATGTGAAGTATTTTGATGTGCTCCGGTTCTCTAGTAGAATCGATCCTATTGTCGGGGATCTATGGAGGGTTGATGGCCCAGTGTCCATCGAGCTGTGATGATTGGTACCACATGCATTGAGTAGTGTCGCATTGCATTTATGAGTCTTTTTGTATAAATTATGACGTTGTGGCCTTTGAGGCATATTTGGGGATATGAATGTGTTGAATATGATTATGATGTCGTTTATGCATTAATTGTTATACATTGATTATTATGAATTGTTCTACTCACCCTGCCTGTTTGAATGTTATTTCCACGCGGGTAACGTGCAAATGACCCAGTTTAGCCGTGCACGCCGGCGAGGAGTATTTTTGAAGTTTTTGAGTGTTTTAGTATTTTGGTTAGCTTAGAGGGTCTTGCTCTAATATGTAACATCGGGTTGGGTTCTTTGAGTTGAACTATATATCGGTGGGTTATTTTACTTAATTTTCCCTTTTGAGGAAACCTTGATTTTATTGCTTTGAGTTCCGCTGTTATATGATGTTTTAATGTATTTTAGGAAAACCCCGTCGTTATGGAGTATGGACCTATTTTGATGACTTTGAGGAATTTATGCCCTTTTAATGGCTTTTTAATGAGATTTATTTATTCACTCTGATTTTTGTGTTATTTTGCCTTATTAATTTTAGGGTAGAAAAAGGTTGTTACAGGAACTCTTGACTTTTTGTCTAAGCCCCTGATGAATGCTTTCGACTGAAAGAATGTATGGCAAAAATGAAACGATTTCACTATGCAGATGCAAGTAAAAGCTCGAGGTAAAATTTAGAGTATGACAATCTCCTTCCTTCATAAGCTTCATATTACCCAGAACAGAAGCAAATAAAACATTTGCATTTATTTCCTTTAGATCTCCATTGTCAGGCAAGTTTTTCAGAGAATCAATTAGACGACCCTGAAAGAACAATTCTGATAATAGTCTAGCATAAGGAAAATTCTTATTATGAAGATTTATCCTATCTCTGATTACTTCACAAAGATGATGGAAAATGTAGGCAGATAGATTTATCTTTTCTTCATTCTTCAAGTAGAAGAGGAAATGTTTGTGATCCCAAGAAATCTGATAAGTGCTTCCTTCTCTAGGAATTAGACAACCAATTAAGATTTTAAATAGAAGAATGAATTCCTTCTTTGTTTTCTTGAACTTTCCAAAGTCAGAGGAACCAAGTTTATCAGTATTCTCAAATAAGTAACTCTTGACTGCCTCAACTTCATGATTGTTGTCTTTGGTATCCCCAATGAACCTTCTAGAATTTGGAGCTCTCAAAAGTTTAGCAATAGTCTTCTGATTGATGATCACATCAACACCCATCACACTCAACCTGATTTCCACTTCTTCAAACTTCTTCGATCCAAATTCTTCTCTCTTCTTCCCCTTCAAATAATTGTTCTTCTCCACCAGAAGTCTAAGTTCCTCAGATGCAGCAAGTTCATCAAACACTTCTTCCCTAACCCATGAATCCTTCACAAGATAAGGATAAGTTAGTCTATTCAGCATTTCAAAGATAGGAGACCACTCTTGAACTCTGAAGAAGCTCTAAAGATCATACCCATTATAATTGAATGACACAAAAATCAATAATATGTTCCAACGATAGCTTTAGATCATCTTGATTCAAATCCATGGACTTGGGCTTGATGGCCATACTCTTGCCAGAGTCAACATTCATGTGTGCATGTTGAGCATTGGATGAGGACGCCATTAATGAGAGGAGCTTTTAGGGTTTATAAGGTTTACTTTTTGAAAAAGGGTTTTTCAAAGAAGGTTAGAAAAATAAAAGTGTAGGAAGTGAGAAGTGAAATGTGTGTTTCTGATATTCAAAGTGTTTTTGAGTGAAAATGGATTTCAAACAACAAACAGCATAAATTCAAAAAGAAACATATAATAGAGAAGTAAATGCAAACCACCAAGAACATAGGAGTTTTTACTCAATAGTTACAATCCACATGTTAAAAGACGTTTCAAATTTATGACACGTAAGAGGACTGATTCCAGAGGCAATTGCCAAAGGATGTCCACTTGTGTGCATATCACAAGAATTTAATCCTATTCATAGTATCAGAGGTTGAGATGTTTTAGAGGCTATATATTCATCAGAAGTTGACTCAGAGCTTTCTAATCAAGGTATCTTCTGAACATTATCAAACTCTAATTTAAAGTAGGATTTTATACCCAACTGATAGAAGTAGAATTATCATATTGAAGTGTAATTATTATTTCATAAATATGAAGATATTTTGACAAACATTAGCAAATGTTAGGATTAGAAATTGTCTAATAAAAATAGAGATAATCATACCTCACTTTTAGCAGTATAAACTTTTGAGATTGTCCAAGGGGAACATTCTTGTTCCAGCAATGCTCTTCTGATCACCACCAGAAGCCTTTTCAGACTTCTAAAGACAATTGAGTACCTTTAGAGATAAAACCACAAGTCTGAAGCACTAGTTCAACATAGGAGGACTTCAGTCCCCACACTACCAATGATCTTACCTTTCTAGGTTCTCCAGGATTCCACACCTCTCCCCTATTTCAGAGTTTGGATTTGGAATGTATTCCTTCTTCTTTTTAAGGTTGTAAGTAGCCACTGTCATAGAGCAGTTGTGGCTTTGTTCTTTCCTTTAAGCACATCTTCAAGAAAAAAAATCTCATTCATTGGTACTCATACTCTTATGGGTCCTATGAGGTTAGTTTTGCAGGTTTTCTTCTTGCTTTCCGTGTCAGCCTTATATTAAATTTTAAATTCATTCCCGACACTTAGTCTAGAATACGTTTTGACCTTATCTTTTGATTCTTTTGAATCTTTTGAGTTCTTCAAAGTCTTTTACTTAAAGGTCTTAGGTTTTAATTTACTTAGAATCTTTGACTATTGAGTCTGAGATCTTGATTCCTTCAGAACCTAAGAGTTGTCTGTAATAAGTTATGATTGATTCAGAATTTTATCATTTTCAACAGCTGGCATAAAGTAAGCATTCAACCCCTTTTTAGAATTGCTTGATGAAGAAGGGTCTAATGATTTTACCAAAACATTATACCTTAGATTATAAGGTTTTTGATGACATCCAAGACATTCTCTTTTGCTCTTACTTACTTCATATATCATGGAAGAAAGTTTAATTCTTTCAAACCCAGATATAATGAAATTTTGGAGAGCTAATTCATTTTTATCCAGATGTTTCTTCGACATGTTTTGTGCTAAAGCGATTTGATCTTTCTCAAGTTTTTCAATTTTTTTCTTTTGAAAGTTTTAGCTCATCTTTTAAAAGATCATGTTGCTCTGATAGCATATTCACATGCCTGACTTTATGCTGACATCTTTCCATAAAATCATGCCAAAGAGTACCCAAATCAAATATACAGATTATGGAAAGTACCTAATCTGTGTCTTCTGACTCTGAGTCTGAACCAACTTCAGTTTCTGAATCTGAAAATGTTGGCGCCATCAGGGTAACGCTGGCTTCTTCATCTTCTCCTTCATTGTCAAGTTCTTCCCATGTTTCCATGAGACTCTTCTTGAACTTGCCTTTGAAGTTATTCTTCTGGAAGTTTTCCTTCCTGCTTTTGTCTTTATGGAGATCAGGACATTCAACAATGAAGTGACCAGGCTTCTTGCAAGTTTAACAGCCATCCTGATCTTTACTCCCAAAACTGGACCATTTGAAGTCATCTTTCTTACTAGAGAATCTTTTCTTCTTTCTGGCCAGTTGTTGAAATCTTTTAATGATAAAAGCTAGTTCATCATCATCATATTCTTCATCTTGATTGGCTTCTTTGAGCTTTTTAGTTTGAGAAAATTTCCCAAATCTCTCAAAAGAATTTAAATCCAAGGTTTTAACTTGCTTTTTAGTCCCATCTCCATTTAACTCATTTCATGACTTTGGAGATTGCTAAAAAGACTTTTATGACTTATAGTGTTTATGTCTTTAGCTTCTTGAATAGAAGTTACTTTAGGTTTGTATTTGGTAGGACGACTCCTAAGATTCTTCTTGACATGGTCCGAAGTAGTATAGCTCTTGTTCAAGACCTGAAGTCCTAACTTAAGGACTTGAAATCTTGAGAACACAAATTCAATGTTCTCATCATCATCTTTCATTATGAACAACTCATATTGCTGAACCAAAAGATTAACTTTGGCTTCTTGCACTTGTTGATTAACTTCATATGTAGCATATAAAGATTTAAAGATAGTCTTAGAAGTATACTTATTTATAATCTATATATACTCGGGATGAGGTAAGGCATCAACAAGAATGCATCTCATTCTACGATGTTTTCTATAGATCTTTTTCTAATAAGGAGTGAGAGACTTTCTATCAACAACCATTTCAACACCACTGACTTGAAAGTCAATGTCATCTTCAAGGATGTCCCACAACTCATCGTCCAAACCAATGATATGAGTGTACATCTTACTCTTCTACCACTCCAATTTAGTGGAGTCACCACTAAATGTTAGTAGTCTAGAAATATAATTATTTTTCCCATATGCACTTTTATTGTGGTTGTTGCTGCCATGAAGATAATCTTCTTCAGGACTGGTTACAGAAGAACTACTAGCCATAAGGAGAATAGTATTTTTCGCAGGACCTTTTATACACCCCTATTAAGTGTTAATGCATAGATTGTGCTCTGATGCCAACTGAAGGTGAGAAAAATACACAACAATGGGGGGTTCAATTGTGTATTCCAAAAATCCGTTTCACTTCTAATTTAAGAACTTCAGAATTTGAAACATGTTCAAATTCTGATATCAGGATAAGTAATAATTAAGGAATTATAAGGATTAAAAGCAAATGCAAGTAACACATAAAGATTATCCTGATTCCTCTCCTCAAATGAGAGTAGCCCAGTCCTTTTGCCTCAACAAAATATTTTCACTATAACCAAACATATTACAATTGCTCATGCACATCTGCAAGAGACTTCAATGATCAATCAACCAAGAAAGAGACTTTTGCTCAAGAAACCTTGCAAAAGACTTCTGCTCAATCAACCTAGAAAGAGACTTCACTTGCTCAAGTACACACACAAGAGACTTCAATGCTCAAGCATGTAAGCAAGAAACTTTCTCAATATTAAACAAATAGTTTAGTAGAAAAAGGTAACTACTATACTTTGAGACACTATCAGAAGTATTACAGTTACGCAACAATCACAAAGGTTCTCAACCTTTCTAAGATTTCTAAGATAATCTAAGATAAGAAATCTTAAGGATCTTATGCAATAACATTTACAAAAATAACAGCTCAGAGTTTTGGAAATCTTATAATGCATTGTGATGTTGTAATATTCCTTCAAGTCTTTAGCTTCCTTTTATAGAGGTAGAGAAAGAGTCGTTGGAGGTTTAAACAATAGCAAACTTAGTGAAGAAGTATGCCAAAAGAGACATTGGAGACTAGCACCTGGTTAGAAGTATTGTCCACTGGATAATGGCATTATTCACAACATCTTTCGAAGTACTAGATATCTACCAAAAGGTAGAAAAGATTGAAGAGGTCACATCACCATCCTATAAGCCTTGCAAAACCAAACCCTAGTTGACTCTTCCCATAAATCTGGCGATTGACAAGACTGGTCTGCTTTTGGTGCAGAGTACATATCAGAGATAGCTTTTGCCTTCAGGCTCTGAGCTGTCACCAGAGGTTAGAATAGTATATCAGAGTCTGATCCTTTAGATGCTGATGAACATATTCAGAGTCACCAGATTCTGATCATCCAGAATGCGAGGAACATTACTTTTCCACTTATGCTTTCAACAAGATTAATTCATGGTGAATTCTTAGTTTGTGATTCTGCACACTTGAACATATGTTAGTATACCTATTTGTTCTTTAAATATTTTGTTATCATTAAAATCCAATGGATATGAACAATCTTGTTCTAATATCTACCTCATCCAACAAATAGATATTCACATCTAATGGCATAACCTTGATTTGAAAGTACCATTCTACGTGGAACTGGTTCAGAATATTGTAAGACATCCTTGGAATCAAGAACTTACTCGTATACGCTTTTTTAAGTCTATGGCACTCCTGTACTTCAGTTGAAAAATATCAGATGAGTTAGATCTTGATGAGGATGCCCTTGATTATTAATGTTGACTGCCTTAGCATAAGACTTAGATCCAACAAAATATCTCTTATAAGTGTAAGCCTTCACATGGTGATTGGAAAAACCCTTCCTCGTGTTTTTGAAAAAGTACCCTTAGTACTCTTCCCGTCTTCTTCGTTAAAACGATTTTGTTCTCTCTAAAATCTTGGCACATTAACGTAGATCTTTCTATCCCCTATAAAATATTATCAAGGCGATCTGCTAAAACCCTTTCGTCTTCCACATCGACAAATCTCGCAAATCCAAATATGCAACCTGATTTGTTCTTCTTGGGAGGAATAACCACTTCCACAATGTCTATATGCTTCTTGGGAGAAATAATCTGATTTTGAAAATATGATAACGGAAAAAAAATTGGAAAAATAAATACCTAAGAGTGAAGTGAATAATGGTTGATGATGGAGGTTTGGAAAGAGGAATTAGGGATGCCAAAAAAATCCTTTCAGTAGCGCTTTTAGCAGCGCTTTTATAGCCCTTTAGCAGCGCTTTCATAAGCGCTGCATATTCCCCTCAACCATCCCCCCTTTAGCAGCGCTTTCACAAAGCGCTGTCTTAGAGCCCACCTTTAGCAGCGCTTTTACAAAGCGCTGCCATAGACCCCCCCTTTAGCAGCGCTTTTTAGAAGCGCTGTCTTAGACCCCCCCCCCCCCTTCCAAACCTATAGCAGCGCTTTTGTAGCGCTATGTTTGTAACCTTTAGCAGCGCTTTTTTGTAAAAGCGCTATCTAATGTCCCAAATTTTAATTTTTTTTTTAAAAAAAATATTCACCCTGTTTTGTATATTTACCAACAACCTGCTTATATTACACAAACCTGCTTATAGTTCAGGCCTTTATTTTAACACTTTGGCCTTATATATACAATTCAAAACTTTGGCCTTATATATACAATTCAAAACTTTGGCCTTAAATATACAATTCAAAACTTTGGCCTTATATATACAATTCAAAACTTTGGCCTTTAAGTATACATTGTAACTCATCACTTTGTCCATAATTATTTTAATACACATAAACCTGCTTAAATATGTTACAACAAAATCCGATCCTCAGAATTACAACATCACAAATACATTCAATTTACATATAATTACAATTCTTCCAATCCGATAACTTTATACAATTCTCAACCCAAGAATAAATTGACACCGTTCCTCTTTAATTTCTTCCAATTTTGCTTTCGTGTAAGTAGCGCACTTGAATTCATCAAAATACTACATAATATAACAGAACATGCAAGATTTAATTTTAAAACTAATTACTCAGATGAAGTATCGGATGATTATCAAAATGAATCATATAACTTATATAATGAATTGATCCATACCATGATTGGAATCTCAAGTTGACCAGAAAGAATAATTTCCTTCATAAAGCGCAATACAAAATATCCACAGTCAATACCATTGCGCTAACGAGGACATTGTAAATGGAAAAAACAAACGAACATTTATCAGGATATATAGTTTAAATAGTTTTATCAAGTAGAACCACTATAACAGTCAAACATGGGAAAATATACCTCCACTCTGATCCAGTTGATGTTGTTAGCCTTGCTTTTTGGCACCGTTGCATCTCTTTGTGCTCTGAATATTTGTATAATTCTAACATAATATAAATGCATATTTAGAACAATGTCACATAATAAATAAAGATATATAATTAAAGACAACAATATATCTCATCACTTACGTATCAACCATGTTCCTCAGATTTTCATATTTTATTGTATCGCCATCCAATGAATCTATATAATACACTATTTCTTTCCTCAGATTAATCGCGACCAACAACCAATGTCCACTATAAAATAAGACAACAGTTTAGACGGAAATGTTATATAGAAAGGGAAAAATCGAACAATTATAATAAATGAATTTAGAATAAAATCTAACCCATGGCCAGTATTATATGGCAACAAGAACAACTTCTCCGTAGTCGCGCCCATAAATCTCTGCACTGTGTACTTTTTGACTGTATCTGGTGTCTGGTCTATTATCCGTGAGTTGACACAGCTAGCAGATAAGAATGCGAATACTGAAGTCAATTCATTTGGGACCAACAACTTGTCATACAAGAACCTAAAAAAACATAATCAACATTAGAATATTCAGTTAAACGAGCAAATTTTAAAATGCTCAATTATTTAATTAAAATGGATCGAAGTACCTGATGTATGAATGCATAACACCGACGCCCAATTCAGAATGGTTGAAAACCTGATCAAAATCCTCCTTAGCAATTGTTTCGGGATATTCAAAACCGAAAATACCTCCGTCCATATGTATTTGACGGATGCCACCCTCAGGCACATCTGATGTTCCCACATATGTTTCAAGGCACATTCTAAATCGAGGAACAAATGCTTTTCTGGGCACCTTGGAAGTTTCAAGCATCTTACCCTTGCTGACTTGTTGCGACTGCTGATCATGAACCTAAAAGTCATATATAAGTTCGGTAATTAATGTATAACAAGATAATCATGTAACTGTAGTAGTACCTGTTTCTTTGATGCAGCTGAATCGGTATCCCGCACAATAATTCTATCATCTTTTGATTTGGATTTTGTAGGAGTCTAAGATCATCATGTAAATAAGAAAATGTAAATGTAAGAATAACTTTCATGTCTGGATCATAAAACATTTGAGTATTAAAAGGTTCAACCTACCTCATCATCTATGCAAATGAGATTTGTCGGCCATGCCACATACGCTCCTATTGCGTCTCCTACCACTGTTGCGCCTGAAATATCATTTGGTATAGGCAACAACGCACCCCTCTCTAACGCAATATCAATAGATACTTTCAAAAATCCAGAAGGGAGCGGTTTATGGTGAAGTAAGTCTCCCAAAAAGTTATGCACCTTTCCCTTGCCAACCATTCGATGAGTCAGTGACGATAAATATAGCTGGCAAAGTGAAATGCCCTAAACAAATAATGATCAGTTAATGTGTCAATTAATTAAACTGTGCTAAATTAATTTCAATGTAATATATACAATTACCTCTGGAAGCTTCTGCGGACAGCCGATACTATCTTTGTCACTAGTAGCTTTACCCTCTGGAGCGCGTCTTTCCGACATGTATCTCTCCTTGTCCTTCTGTAATTCACGGATCTGCGCTTTCAATTCCTCCAAAGTATCCATCACTTCTTTATTGGTTGGATTTTTTTCTTTGGCTGCTTATACAGTTTGGATGGAGTGACGCCAAATCCCTTACCCCTCACACGCCCAGAATACTCAGGAATATTCAACACCCGACTCAGTAAGCTCCTGCAATCATCATCCTCAACGGGAGTTATGGTCTTGGATAGAGTCTCCTGAAATATAGATAAAAACATATATAAATATATTATACATTTTTGATCAGTTACTGACAAAGATAACGTTGTACTTACACATTGTTCAAAGACTTGTTGAACTTCTTCCTGAACGACTCCATCTCTTCCCACACGGGCAGCCTTCCATACAACATGGTCCAGAAGAGATGTTGCATCACTCTTCTCCTCTTCCAACTACGCATTAAGACGGATAGTAAAGCATTATATCATATTATATATACTTACTATTTTTTGTAAATATATCATATTAAAGTATTTATATGTACTTACTATTTTTTGTTCTAAGCGTGCATATCCCAAACGCCCCTTTCTATATGGATATGCGGGATTTGATGCCCGTTGACGATTTACGCCACTAACAACCTGAAAAAACAAGTTTATCAGAACTCTTGTGGAAGAAGTATATATACTATACATAGTTCGTGATAAGTTGTACTTACTTCAAATTCTTTTGTTCTTCGCTTTGCAACAAACGTCTCCCATTCTTCCTCCAAAATCAAATCCGCGTACTTCATTGGACGCTCCGAGTCAACAAAGTTTCCTTCAGAATCTTTTAGAAACTTGTTTGTTAAAAACGCTCTAAATCTCCTCAAGCGTTTTTCGGCCAATTGAATACAATATTTTCTCCTACGATCTTCAATATTAAAAGATCTCTGCAAACAAACACACATACATATAACATGTTAGTATAATTAATTTAAAGACGTAACTGTCAACACAATTAAAAATAATCAAATATCATACCTGAATCTCGCTCCAAATTTTATCTTTAGCCGGTTGTAATGAAACAATTCTCCAATTATCGCAAGTAATCGGAACTTGCGAACTTACAAGTGCTCTGATGTAACTTGTTAGCAACGCACCGTTAGGCTCAACTAACTGATCTCTTTCATTCCAATGGACATCATACTTTACTCCTTTATCTCTCGCACGAATGATTTTTTTCATAATCGTTATGCCTCTTTTAATATCGCCTTCCACGTCTTTTGTTGTTTGTTTTCTATCATGTGATGTTTCCTCGTTGCTGGCCATAATATATATACCTGTAATTCAGAAAAACCAAAGTATCAAATGAATGACATGCAAATATGTAAATAACAAATATATACATAAGAAATGTATAAATAAGAAAAACATGGTATAAATAAGAAATAATATGTTACAAGTACCTTTAACATCTCTTTCTTTTTTTCGTTTTAACGGGGTTTACTTGTCTCTTAACAACACGGACAGATGAATTGATCCAAATTCCCTCGTTATGATCATTTATAATATATGATTCGTTCGCTCTAATATTCTCATCTGGATCATCTATAATATAAGATTCATTCTCAACATCAACATCCCCCTTTTCTCCAATGTTATCATCGATTACTTTGTTGGAAAAAAGAACTATAGACCATTTCGTACTTGTCGGATCAGTGACATAGAACACTTGTTTAGCTTGCGTGGCTAGAATAAAAAGCTCATCTTTGTACCCCACCTTATTAAGATCCACTTTCAAAAAACCTGATTTATCCATTCGTATGCCATTATTATTTTTAACCCACTTGCATCCAAAGATAGGAATCTGAAACTTCTCATAATCAAACACCCAAATGTGCTCGATAACCCCATAATACGAGGAAATGTGCATTGCTTCGGCAAGCACGGTGACACCACTATTTTGCATTGTACTTTTATCATCTTGTTCCTTGGTATAAAATGTGTATCCATTAATTGCGTATGCGCTATAAGAAAACACATGCAAACTTGGACCATATGCTAAACATCTCAACCTTTCTATTATTGAAGCGGGATCAGAATAAAACTTTGAAAAAATATGCTCCTTGAACCATGTTATAAAACTTCGATTGTGCTCACGTACTATCCAATTTTCATTTCTATTCAGATTTAAACCTCGGAGAACGTCCTTGTGCATTTCAACATACGACTCAACCTCAATGTCATTGTGCAGAACATACAAATGCACTTGCTCCCGTTCATCCCTTGGACAAGCATGTATCTTATCATAGCTCATGCCAATAGAGCATAACATGTTTTTAGCTTCATAGGTTCGATTGGGAAGAACATTATCCTCCGAAAGCATCACTTGAAGTAGGGCTAACAACTCTGTGAAACTTTTATCCGACCATCCATTACCCGCCTTTAAATTGTACAACTTTAATACCGCGGACAATCTTGTGAAAGTAGTGCAACCTTTATACAACGGTTTCTCTGCATCGCTTACCAACCTCTCAAACATCTTGGGACAATCTTGAAGATCTTCTTCAAGTGATTCTACAATCTCTTCGACTCGATCACAATCATATGTATCCCTGCCAGGGTTGTCAAACTCGCGGGTAGACTCGTAAACTCGTACGAGTTTACGAGTCTAGGAAGCGAAAACGAGTAGACTCGCGCATAGAATCATTTTTTGATAGACTCGAGTAGACTCAGGTAGACTCGCATAAACTCGTATAGAATCGCGAGTCTATGATGAGTTTACGAGTTTATAATTTTTTTTTGTATTTTGTTTTTTTTAAACCCAAAAAAGGCGTAAATTCTCCAAAAGATTTTATTTTATTTTTAAAAACCCCTTATTTTTTGTTTGTACGAGAATTATAAATTCTTTCTCCTAGTCTCTTGTTTCAACAAGGTTTCTTCCTCTCTTCATCCTTTCATAGACGTGTGTGTTTATTAGGTCTCTTGCTTTATTCACGTTTGTTTTTGTGAGTTAATCATTTGTTGTGTAATTATTTTATAATATGCTTCACTTGAATGTTTCTCTTGTATATTCTCTTGTGTAAAGATGATGAATGGATAATTGAAGATCCTAATGAGGAAAATATGCAAGCTGAAGTTAATGTTGAGTAACATGATGTTATAATTAACAATGTTGTGGAAGTTGTTGTTTTTGTTAATAATGTTGTGCGAAGTGGTGGTGGTTGTGGAAATATTGAATTAGGTGGAAGTGGAACTTCAAGAAATCCAATTTTGGTTAATGATAAAGAAAGTGTTTCATCCGATGTAGAATTTGTTGATGATACTCAAGATACCAATGAAGATGATGGTGATAATTTCACTGGAGTTTTGGATGTTTAAAGCCATTATCATATATATTTTATGATTTTATTTTTTCTTTATATAGTAGTCAATTGAGAAGAAATTAGTACTTTAAGTTTTTAAATACATACTTTTCTATTTTGTTTGTTTTATTATTGATTTTTTTTAAAGAAATTTGGAGTATGAAATTTAAATTTTGATGTTAATTGGTATTCTATTATATATAAGTGTAAAGATGACGCATTTATAAGTTTAAAAAAACATATGTGTGTCATGTATGTGTCACATATAGGTTTTTGAAAGTTAGTTTTAACTTTCCATAGACTCGTACGAGTTTGTGAGTCGAGTCTACGAGTCGAGTCTGCAGACCCTTTACGAGTATGAGTAGACTCGCGAGTTTGATAACCTTGATCCCTGCCATTGTCCTTTGAAGCACATGTCGTATTATTCCGGGGTTCAACATTCTCGTTACTTATCTCACCATGTAATGTCCAACATGTGTAACTTTGATCAATTCCATGTCTCATTAAATGAGATTCCAACTGAACGGCGTCAACTCGACGCCCATAACAGCATCCTAAGCAAGGATATGTGATCCTACTCGGGTCTTTGGCGTGTTCAACAGCGAACTTAACGAACTTCGATACCCCATTCTCGTACTCTTTTGACAATCGATTACCAGACATCCATTTTTTATCCATACTAATTGAGTAATCTACACTAAACTATGAAAGTTAAACAAAACAAAGAATACCTGTAAAGAAATCACTAACTTCTAAGAATGCTACACAGTAGGATGCTTGGAAACGATCACAACTTTGCTCTTCACAGGTAACCCCTATAGCAGACAAAATATAAATTTTATTAAAACCATATTAATAATTAACCAAAATAAAAATACTAGATAATCCACCAAAACAAATCATATTAAAAATACTAGATAATCCTTAAACCAAAATGACACCCTTACTAAACATTGAGAAATCCTAACTAAACATATAAAACCATAATAACATATCATATAAACATTGAGAAATCCATAATAACATATCAACATATAAAACCATAATAACATATAAAACCATATCATATAAAACCATATTCATGTTGGCTACTCTCTTAAAAAATAGGAATTTCCAAACTATATTGAACATGCAAAATATAAACTCTTGTTTGTCAATCTAAAACATACAAAATATAAACTCTCTTAAAAAATATAAACTCTCTTAAAAACATATTCAACAGAGAGACTTAACATATAAACTCTCTGTTAAGACATAGAAACTCTCTTATAAACTCTTCTAAAAAACTCTCTGTTTATAAAAACTCTCTTATAAACTCTCTTAAAACATACAAAATATAAACTCTCTTAAAAAATATAAACTCTTGTTTGTCAATCTAAAACATACAAAATATCCGTAACAATGACAGAGAGACTTAACATGTAGATTAAAATACAAAATATATAACATGCAACAGAGAGACTTAACATGTAGATATCCATACAAATAATAAAAACATATTCAGTTTGTCTCTTAAAGAATACAGAAAATGACTTAACTTGATTGCATTCAAATAATAAAAACATATTCAGTTCTACTTAAAGATTACAGCAACAATGGTGAAAATATAAGTAAAAAAGAAAACCAGAGTAAAACTTCAAATACTGTAACAATGGCGGAAATGCAATGCAGACGAGCAGAGGATATCGAAAACGGACGGTGACCGGCGGCGAAATGCAACAGAAGAGGGCGACGGTTGGACGACGACGGTGGGTTTATAGGGCAACGTTCTTTGTTCGCCAGAGAAAAAGAAAGAAAGAAATACGATATGACTGTTCTGTTTCTTATAAAAATTCTGGTGGGTATTTTAAATTAATTCTAACTAAACCTATAACAGCGCTTTTTAATGGCTTTAGCAGCGCTTTAAAAAGTGTTCTCAAAGATCTTCTTATATACGCCATATAGCAGCGCTTTATGGAAAAAGCGCTCTCGTAGACTAGACCTACAGCAGCACTTTAGAAAAGCGCTTTCATAGGGTTGTCTTAGACCCCCCCCCCCCTTTAGCAGCGCTTTTTAGAAGCGTTGTCTTAGGTCCCCCCCTTTAGCAGCGCTTTTTAAAAAGCGTTGTCTTTGGGATGTCTTAGACCCCCCCTTTAGCAGCACTTTTTAGAAGCGCTGTCTTAGGTCCCCCCCTTTAGCAGCGCTTTTTCAAAAAGTGTTGTCTTTGGTTATCAATTTTTTTCTTTTTTTTTAATTCCTCTTTAACAGCGTTTTTTCTAAAAGCGTTGTCTTTGTATGCGCTGCTAAAAGTCAATTCTGGCGTAGTGTGGACAAGGTGGTTAAAGGGGTGATTAGAGTTTCAAAAGGTTAGCGATGAAAAGAATTTCTAAAAAGAGGGTAGAGCTTCTCTCTCTTTATTTATGTGTTAAATATATAAAATAATTCATGTTGTAATATCATTTAGATATATTACATATAATGAAAGTGAGAAAAGAAACAATAAATATGTGACTTTAGTATGATTCATATTATGTTGTAATATTATTTAGTGGTATATCATCTACTAAAAAGAGAAAAAAAAAACCTAAAAGATCAACGAATGAATACTATTTTCACACAACAATAATTGATTAATAAAATAAAATTGAGTTATAAGAAGAAAATTATATAGTACAAAATAAAACAGACAAACTTATTCAATGCAAAAAAATTCCAAGTTAATGAATTCTATTTTTTTAAAGTAAGATATGAATAATTTAATAATTAAAATTTTATGTAAATTGAAGGGGAAAAAAGTGAATGAAATGGAATGGATGCTACTATATAGTTATACCACTTTATTTCACATTTTTATAAAGTTAAGTCAAGTCAAATTCCATTATAGAAACAAGAGAAATACTTACATAATAACACACGCTTATATTTATAGGTTAGAAACAACTAATAAAAAAAGAGAAAAAAATAAATCTATTGTAAAAAAATTTTTTAATTGAAATCATGAGGCGCGCGGTGGGTATTAGATAAGAAAGTGAAAAAAATATTTTTTTACTTTTTAACTAGGGCTGGAAATGAGTCGATTCGAGTCGAACTCACCTCAGCTCGGCTCGACTCGTTAAGAATTGTTCGAATTCGAGTTCGAGTTCGAGTTCGACACGAACTTTTTTTTAAGCTCAAACTCGACTCGTTATAAGTTCACGAACAGTTCGGTTCGACTCGTTAGGTTCATCTCATTAGGTTCAGCTCACATGGTTCACGAACTTAAAAACTATTTTTTTAAATATATATATTTTTTAGTATATTTGACATTTTAAATAAATATATATATTTTAAATAAAATATTAAAATAAAATAAAAGTTATCATATTGAAATTTAACTTTATCTTCGAAATCTACTAATTCAAAACCTACACAACTTTCAAGAGATACATTTGAGAGTCTAATTCAATAACTAATAAATTGAAGATTAAATTTGTCTAAGATTTGAAGTAAGTATTTAAACCTAATCTTAAAGACAGTATAATTCTTTTCATATGTAATCGAGTTGACTCATGAACCTAACGAGTCGAACTATGTATAGTTCAAGTTCAGCTCATTTAGTTAACGAACTTAATTTTTCGCTCATACTCAACTCATTTGGTTCATGAACCTAGTTCAACGATTTAATTGTCGAGTCGAATTCCGAACTATCTTCGAGTTGGTTTGGTTCATTGCCAGCCCTATTTTTAACTAATAAAGAAAATTATGATGGGTTGTTTTCAAAGATACATGTTATGTTCTTTTTAGTACAAGTATTTGTGATGAAACAAAACCAAACACGAATACATGTGTTGTCTCATTCAACTAAGTAGCGTTTTTGTCACTTTTTCTATTTAATTTCAACTATTTAATAGCGATTTTAAACCAAACATTAAATATCAATTCATTTTTTTTCAACTTTTAACTATTTATCGGCAATTATTTACCAATGCAAAATTATAATTTTTTTTTAATTTTCTAGATTTTAAACCATCACAAAAATAATTACTGAAATTTTACGACGGTTTAAAACAATTGCTAAATGATTAAAATTAAAAAACAAAAAAAAGAACAAAATGCTTATGTGAAAACCTATTACACGGCAGAGAGCACCCGAAGACACCCTTCAAATTAAATTGACGCCACTATAATTGCATTTGCGGTACCGTTTTAGAAATCCCAAAATCTATGATGCCGCTTGTCAGCTACTGTTGAAAACCATTATTATAAAATTTATTAGTAGCACTGTAATAAACGGTACTATTTTATTTTATATTATCCCCTTCCCATGCAATCCTAACTATATTTAAAACCTTGCTCATAGCTAGCACTTTGTAATACCAAGCTAGTAGTATCTACTTTATTCTCCATGGATTCTCACACTTTTGAGTTATTAGCCCTTGTTTCCTTTTTCCTCTTCATTCTTGTGGCACTGAAAATTGGGAGGAATCTCAAGAAAACAGGCTCATCTACAAACCTCCCCCCTGGACCATGGAAGCTACCTGTTATAGGACACATACACCATCTAGTTACCTCTACACCACATCGAAAACTAAGAGACATGGCTAAAATACATGGACCGTTGATGCAACTACAACTTGGAGAGATCTTTGCAGTTGTTGTTTCCTCACCAGAGTATGCCAAGGAGGTACTTAAAACCCATGATATCATATTTGCATCTAGGCCTAAAATTGTAGCTATGGAAATAATATCATATGGATGCACGGGTATTGCATTTTCACCTTATGGAAGTTATTGGAGACAGCTGAGAAAAATATGCACAATGGAGCTTTTAACCCAAAAACGTGTCAGTTCATTCCAGCCAATAAGAGAAGAAGTGCTCCCAAATCTGATCAAAAGAATTGATTCACAGCAAGGATTACCCATCAACATCACTCAACTTGTGGTTTCATCAACATTTGCTATCATTACAAAGGCTGCATTTGGTAACAAATGCAAAGTCCAAGAAGGGCTTCCGTCTTTGGGAAATGGAGAAGCAGTTGCAGGAGGCTTTGACATAGCTGAACTGTTTCCTTCAGCTAAATGGCTTCAACTTGTTTCTGGTTTGAGGCCAAAACTTGAGAGGTTGCATAGACAAGTTGATGAGTTACTAGAAAAAGTCATCATTGAACATAAAGAAGCAAAGTCAGAAGCAAAACAAGGCCAAGGTGACGCAGAAGAAGATCTAGTAAATGTTCTTCTAAATTTCCAGGGTGGTAATGATATTGACCAAGATATATGCTTAACTGACAACAATATCAAGGCTATAATCCTGGTAAGGATTATAAACTTCTTGAAGTAGAACTTAAATCACTGTTTGATACTTACTCAATGATCTCTTTGAAATAGAACACTGTTATTGTTTTCCATATTAAAGCATGCTTTTTCTATTTAAAAAAAATTGCAATCAGCCACAACATCAAGGTTTTTGGTGTCTCAGCAACCACTGAATTCAAGTATGCAATTTTTTGCAATATCAAGGAGTGTGGCGCAACCATGGTTTAAAACCTGGTGTTGATGTATTGGATGAAATTAGAATATCTCTTTTAGTTGTCTCTTTTGAAATTCTTACATTTTACATTTCAGGACATCCTTGGTGCTGGAGGTGATACATCAGCTTCTACCATAATTTGGGCAATGTCGGAGCTGATAAGGGATCCAAGAGTGATGAAGAAAGCACAACATGAAGTGAGAGAAATCTTCAACGTGAAAGAAAATATTGGTGAAAACTGCATAAATGAACTTGAATATTTGAAGTCTATTGTGAAAGAGACGTTAAGACTACACCCTCCAGCTCCTCTTTTACTTCCAAGAGAATGTGGGCAAGCATGTGAGATAGATGGGTATCATATACCAATCAAAACCAAAGTGATCATTAATGCTTGGGCAATTGGAAGAGATCCTAAGTACTGGTTTGAACCAGAGAGGTTCTATCCAGAAAGATTCATCGGTAGCTCTATTGACTACAAGGGAAGTAATTTTGAGTACATTCCTTTTGGTGCTGGAAGACGAATGTGCCCGGGCATCACATTCGGTTTGATAAATGTTGAGCTAACCCTTGCATTGTTGTTGTATCACTTTGATTGGAAGCTTCCCAATGGAATAAAAGGTGAGGAATTGGACATGACTGAGCAATTTGGAGCCAGCATCAAAAGAAAACATGACTTGTACTTGATACCAAATTCTCCTCTTCCTTCTGTGGTAAGATAAACCATATAAGCAAAAGCTATAAAGTAAATTTAGTTTTCAATAAAGTACATGAAGCATTTGTAAAATAAAGTAAATGCACAAGGAAAATGAATATTTACTTATGTAATAATTGAACAGAGAGAAGGCTGTAATAGTGTTTACTTGCATGGTCCATGTGTGAATAATGGGGAAAAAGTTATGTCATGTGAAAAGGCGTCAGTTTATAGCTAGTGTAAGGAAAATGTGAGCATTGTTTAGATTCAGATTTTGAATTGTTCACGACCTAGCACAACACAAATGCTCAACTTTGATTCAAGTAGATGACTATCTAATGTTACTCGTGGAATACTTGTATAGACTGTCGTTGCCCATTAATGATGGTTTGTTTGAAATGGAAGATTGTTTAGTTGTAACCAATTTTAGATTATAATTGTAGATCCAACTTTAGGGATGAGGAGCTTTACAATTTAGGTTGTAATGGAATGATTCAATTTTCAGGATGACGATGAGAAGCTTAGCAAATGCAGATTTTAATGGCAAAACAAATGCAAATGATAATATAACAAACATAGTTTATTTCCATTGATTTTAATTACAAATTGGAGGTCAATAAAAATACAAAACAGCCCTCCTTGTAACAAAAAACAAAGACGTTCTTCCATCCCGCAAAGCATCCTGCAGAGTCTCGTCGTTTAGTTGATATGCAGACATAACACATCACCCATCCTTCTTCATGGATTTGTTTTATAACTTTCAATTTTTCAGTTTTGAAATGTAAGATATCTAATTGAAAAATTACTATGATGTAATGAAATATATTTAATTCAGCATCTAATGAGATTATTGTTAAATATATAATTCATTCTATTAAACATGTATAAATATATAATTCGATAGAGTTGAATTAAGTTTATAATAGTAGATTATATATATATATATATATATATATATATATATATATATATATATATATATATATATATATATATATATATATATATATATATATATATATATATATATATATATATATATATATATATATATATATATATATATATATATATATATATATATATATATATATATATATATATATATATATATATATATATATATATATATATATATATATATATATATATATATATATATATATATATATATATATATATATATATATATATATATATATATATATATATATATATATATATATATATATATATATATATATATATATATATATATATATATATATATATATATATATATATATATATATATATATATATATATATATATATATATATATATATATATATATATATATATATATATATAGGCAAAATATCCTTCTTGGTCCCTTAACTATACCTCGGGGTTCATTTTGATCCCTTAACTTTAAAAAGTTCCATATTGGTCCCTTAACTCTTCAAATGTTTCATATTAGTCCTTTTTGACCTATTAGCGACGGATTTAGCGACGGTTTTTTGATTTTTTTCCGTTGCTAATAGGTCAAAAAGGACTAATATGGAAGGTTTGAAGAGTTAAGGGACCAATATGGAACTTTTTAAAGTTAAGGGACCAAAATGAATAGTTAAGGGACCAAGAAGGATATTTTGCCTATATATATATATATATATATATATATATATATATATATATATATATATATATATATATATATATATATATATATATATATATATATATATATATATATATATATATATATATATATATATATATATATATATATATATATATATATATATATATATATATATATATATATATATATATATATATATATATATATATATATATATATATATATATATATATATATATATACACGAATACAATTTTTAGTAGTCAAAGTTGTATGTATTTGATAAAGTCAAATACAAACTATCGAGTTAGCTAGTTTGAGATTGTTTCATGTGCAAGTAGTCTTACTAGAAATAGGAAGGCAATTTGTATTTGTAAATAATAAGATCAATACATTCTTTCTTTCACTTTAATAACCAATAATCTTTCAATTCTATATTCTCTCTTATAACTTTAAAATTTATTTTCTTCTTCAAATTATTGTGCGAAGGAATCATCTTACAATCAAGCGTGTGGTTGAACCACTCGAGTGAAGAATGAAGAACAAGGATCTTGAATCAATCAAGAATGTGATTGAATCTTGTTCTATCAAGATCGATTCCAACATTTGATATCTAGAGAACTTACTGCGATTCTTGGGAAATATAGAGCAATGACTTCTCCTCCAAACGAGTATTTTCCATCAAATCTTCTCATTTTGAATGGCAAGATTTATGATAATTGATGTAAGCAGATGAAGGATGTTTTATGCAATCAAGATGTTTGGGATCTTGTGAAGAATTGAGTGACATCAATTAACGACAATGTCACAGATGAACAAAAGGTTGCACATAAAGATTTGAAGAAGAAAGATTATAAAATCCTATTTATTATCCATGAATGCGTTGATCCAGACAACTTTGAGAAAGTTGGTGATGCAGAATCATTGAATGAGGCTCGGGACATCTTGGAAAAATATTTTAGAGGTGCTGAGAATGTAATACCTCATATTTCCTAAAATGCTCAATTGGTTGTTAGTTGAGATCAACTGAGTTCCTATGTACTCTATTTTTTGTAAGTTAGAAGAATTAGAGCTCCTAAATATTTTAAATGTTGTCAGTTGAGACCAATAGAGTAACTAGCGAACTCTGAAGGGATCAATCTTTATTAAAAGAGAAGGGACATTTTGGTAACATTAATAATATGGACAATTGGTACTAAGAGACAAAATATCAATTGAGATATTTTCTTCAGCTGCGTCCATAACCTCATCAATAATTTGCGAACGAATTTCGAAGACACCATGGAATGTAAAGAGCAAGGAAGAATGAAAAACAAGGAAGAAGTGAAATATTGTATGAGGTAAGTGAAGCTTTTTTTACTGGAATTAGGGTTTATGGTCCCTTCTTCGTTTTCTTTATTCTTAATGTGGGTCCTAAAAAATGTTGTTTATTCTTAATGCTGGACCAAATAATGTTGTTTAGACTAAATTAGGGTTTATTATGAATGTGGTCCCCAATATTGATGTTTATTCTGAACCCTTGTTTCTATTACAGACCAAGCCAAACGCAAGGCATTAGAATACAATTTCATCTTAGGGGAAAGTTAGTGTCTAAACCTGTGAAGTGATATGTTAACGGGGTAATTTCTGAAATGCACTGGGAATGGGATATGGATTATGTGTCGCATATGTCATTGAGAGAGTTGATTCACAATGAGGGATATACCAATATTAAGTGTTTATGGTATTGGAACCCCAAGTATATTTTTTCGCGTGACCTTAGACCCCTAAATTCTGATCAAGATGTGCTGAAATTTATTGCTGATGTTAAGGATTATGATGTTGTAGATGTGTATGTAGAGCACTTAGTTTGTACTCTAGATATTATAGATGGGGCTGAGATAGGAAAGGAAGAGGTGGAGGGAAAGGAAGATGTGGAGGGAAAGGAAATGAAGATGCGGAGGGAAAGGAAGATGAGAATGTAGAGGGAAATGAACACGAGTATGTGGAAGGAAATGAACATGAGAATGTGGAGGCTGGAATAGGAAAGAAAGATGATAATATGAATGGAAAGGAACATGAACATGTGGATGATAATGGCAATGATTCATTAAGTGAAGGTGACAATGAATATGTTGCAAGTGAAGGTGAGAATGATTCATCAAGTGAAGGTAAGGATGACTATGTTACAAGTGAGGATGACAGTGATTCAATCAATGTGGATTGGACCACAATGCTACAAGGTTGTGAAGATGTGTGTCAAGCTGCTAAGATAGTGTGTCAAAATGGTAATGATGACTCTGATCAGCTACATACACCTCCTGATAGTGGGATGATAAAGGAAATGAGAAATTTCCAACTTATAGAAGTGGTGAAGGATTAAAATTTCAACTAGGTATGGTTTTTAATAACAAAGATTTAGTGAGAGAGGCTGTAAAGGAGTATGCAATGGATATAAAGAAAAATATATTCATTAAGAAAAATGATGTCAAGAGGATAGTAGTTAAGTGTATGGAAGGTTGTAATTTCTACATGAGACTTATTAAAAGGGTTGGTAATCAATTTTGGCAAGTTGTTAGTCGTATAGATGAACATTATTGTTGTAGAACACCTAAGAATAGGCAAGCAAAAACAGGTTGACATGGCCCTAATATAAAACCCGTGGGTTTGATTGCTGAGTCATTTGACAGATGAGGAGTGAAATTGTCCCATGATCAAGCATATAGAGCCAAAATGAGGGAAATGGATATGATTCAAGGAGCTGGAATTAATCAATTTTCATATTTGAGAAGTTATAATGAAGAGTTGCTTAAATTAAACCCCAATAATATAGTTCTGGTGCAGTGTGCTGACTCTAAGGAAGGACCTATGTTTGAAAGGATATATATTTATTTAGAGGCCTACAAGTATGGATTCGTTGATCGCGACTTTCTATGTCTAATACAACTAACTGCAAGTGCACAGTCTATCACGTAGTAATAAAAGATATCGATCCCACAGGGACTCGTAATCAAACTAGTGTTCTCGGGAGTTACTATGTTTAGCTAGGTAGAATATGTTTTAAGGGAATAAGATTGTCACTAAAAGGGGAAACTAAGATTACTATTTAGATTTTAATTAATTGAATCGATACATAGTAATTGTGTTCTTCAGGGATTTGATAACTTACTGATGTATGAAATAGTTCTCGCAGTATATTTAAGCAGAAAGTGGAGATTTGAAGACTCTCGTCTCACGATGGTTATTGACGCTAATCATAATCCTAAGGGCCTAACGTACACTTTCGTGTTCCGTTCGGGGTTAAAATTACTTTTTGAAAATCTCTAAGTTCTAATTCGTTTTAAAGTGCTTTCGCTGTTATTAAAACAAATGCCTAGTGTTTACTATCTGACCTTACCGCAGCTTTCGCTTGTTGGTTCGTATATTAATTAATTTCCCACTTTCGTGGCAAAACTACTTTAAAACAAGTTCTCGCTTTCGCGACGAAGTTTATTTCGTAAATCAATTTTAAACACTTAGACCATAAGTTATTTTTGTGAAAAGAAAGTTTTCAAACAAGAGCTATCAAATCCCATTCGAATTATTACTACATATCGATTACCTAAGTTTAGCTAGACATGGAATTTGGAAAAGCAAAACATAAATAATAATAATAAATAATAAATTGCATTATGATAAAATAGAAGTCGATCAAAATGAAAACCTGTAAATAATGCCAATTGGCCTTTGGGCAGATCCTCCACAGATGTTGGCAGGATTCTGTCTTTAGTTCCAATTCGATCGTACAGTGCAGTAACAATTACAGAAGGGCGGAAATGGGAATGAGTAGAATGGAAAGGGAAATAAAGGAAAGGGATACAAATGAAACTGGAGAAATGGATACAAATAATAACTGAAAATAAATTTGCTCTGGAAATAAAATTTGGCAGCACTTCGTGGTATGAATGTCGCTCTCTTTTTGAAGTCCCCTGCTTCCCTTTTTATAGAAGTGGAATTCCAACGGTTACCTCTGAGGATGATGGACCTTGAGGCAGATAATTTAGGGAGTAGTGGACCATTTAATGGGAATTGGAACTGCTCTTTTTGTTGGTGTAAGCCCTAGAGGCCAATACTTTTTGGTACTTGTATCAGATTATTCGTTTAATAATAAAAGGCATTTCTTTATTATGTTTGTCTTTCAGAATAATAAAGTCCCTAGAATAGTTAGTCTGTTTAATGAAATGTTAAGTGTGACTTAATCATGAGATCCCATTAAACATAAAGACATTATTCTTAAAATATCCGTAGTCAAGCTTTATTGCAAAGTGGGATAACATTAAAAGCATTGAGACTATTATGAAGATAGACTGATGATCACATCTCATGGATCATGGATAAAGAGTTATCAAGTCTTGACATAGGTATAAATATTAGGAGTAATATTTATACCGGATTGACCCGCTATGAGAATACTACATAGTATGTTATGCAAAGTGTCATAAGTTATTCTCATGGTGATAATGGTGTATTACCACCCTTCGACCTGAAACCACTATGGACCCTAGATGTAGAGTCGGGTGCTTTATTGCTGATCAAACATTACCCGTAACTGGATGATCATAAAGACAGTTGATGGGCACTCCACGAAGCATGCTGAGGGACATGAGTGTCCTAGATGGAATTTGCCAATCCTGCATAACAGGAGAAATGTCTAAGGGCCCAATATTGAACTGGACAAGGATGACACAGTGTATGCCTTGTGTTCAATATAGACATAGGGGCAAAAGGGTAATTGTACAAACATATATTATCACGAAAAAGGTTTTGTCAGATCACATGACATTTTCGTGACTTGGGTAGCAGTGATGTGTTGCTAGATACCGCTTACTGTTTATTATGTTAAATATATATAATTTAATATAATTACCAACGTTACGAAATCCTACAGGGTCACACACATAAGGACAGTTTGATGAGAGATAGAGAAATCAAAGGAACACCGTAAGGTACGGTGCACTTAAGTGAAAAATAGAAATTCGGATAATATAATAATAATTATTGTTATTTTATAATGGTTATAAAATAATAATAAAATAAATATATTTATTATAATAATAGTTATTATAATAATATATAATATTATTATGGATCATGTGAATTAGGGTTTTAGCCCGCAGCCCACAAGAGAGTCTATAAAAGGAACCCTTGTGATGAAGCTTTCACTTGATGCATTTTCGTTTTTGATTCTCTTTTCTCACTCAAATAATTCCGTTCATAAGCAGCTAGCACTGTGACCGGAAGCTGTTCGTGTGGACTGAGTAGAGGCGTTGCACTTCATCAACGCTTGTGATCGCTGCATCAAAGATCTGAATCGCCACAAAGAGGTAACGATTCTATCACTGACCATGCTCATTCGTAAGGATCACTAAAGGAAATTTTTGTTTTCCGCTGCGTTTAGATCGCAATTTTCCTTCACTTTTGACGTGTAATCTGAGTGGGGCATTTTTGCCTGCATGACGGTCGTCACAAGGTGTGACGGTCGTCACCCGTGTGACGGTCGTCATGCATCTGTGACGGTCGTCACATCAGCAAAAACTGTCTGTTGCGCTTTTCATTATGTTTTCACTCCTTTTTCGTCCATATTTCATCTGGGATTGCTTCTTTTCTTCATGTTGCCTCGTTTAGACGTGATCGTTGAATACCTGCAAAAACATCAGACAAATACATGGAAATAACCCGAAATCGGATCGAAAACGGTTAGCTTTTAGTCGAATTATGCATGAAAATATCTATATGATTTCGTGTTATCATTCGCCAAATATTGTAGGCCACTTATAGGGTTAGATGCTTGTTTTTTGAAAGGTGACTTTGGTGGGCAATTGATGGCAGCCATAGGCAGGGATGGAAACAATCAGATTTTTCCTATTGCATATGCTATTGTGGAAGCAGAGACAAGAGCATCTTAGGAGTGGTTCATATACCTTCTACTTGAAGACTTATGTGAAATCAAGCGCAGGGCTTATGCCTTCATTTCATATGAGCAAAAGGTATCCCTTACATATTCATTTTGATATTCATTTAATAATATTGTAATGTCATATTATTATTATTGCATATCATAATTATCATTTTTTGTAGGGTTTAGTACCGGCTGTTCAGAGTGTAAGTGGACATGTGGAGAAAAGACAATGTGTGAAGCATCTCTATGACAATTGGAAAAAGAAACATCTAGGACTTAAATTGAAAGACGCAATGCGGAGTGTTGTAAGAGCTACAACCATTCCAGTATGAGAAAGGGCAATGCAACGATTAAAATCTTTGAAGAAGCATCTTGGAAGGATATATTGGACATCTCTGCTCACTTATGAACCATGTCACATTTCAAAACATACTTTAAGTGTGATCTACAAGTTAATAATATATGTGAGGCCTTCAATAGGGCAATTCTAGAGTGTAGGGATAAACCTATAATCACTTTGTTGGAGGGTATTAAATATTACTTGACTAAGAGGATTACTAGTCAAAGGGAGCTTATGAATACATACACTGGTGATATTTGCCCTAGAATTCAATTGCTTCTTGAAAAGAACAAAAAAACATGCACAAGGTTGGACACTCACATGGCATGGTGATGATGATTTGTCCATCTTTGGTGTCACCAATGGTATAGAGACATACTCTGTAGATCTGAAACAGCAGACATGTGCTTGCAGAAAATGGTATTTGACAAGTATTCCATGTAGTCATGCCATATCATGTATATGGAAAAAAAAAACCTGGAGATTATGTCTCTGAGTATTACAAGTTTGTGCATTCACTATATAAATCTGCTTATTATGTTTTCTTAGTATGACTCAATTTCTGCTGAGATATGTTTGAATTGGTTGTGCATGAAGTCTTTTTTCAATAACAGTTACTCACATATAATCTACCCTACAAATGGGCCCCAGCTATGGCCTTTGTTGGAGGGTCAGGTACCAATTAAACCACCAGTGCTCAGAAAAGCCATTGGTCGACCCAAGAAGCTGAGGAACAAAGTAAATTATGAACCAAGAAATCCACATGTACTTCTTAGGAAGCTTACAACTGTGAGTTGTCATAAATGTGGTGCCATGGGACATAAGAAAAGGAGTTGCAAAGGAAAAAGGGCTGCTGAGAGAGTCATTCCCAAAGGTGGTAACAAGAAGAAGGGCAATGCACCAAAGGATGCAAAGAGACATAAACTTGAAACAAAAGGTGGAAAGAAGACAAAGGCATCTATAACAGAAATTAGGAACTCATCACAAGCACCTCAACCTTCTCAAGATTAGTTCAAATTAGGTTCTATGTGCTTCATTTCAGTTTGTAGTAGTTAGTTTTTATGACATTTTGTGGTTTGTGTCATTTTGTAATCAGTTTGTGGTTTATGTAATGCATTTGTAGTCATTTTGTAATCAGTTTGTAATCAGTTTATAATCAGTTTGTTGTCCATGTATTGGAACAAGTTATTGTCTATGTAATGACTTTAATGATATCTCTATGAAGTAATGCTAAATTTCAACTTCCTTGTCAGTTAATTATACAGTATTGGAACTGACATGTCCTTTAATTCATCACAACCTTCCTAAGTAATAACTATAATTGGAACATGTACTATGTAATGACTAATTGGAACATGTCCTATAATCAGACAATGGTTTATTTTATGTGTGTTTTATTTATACATGTTCTTGCTCTTGTACATAAATAATCAGAATCTGTTTTACTTAGACACACTTAGAGTTGCTTCGTTGCTAGCTTCTAGTGGAAGAGTCTGAATAACAATTGCTAGTATGGCTTGGCGCAGACTCTGAGCTGAAGGCCTTAACATTCAGACGAGTTAGTAATTGTATATCAGCATCTGGTACCATTCATAGTTGGTGATAAAGATGTGGATTTTCCATATTGCAGAAAAGAAAGTTGTATTATTTTATTAGCTTGTCAGCTAGAGTCTGCAAGATTACAAGGCTCAAGAAAGGTTGACATGCTTTACGGACATCTGCTCTCAACGTCTCTATCATTACAAAACATCTTTAAGACTCAAAGGTTAAACGTGTTACACACTGGATTCAGAATCTACTGTGCATCTATTTTCAACGTCTCTTGTACTATGGAGTAAAAGAAATAACATTTGACCAAGTCACTTCCTCAACGACTAGTTTTTGAAAAGGCTATATATATGGATAAAGATTCAAGATTGAATCTTAATAAGGATTCTTCTAATGAAGGAGTAGCAAGATCAAGCAATTATCAACTCTATTTAATATGCAGATTTGTTGTTTTAGGTTGTAATTGTAAAAGCCTTAAGATTTCTTACCTTTGTATATATTAGAAATCTTAAGTGCTTTAGTTCTTTGTTATGGTGATTTCCCGTACATCTGATACTTGTATCATGTACACCTTGTTCTCTATTCTACCAAGTCTTCAAAATTTTAGATTAAGTCTTCTGCTATGTGCTTGAGCAAAAAGTCATATCTCACTAGGATTCAAGCAACAAGTCTTGAGCCAAGATGCTTAAGCCACATAAGTCTCATTATTTAAGTGATTGAGATGTGAAAGTCTTATTCAACTAGTCGGATTGAGCAAAGGGAAAGTCTCTGTCTGAGGGTCGAGAGCAAGAAGTCTCAAGTGCAGCTTGAGCAAGGTAAGTCTTCATCTGAATGATCAGAAAAGCAGGTGGCTCGGCCACAGGATGTGAGAAAAGGGAAGTCTTAGACATGTGCTCTAAGGAAAGGGAAGTCTCAACAAGAAGACAAATGAGCAGGTGGCTCAGTCAGATGGTATGAGCAAAGGTCAAGTCTTAGACATGTGCTCTAAGCAAGGGAAGTCTCAGACTATTGGTCTGAGCAGTTGTAAAAGTCTTATTTAGAAGCATAAGCGATTGTAATCATGAAGTGATTATAATGAAAAGATCTTGTGAGGCAAGGGGACTAGACTACTCTCAGTTAGGGGAGGAACTAGTATAAATCTTTTGTGTCTTCTACTATTATTTTATTTACTTCTGTTGTATCCGATGCCAAATGAACTAACTCAAAGTCTGAACATCAGTTATGATTTTGAAACTCTGATCAGAAGCTAAATTAAAAGAAAACGCAAAACACCATTCAACCCCCTATCTTGTGTACTTTTCACACCTTCAATTGGTATCAGAGCATGGTCTGTGCTTAACACTTAACAGTGGTGCAAATATTGATCTAATAAGAAAAGTATAATTCTTCTTCAAGAAGGAATCTAGTGCCACATGAAAAATATCATACAACTTTTCCTACCATATTCAAATGGATATTTCCACTGAATTTAAATGATGGAAAAGCTAAACATATTTTTAACTCATTGGACTTGATAAAGGGTTGATGAAGGTCTATAGAATATCCTTGAAAGAGGTCTTACTATAGAAGTTGATGGTGTTAAAGATGATCATATTGAAAATGTATTTCACCAACTCAAAAGATGCATATTAAATATCTTCAGAGGTAGTTGCATTCTGGTAGATACATTATCTCACTTCTGAGTATATTAACATCACTTATATGTCTGATGCTTGGACTATCTTTAAATTCTTGTGCTTGGGTTTGTGGCGATCAGTCTTTAAATCTTGAAGTAGTTACATTTCATCTAATATTTCCAAGAAAGTTATGAGAAGATTGTTCCTTGACTTGAATCTAAAGTCAAAGCTCTTTTTGATGTTTACATCTTGAATTTGATGTATTCTGAGGGTTTGTCTTGCAGTCTTCAAAGGAAAGAAATGAAGTTAGATGAGGAAAAACTATTCAACTGATCGCCTTCTATTTTTAGCGTAAGTTCTTTGGAATTACTAATGATAAGAAACTTATGTTTCTTGTCAGAAGAATTTCCATACTGGATGAATGGATTGTGATATTTGTTGATAGAAGAGTAACTTTAAAAGCTTCTGAAATATTTATATTTCAACTGATTTCCCAAATCTAAAAGCATGAACAAAACTTTACCGGGACCTAATGTGATATGCTTTTTAGTGTTTAATCTTTTGAAGTTGATATTAGTGCAGGATACAGATGAAAAGAAGCATTTGTGTTTTGAAATAAAAATCAAGTATTGAAAAGTAAGAGATGATGTCAAATATATCTTGCTTCAAAATATATGATTATATGGATTTTGTTTTTTAAGGTGATATCTTAAGAAACTCGATTGCTTATTGATTGAGGACCATCATGGAAGTTGTTTTAAAAGATATTTCTATGAGAAATCTTCAACTTCTCTTTGAGTTCTGTCAGTTGTACTAAGACAATAATTTGATATGCTTTATGTTAATTTCTTATAGCAACCACCATCTGGTTTTGAGCTTGTCAATGATTTCAGAGTCAAAAGATTTAATCCCAGACAATGAGATTGGTAACATTGCTTAGAACAAGATTTTGTTCCTATCATATCTCATCCTAGACTTATACTCTGGAGTGATTTATGATCTTGCTATGAGATTAAGATGTAAGGCAAAGAGAAGTCTATTTGTACTTACATGTATGGTCTTATAAGAATATATGTATCATAATGTATCTGCTACAAATATCAAGGAAAGAAGCAGATGCATCTTCCATAGGGTTGTTTACAACATTTATTGGAGGAAGAGCCAACAACCCAAATTCAAGTACTGGTGGTACTGAATTTGGTGAGAGTAGTGGAATCAATTGTTAGACAGCCATTAAATCAGAATCCATACAAAGTTGTGTTCAGACTCTATTGGTCAAGCCTGAATACTGAATCGAGTTTGGCCAACAAAAAAAAGGTATGCTTGTTCTTTTCAGGCTTATCTTTTGATTCAATGAAACGTTTGTTTAGATATAAATACAAAGTTTATGTTAGATCTCTAGAGAATTTCTTTTTAAAAAGAGAACTTCAGAAATATTTAAGAGGAAACTCTACTGTATTTGTTTGCGCTGAATATCTTATTAAACTAGATGATGTTCATATTTATGGAAACAATTTTCTCACGTTTTGAGATGATATTGTTGCTTGTTAGCTATTTAAAGAAGACAATTCATATTCATCTATCACTCATGACTCTTGTTTCAAGATAAAGTGCTAGTTCTGAATAGAATCTTAGAGACCTATGACTGAGAGTTGATATCTCTATCCTAGCCTAATTCTACTAGACTCTAATGGTTGATAGCACTGAAGGTTGTCAGCTTTTAAGATTTAAAAGAAGATTCTTTACTTATGATATAGCAGTTTAAGTAAAAAAAAATCTAAAAGCTTTTATAATACTTAAATTTTCATAAAGGTGAAGCTCATCTCGTGGAATTGAAATATTTGTTGGATAAGAACATTTGGGTAATGATGTTTTCTCTTATAGTACTTGTTATTACTGTTCCATGCCTTGTGAAACATCATTGTATCCTTTTTCTGACAAGATTCTTATTTCTTTAAGATTCTTGTTCAGTTTCTTTTCTTTCTTCTTCTTCTTCTTCTTTATCTTCTTTTCCTCTTGTTTGTGTGCTGACCAAACCAAACCTGAGAGGAGTTCTTTAGTTAATTTTCCTTTGAATCAGCTGGTTGTCATCAATGAAAAGTTTGTGGATTTTTATGAGTTTCTTAAGATTGGTTTCAACTTCTGAAATAATGTGTTTGAACAAGGGTGGAATGGCTACTTTGAGATGCTTTGTGGTTTCACTTATCCAAGTCTTGTAAAAGAGTTTTTGATCAATGCCTCCATTGTTGAGCTGAATTCTGAGTATGTTATTATGTCTAGAGTAACTGGTGTTCTATTAGAGTAACCTCTGAAGCGATTGTAAATGTGATCAATTATGAGGAGATTGGCGAAATCCCAAGAACTCTTGTTTGGGAAGATTATCTTCCTACTTGACGTATCTTTGTAGATCCATATAATACATCAGTGGTTTGAATCTTCTTCCTGATGTTGTTGTTTGGAATCAGATTCTGAACTCAAACTTACTTCCTAATGATAAATATTTAGACCAAGTGGACCCTATTTAAAAAGATCTGCTTCTACTTCTTAATTTAGATTTGAAGATTGATCTTCCTCAAGTAATGTTTGACCATCTGAAGAGGTCTCTTTCTTCTTTTCAAAAGGGAAAAACCTTCTCCATACCTTTTGGACAAGTTATTTCTAAAATACTTGTTCAACAAGAGGTTAACATAAGTTATGAGGATAATTCTTCCAAGATTTGGAGAGATAAGTTTGAAGCTATCTATGAAAGATTCTAATATTATATTTATGCATAGTTATGATTTCTATTGTTTTTGAAATTTTTGTATTAAGCATTTTATTAATAAATCTAGAGTTTATTCGTGCTTGTGTTCAGTTCTAACTGATTAATATTTATTCTTGTTGTTCAATGAGAATATAAAATAGTTAAAAGAACTCAAATGTTTGCAATTTATTTTATTAATAAAAAGGAAGCTATTACAAGACAATTGGATTCTCTAGTCTAATGGATGTCTCCTTAGGAATTCTCCAAGATCATCTGACCTGTCTAGATTATCTAAGAAATCTTTCCATTCTTCCTTAGCAAAATCCAAAGCCTCCTTCAGTTTGTTTCTGCGTCTGGATCTAGAAGAGTTCCTTCTTATATGTGTCTTCATAAAGGATGCTGAAGAGGAGAGCACTTCTGAGGATGTCTGCTTGCTTGCAGATCCTTCAGCTGCTGCTTTGCCTTGGTTTGCTTGAGTTGCTGCATTCAAAATTGCTGCCTTCCTGAAATCTCTCTTTGAAACACATATTTTCTTTTGCTTATACATCTTGGTGTTTTAGGGATTAAGTGATGATGGAAGAAAGCTTACTAGATTCCTTTTTATATACGTGTTACATACATTGTCTTGAGTTTAATATTATTTAAATTTTGATTAAATTTAATCAGTGCTCTAATAAGGACTCTTGGAAATGTTATCTAGAAATCTAAACTATTAAGATTCTATGAATTACTATGTGTTTATGTTTGATCTATTTTAACTGTCATTTCTGTGTCAGATTCACTTTAATGTACTTTCAGAAAAATCTAAAAGAAATTACTAGAATGTACTTCCATGCTGAACATAATTCTTGGTCAAAATAAACTTTTTCAATAATTAAACTGAGGGATTACAATTTTTTTTAAAAAGGGCTACAAGATTATTTCTATATGAGATCTCTAGCTAGAGCATCTCATACCCAGCAACGTCCACTGTTGTCATAGTCTACCTCCTTATCTTCATAATCAATCACCTTTTCCTCTTCTATGGCTGGAAGTGAGCGGTAGAACTGCTTGTTGACCCTCTTTTTATTCCTTGATCTCCTCATGCTTCTTCTCCTTGGCTTCAAGGAAACTACTGTAGAACCTCCTTCTGAAGATCGTTCAGCTGCTGTTGAAATAACGTCTTCAGAAGCAAGTTGTGTTAAGGGTAATGACGCAGTTGTAAAGGACACAGAAGCAGCTCGACTCTGAGGGGATTGGGTTACCAAGCTTGTAAATCTGTCAGTTACATTTGTTACCACAGATGTATTATGACTCTCAGTTGATGACTCCATATCTTTTAGTTGATGATTGATGAAAATGACTAAGGAGTTGGACGCTTTTGTAATGACTTATATGGATACTAAGAGTCTAAAATTAATCCTTGTTTAATTCTTGGAATAAGTAACGACCACTAAGACTTCAAAGCATGCACCTTACAAACCTTAATGAATTTTATTACTTGGTCACTTTTCCTCTTTGGAAAGTAACCCATTAAAGATGATATGAGATACATTTATTTGTGATATTCTTTCTCTTTCCCTTCTTTTCCTTTATTCTTTTTAATGTGACAAAAGGGGGAGAAATAATAGTAAGTATTTAAGTAGAAATTGAACCCATTGAATACCTGTTATGTACATATATTGGTCATTTATTTTCTTGTCATTTATTTTTTGTTTTTATGGTTACTTTGCCCATGGTGTATTTTTAACTTTCTTGTGCATAGGTCTAAGGAGGAGCTTACAAACCTCCGACTTAGGCTATCAGACCTAAAAAAAAGCTTACAAATCTCATATTCTGGTGTTGCCAAGGAAAGTTAAAAAGGGCAACATATTTCAACTCTCTTGTATATAGTGTTAAGAAAGAGCTTACAAACCTCTGCCTTAGTCTATGAGACTCAGAAGGAGCTTACAAACCTCGTATTCTGGTGTTGCCAAAAGAACTTAAAATGTTGTTATTTTGGTGTTCTTAAATATGGAACTAATGGGGAGCTTACAAACCTCAACCTTGGAACTGTTTAACTCAGAGGGAGCTTGCAAACCTCAGACCCTGATGTTACTAAGAAGACTAATTTATTTTTCTTGCAAAATAGTTCTTAATGTTAGAGTAAATTAAACTCAGTTGTGAACTATCAAACTCAGGGGGAGCTTACAAACCTTATACCCTGTTGTTGCAGAGAAATTAAATGCCCAACATTGTCCTTAAAATACTTGTGTTTGTCATCATCAAAAAGCGGGAAATTGTTAAAACAAGATTTGTTATTGACATATTCTCTTTTAGTTTTGATGATAACAAAAGTATTAAAAGAACAATGGTTTATTTGATGTGTTTTATTTATGCAGGTTCTTGTACATAAATAATCATAATCTATTTTACTTAGACACACTTGGAGTTGCTTCATTGCTAGCTTCTGGTGGTAGAGTTTGAAGAACAATTGCTAGTGTGGCTTGGCGCAGACCCTGAGCTAAAGGCCTCAACATTCAAACGAGTTACTGCACTTGGTAATTGTATATCAGCATCTGGTACCATTCAGAGTTGGTGATAAAGCTGTTGATTTTTTGTACTGCAGAAAAGCAAATTGTATTGTCTAATCAGCTTGTCAACTAGAGTTTGCAAGATTGCAAGGCTCAAGAAAGGTTGACATGCTCTACGAACGTCTGCTCCCAATGGCTCTATTAGTACAAAACCTCTTGAAGACTCAAAGGTTAAACGCGTTACACAGTGGATTCAGAATCTGATGTGCATCCATCTTCAACATCTCTTGTACTATGGAGTAAAATCAACGACACGTGTTCTAGTCACTTCCTCAACAACTAGTTTCTAGAAAGGCTATATATATGGATAAAAATTCAAGTTTGAATTTTAACAAGGATTCTTCTAATGAAGGAGTAGCAAGATTAAGCAATTATCAACTCTACGTAATATGCAGATTTTATGTTTTAGGTTGTTACTGTAAAAGCCTTAAGATTTCTTACCTCTATATATATTAGAAATCTTAAGTGCTTTAGGTCTTTGTTATAGTGATTTTCCGTACCTCTGATACTTGTATCATGTACACCTTGTTCACTATTCTACTGAGCCTTCAGTAGTTTAGATTAAGTCTCATGTTATGTGCTTGAACAAAAAGTCTTGTCTCATTGGGATTCAAGCAACAAGTCTTGAGCCAAGATGCTTAAGCCATGTATGTCTCATTGCTTAAGTTCTTGAGCTATGATAGTCTTATTCAACTAGTCTGATTGATAAAAGAAAAAGTCTTCGTCTGAAGGGGGGAGCAAGAAGTCTCAAGTGCAGCTTGAGCAAGGGTAGTCTCAGTCTGGATGGCCAGTAGAGCAGGTGGTTCGTGTAACACCCCAATTTTAGTAATTATTTATTTATTAAATTAATTGATTAATTGGGAAATTGGGGCCTATTTGATTTAAATGAATTATTTGATTTATTGGATTTATTGGATTTATTTGAATTATTTGATTTATATGAATTAATTGATTTATTGAATTAATTGATTTATTTGATTTAATTGAATTATTTGATTTAATTGATTTATTTTATTTGGTGGAATAATATGTGTAAATGGTAGAAATAAGTAATTGAGCTTAGATTGAGAGTGTGAATAATATGTGGGAGAGTGGGTTAAGTAAGCCCATTAGAATAATGAGAAATTGTGGGATTTGATAAAATAAGAGAAAGAGAGAATAAGGTTAGAAAGATATAAAAGAGGAAAAGAAGCTAACATAGAGAAAGAGAAAAGGGGAAAATGAGAAGAAAACCTAAGGAGGAAACTCAAGAGTTCATCAAGAAATTAAAGTAAGGGTGAGATTAAGTCTCCTGTTATGTTAGCATATTTAGGATAAAAATCCCTAATTTTCATGGTGGTTGTTATATGATAATTATATGATGAACTTGTGTGCCTTATATGTGTGTACTCTTTTTCTTTTTTGAGGATTGAACCTATATCCATAAATTTCAAATGTTTTAGGCATAATCTTAAAACAATGATTACATGGTTTAGTTGTGTTAAAATTGTAAATTTACTTAAGATAATTACAATATTGGATGGTTTGGAATTTTCCGAGAGTTTGGGTTTTTAAGGAATTGAAATCGAAGGTATGGAAGGTCTCCAACGGTGAAAAATGCAGAAAATTCTGCATGTTGTCCGTCATGATGGTTCATGCTTTCGGTCGAAATCATTTTGGTCATAACTTTTGATCGGTAAGTCCGTTTTGGTCCCCGTTCGAAGCGTCAGAAAGCTAATGAATAGAGCTATATCATAACATACAGAAGAGAATTTTTTGCCCAATATTTTTATATCTAATATGTTTGGGAAGCCAATTATGTATAGGTTCTATTAATGGATTGTTGTGCTGTTTGTTGCCGGTTGTGAAATGATTTGTGGATAATTTATCGAATACTTATGTGTGTGCTTGTATAAGTATATTTTGGGTGTGGCAAAATAAAATGAATGATAGTTATTGCTTGTAGTAATGATAATACAATTGTGATTGTATTGTAAAATATATTGTATACCATTTGAAAGTGAGTTGTGTATGGATGATTCATAAAAATGTGTAAGTATGTGTAATTGTATGGTAATTATAGTGTGATAAATTTATTGAAGATATGCATGAATGTTAAGATTAGGGAATGGTCTTAATTGCATATGGTTGTTGAACTTACACATGCATCATTTGTGTCAAGAGGCAATGCTTTGTTAGTTCCGTGGGAATTAGTGACTTGTCCTAAACCTAGAGCGGGGTTTGAAAGCTTAGGGAATGGGCTTTTTGTGTGTTATTGGTCTAGGAAATAGACCCAGTTTAATGTAAAAACCGAAAAATAATAACAAGTGTTTGGTACCACATGAATGAGTTGCATTAGAGTTTTGCATTGAGTCACATCATGTATATGTTTACAATATGAGACATGTGAAATACGTGAAATTGATAAATTGATGAATTATGGAATTGTGAGTATGTACTTGTGAATAGTATGGTAACTTGAGTGATAATGTGTTGATGAAGCTTTTAGAGTGTGAGAATAATTATGTTATGTTTGTATGCCATAAAATATATATTATTTTATGATTTTAATAATTATGTGAATTCTCACCTTTATGTTGGAATGATGTTTTGTACGACATCGCTCAGGTACCGAGGAGTAGAGTTGCTTCTAGTGCGAGATAGTCATTGGAGTAGCTTGTTTTAGTTTCTCTATTTATTTTGGGTTGAGTCGTGCTTTGATCATGTAACACTGGAATCGTTTCGATTTATGTTTGAGAGATACTTTATGTACTCTACTTTATTTTGTTATTATTATTTGATTTAGGTGAAGTATAGAATTTTATGCCCAAGTGATGATTATGAACGAGTTGATCATGGGGCTTTCATTATGTTAATTTATGATTGAAGTAATTTTGCTACTACATGCTATGTGAAAGTATATGAAAATCATAAATTTATTTTGAGTGTTATTGAGCATGACAAGTATATGTGTGATATTTTGAATTATATGTGACACCCTTATTTGAGATGCATGATAATTTACTCTGATTATTCATATATATTTTGTGGGGTTTAGAAGGGTGTTACATTAGTGGTATCAGAGCAGGTCGGTCCATCCACCCGGCCAGGTTGTCTAATGTTGTTTGTTCTCTAATATGCGACATGTGTGTGAAAACACTGTTGGTATACGTTTATTTTTTCTAATCTTTGTTTGCAGGAGTGGGATTAAAGAAAGTGGGGGAAAAGCTTGTGCTTCTCCAAGATGCTTCAAGTGTGGATTGGTTGCTCAGTGTGTCGTTGAACGCTATTATATTTTGGTAAAGATGGTTTATGCCCCATCATGATTGTCAGCTGTCTATTGAAAAATTGAGGAACTGATCACCCTTCAATGGATGGGATCATCTTGGATGGAATAGGTGTGTCTTGCGAGCTTAGATGGTGTGTACAGTGAATTGTTTGGAGTTAAGCCAAGTGCTTGCAGATTGTTTTGATGAGTCGGTGCAGGATGGTGCTGAGATGTTTATGTTGATGAAAACTTTGAGTGTTAGTGAAAGTGGGACAGTTGGTGTTTTGCCAATTGTTTGTGATTTTCCAGAAGTTTTTCCTAATGAGATAAGTGATTTACCGTCGGAACGTGAAGTGGAGTTTGCGATCGACTTAGTTCTTGAAACTAGTCCGATATCGATGGCTCCATATCATATGTCTGCATCGAAATTGAAAGAGTTGAAGAGTCAACTCGAAGATCTACTTGAGAAGAGATTCATTCGTTCGAGTGTGTCACCGGGGGGTGCACCAGTTTTGCTGGTTAAGAAGAAAGAAGGTTCTATGAGGCTTTATAAGGACTATAAACAATTGAACAAGGTGACTATCAAGAATAAGTATCCACTTCTGAGGATTGATGATTTAATGGATCAGTTAGCTGGTGCAAGTGTGTTCAGTAAAATAGATTTGAGATCTGGGTATCGTCAAATTAGTGTCAAGGCTGAAGATATTCAGAAGACTGCTTTTAGAACAAGGTATGAACATTATGAGTATTCTGTGATGTCATTTGGTGTGACTAATGCACCAGGTGTATTTATGCAGTACATGAACAAGATTTTCCATCCTTATTTAGATAAGCTTGTGGTTGTGTTTATTGATGATATTTTGATCTATTCGAAGAATGAAGATGTTGCGGTGGAAATAGGATATCAAACTATTAATTAATTTGAATCGCATCTTTAGTTCACAACCACTCTTTGATTTATCCGAAGGAAAAGGTCAAAAGAGGAAAAACCTAATTTAGAATCGTAAACACAATGCGGGGAGAGATCTAGGTAAGGGGTTGGTTAAGCTTAGGGAAGGTATTAGCATCCTAAACTTCTGTAGTACCCTACAGGAACCTTTTGTTTATTGTATGCCTTTTTTATTTTATTATCTGCTTGATGTATATATACTGAGCTAAGGGATAGAGTGACCTAAAGAGGCCTAAGGGTTATTCCTAAGTTTACTCGGCAATACATCGCATCTTGTGCCTACATATCCTTATGGGAATGAAATCAGAGTAATTGTAGTTCCCCTCGAAAGGGAGGTCAGAAACATCTTGACTGTGGTCAAGGTTTCAAGGGGAGTAAACGTATCTTAAGGATACACTTACGTGGAGTCTTAAACCTCCTATTTCTACGTTGAAATGTTGAATTGAAAATTAGGGTTAAACTAGGGATTACACGGCAGGAAACCCTAAAACAGAGTACGACGACTCTTTGACCTAATGCTAGGGTAAATGGCGTTTTCGTCCACGGCAGGACGCCTAGGCTAATTAGGGTTTTGGAAACGGTCAAGGGTTAGGGTTATTGACTAGGCGGTCAAACTGCTAGACCTAATCCTTCGAAAGGAGGAAATTAATGGTAAAAATATGCAAACGACAAAATATATCATAGCGGCAGAATTAAAGTGCTGAAAGTAAAGAAAAAGGTAAAGAAAGCGTCGCGATGATCACTCGCGTAAATTACAAGTCCCCCAAAAAGAAAAATAAAATAAACCGCGACCATGGCCTCGCGTAAATTACATCCATGGAACAACGTAAATTGAATAAATATTAATCGGAATTTAAGTATAATCTGAGGAGAAAAACAGAGAACATTAGTGAAAAGGGTTAGACAGAAATATGACAAATAATGAAATGGTTAGTATTGAAAGAAAGACAAAATGCAATTTGGAATTTTTATTATTGTTTTATTTAACAGTAATATTATTATATTTTAAAAAAAGACTTTAGTTTTAATTTTGAAAAAAATAATTTTATTCTTGATTTAAAAAGAATTTTAGTTAAATTTTGAAAATGTTAATTTGAATTTTTAAAGAAAATGTTTTTAGGCTAATTTTGAAAAAAGAGGTTGAGTTCTAATTTTAAAAATGTTTTTTAGTTTTAATTTTGAAAAAAAAGAATTTAATCTAAATTAAAAAAAATTGTTTGGTTTAATTTTAAAAAAAAAAAGATTCAATTTTATTATTTAGAAAAAGTTTTAATATGGATATTTTTAAAAAAAATTTGATTGGTTCTATTATTATAAAGAAAAGGTTAGAGTTAGTATATAAACAAACAAATACTGTATAAAGAAAATAAATAAAACAAAACATAAAAAACAAACGGGTCGGGCTGGCCATTACCCAGACCCGACCCGGTTCGGTCCAGTCCACACAAAAGACACGAAAACCCTAAAATTTAGGGCTCGACGGGCTCTCTTCCTCTTTCCTTGAAACAGCCGGCGGCCATGGACGCTTTCACGAAGCTTCCATCCGCACTTCTTCTTTCTTCGTGCATGTCGCTTCCATGGCATTCTATTCTTCAGATGTTCATCTTGAATCTCTTTACTCTCCCCCTTTTACCGTTCCTGAAACAGAAAAATGAAACGAAATGGAGAAAGGGTCAACACAAACTCTTACGGTGATTTTGATGGTCTTAAAGCCGATGATGGTTTCTGACGCTAAAGGGGTTGATTGCCCGCCGTTTAGTGATGAACGGTGATGGTGGTCTTCGAAAGATTTTTCTCTTTTTCTTTCACGAGAGGGATAATGATGAAGGATCTTCGGATCTTCTGAATCCCGTTACGTAGACGTTTTTGATTTTGCTTCTGATGGCTATTATTGATGGAGGATGATGATGAACAAACTCAAAGAGTTGTTCCTGATTCTGCCCCTTCTTTTGATCCTCTCCCGCCCGGTTTTTTGATGATGCTATGCTTTTCATTTTTTTGATTTATGGGCTGGATCCGTTTGTTTTGAAGGAGTGATTTCCGGAACTTTTGTCGTGACTCACAATCTCGTTTTTTGCTGTTTTGACGCTGTTATTTCACCAACTTTATGGTTTTGCAACCGAGTCATCTTGATGAGGTTGTTGGAGACTTTTCTGGAGGTTATTATTCTGGTCAGAAGTCTGTTGCGACAATGCTGCTATTTGTGACTCCGGAAACGTTGCTTCGCATGTTGGGCCATGGTTGGATTTGTTGATTTTCTGGAAATTTCCGCGGAGGAAAAAAACTGCGGTTTGCTGGGCTTATTTGACTTGGTCGGGTTTGCACTTTCGGTTTGTCTTGCTATTGTTCATTGAAACGGTTTGTGGGCTGAACTGATTTGACCTGGTTTTTCCTGACCTGGTTTTTTCCTGGTTCTTTCTGAACTGGTTTTTTTTCTGAACTGGTTTTTCTGGACTATTTCCGCTTGTTGGATTGTCGGAATTGATTTTTTTCGGAGGATTGGAGTTAAGGTCCCAATGGGGCAAACCGTCCTCTTGAGAAGAAATCACTTTTCAAACCGACTTTTCAAATAAGCTCTCTTGACCAACAGCTTATTTCGAAACCACTTTTCCTCTTCCTCTTTCGGTGCGTTCGATAAGAACAGAAAACTGCCTGATAGGCCATTGGCCGAGAATCGAACCCAATGATGATACCACTCTGAGGGTATCGAAACTAACCGATTAAAGTTTATTTTTTTGTCTTATTTTGCAGGTACGGAAGAATCGGGAAAGTCGGAAAAGATCGGATAATCGAGAACTTTAGGATTTTTAGAAATTGTATTTTTTTTATGTAAAATGTAAATTTATTTTTCATGATTTTATGCTTTATTATTTTTGTAAAGATTTATTTACAATTTTTTGTAAAGAACTAAAATTATTAATAAAATTCTTTATTTATTTATCAATTTTGTAAAGAATTAATATCAATAATAAAAGTCTTTAATTAATTAATTTATTTTTTGTAATTTTTGTTTATATTTTTGTAAATAATAAATGTAACATATTTTTTATTTAATAATAAAATTATTTCTTTTTATATATTATAGTGAAATAATAATAAAAATGGAATAAGATTACTATCCAATATAAATAAAGATTAACATCATTTTAATAATAAAACTAAAAATGAAATTTTGTTTAAATGCAATGAAAATCAGATAAAAATGAAATTAATAAAAATGAAATTAATGTTAAAAAGATAAGATATGTGTGACTAAAAAATGAAATTCAAATGAAATGGCCAACAGGTTGTTGAAAACTGAGATGAAATTGGAAGAATTGAAATAAAAAACAATTACTAAAGAAATGAAAATATTTTTATTATTTTGATTTAGAAAAATGAAATGCAAAGACTACTAAATGCTATCTTTCCATCAATTCCCGATTCATCCCAATTATCCGACTAATACGGTCTCCGACATAGTTTCTGATTAAACCTTCCGGCAAGTCAACAGGAGCAACCTTATCCGAATAAATTCAAACCGTCTGATTAAGCTCACATGACCATACTCTGTCGACTGACTTCAGTCTGACACCTTGAATCAATTTAATTTGAATAGCCCGAATCAAACCATTCCAACAACATCCAACAGCTCAGATCTCTGACTATAGATTAGAATTCACAAATTGACGGCCGACTGCAACCAAATGACTGTTTTACCCCTCATGAACCAAAGAGCGCGCCACATGAGATTTCCCTGCAAAAATCAACCAACTGCACAGCCCGTTAGTGGTTAGTCAAACGCAATGCGAAATGAAATGGAATACGAGGTGAATCGACTAATCTTAGGGAAAAATTTGGGGTATTACAAAAGAGGATCATGTTGAGCATTTGAGGATTGTGCTATCTGTGTTGAAAGAGAAGTAGTTGTATGCTAAACTTTCTAAGTGTGAGTTTTGGTTGAAAGAAGTGAGTTTCCTTGGCCATGTGATTTCGAGTAGAGGTATTACAGTTGATTCGTTGAAGGTTGAAGCTGTATCGTAGTGGTAAGCTCCAAAATCAGTTTTTGAGATTAGAAGTTTTCTTAGTTTGGCAGGTTATTATCGGAAATTAATTAAAGGATTTTCCAAGTTATCCTTTCCATTGACGCAGTTGACTAGGAAGGGTCAAGCTTTTGTTTGGGATGCAAAGTGGGAAGAAAGTTTTCAAGAGCTTAAGAGAAGGTTGACGACAACTCCTATTTTGATTTTGCCTAATCTGGTAGAACGATTTGTTGTATATTGTGATGCTTAGTTGATGGGTTTGTGAGGTCTATTGATGCAACATCAACAAGTTATAGCTTATGCTTTAAGGTAACTTAAAGTGCATGAGAGGAATTATCTGACGCATGACTTAGAGTTGGCCGCTGTTGTGTTTGTGTTGAAGCTTTGGAGGCATTATTTGTTCAGATCGAGATTTGAAGTGTTTAGTGATCATAAGAGCTTGAAATATCTCTTTGATCAGAAAGAGTTGAATGTGAGGCACAGGAGATAGTTGGAACTTCTGAAAGACTATGATTTTGGTTTGAAATACCATCCGGGTAAAGAAAACGTGGTAGCTGATGCATTGAGTCGGAAATCTTTGCATATGTCGATGACGATGGTAAGAGAGTTGGAAATGATTAAGCAATTTTAAGATATGAGTTTGGTTTATGAAGATACTTCTTATGGAGTTAAGCTTGGTAAGTTGAAGCTTACTAGTGGCATTATTGATGAGATTCGAGAAGGTCAGAAATTTGATTTGAGTTTGGTAGATCGGTTGACTTTGATCAATCAAGGTCGAAGTGGTGAATTTCGGATTAATGAAAATGGTATCATGAGATGTCGTGATAGATTTTGTGTTCCGGATATAGTTGAGATGAAAAAGAGTATTCTTAAGGAAGGGCATCGTAGTGGATTGAGTATTCATTCGGGTGCTACTAAGATGTATCAGGATTTAAGGAAAATATTTTGGTGGACTAGTATGAAGAAAGAAAATGCAGATTTTGTGTATTCTTGTTTGACTTGTCAGAAGTCGAAAATCGAACATTAGAAACCCTCAGGTTTTATGCAACCGTTATCTATTCCTGAGTGGAAATGGGATAATATATCGGTGGATTTTGTGTCTGGTTTACCTAGAATACCGAGTAATTGTGAAACTATTTAGGTTATTATGGATAGATTGACGAAATCTGCTTACTTTATTCCAATGAGAATGTATTACCCGTTGGAGAAGTTAGTGAAGCTGTACATTGAGAGGATTGTTAGTTTGCATGGTATTCCGTCTAGCATTGTGTTAGATAGAGATCTGAGGTTTAATTTGAGAATTTGGAAGAGTTAGCAAAATGCCTTGGGTACGAAGTTGCGTTTGAGTTCTGCTTATCATCTGCAGGCAAATGGTCAGACGAAAAGTACGATTCAGTCGCTTGAGGATCTTTTGAGAGCTTGTGTGTTGGAAAAAGGAGGTGCTTGGGATAACTATTTGCCTTTAATTGAGTTTACTTGCAACAACAGTTTTCATTAAACTATTGGAATAACATTGTTTGAGGCATTATATGGTAGGAGATGTAGGACGCCATTGTGTTGGTATGAGTCGGGAGAGAGTGTTGTGGTTGGACTTGAGATAGTCCAGCAGGTTACTGATAAGATTAAGATGATTCAGGAGAAGATACAGATTTCTTAGAGTCGTCAGAAGAGTTATCATGACAAGAGGAGGAAAGCACTTGAGTTTCAAGAGGGGGATCATGTGTTTCTTCGAGTTAATTCGGTAACTAGTGTTGGTAGATCTTTGAAGTCGCGTAAGTTGACTTCGCGTTTTAGGAGATGTAGCCTATCGGATTGCCTTACCACCGTTGCTTGCTAATATTCATGATGTGTTCCATGTATCTCAGTTGAGAAAATACATTGCGAACCTGTCTCATGTAGTCTAAGTAGATAATGTGCAGTTGAGAGATAATCTGACTGTGGAGACATCACCTATGCAGATAGTGGATTGGGAGTTGAAGCAATACATTGCTTGCTAATATTCATGATGTGTTCCATGTATCTCAGTTGAGAAAATACATTGCGAACCTGTCTCATGTAGTCTAAGTAGATAATGAGAAGAAAGCCTAAGGAGGAAACTCAAGAGTTCATCAAGAAATTAAAGTAAGGGTGGGTCTTTCCATGGTTATGAGATTGTATGATAGTGTATAAGGGATAGTAGCATATTTAGGATAAAAATCCCTAATTTCCATGGTGGTTGTTATATGATGAACTTGTGTGCCTTATATGTGTGTATTCTTTTTCTTTTTTGAGGATTGAACCTATATCCATCAATTTCAAAAGTTTTAGGCATAATCTTAAAACAATGATTAGATGGTTTAATTGTGTTAAAATTGTAAATTTACTTAAGATAATTATAGTATTGGATGGGTTGGAATTTTTCGAGAGTTTGGGTTTTTACGGAATTGAAACCGGAGGCCCGGAAGGCCTCCAACGGTGAAAAACACAGAAAATTCTGCATGCTGTCCGTTATGATTGTTCATGTTTTCGGTCAAAACCGTTTTGGTCATAACTTTTGATCCGTAAGTCCGTTTTGGTCCCTGTTTGAAGCGTCAGAAAGCTAATGAATAGAACTATATCATATTATAGGTAAAATAATTGGTTTACCAATATTTATATATCTAATATGTTTGGGAAGACAATTGTGTATTTATTCTATTAATAGATTGTTATGCTGTTTGCTACCGGTTGTGAAATGATTTGTGGATAATTTATTGAATACTTATGTGTGTGCTTGTATAAGTCTATTTTGGGTGTGACATCATGAAATGCATGATAGTTATTTCTTGTAGTAATGATAATATAATTGTGATTGTATTATAAAATGTGTTGTATACCATTTGCAAGTCAATTGTATGTGGATGATTCATAAAAATGTGTAAGTATGTGTAATTGTGTGGTAATTAAAGTGTGATGATTATTGAAGATATGAATGAATGTTAAGATTAGGGAATGATCTTAATTGCATATGGTTGTTGAACTCGCACATGCATCATTTGTTGTCAAGAGGCAATGCTTGTTAGTTTCGTGGGAACTAGTGACTTGTCCTAAACCTAGAGCGGGGTTTGAAAGCTTAGAGAATGAGTTTTCTGTATGTTATTAGTCTAGGGAACGGACCCGGTTTAATGTAAAAACTGAAAAATAATAACAAGTGTTTGGTACCACATACATGAGTTGCATTAAAGTTTTGCATTGAGTAACATCATGTATATGTTTAAAATATGAGATATGCGAAATACGTGAAATTGATGAATTGATGAATTGATGAATTATGGAATTGTGAGTATGTACTCATGAATAGTATGATCACTTGAGTGATAATATGTTGATGAAGCTTTTGGAGTGTGAGAGTAATTATGTTATGTTTGTATGCCATAAATTATATATTATTTTATAATTTCGATAATTATGTGAATTATCACGCTTCTGTTGGAATGATGTTTTGTATGACATCGCTCAGGTACCGAGGAGTAGAGTTGCTTCTAGCGCGAGATAGCCGTTGAAGTAGCTTATTTTAGTTTCTCTATTTATTTTAGGTTGAGTCATGCTCTGATCATGTAACACTAAGAACGTTTCGATTCATGTTTTAAGAGATACTTTTTGTACTCTACTTTATTTTGTTATTGTTATTTGAACAATGTGGAGTATCGACTTTTATGCCTAAGTGATGATTATGAATGAGTTGATCATGGGGCTTTCATTATGTTAATTTATGATTGAAGTAATTCCACTGCTACATGTTATGTGAAAGTATATGAAAAACATGAATTTATTTTAAGTGTTATTGAGCATGAGAAGTATATGTGTGATGTTTTGAATTATATGTGACACCCTTATTTGAGATGCATGATAATTTACTCTGATTATTTACATATATTCCGTGGGATTTATAAGGGTGTTACAGCTCGGCCAGAGGACGTGAGTAAAGGGAAGTCTTAGACATGTGCTCTAAGAAAATGGAAGTCTCAACCAGAAGACAAATGAACATGTGGCTCAGTCAGATGGTGTGAGAAAAGGTTAAGTCTTAGACATGTGCTCTAAGCAAGGGAAGTCTCGGACAGTTGGTCTGAGCAGTTGTAAAAGTCTTATGCAGAAGCATAAGCGATTGCAATCATGAAGTGATTATAATGAAAAGTTCTTGTGAGGCAATGGGACTAGACTACTCTCAGTTAGGGAAGGAACTAGTATAAATATTTTGTGCCTTCTGTTGTTATTTTATTTACTTTTGTTGTATCTGCTGCCAAACAAACTAACTCAGAATTTGAACATCAATTCTGATTCTGAAACTCTGATCAAAAGTTAAATTAAAAGAAAACGCGAAACACAATTCAATCTCCCCATTCTTGTGTACTTTTCACACATTCAGTTCGGTGTCCACGGACCATATATGGTGGAAAGGGCTTGGTGCATTTCTTTTAGTGGACGTTTGGTGTCCATTGACCATATCTGGTTTAGGGAATGTGTTCTACGTAGTGGAGGCCTAGATTCCATTGACAATATCTGATGATGGAGCAGCGGGTGTCTAGTATATATTGACCATATCTGGTAGATAGTTAGTCCGTGCAATGGAGGTCTGGTTGTTCCATTGACTATATCCGATGGATGACTGTTTAGATCCTTGTGATCGGTTTGGGCTAATCACCCTTGTTTTACAGTTTGCATTTCCCGAATAATGATTGACTGAGCTATGAGAACTCAGGTGGCATGTTTCCATACATTGCAAATATTCCTTAGACACTTAAGTCTTAGTTATCTTGTGTGACGATACACAAGTATTGAGAGATAAAGACTTGAGTTAGGATTTGATTAGAACCATGTAGAGCCGAGTGAACCCATAAGATATGGGAACTCACTGAAATTATTATCTCACCCTAACCAATATTGTTATTATTTTTCAGTATTTGTCTGCATGTTTAGTATACAAGAGGAGCTCTGCATTGATGTTTCAGAGGATGCAGTTTATTGTAATCTTCTGTTGTGTATCTTGTACAATGACATATATTGTACTTAGATTTTATAATTTTTATTTTTACTACTTTCCATGTCTTGTACCATATGATGTATTTTACTTTGTATGATTGGTCAAGTATGTAAATGATGCCAATAGGCACTTGTGATTGTGTCAGTACCAAATAATAACATTGATATGATATTATTCTAGACATATTATACAGGCTGTTACCGAGAAGGTAAAAAAAAGTGAGGTTACATTCTCATAAAAGAAGTTATGAATTGCTTCAAAAGGAAGAAAGTGAAAGTTTGGTTAATTTCTTCATAAGGGCAACAAGACTGGTGAATCAAATCAAGATGTGTGGAGAAGTATTGACCTCAAGATCGATAGGTGCAAATATCTTGATGTCATTGCTTCCAAAATTCGATCATGTGGTTGTAGCCATAGAAGAATCGAAGGACCTGTCAAGCATGACAAAATAAGAGCTTCAAGGGATGCTTGAATCTCATGAACAAAGAATGGTTGAAAGATTTGCAAGCAAAAAGAAAGGCAGCGTAGCTATGAATGCACAATTAGTAAAAGAAAAGAAAGGCAAAGGAAGATGGAACGAAAACAAATGTATAGGAGTGTCGCTACGCGAAAAATGCACAAAGTCGCCACCAAACTTTATTTATTATGAAGAAAGGGAAAATATCAATAAAACCCCCTAAAGGTAAAAAAATATGGTCTCGTGATTAAATTCGGGTTCGGAAGTCGGTTATACAAGAGAAAGGTACTAGCACCCCTCACATTCATCGTACTCGATGGGAACCATCTAGGTTATCTAAGCGCAGATGTGTGTCATTATCTTAGCGATTACTGGCTAAAGGGGGTAATGAAGGGGGTTATAATTAGTGTGCTCGCCTTGGTTTTGAAATCTTGTGCCTATGTATCTCCATTATGGAATGAAGAATCAGAGCTTCCGTAGTTCGTGAAAAAGATAAATGTGTTGGTCGATTTTACCTTAAAAAAGGGTTTTCTGAGTGGTTCCCTAAGGCGAAAAGAGAGTTTGATGAGTTGATGTTGATTTTGATTTTGAGATTTTTTGAAAGAAATGTTGTTCTTGATTAGGATTGCACTAAAGGCTATGGGTAGAAGTGAGCACCTTAGACTACCAAGCCAATCATCTTATGTCACAGTACTCGGAGTGAGGGCAGGGAAGCTCCATTCTCACTCCTCTCCACCACTTAAGTCTCGTGGCGCGAAATCCTAATCATATCTTATTATGTTTTTTGAATTTTGTTTAGGAAAGTAGTTTGAAAAGACTTGGCGTTGGACCAAGTAAGGATTATTATGAAAGAGTGATATGTGTGATAGGAATTGATGGAGGTTGATGGAGATGTGTAAGGTGATCGACTTACAAGGGTTAGTACATGCAAATTATGATGGAATGGATTGGATGGGAACCCTAAGGTGAGGTGGAATGAGCAATTCAATTAATTAGTTTGAAAAAAGGCTTGACGTTGGATCAAACTTTATTTGTCTTTGTTTTTTTTCTTCTTGAAATTGTTTTCTAAGTGCTTTGTTTTTATCTTTTCTAACCTATAAGCATGCAAACATCAAGCACCAAACACTAAAAGTAATGTAAAGTCTTAAGCTATTACATTTTAATGGGAGTGAGGGACATTTTACCACAATGGAAGATGACTAAAACAAAATGAATAAAAGTACAAATAAAGAGAAAATGATTTAGAGTTCCAAAAGGTGATCCAAGACCTCAAAATGATACCTCACAACAAAGAAAAATGGTTAGCCAAATGAAATCATGAATGAATGCATGAAATGATCAAATGGTGAATAGAAGTTGAAAACAATCAATCAATATCACATAAGAAAGACACAAGTAAAAACCTTAAAGACAAGCACACAGAGTGGATTATGATTATGTTAAAGTATGTTGTTATTAGTGAATTAAGTCCAAAGTCAAATGGTCCAAATTATCGTCCAAGGCGTTAAGGTATAACAATTAATCAATGTCCAACTCCAAAGCAAAGGGTTAATAACTAGTCCATAGTACATAAGCAAAGGTTAAAGTCGATTTTTATCAATTCTTTAGATCCATTAATCTCTAAGTTCATTAAAGTTAATTAGTTAAAGATTAATAAGACATGAACAATCAATCAAAATTCAAATAAAAGTTCAAATAAGAACTCAACTACAAATTCAATCAACATTGAACAAGAAACTTAATCACAATTCAACTAAAAATTCAATCGACATTGAACAAGAAATTTAATCACAATTAGGATCAAAATTTAATCAACAATGAAGATCATCAAAATTAATATCACAATTTGCTATCAAAATTAATCACACTAACATCAATTAAAACCTACCAAGATTTAACTAAAACCTAATCAAAACTAATATTAACATTTAATCAACATACAAGATCAAAACTAACATCACAATTAATCATAATCTAAATCAACACTAAAAGTTAATCAAGAAATATTATAAAATTCCAGCAATAATCAGCATCCAAATTAAAATTCTAATCAACATTAAAGATCAATCAAGAATTGTTAAAAAAAACAAAATTGATTCCAGACTAGAAGTGCAGGCCAAATCATGTAGTGTGAATAATATTTACCATGGGACTGGGAGGTGCAGTGGTAATGTTAGAAGTGTATTATATTTACCAGGGCCCGAGGCTCAATCTACTTTGCAAATAGGAACTATCACATGAGAACTTAGCGTAACAGCTTCGCTTCTTCTTCAATTCGCAAAAAAACTCCCTAACTGAGTCTTAGCTCCGCCGCACCGGAGCTCTTCTCCGACGGCGGCGGAGGCCGAACCGTCACATACCACGCATGAGTATAACCGTGACACACTCCTCTACTCGAATTTTGATTCGATTTAATCCAATTCCTATTCTACCTTACAAATAGCAACGAACAGTGGTGTAATCCTAGGTGCTTAGATCTTGAATTAAATGGTGATACTGAAGCTTTAGGCCCTAAGACCTTGGGGAAAAGGTTTAGGAAGTCTCAGTTTACATCATAGCATCAAGAATTAACGAGAAAAGAGTGCTAAGTCATTTACCTCGACGGCGACGAACGGACGGCTTCGACAGGTGTGCTCTTTTGCGCTTCAGGTTCTAGTATCAGGTATAGATTCCTCGTTCCACTTCTCTTCTTCGTCTTCAATCCTTCTTCGTGGTGCTTCTATTGGAAGTTGTTCTTGAATTTTGTTGTGGTTGCGAGTCTTGAGTGATGCTGAGAATGTTGTTGCAATATGTGTGAGGAGGAATTTAGAGCTCAATCCTATGAAGCTCCGAGGAGAAGCTTCAATGGAGTATTGAGTGTGATCTTTATGTGATTGAAGGATCAGAGAGTGAAGATAGAATTTTAAAAAAGGGTGAAGAATGACGTGAGTCCAATTGTGAAGTGAGAATATCAATTTATAGAGGTTTTGATCAGGGGTAGATTGGTGAAAGTTCTGAGTTTGTTATGAGATGTGAGGTTAGTTGGATTCAAAATTCTGTTATTGTTGGTTTTTTTTTTGATGATGTGAACTGCTATATATATATAGTTAGTGTAATTGGTTCTATTAAGGTTAACTCACAGTGTTAAGGCTAATTGTGTAAATTGCTAATGAAGTTAGTTAGGGTGAAGAACAAAGTTAGTTATGTTAGTTACATGGAAACTTTGAAATGTGTTGAGTGTATTTATGTTGGGTGTTACGAAACTGATGGAAGTTTGAACTTGAATTTTGCTGAATTAGTTCTTTTGAAATTCCATTATGCTTTGCAGTTTCATTTGCTTTCGTGTTTGGATTTTCGTTCCATGACGGCTTTGAAGTTTTGACGATTTGTTGGAAAATGGACTAGAACATTGGAGTCCATTAAGTGAGGGATCTTTACTACTGCTTGTCATAATTTGTGGGGCATGCATTCAGCTTGAGAAGTTGTCGAAGGGCCGAATCCTTTTGAATCAAAGGTGTGCGGGGATAGCTTGGCTGGTAGCGCAAAGTAGGAGCAACCATGAAGTTTGCCAAACTCTTGAAGTTCATATTGTGTGGGTACTCCTCCATATTCAAGGTATTGGGTATTGTTTCACCCTTAGCTATTTTTATTTGAAACAGGGGAAGAGTTCTCCAACTTTAACCACACAATGCAAGTCAATAGCATCAATGTGTCCCCTGATAAAAAAACATAGTTACACCAGGGGATTACTGAAACTGGCTAGATAATTGCAATTGTTGTAGTTATAACATGAAACAGAACAACAACTGGTTCAGGAATACTCTTTTGTTGCGCTCACTCCTCCACTACAAAGGCGACTAGGGGGAATATTGCAAGTAGGGCTGGAAATGAGTCGAGTCGAGTCGAACTCACCTCAGCTCGGCTCGACTCGTTAAGAATTGTTCGAATTCGAGTTCGAGTTCGAGTTCGACACGAACTTTTTTTTAAGCTCAAACTCGACTCGTTATAAGTTCACGAACAGTTCGGTTCGACTCGTTAGGTTCATCTCATTAGGTTCAGCTCACATGGTTCACGAACTTAAAAACTATTTTTTTAAATATATATATTTTTTAGTATATTTGACATTTTAAATAAATATATATATTTTTAAATAAAATATTAAAATAAAATAAAAGTTATCATATTGAAATTTAACTTTATCTTCGAAATCTACTAATTCAAAACCTACACAACTTTCAAGAGATACATTTGAGAGTCTAATTCAAAAACTAATAAATTGAAGATTAAATTTGTCTAAGATTTGAAGTAAATATTTAAACCTAATCTTAAGGACAGTATAATTCTTTTCATATGTAATCGAGTTGACTCATGAACCTAACGAGTCGAACTATGTATAGTTCAAGTTCAGCTCATTTAGTTAACGAACTTAATTTTTCGCTCATACTCAACTCATTTGGTTCATGAACCTAGTTCAACGATTTAATTGTCGAGTCGAATTCCGAACTATCTTCGAGTTGGTTTGGTTCATTGCCAGCCCTAATTGCAAGACTAAGACAGCACATGAAGAGTGGGCAATCCCTGAACGATTTTGAGCTAAACCAAAAGCCGGACCTAATCAACCAACCATACTTCATCAAATTCTCAATGATGAGCCTGCTGTTTATCGCAACGAGCACCGCAATACAGAGATTGAACAGTCCTGCATGACTCTGCCTAAAAATGTTGCCAGAGCTAAGAGGACTCTCTTTGATTCCCCGGTGAGCGGGAACTGAAGAACAGGTACTGTGTTACCTTATTGAAGTGCTAAAAAATCTGTTAGTTATTAGTTGAGTTTGCATGATGTGTGCTATGATATGTGTATCACTGATAAATGCTTGTCCGCAGTTGGGTATGGTTGGAGACTGTTATGGCAATTAGATTGTTGCAGCAGAACTAGTGATGTCCAGACCGAGTGTGCTTAAATTATGGAGACACATTTCGTACTGCACTTTATCGAGAAACAGTTTGTGTTTCATGGTAAATACCGACAGATTTCACATTGCTTTAGCATGAATTTTGTGAGATTCGCTAAGAAATAGTGCTCAACACAGTAACTGAGATGCTCTCTACAGATTTAACCATTCTTGTATCAACTTCTACGTTATATTCTATTCCACTAGGGGTGTTCAAATAAACAGGTTATTTAAATTATCCATATTCATATCCAAATCTGTATATTAAAATTGGTTAATTATTAATATGGTATTAATATGGTTTTAATCAAATATATAATTTGGACATCCATATCCAAAATAAAAATCAAATTAGTCAATTTTTCTATTAAAAAAATCAAATTTAAAAAAAGACTTATTTAAAAAAATAATAGTTTTTTTTGAAAAAATTGATTAATTTTTTTTTGGAAATATTTTTTTAAAAATATTTTTCAGTAAATAAAGAATACTGAAAATTTCAATAAATAAAGAAAAATGATTTTTTAATTTTTAAATTAAAAAAAAAACTATTTTTGAACATAAATATTTTTTCTTAAAATAAAAAAATATAGTTTTTTTTTAAAAAATTATTTAAAAAATAATAATTCTTATGAAAAATGATTTTAAATTAAAATAAAAATCAAAACTAGTTATAAAAGTATTTATGGATATAATTGGTTAATAATCAGTTTATAACCATTTTATAAAAATGAAAACGTTATGACAATTGGTTTTAATTACCAGCTATAACATATGAATTATTTATGGTTATATTAACCGTCCACGAGCATTCCTATATCCCACGCGCGATGAGCTCGCATTATTGGAAAGTCTAAAATTGGATCCAAGGTAATTTTCCACATTATTTGCACTAGTCACCTTCTGCTTGTGTGATGTGATTGGCAATTTTTCTCTATAATGTGTTGTAATTCTTCACCTTTATCATCATTATTAACACAATGTTCATCATTTTTAAAAGCCAGGGTTTTCAGTGCACCAACATCATCTCTTTGCGTCTTTGTATCGACAAACTCGAGCAAATGAATAAGTGGTGGAATTCCACCTTCCATCCTGACAAGGTTTTTAATGATATATTTATGAGTAAGGCTGGTTATTGCATCAGCTACTCTCCCAAGAAGACGAGAAAAAGTGCTTGAGAAACACCGAGGGCTTTAGGTCTTATCAACAATTCTAGATTCCAACAACAAATCTTCGTTAGAACACACAATATCGATAGTGCTACACACACATATCAAATACAAAAGGGATTAAACACACTAACAACTTGGTCAACTGACCGACTTTGCTGTGATACCACTAATGTAACACCCTTCTAACCCCGCAGAATAAATATAAATAGATCAGAGTAATTATCATGCATTTCACAAAAGGGTGTCACATAACTTTTCAAAACATCACACAACACCTGCCATGCTCAATAATATAAAAATAATTTCCTGCTTTTCATACACCTTCACATTAACATGTAGCAGCGGATTTGCTTTAATCATGATGAACATAATAGAAGTCTCATGCTCATCTCATTTTTTAATACTTAGGCTTAAAAGCCAATTCTTCATATAATTCAAAATAACAACAACAGAATAAAGTAGAGTACATAAAATATCTCTCCAAATATGAAATCAAAATATTCTCCGGTGTTACATAATCAGAGCATGACTCGACCCAAAATAAATAAAGACACAACTCAAGCTACTCAAACGGCTACCTCGTGCTAGAAGCAACTCTACTCCTCAGTACCTGAGCGATGTCGTATAAAACATCATTCCAACAGAAGGGTGAGAATTTACATAATTATTGAAATTATAAGATAATATATAATTTAAGGCATACAAACATAATCACTATTATTCTCACACTTCAAAAGTTTTATCAACACAATATTATTCAAGTAACCATACTATTCCTAAGTATATACACACAACTCCATAATTCACCAATTTATCAGTTCCACATATCACACGTAATCTCATAGCACATAAATATACATAATGAGACTCAATGCAAAACTCAATGCAAGACTCAATGCAAGACTCAATGCAACTCATGCCATGTGGTACCAACACTCGTTATTATTTTTCGGTTTTTACACTTAAACCGGGTCCGTTCCCTAGACCAATAACACACAAAAAGCTCGTTCCCTAAGCTTTCAAACCCCGCTCTAGGTTTGGACAAGTCACTAGCTCCCACGGAACTAACAAGCATTGCCTCTTGACATAAATGATGCGTATCCAAATCAACATTCATATACAATGAAGACCATTCCCTAATCTTAATGTTCAAGCATATCTTCAATAATTCATCACACTTGAATTACCACACATTTGCACATACACAAGTACCACACAATCCAACCTCAATTTATAAAACACACAATACCAGTTAAATATATAAAATCAATCCATTATTAATAATTAAATTTATTATCCATAAGATAACTAAAAACAACATATTAATAACTAGATCATCACACTTCCTTGGCTTTTTTATATAATCACTCAAAATCATCTAATAATTAAATAGTAATCTATCTCTTAACTAATAATCAAAATTATATAATAAAGATTATATAATAATTAATATATAATCTCCATTGATAAATTCATCAATTAGTATAGTTCCTAATTTTAATTCCTTATGAAGACATCACATGATTTCAATTAAATATGAATATCATCTTTTAGTTAGTTCCTAATAAGATGGTGATATAGCACTACTGTCATATAATAACTACCACATATACTCCCCTTGCTTTATACGCTACAGTGACTCAAGTATAGGCACATTATCTCAAGTACCACATTTCATTTGGCTACTAAAGTGGCAAGCTACTATTTCATAAAATAATACAATATCTCATTGAATTTAAATGGTATTTCTACTGTTCTAAAACAAGACAATATCCTAGTTTCTTATGCTGATATCTTAATTAATTTACCAAATCATGTTTATTGTGATTATATGGGGTGGTAAATACAGTACCCGAGGCTATGACATGAGATTATTAAATTCTCTTTTAGTTTCAATACTAGAATGACATTATATTTGTTTGGTTTAATATAAAGCAAAAGAGATTACTCATTACGAATTGTCTATGTTTTCTTTTTAGCATGCCAAGGCCCATCATTTAACCATTAAATGCATCACCGGTTATGGTTTCGATAAATGAACATATAACTTAATTTCTCATTATATTAACTACAATAAGTGGAATTGGAATTATCTATAATTCCTTACTGCATTGCTAGTTTTAAGAAAAAGAAGGAATCATTTCATTCCTCTAGTACCCCTGCGCAACAGTGAGTGGCCAATGGAATAGAAAGGCACTTATAGTTATTCAAGGTCCATCGCTAGTGTGTGAGAAATTAGGAAGTCATAGTACTCATTTCTATTAACTGATGTAACAGCAGTACTATAATGAATAAAAATAATTTTCTTGCTAGTATCCTTAGCATTCCATGCGCTACAGCCCTTGCTATTAAGGAATCATAAATTATGCTTCTAACTCTAATTATGTCGCTACAGGACATCATCACTTTCTATGTTCTTCATTTACTTCATACGCAACAGTAACAACAAATGTATAACATTCCAAGTTTCCAATGGATTACTTCAAATATTAAATGGGTCTTTACTTTATACCAAATATCATTCCTAAACACAATTGAAATTATCTTGTATCAAGTTTTTCACTAAAACCTAATAATTTCAAATTCATGGAAAAATTAGGGGTTCCAACCTAAATATGTTTCTACCCGTTAAATCCATCAAATAATCCTAATAATTAGGTAAAAACTCACCCTTACCTTGAATTTGTTGAACTTTTGCTCTTTCTCTTGAGTTTCCTCCTCTTCTTCTCCACTCCTCTCTTTGCCTCTTTTTCTCCTTTCTATCTTTTCATTCTTTCCATTCTCTTTTATCCCATTCTCTTATTTTATATAATTCTCACAATTTTAATTAACCTAGTAATTCCAATGGGCTTAATAACTCATGTCTATTCACAGCCCCAAATAGGCCCAATCAATTAATCTAACAATTCTATATTATTCTACAAATTAGAATATATCATATAAGTTAAATAATAAAATTAAATCAATTATTTCGAATATGTCCAATAATTCAATTAATCTAAACAACTCAAATAAATAAAATAATTTATATAAATTAAATAAATCAACTAATTCAATTATATCAAATAAATCACATAAATTAGTTAATTCAATTAGGCCTAAAATCACATAATTGATCAATTAATTTAATTAATAAATAATTACTAAAAATTGGGGTGTTACAACCCTCCCCCACTTAAAAGATTTTCGCCCTCAAAAATTACCTCAAACGAATAACTCGGGGTAAGACTCACGCATCTGACTCTCAAGCTCCCAAGTTACGTTTCCACCAGCTGGTCCTCCCCAAGCGACCTTCACCAAAGCAATCTCTTTACCTCGAAGTTGCTTCAACTCCCGATCCTCTATCCGCATAGGTGATGTCTCCACAGTCAGATTATCTCTTACCTGCACATCATCTACTTGGACTACATGAGACGGATCTGCAATGTATTTCCTCAACTGAGATACATGGAACACGTCATGGAGATTAGCAAGCGACGACGGCAAAGCGACACGATAGGCTACCTCTCCTATCCTCTTCAAAATCTGATAAGGACCAATAAAACGCGGCGTCAACTTACGTGACTTCAACGCTCTACCAACACCAGTTATCGGAGTAACTCGAAGAAACACATGATCTCCCTCTCGAAATTCAAGTGCTTTCCTCCTCTTGTCATGATAACTCTTTTGACGACTCTGAGAAATCTTCATCTTCTCTTGAATCATCTTAATCTTATCGGTAGTTCAACAAAATACAGCGGAAGTTGTTCATATAATGAAATACATCAAATTCATGATACGTCACAGGAAAAGAAATAAGTTCAACAAAACAACTAAAACACCCAAGTCCCGTGCTAAGTATCAGAGCATCCTAAGACTCGACTGACACACCACAAATCCAAGCTAGCTAAGTACCTGGATTATCTGCACTTCCGAAGAAGCACAGACCACAACAACAGCAAAGAGGTGAGAAAACATGATCAAAATATATCGGTAATTACATACATGAAGTAAAGGTAGTAACTACAACAGTCATATCAATCATCACCCGACATTCACCAAACACGACATATAGTCTACCAATCAACATAATACATCATAATGCAAATATGCAACGCAACACCTTGCATGTGGTACCGACTCTTTGGTTCCTCAATGGAACCCGGATAGATCACATACGCCCACCCTTGGCAATGATCCGTTCCCACCAATTCCCCACTCAAAGGAATACGAATGAATCACATACACTCCATCGAGCAATGATTCATTCCACCAACACTTCATGATATGCATGACACCAAATGCATACAAATTAACACAAGCATACATTGTGCATACGATCCTCAGATCACACCAACATACATCACATACACATAGATATGTCACACACCAATCAATCAGGCACTTACATAAAGTATTAAGGAATTCACTTCCTCTCACCAAATGCATACTCGCCAACATTCAATCACCATCCCTACACTTATCATGATCGAAGGGACTCTACAAAGCTAATGCACAAGGCAAAACAACACAAAACCACATTCTGCCATCACGTTCGCTGAACCATTCGCCAGGCGAAGCCCCGCAGCGAATGCTCGCTATGGCTCGCCAGGCAAACCTGCTGGCAAAGCCTCGCTGGCCACATTCGCCAGGCGAACTTTATACCCTTTAGGTCTGGGAGTTTATTTGGAATTACTCGCCACTGCTCGCTAACACTCGCCAGGCGAACCTTCGCCAACACTCGCCAGGCGAAACCCAGCGAATGTTGCGATACCCCAAATTCTCCACTGTTCTACAATGCTATCTCAGTCAATTCCAAGCATAATATGCTACTTCTATTTCCTATTCTATCAGTATTACAGACCATAACATCATGCTTGCCAATCGACCTATAATTCTTACTCTAATACCAACATCAGATACTTTACCGACACTCTCAGAGTTACTCAGAACTTGCCCAATCTACATCAACATCAACACCAACACATCAAGGGCAACAGCAAATCATCACATATCATCATATATACACAATTCATCAAAAATCAACAATATCAGCAACAATTACAAGCATGCTAATATACAACTTCATACATCGATAAATCCCTACGGGGTTAAGGAATCCCCTCTACCTAGTTTATGTATATACCATCCCAATCCGTTTTCTCCCCCTTACCTCTATTATATCTTTGATTGATGAAAAATCCCCTACCAATTGATCGCTCTAGCCATGTTCTCCTTTCTCTTGCTCTTCCCCTCAGAATCGCTTATCGTGTTCTCACTTCTCCCTTCTCTCCACTTTCTCTAACTTCCAAATGTATCGTAAAACATACTGACCCCTCAATTTCTTATTTTAATTATTTAATCCCAATAATAATAATAATAATAATTAACAATAATAATAATCCTAATAATAATAATAATAATAAGACCAATAATACTATTAATCATTATATTACCACCAATATCATATTATATTATATTATTATTAAATTCCACCTTTTATTAAATAGCTCCTATAACTTAAGGGCACCCATCCAACGCTCTCAGGCACACTCCCACATAGGGGCACCCCAAAATACAATAAACACAAAAAGACTTAATAATTAAAAATGGGTGTTACAACTCTCCCCCACTTTAATTATTTTCGTCCTCGAAAATTACCTGATGGAAACAATTCTGGATACGCTTCTCGTATCCTGCTTTCCAATTCCCAGGTCACACTACCTCCTGCAGCACCTCCCCAAACTACTTTCACTAATGGTATCTCCTTCCCTCGGAGTTGTTTCATCTTACGGTCTTCGATCCTCAACGGCATCGTCTCAACAGTAAGATTCTCCTGGACTTGCACCTCATCTCTCGGAATCACATGAGATGGATCCGAAACATACTTTCGCAATTGCGACACATGAAACACATCATGCAAATTCAACAATTCAGGCGGCAACGCCACCCTGTAAGCCACAACACCAACTCTTTGCAAAATTTGATACGATCCAATAAACTTAGGGTCCAGCTTCTTGGACTTCAACGCACGACCCACACCAGTCATTGGGTTAACTCTTAGGAATACGTGATCACCTTCACTGAATTTACAATTCTTTCCTCCGGTTATCATGGTAACTTTTCTGTCTACTCTGAGACGCCTTCATTTTCTCACGAATCATCTGAATCGTCTCAGTAGTTTGCTGTACAATTTCTGGTCCAAGCACCACATTCTCACCAGTCTCATACCAACACAGAGGAGTCCTACACCTCCTTCCATACAAAGCCTCAAACGGTGCCATTCCGATACTAGAATGGTAACTGTTGTTATACGTGAACTCAATCAATGGTAAATGAGTGTCCCACGCACCACCTTTCTCCAACATGCAAGCCCTCAACAAATCCTCAAGCGACTGAATAGTCCTCTCTGACTGACCATCAGTTTGTGGATGATAAGCTGAACTCAACTTCAACTTAGTACCCAACGCTTCCTGTAAACTCTTCCAAAATTCCGAAGTAAACCTCGGATCTCTATCCGACACAATACTGGACGGAATACCATGTAGCTTCACAATTACCCGAATATAAATCTCTGCTAGCTTCGTCAACGGGAAACTAATATTAATCAGCACAAAATGTGCAGACTTCGTAAGTCGATCCACAATCACCCATATAGCATCAAATCCTCTCGCCGTATTCGGCAACCCAGTAACAAAATCCATAGTTATACAATCCCATTTCCAAACTGGAACTTCCAACGGTTGCATAAATCCAGAAGGTCTCTGGTGCTCTATCTTCGGCTTCTGACACGTCAAACAGGCATAAAAAAATTGAGCTATATCTCTTTTCATACCAGACCACCAAAATAACTTCTTTAAATCATGATACATCTTCGTAGCTCCCGGATGGATACTCAGGTTACTACGATGTCCTTCACTCAAAATTAACTTTTTCAGTTCCTCATTATCCGGCACACAAATTCTGCCTCTGAATCTCAACACACCTGTACCATCCAGTTTAAAATCATTATCGGAGTCATTTCCTGCTCCAGTCATCAAATCTACTAACTTCACATCCAACTTCTGGTTCTCTCTAATTGTATCCAAGAAATCATTATTCACCTGCAACATCCCCAACATCACCCTGTCTGTCGTAGTCTCGCAAACCATGCTCAAATCTCTGAACTGTTTAATTAGTTCCATTTCTTTCACCATTAAAGCCGACATATGAATCGCTTTTCTGCTCAAAGCATCTGCTACTACATTGGCCTTTCCTGGATGATAACTTAAACTGAAGTCATAATCCTTCAGGAATTCCAACCACCTTCGCTGTCTCATATTCAGCTCTTTCTGATTGAACAGATATCTCAGAATCTTATGATAACTGAACACTTCAAATCTCGAACCATATAAATAGTGCCTCCAGATCTTCAACACAAAAACAACCGCAACCAACTCAAGATCATGCGTAGGATAATTCCGCTCATGCACTCTCAATTGTCGAGAAGCATACGCTACCACTTTACCATTCTGCATAAGAACTCCACCTAACCCCATCTTAGACGCATCACGCATCACAGTACACTACAAAAGGTTCACTCGGAGTCGGCAACACTAACACCGGTGCCGTAGTCAATTTTCGTTTCAATTCTTCAAAGCTTTCTTCACAAGCAGCATCCCACATAAAAACTTGGTTCTTTCTCGTCAACTGAGTCAATGGCAATGCCAAATTAGAGAACCCTTCAATAAACCTTTTGTAATAACCTGCCAAACCCAAAAGCTTCTAATTTCCGTCGCTGTCTTTGGCGGTTCCCATTGCAACACTGCACTTACTTTCGACGGGTCAATAGATATTCCATCACCAGAAATCACATGCCCCAAGAAACTCACTGTCTCCAACCAGAACTCACACTTCGACAGTTTAGCAAACAACTTATTATCCTTCAGCACCTGCAAGGCAATTCTCAAATGTCCTTCATGTTTTTCATCAGACTTAGAATAAATTAAGATATCGTCAATAAACACAACAATGAACTGATCCAAATAAGAATGGAAAATTCAATTCATATACTCCATAAATACTCCCGACGCATTAGTCACTCTAAAAGGCATTACAGCATATTCGTAATGTCCGTATCGAGTTCTAAAAGCCGTCTTCTGAATATCACCTTCTTTAACTCTGATATGATGGTAACTCGATCTCCAGTCGATCTTACTGAACACACGAGCTCCTACCAGCTGGTCCATCAAATCGTCAATCCTTGGAAGAGGATACTTATTCTTAATAGTCACCTTATTCAACTGACGGTAATCGATGCACAGACGCATACTACCATCCTTCTTTTTCACCAATAACACTGGAGCTCCCCACAACGACACACTTGGCCTGATAAACTTTCTATCCAACAACTCTCCAATCTGAGACTTCAATTCGGACAACTCTACTGCCGACATCCTGTACGGCGCCATAGAAATAAGCCTCGTACCAGGAACAAGATCAATGCTGAATTTGACTTCTCTTGTCAGAGGTAATTCCGTAATGCCATCAGGGAACACTTCCGGAAATTCATTAACAACAGCTAACTCATCCAACAACGCCTTGTTGTCAATAGACAGTGATGCAAATAAAGCAAACACCTTAGCTTCGTCCTCCAACAAAGTCCTTAGTTCCTTATTAGATAAATAATTCACCAACTCTTCTTTCTCTGGAGTAAGGAACAACAACACCTTCCGAAAACAATCAATGTAGACTCGGTTGAACTCTAACCAGTTCATACCCATAATAACATCCAAATTACCAAGCGGTAGGAAAATCAGATCCACTCCGAAATCTCTACCGAAAATAGTCAGCGGACACTTCAAACATACCAAAGAAGTAGTCACTGAACCAATAGAGGGTGTCTCAATAGTCATCCGTCGCTCGAGAGTAGACGGTACCAATCCTATCCTCTTCACACAATCAACAGAAATGAACGAGTGGGTTGCACCCGTATCAATAATAGCATTCAAAGGAATATTATGGATAATACAAGTACCTTTGATAACACGCTCCTCATTGACAGCTTGAGTTCCCGCCAAGGCAAACACTTTACCACCAGCCGGAGACGCCTGAGACTTCTTCGGCTTCTCACAATGCGTACTGATATGGCCTTTCTCACCACAGTTATAACAAATAGGCATAGTGGCCCTGCACTCAGCTATCACATGGCCTGACTTACCACACTTGAAACACTTCCTTACCTCCTTAGGGCAATCCTTAGCATGATGACCTGTGTCACCGCATCGGAAACATTTCCCGTCAGCAGACGCATCCCCTTCTTTGGACCTCTTATCGACAGCAGCCTTACGCTTTCCTTTATCAGCAGAAACACTGTAAGGAGTACCACTGAACCTCTGCTTACCCTTACGGTCATTCACAGCCTTATAATGCGCAATCTTGGCCCGATTATCATTGTCATAGATCCTACTCCTACTTACTAGCTCAGCGTAGTTTCTGATCTTCTGAGAAGCAATCCCTAACTTGATCTCCGGACGCAGCCCAATCTCAAATTTCAAACACTTCGATGTCATCGCATCATCAGTATTGTAATGAGGACAATACTACACCAGCTCTTCAAATTTCGCAGCGTACTCCGCTGCAGTCAGATTACCCTGTTTCAGTTCCAAGAACTCTATCTCTTTAGCACTCCGAATGTCTTCCGGAAAGTACTTCTCCAGAAAACCTTTGCGAACCACGTCCCAAGTAATCGTAGTTCCTGCAGTCACCCATCTCTGACGACAGTTATCCCACCAAGCTTCCGCTTTGCCTTCCAGCATGTGAGTACCAAATCTCACCTTTTGCTCATCACTACAGTTCATAGTCCTGAAAATCTTTTCAATTGCCTTCAGCCACTTCTGTGCAGCCTCAGGATTCAAAACTCCTCTTTCAAACGTCGGCGGCTTGTTACTCCGAAACTGTGCCAAATCTCTGAATTGGCCATCCGCAGCTTGGTTCTGATTAGCAACCGCTTGAGCCATCACTTGCATGGCAGCAGCCAAGGCAGCATCATTCCTTCCTGCCATACTGCTCAACAACAACAACACCAGGTTAGCACTTACACCACTCTATCCTAGGGACAGACTCAACTCAACTACACTGGCCGGACGGACCAACCTGCTCTGATACCAATTGTAACACCCCACTTCCCAAATCAATTAAAATATAAACATTATAAATAAACATCAGAGTTGTTCACCTCCCAAGTGGGATATCACATAATCAAATCCAGCACATACTTCATTAAAAATGTTTTCACCAAAATACAGCTGAAATTATTCATATAATGAAATACATCAAATTCATGATACGTCACAGGAAAAGAAATAAGTTCAACAAAACAACTAAAACACCCAAGTCCCGTGCTACGTATCAGAGCATCCTAAGACTCGACTAGCACACCATAAATCCAAGCTAGCTAAGTACCTAGATTATCTGCACTTCCGAAGAAGCACAGACCACAACAGCAACAAAGGGGTGAGAAAACATGATCAAAATATATCGGTAATTACATACATGAAGTAAAGGTAGTAACTACAACAGTCATATCAATCATCACCCAACATTCACCAAACACGACATATAGTCCACCAATCAACATAATACATCATAATGCAAATATGCAACACAACACCTTGCATGCGGTACCGACTCTTTGGTTCCTCAATGGAACCCGGATAGATCACATACGCCCACCCTTGGCAATGATCCGTTCCCACCAATTCCCCACTCAAAGGAATACGAATGAATCACATACACTCCATCGAGCAATGATTCATTCCACCAACACTTCATGATATGCATGACACCAAATGCATACAAATTAACACAAGCATACATTGTGCATACGATCCTTAGATCACACCAACATACATTACATACACATAGATATGTCACACACCAATCAATCAGGAACTTACATAAAGTATTAATGAATTCACTTCCTCTCACAAAATGCACACTCGCCAACATTCGATCACCGTCCCTACACTTATCATGATCGAAGGGACTCTACAAAGCTAATGCACAAGGAAAAACAACACAAAACCACATTCTGCCATCACGTTCGCTGAACCATTCGCCAGGCGAAGCCTCGCAGCGAATGCTCGCTATGCCTCGCAAGGCGAACCTGCTGGCAAAGCCTCGCTGGCCATATTCGCCAGGATAACTTTATACCCTTTAGGTCTGGGAGTTTATTTGGAATTACTCGCCACTGCTCGCTAACACTCGCCAGGCGAACCTTCGCCAACACTCGCCAGGCGAAACCCAGCGAATGCTGCGATACCCCAAAATCTCCAATGTTCTACAATGCTATCTCAGTCAATTCCAAGCCTAATATGCTACTTCTATTTCCTATTTTATCAGTATTACAGACCATAACATCATGCTTGCCAATCGACCTATAATTCTTACTCTAATACCAACATCAGATACTTTACCGGCACTCTCAGAGTTACTCAGAACTTGCCCAATCGACATCAACATCAACACCCACACATCAAGGGCAACAACAAATCATCACATATCATCATATATACACAATTCATCAAAAATCAACAATATCAACAACAATTACAAGCATGCCAATATACAACTTCATACATCGATAAATCCCTACGGGGTTAAGGAATCCCCTCTACCCAGTTCATGTATATACCATCCCAATCCGTTTCTCCCCCCTTACATATATTATATCTTCGATTGATGAAGAATCCCCTACCAATTGATCGCTCTAGCCTTGTTCTCCTTTCTCTTGCTCTTCCCCTCAGAATCGCTTATCGTGTTCTCACTTCTCCCTTCTCTCCACTTTCTCTAACTTCCAAATGTATCGTAAAACATACTGACCCCTCAATTTCTTATTTTAATTATTTAATCCCAATAATAATAATAATTAACAATAATACTAATAATACTAATAATAATAATAATAATAAGACCAATAATATTATTAATCATTATATTACCACCAATATCATATTATATTATATTATTATTAAATTCCACCTTTTATTAAATATCTCCTATAACTTAAGGGCACCCATCCAACGCTCTCAGGCACACTCCCACATAAGGGCACCCCAAAATACAATAAACACCAAAAAGACTTAATAATTAAAAATGGGTGTTACAAAAAGCATAGGGAAAAATCCATGACAACGGAGTGACATATCATGACGGATTTACACCCAAAAGGGAAAGAAAAAGGTAAAATCTATGATATCAGAGTGACATATCATGACATATTTACACCCAAAAGGAAACATAAATGGTAAAATCCATGACAACAGAGTGACATATCATGACAGATTTACACCTAAAAGGAATCACAAAGGGTAAAATCGATGACAGTGCGGTCACATATCATGTAGGAATTATGACTCAGAAGAAAAGCAAAGGGTAAAATTGATGACAGTGCGGCCACATATCATGTAGGATTTACGACCCAAAAGGAAAGGAAAAGGGTAAAATCCATGATAGCGGAGTGACATATCATGTAGGATTTATGACCCAAAAGGAAAGGAAAAGGGTAAAATCCATGACAACGGAGTGGCATATCATGTAGGATTTACGACCCAAAAAAGGTAAAGGTAAAGAGAGGGTAAGTTTGACCGATGTACAATCTGCGACCCGAGAAAGATGGGTAAAGGGGGTGAGATCCTTGAATCTACAACCTAAGAAAAAGGTAACGAAAGGGTAAGATTGACCAACGTACAATCCATGACCTAAAATAAAGGTAAATGGAAGTAAGATCAATGGATCTACGACCAAAGAAAAGGTAAAGAACGGGTAAGATTTGCCCATGCACAATCTGCGACCCAAGAAAGGGTAAAAACAGGGTAACTCTGCTGAGAAACAATGGGTAAGATCTATGGGCGATCTACGATCCCAAAGGAAAGGGTAAAAAAAAGTGACGCCATTGGGAAAACAAAGGCAGACATTGGGTAAGATTGACGTATGATCTACGACCCTTGTAGTTGGAATAAAGTATGTGTCGCAACTGCGAAAAACACCTGGCAAAAACAGAAGAGTCGCCACTTTTCGTTATTTATCCCAAGAAGAGGGAAAGGAAACGATCGGAAAAAACCTGACAAAAAAGGGGAAAGATAAGGTCATCGCAACCAAGTCCTGGATTCGGGAGTCGGTTACGCAAGGGGAAGATATTAGCACTCCTCACATCCGTCGTACTCGACGGGATCCACGCTTGTTGTCTATCTAAGGGTGTGTTTAAACTATCTACGCTACAATCTTGCGGGACAAGAAATAAAAGAAAGAGACTCGGTAGAGCATCACGTCTCTGTGCCTACGTACTTTCATCTGGTATGAAAGATCAGAGTCGACGTAGTTCGGCTAACTACGGGAGAGAAGGGGGGAAAGGTTGCTCGCCAAGACATCGCGTCTTGTGCCTACATACTTTCATCTGGTATGAGAGATCAGAGCAAACGTAGTTCGAGCGGACACGAAACCACATGTTGATTAAGTGTTTTAATCGAGTAGAGTTAAACATCCGTTCCAGCAGTTAGAGACTAAGCCTGTTTGCGGTAGAACCGAAGCTTAACAACACTCTCTTTCTGGAAAAAAAAGTTCCCGATTAATCCCGAAGGAAAAAAGGTTTGAATTTGTTTTGTATTTTTTAGTGAAGTGAATTAATTCGGTTTGTGATTCACGTTGCACTAAAGACTATGACACAGAGGCGAATGTGTCGTATATCGCCCCCAAACGGGACGGATACTAAACATTCTAGATAAGCGAGAGGAGACCCCTCACTCATCATTCCCCATGTAGCTTAAGGCTCGTAGCGCGCAACGTTTATCGCCTTTATTTAATGAGTTAGCATGATTTTGAGATGAGAAGAGAGACGCACGGAAGGTCTAAGGGAAACTCGACCCTAACGTTGTCATGCAAAGTAGTCCTAAGGTTCGGATAAAAAGGGGAAACATCTACCCTAATGTTATCATAATTGGATTGAACACCTAATGTCTCTCCTACTCCTATCCTAAATGGAGGGACTAGGAATCCTATGGGGATCATGGCAAGAAGGCACAAGAAGAACAAAGGAAGAATCAATCACAAGTAGAAAAATGCAAACATGAAAAATGCACAATTAGAATGGTGGGAGGGAGGAAAATTGTGTGGGGCAGCAGCCGCCACAAACGCGTCTCGACCTCAACAGCGATGCAAGAATGATGCAACCATATGGAGAAAACAATAGATGAAAGCATATGAACATGCAAACGAAAACTCGAATCGAACCACATACAAACATGCAAATAATTGAAAGAATGATCATACATGGCAACAACATCATGATTAAACAACCACAAACAGTAGCAAACAGCCAAAACAATTCAATTCTATTGCATCACACTGATCTATGATGATTCGAATCGAACCGGTACGCGAGCATGCAAGCAAACAGCAAAATATGGCATTCTGGCACAATGTTAATTGGTTAACACATACTGTTAATCGGTTAACCTGTATAAAACAAGTGAAAATCTGGAAATTCGTAGGTGTTAATCGGTTAACACCAGGCGTTAACCGGTTAACACCCTTAAAACTTTGAAAATTTTGAATATTTGAATTGGTTAACTGGTTAACCATATACGTTAACTGGTTAACACTGTACCAGAAGCAGAAAAACAGTAAACATAATCACTTTCCAGCAAATAAACACTTATCCGATCAACCGGATGATCGCATAATCACTTATTCACGAACTTAAACCAGCAAATCATGATCCAAACAACATGTAAACATATCAACACAACCAAATCATGGATCAAACAACTCAAATCAATCACAATTCAATCAAATATGAAGATTAACATGACAAACAAGCTCGAAAATTAAATCGGATCAGAAATCCAATCTACGAATCAGAGAATTGATTCGGTAATTGTTGATTCAACTGTAATTGTGTAGATCTAAGTAAAGAAGTCCATAATACTTCAAGATTCAAGCTAATCCACGTAGTAGCAATGAAGATCCTTCACAATTAAGTCAAATTACTCCAAATAAGCACTTCTACAATCACCTCAAAATCCAGATTTGAACTTGCACGAAAATTGAATGATGAAATCACTTTAATCAATATAACGGATGGAGGTTTAGCTCTTAGAAATCAAGGATTCCAATGAAGAATCAATGATTTCAATGGAAGAAGAGCTTTGAGTGAAGGTTTTGGCTATGGAGGAAATTGAGAGAATTGAGAGAGAATTGATCAACTCTGAATTTGAAATGGAAATTATGAAGGTTAGATGAGTGTGGTTTGGAGTAATTCACTTAAATACCACCTTGGTTGGGATCCAAAATAAAGGATTGGAAGTTGGTTTGGAAATTATGGTATGGAATGAGGTTTGGGATTTTGGAGGGAAATAAAATTTAACCAAATTTCAAATGATGTTCTAGATCCTTCCCAAGTGCAAAAATGGGCTTTCAAGTGATCAAAATTGGACCCCAAAGCAACTCCACTTGAAAATTCACGTACAGGGCAAATTCTGCTATGGTTAACCGGTTAACCGTATGCGTTAACCGGTTAACACTGTTAAAACTTCAATTCTGGGCTGATTTTCAAATGGTTAATCGGTTAACCATATGTGTTTACCGATTAACACCTTCAAAAATTTGAATTTGGCGTCTTTTGGTGGGAAATCTGTCCATTTGCCCTGTTTCAGCTGTCTAGAGCTCTGTTTAGCTGCTGGACCTCATTTTTTACCGTTGTCACTGTGAAAATGCTTGTTATAAGCCTGAGTGCTGATTTCTGATCTGAAATTAACTTGTAGAACCGAATAAAATCGATCGCTCAATTACTGGGCAAAATAAATGCCGAAGCTCTAATGCTCTCTGTTCGCTGTTCAATCTCTTGCTCTGAAATGCACCTGAGCCATAGGAACGCCTTGATCCCATGCCTCGAGACCGAATGCTATGCAATACAAAATGCTAAATGCAAATATGAAACATAAGCCAAGTATAAAAATGAGAAGGCAAATTTTGAGGTGCTACAAACACACTAAATCTACTAGGGATTTGGATGGTAGGCCTTGCGTAGGTCCATCTGCTGGGGGTTGATTGAAATATCTGTTGAGGAATGGTTCGACATTTTCTTTCGGGATATGTCACTATCTAGATCGAGGTTTAATCTGGGATTTCACGCAAAGTACCAAATATGGCTTTTGCTTCACATGCATATGTTTGAATTTTGTAATGTGTAATGATCCATTCCAAATGGATATGCTACGCATTGGAGGATACAATATAATGATGATTACTAAAATGCAGAAAGAGGAAACAGGTTCATTAAGGGGCCCTTCGTTTTTTGTCTTGAGGGACCAATACATATTGGTGTTTGAAAATTTATGGTACCGATGATCATTGTATTTGCGAGTTGCTAACGAAGAGGATCTTCAGATATGCCACTGAAGATTGAGTTGTAATTTTGCTGGGAGAAGTGATCTGGCCTGTCTTTCCCTACATCTTAGATTCTCCAGGGGTTATAAGATGATCATAGATCTCTTTGAGAGCCCCAAGTTTGCTTCATTGTTGGGGAGTCGTGTGATAATGACCGCAAGGGGATGACGACGACTCTTGCAGCTTTAGTTAGGTCATGGTGACCATTGTGATCCTATTACCTGCATACAGAAAGAAGGTATTGGATGCCCCAATATTCCCTTGGGTTGCTTTTGAATCTATGCAAAATTCTGTTTCGTTTTAGCTTACGATTATTAGACCCCCAATATGATCAATGCAATGTTTAATAACAAATTCAATCACATTTCTCATACAAACTGAAAAGGAAAAATAATAAAGCATTTGGCACAAAATGATTTTATGGAATATGAAAGTTTTGCCTGTGAATAAGCGATTATATAAGGAAACAACTCTTAAATGAGGTAATTGCTAAAGGAATAAGAAAAAGTAACGCATATAATGGCAATACAAGACGCTAGAATTTCCATTAAAATTGGCATTGCTATAGTTCTTATATCCTTGGTAATCTCAATGCTTGGCTTCTGAAGAGCGGTGGTTGAATTGGTCTGTCCCTTGTTCGGGGCACATTTTATAGTTTGTGAATAGTATTTAGACTGCAGTCTCTCGCTCTTGATCCCTAATTATTTTCTGGATTTCCCTTTCGGGTTTTCAATCCAGCGGGATACCCATTTTTGCCTAAACTGTCCCTTGTAGAGTTTTCATCTTAGCGGGCTCTTTTTGTTTTTTTTTCTTTCGTATATCCCTAACTTTTTCCTGGACCTTCTCTTTTTATAGTCCACCGGAATGCCCATTGTTGCCTAAGTCGCCCCTTAGGGTTTTCAACTTAGCAGGCCATTTTTATGTGTAGCATATTTTGACTGAACCTGAATTGACTAGGAGTGGAACATCTTCCCCATCCGTGTTTGTCAGGATTAGAGTAACTCCTGAGAAGGCTTTCTTCACGATGTATGGTACCTCATAATTAGGAGTCCATTTGCCCTTCAGATTGGAATGGATTTCTCATGTGATCTTCCTTACCACTAGATCACCTGTATAGAACTCTCAAGGTCGAATCTTCTTGTCGAAATCTTTCTTGAGCCTCCTTTGGTATAGTTGACAATGACAGATGGCTGATAAGCGCTTCTCTTTGATAAGGTTGAGTTGATCAAGTCTGGTCTGGACCCATTCTACTTTATCGAGCTTGGTGTCCATCATAATCCTTAACGAGAGAATCTCTACTTCGACAGGGAGTACAACATCCATGCCATAAATGAGAGAGAAAGGGGTGGCCCCAGTTGAAGTGTGTACTGAAGTTTGGTAACCATGTAGGAAAAAGGGTAGCATCTCGTGCCAATCCTTATATGTTCTCACCATTTTCTGGACGATCTTCTTTATATTCTTATTGGCTACTTCGACTGTGCCATTCATCTTTGGTCGATAGGGTGATGAGTTATGGTGTTCTATCTTAAACTCCTCGAACAACTCTTTCATCATTTTGTTATTGAGATTGGGTCCATTAACTGTGATGATCTTTTTAAGAATCCCATAACGACAGATGATTTTTTTTGATAAAGCGAGCAACAACTTGCTTGGTTACATTTTTGTAAGAAGCGGCTTTAACCCACTTGGTGAAGTAGTCGATAGCAACAAGGATGAACCTATTTCCATTTTAAGCACTTGGCTTGATACGTCCAATCATATTAATACCCCACATTGCAAAGGGCCATGGTGAAGTCAAGGCATTCAGAGGAGTTGGAGGAACGTGTATCATGTCTGCATATATCTGGAACTTGTGGCACATCTTCACATACATACTATAATCAATTTCCATGGTTAGCCAATAATGCCCTGCTCGTAATATTTTCTTGTCCATGGCATATCCACTAGCATTAGTACCAAAGGACCCCTTGTGGATTTCTTGTATTATCAATTCTGCTTCGTGTCTATCCACACATCTGAGCAGAACTGATTCATAGTTTCTTTTGTACATGACGTCTCCTAACAAGAAGAATTTAGATGCTAACCTTTGAAGTGTTCGGTTATCACAGATTGTAGTGCCTGCTGGGTACTCTTGCTTCTCCAACTATCTTTTGATGTCGTAATACCACTACTTTTCGTGACACGTATCTTCTTTTGTAAGACAATGATCTGGAAAAATATGTGTTGGATCTTGATACTGAAAGATTCTTATATCAGGCACATGATTCGAAAAGCTGACAATGAACATGGTTGTCAAAGTAGCTAAAGCATCTGCCAATTGGTTCTCTTCTCGAGGGATGTGATTGAAGGTGACCTCATTAATAGTGGGCAATAAATCCAATCTATAATCCTTATATGGAATTAGATTGGCGTGTCGTGTTTCCCAATCACCTCCAAATGAGCTTATTTACATCACCAAATGATCATTTTTCATAGCCATGGCTTGTATGTGAAGATTGGTGAAAGAATTCTCATTGAAGAACACTTGAAAATCAAGATATGGATCTAATTCAAAATGAATCATTTCAAGATATATAGGTGCATTTTTTGAGTCTCCAAGATGTTCTAAGAACAATGCAATTTTCACACTTGAGGTTTGAAGTCATTCTCATGGCTAGTTTCAAGGTTACTTCATCTTGAAGTAACACTTTCAAAATCCACCATTCATCCAAAACAAGGAACTAATCTCATCCCTTGGATCATATTACACTACCAGCAAGTGGTTTAGACAAAGTTTGAAGGGATTTGGAGCCATTTTCGTGCATATTCATAAGCTTAAAAAACTTAATTTGTGGATTTTTGATTGGACCAAACCAGCTGGAATTGGGCCTTGAAAGTGATTTGGATCCAAATTATAAAAGATTTCCATCATGTGCAATGCATCAGAATGGAGTTTTCATGGAGGATTGATGAAATTCAGTTGTAACAAACTCAAGAGCAATTGAAATTCGAGTTTGAAGATTCCTCCATTTTCAAGCCAACTCAAGGTGTGGAAAAGCTCTAGGGAGATTCAAGGGTTGATTCTGGGCAGTTAGCTTGAAGAATTGGTGGATATTGGAGGTTCTGTGGAAGCTTTTAACCAGGTATGTTAAATTCATCATAGCTCTCTGGGTAGGGTTTTTCTTGCGCCATTTTCACATATTTGAAACCCCAAGGATGAGTAGATAATGTATGGATTAATCTTATGGCTGTTTGTGATGATTGGTGAATCTTGCTCAAATCTTGTGGCTTTCGACTTAGCTTATTTAGTGAGTAAGAATGAAAATAAATGCTAGATTCATGATGTACGTGAAGTGTAGATCACTTTAGACATAAAAATCGTGAGTTTTGGTTAAGATATGAAGATACCACTGTTTACCGTCTAGAGGTAGAAGACAACCGGAACTAGTCCGGCCGCCGTCTGCAGGTTATCCCCACCGTCTGCGTCTTCCCTCCCACTTCCATGTTTAAACCCTCAGGTGAGGTGTGGCATGATTATATCCATTAGATCCTTGTTGGCTTATTAGACTTTGACCTGATCGTGTGTGTTGCACCCCAAATTTTGACCCCTTAAATCTTCATCATCATTCTAGGATCATATTCATTTGTTTATCTAACCTTAACCTATTTCAAGTTTGTCTTTATTAAGATATAGGTGAATTAGGGTTCCATACAGTTAGGAATCAAGGTTTCGATGGTTTAATCAGTCAACGTATTGGATTGATTATCCATGAACCAAGTCTCCACATAATCAAAGATACTACATTGGGTCAAGTATGAGTCCAATTTGAGTTTGTCACCCGAAGATCAAGAACAGTGCAATCCAGGACACCCGATTAGGGTTTCTAATCAAGAAAAGTCAACTATAGTTTGACTTTTGATTTAAAAGGTGTTTCAATGATGGATTTATGGTCCATGAAGCTCATATGGCTTAGGGAAGTCCACTCAAGAAGTTTCAAGGCCTCAGAAGACCCAGGACACCAACAGTCAATTCAGAGGTTTTCGATCGTTCGGTTCATCTGACTGAAAAGTCAACCCATTGACCAACAGGGTTTTAACCCAAAATTGAAGCCAACTATGCTCCAAACATCATTTAATATCTAATAATGAAGTTTTATGACCAATTGATCAAAAATTGAGAAGTAATCGAAAAGTTGGGGAATTAAGGTTTTGAAAAGGGCAAAGCCATAACTCCTTAACCACACAAGGGTTTTTGACCTAGTTTCAAGAGGAATGAGTTCCTAACACAAACATAAATATTGTATTACCTAATTTGGGCTTTCTAAAAAGTACAATTGGGTTCCATAACTCTTCCTGGTTAGACAGAACCAAGGTCCACAAGTTGGCAAAAACTCACATTGGCAAAACCAGGTCAGCATGAGTTTTTTGATTCCAAAACCTCTCCAAATCGATTCTAATCAAAGACTAAGCTGAAGGTGAGAAAATACTTAGAAGGGGGGTTGAATAAGTATGAAGATAAAAACTTAGAAGTAAAAACTCAAGTATTTTTATCCTGGTTCGTTGAACTCAACTACTCCAGCCCACCCTTTCTAGAGTGATTTGCCTTTCTCAAACAAGGACTTAATCCACTATTTAATCAACTGATTACAATAGTAAGGACTAAGAACAACTGCTCAAAGTCTTCTCAAGAACTACTGATCCTAACTGGATCTTCTTAAGGTTTTCTTACAATCAAATGTAATAATAAATACAAGTGTTAAGATACTTTTAATAAATCTTTATCACTACAGTGATTTTTCACTTAAGATTAAGAACAAAGAAATAATTCTAGCAAGAATATATGAGTTGTATGAGAGCTTTGATAATGAATTCTTTTTCAAGTGTTTCGTCAACTAAAGAAGATGAGTGGAGACTTGCTTTTATAGGCACAGTGATCCAAGAGTTTTTCACGTTGATATGAGTGTACCAAAAGGTCTGAGCCTTTTTTGTCTTCACATCAAGTGACCTTTCCTAGAAGAAGAAAGCACAGAGAAATCCTTTTTGTCTGTGTTCTTGTGTCTAGCATAAATAAGGAAAGAGTCGTTTGGATATTCCAACGGACATAATCTTTGACTTCTTCTTCAACAATTTTCAGCAAGAATCATCAGAGTCTAATTTGATCAGAGCCTTCTGATGTTAATCAGAGTTTTGCTGAATCAGAGTCTTTGCAGCAAGTGTGCTTTTAGCGTGTATGAGTTTAGAGCAGAGTTTTGGGTCAAATCCTCAGTACTGGCAGCGTTAGTACTCTCAGAGTCTTCTGAAATAACTATGCTTGAAAACTCTTCATACAGAATTCTTCATTGGTTCAGATGCTTCTAGCTTGCTTCAGATTCTTCTAGAGCTTCTGCTTCAGATCCTTCTGGAGGCAACGCTCAGGATCTTCTGATGGCAGCATTCAGAATCTTCTAATGGGTGCTTCTGACACTTCAGAGCCTTGCATATTTCTTATGTTCAGATCTGATTTGCTTCTGGAGTGATATTTACTTTAATATCTGTAGCAAACATTCTTAAGCAAATTTTAGAGTACATAATTCTTAACTACAAAATTTCATAATAGTTATCATCAAAACATAGAGATATTATTAAAAACCAATCTGTGTTCTAACAATCTCCCCCTTTTTGATGATGACAAAAACATCAGAAATTTTGTTTAATTGAAAAAAGAATAATTATAACTCCCCCTGAGATGATGAATCTCCCCCTGAATTAAATATTAATAAGGAATGGAAACTTCCCTTTTTGTCTTGAGTATTCTTTTCAGAATTAGAGCTTGATTGTTCTAAACATTTGATCTTGCATGTTTCAGAGTCAGAGTCTGATAAATTAAATATGATCTGGGAGTCTCAGAGTTTCTTTTAAAAAGTATATCAGATTTATCAAATGTTCTGAAACACTCAGATTTTATGTTAGATAAAATTGATATGTCTGAAGTTTCATTCTGGTAGAGTTTAATTAAATAGTTCAGATCTATTTTCTCCCCCTTTTTTGTCATAAGCAAAAAGTAAGAACTTTTTAAAAAGACAAATAAAAAGAAAAACAAACAAAATAAATCATGTAGAGAAAACATTGAGACATTCATTCATTCAGAGCAAATAATACAAATATCAGAAAATATTCAAGTACATGTGCAATCATCAGATGCAAACATCAGAAAAAAAATAAACTAAAACTGTTTTGACAAAATCATCTTCAACAGATCAGTGATCTCAGAAGAGGACTGTTCTTGTTTTGACATCCACTTAGCCATGGTTTCATTCTTCTGATCTTGTTTGGACATCCACTGAGCCATGTCTTCAGACTTCTTATCTTGCTTAGCCATCCATGACTTAATCTCTGATTTACCAAATTCCAGAACTGCAATCTTATCTTCAAGATCTGGATACTCTTTCTTGATCTCAGACGAAGAGGGTGGGACCGATTCTGAAGCAAGAACATAGTCAATTTCCATAGGGGATTTAGAGTTAGGAGCAGCAGATCCAGAGGGATGTTCTACAAGAGTCATAGCCATAGAGTTGTCTTCAGATGCATATTCAGCATTCACTTCTGTATCACATACTTCAGATGATGAAGGAGCATCTTTAAGAAGCAATGGTGCAGATCTTTTAACAGTCCATAACAAATTTCTAGCAGTTTCAGCAAATATGAGCTTCGCATCATCAGAACATACATTCTTCAGATTTGATGCTACAATATTGAATCTGTTTATGAAGCTTTTCCAAATAGCATCAGATTCATTTGCATCCATTATTGATGAACACTTCCTCTGTACAGATCCTAAATACATCTCTATTTCTTTCAAAAAACTTGTAAATAAATGATCAACATTCAGCCTAGGTTTTGGGTTTAGAAAAGTTTCCAATGTGATTGGCTTGGGTTGGGGTGAAGGTGGAATGGTGAATTTTGGAATGGTGATCAGAGGACGAGGGTAGAAGGGTATGGATGGAGGATCAGATGAATTGGCAATTTTTGATCTGGTTAAAGCATTCAACAGATATGGTTTTTCATTTGATGCATAGGAAACAACATCAAATAGGGTATTAGAGTAAGGGGTGAATGCAGATTTATCAGATAAAATAGGTTCTGATGAAATCATTTCTGGCAGTTCTTTAATATACGTTTGAAGAACAGATGGTAGAGTGATGGTAAGTTTGGGTTTAAGAGGAGTGATAGTGTCAGATGGTTCAATTCTGGTTTATAAATTTTTGAATTTGAAACCAGAGGGAAGTTTGTCAGATGAAAACAGTTTACACGAAGTAGAGGAAACACACTCAGATGTCCTTGGCTTAGGTATTGGGACAGGATTGGGAATGAGAATTTTAGAAGAAATAGGTGGTTCTGGTTGGTTAACTTCAAGATTTCTAAGAGAGGGAGATATCAGAAAATTTGGGTGTATATCAGATTCTGATGAATTTGAGGATGTGGTTGGAGTATCAGACGTAGAGGACACTTCAAAAACAGTTTTGAGAGGTGTAACGTTTAGAACCTCTGTCTCAGGGATATTTGTTTCAGATGGGTTGGTTGATTCTGATGGATTCTCAGAAAGTTTTAGTGGAGGTTCAGAATTAGGTGGATCAGATGTAGGTGGTTCAGATGTAGGTGGTTCAGATGTAGGTGGTTCAGATGTAGGTGGTTCATATGTAGTAGAATCAGATGCCACTTATTAGATTGTATAGGTTCAGAAATAAATTGTGCAGATGCAATAGGTTCAGATGTGTTTGATTGTGGTTTTTCTGGTTGTGGTTGTTTTTCTGGTTGTTGTTGTTGTTGTTCAGATTGTTCTGTTGGTTTTGTTATAGGTGGTGGAGTTTGATTTGCTGGTGTTGTTGTTGTTGTTGGTGCAGATGATTGATTAGTAGAAGGTTTTACAAGAGTGGTGGAAACAGGATCTGATGATTTTTGTGGGGAAGGAATTTTTAATGGTTCAGAATTATGAGATAGAGCAGGAACAGATTGTTTCTGAGTAGGAGGTGGTTTTGGAATAGAATTGAATGTTGATTCATTTAAAACAATGTTATTGAAAGAAGATACAGAAGAGTTGGTACCTTTAATCTTGATATGCTTTGTGGGAACAGAGGGAGCGTTTCCAGATGCTTTCCTCTTGATCAGCTTCTGAGGCTTGTCAGCAACTTTTGGCTTCTTCTAAGCAACAACTTCTTCTGCTTCTGATTGACCTCTTTTCCTTGTGTTCTCATTTCCTTCATCAGGCATTGGTTCCCTTGCTCTTTTTAGAATATCTGCAGGAATGGGCGTTCCATCTTCCTTGCAAGAATCAATATATCTCACAATTATTTCCCTTGGTTCTTCAGCACAGAACAATGGGTAGTTTTCAACTGGAATTTGCTTCTGACTGAGTTCAGAGATATTCAGCTTCTTGGGTGCAGATGTGAGTTCCTCTACAATTTTTAGTCTCTGAAGACTCTTGGCATTCAGAGGTTTTCCAACAATAGATTCAAGTTCATCCTTGACTCCAGCAGCATACAGAACAGTCACCAGTCCATTTTCTGTCAGAATATCTGAAATTAACCTTCCAAAGCATTGATATGGTTCCATAAATGCATGAACATAATTCTCTTGAAGCATTGATATGGTTCCATCCTTGACCCTTATCTTTTACAGATTCTCTTGAAGCATTGATATGGTTCCATAAATGCATGAACAGAATGTAAGGAAGATCTACCTTAGTGCTCTGACTTAAACAGTACATGAAGTAGAGTTGTTCATTGTTCACATAGTCTGGAGAATTTGTATATTTTCTGTGATGAATGCATCCCATAAAAATCTTTGCCCAGATTTTGTAGTCAGGCTTCAGATCTTTAAATTTGTTAGAGGCCTGTCCAGAAGTCATGACTTCCTCATAGACTTCTTCCATGTCTACACGCCCAGCTGGCAGATGAGATACTCCATCAGTCTCCTCATACCCTATGAGTTTCTTGATTAGATCTTCTGTAATTATAATCTCCTTACCCAGAACAGAAGACAAGATGAATTTGGGATAAACAAAGGCATGTATCCAGAATTCTTTCACCAGATGAGGGTAAACTGGTCCAAATAATCTGTCAAAGTATTTTACCCAACCTTGAGCATCAACTATTGAACGAAATTCAAATCCATTTTTAGCTAATGAATCAAATTCCACCATTGATTCACAGAGAACTTCAAGTTTGTCAACAGGAGTTAACAAAGTCCTTTTAGGTGTCATGTATGGTGCCACACCCATATTTGCAGAAGTAACTGCAGCCATGGTTGATTGAAACTGAGCTGCTGTAGAAGATGAGGTTGCCATTGAAGATGATTTTGACAAGGGTTTAGGGTTTTTGAGAAGAGAGAAAAGAAGACAGAAATGCATAAACTTGCTTGTGTTGTGAAAAGTGTGAAAGTGGTGAGAGATGTGGTATTTATAGAAAACAATTAGGCATTCAAACAGACAATCAAAGCACGTTTACACATAGAAATTAATGTCAATTAATGAAAGAGAATAAAAATCATTTCAAGCATTAATTGATTCTGACAAATTGGGGGGAAAATCAAGATTTTCACTATTCAAACCATACCTTAAACGCCTCTTCAGTAGTGTACACGCCATCTTTGCAGATTTAGAGTGACACGTGTTTGCTTGCATGTGCTTCTAAATTCTCTTGAGAAATGAAACGTTAACCAACGTTCAGATCCTATGAGATTGGTTAGTTCAGATACACACAAATAAACATAAATTTAATAAGCAACAGATGAAATACTTCAGAGTGATTAAACATTTATCATCTGTAAAATTTGCTTATGACAAATATTATTCTGGACACAAATCCATACCAATATTTTTTAGAATAAATTTGAATCTATCTTCAACAAGGGTTTTGTGAAAATATCTGCCCATTGATGATCTGTATCAACAAAGACTAAGTTTATAATTCCCTTCTGAACATAGTCTCTGATGAAATGATGTTTAATTTCTATATGTTTTGCCTTAGAGTGTAAAATGGGGTTTTTAGACAAACATATAGCAGAAGTATTATCACAGAATATAGAAATGTTACTTTCAAATATCTGATAGTCTTCTAGCTGACTTTTCATCCAGAGCATCTGCGTGCTACATCCAGCAGCAACAATATATTCTGCCTCTGTAGTTGATAGTGCAATTGTGGGTTGCTTCTTGCTGTACCAAGAGATTAGATTTCTTCCTAGAAATTGACAACTTCCAGAAGTACTTTTTCTTTCCACTCTGTCTCTAGTGTAATCAGCATCACAGAGTCCAACTAATTTGAAATCATCAGATTTTCTGTAACACAAACCCACATTAGAAGTACCTTTCAGATACCTTAGAATCCTCTTAACAGCTGTTAAGTGTGATTCTCTAGGATCTGATTGGAATCTTGCACACAAACATACACTGAACAAAATGTCAGGTCTAGAAGCAGTTAAGTAGAGAAGAAATCCTATCATACCTCTGTAGAGTTTCTGATCTACTTTATTACTTACCTCTTCCTTGCCTAGTGAACTAGTTGGATGCATGGGAGTCTTTGCCATCTTACTATCAGTCATGTTAAATTTCTTCAGAAGTTCTTTAACATATTTGGTCTGATGAATGTAAGTGCACTCTGGAGTTTGGTTGACTTGAATTCCCAGAAAGAATCTCAATTCTCCCATCATGCTCATTTCAAATTTTGCCTGCATACATTGAGCAAACTCCTTTCCTAGCATAGTATTGGTAGATCCAAACATGATATCATCCACATATATTTGACAAATAGGAAGATCTTTCTTAAATGTTTTACAAAAGAGTGTTGTGTCCACTTTGCCTCTGATGAAATTTTTCTCCAGAAGAAAATTGCTTAATCTCTCATACCAAGCTCTGGGAGCTTGTTTTAAACCATACAGAGATTTCTTTAGTTTGAAAACATGTTCTGGGAAGTTTTCACTCTCAAAACCAGGAGGCTGGTGAACATAAACTTCTTCCTCTATAATACCATTTAGAAAGACACTTTTAACATCCATCTGATATAGAGTGATGTTATATTGTGCAGCAAATGAAATAAGAAGGCGTATAGATTCTAACCTTGCCACTGGAGCATAAGTTTCAGTGTAATCAATACCTTCTTATTGACTGTACCCTTGAGCAAAAAGCCTTGCCTTATTTCTTTCAACTTCTCCTTTCTCATTAAGTTTATTTCTGAAGACCCACTTAGTTCTAATTATGTTGAATCTTTTTGGTCTTGGAACTAAGTCCCACACATCATTTCTAGTGAATTGATTTAGCTCTTCTTGCATGGCAATAATCCAGTCATTGTCTTGCAGAGCTTCATCCACAGTGGTTGGTTCAATTACTGAAACCAATCCAAATAATGATGCTTCAGAGGATCTGAGGAAGGATCTTGTTCTGATAGGGTCATCCTTCTTTCCAATGATCACATTCTCTGGATGAGAAGCTTTGATTCTGGAAGATGATCCTCTAACAGTTGATTCTTTAGAAATGTTTAAGTTGTTCATCTGAGAAGTCAAAGGAATTGCATCTGGCGTTGCTTCTGGTTCCTTCACTTGAGCTTTGTCTGCCTCTGAGCCTTCAGAGTCTGTGAAGACTACTTCTCTATCTGCAGAATTTTCAAACTGCTTTGGCTTTTTAATGCCAAGCTTATCATCAAATCTAACATGAATAGATTCTTCCACAATCTGTGTTTCAGTATTGTATACTCAGTAGCCTTTAGAGCGTTCAGAATACCCAAGCATGAAACACTTCTGTGCTTTAGAATCAAACTTGTTCAGATTTTCTTTAGTATTCAACATATAGCAAATACATCCAAAAGGATGAAAATATGAAATGTTGGGCTTTCTGTTCTTCCACAATTCATAGGGAGTCTTCTCCAGAAGAGGTCTTACAGACACTCTGTTCTGAATGTAACAGGCTGCGTTGATTGCTTCTGCCCAAAAGTGCTTTGCCAGTTTAGTCTCATTGATCATGGTTCTGACCATTTCTTGCAGAGTTCTATTTTTCCTCTCTACAACCCCCTTTTGTTGTGGAGTTCTAGGACAGGAAAAATCATGAGTAATGCCATTTTCATTAAAATATTTTTCAAAATATTTTTTTTCAAATTCACCACCATGATCACTTCTGACTTTTATAATTTTGAAATCCTTTTCATTCTGGACTTGTTTGCAGAAGTCAAAGAACACAGAATGTGACTCATCCTTGTGTTTTAAGAACTTTACCCATGTCCATCTACTATAGTCATCAACAATGACTAATCCATACTTCTTGCCTCTGATGGATGCAGTTTTCACTGGTCCAAACATATCAATATGAAGTAATTCTAATGGTCTAGAAGTAGAAACAACATTTTTTGATTTAAAAGAGGATTTTGAAAACTTCCCTTTTTGACATGCTTCACAAAGAGCATCTAAGGTGAACTTTAAATTAGGAAGTCCTCTGACAAGATTAAGTTTATTAATCTGAGATATACGTCTCATATTAATATGCCCCAATCTTCTGTGCCAGACCCATTGCTCCTCATTAACAGACAAGAGACATTTAACATTCTGAACCTTAAGTTCTGAAAGGTTTATTTTATAAATGTTGTTCTTCCTCTTACCACTAAATAGGATTGAGCCATCCTTTTGACTAATAGCTTTACAACATTTTTGATTAAAGGTTATGTCATAACCATTGTCACTTAATTGACTAATGGACAATAGATTATGCTTTAATCCTTCTACAAGTAAAACATTAGTAATAGAGGGAAGGTTACCATTTCCAATAGTGCCAGATCCAATGATCTTGCCCTGCTGATTCCCTCCAAATTTCACATCACCTCCAGATCTAAGATCCATACTTTGGAACATAGACCTTTCTCCTGTCATGTGTCGCGAGCATCCAGAGTCCAGGTACCATGATTGGCGTCCTGACCTTGCTGCTAAGAACATCTGCAACAGGAATTATTTTACTTTTAGGTACCTAGATTTTCTTGGGTCCTTTTGGGTTAGTTGTTCTGAAGGTTTGTCTAAACTTCTGTTTTTCAACATAAGGTTTATTCTGACTAGCCTTAGATTTAAACACATGAATGTTCTTTTCAGAACGAGTGTGTTCAATATCATTCAAGTGACCAAATTTAAAGTGGGAATATAAAGGAGTCTTCTTGATGATAATTTTATCAACAGGTTTTGGATTTAAATCCTTTCCAGAGAAAGATTTATATCCAATTCCTTTTCTGTTATTTCTGCTAACTCCATAGATCATAGAAGCCATTTTGCTTCTGTCTATGCTTTTAGCAAGAAACTTCTGAAAGCTGTAGTCATATTTTTCCAAAATATTTTTGCATTCAGACTCAGTTTCAGAATCAGAGTCTTGTTGAGCTAATTCAGAATCATTTTTCAATTTTAAGTTCTTTTCATTTAGCTCAGCTACTTCTGATTTGAGAATATTATTCTCAGATACAAGATTGCTTTGACGCTTCTTGTATTTGAGCTTAATATTGTTATAGCTCTTCATAACTTCTGATAACACTTTGATGAGTTCATCTTTAGTGAGTTTAGCCATTACCCTTCAGCGTCAGAGTCAGATTCAGAATTAGATTTAGATCCTGAAATTCCTTCCTCCTGATCTTCTATGTCAGCCATCAATGCTACGTTGGCACATTCCTCTTCTGACTCAAATTCAGATTCAGATGTATCTGAATCATCCCAGGTAGCCATTAGAACCTTCTTCTTCTTATCAGATTTTCTTTTAGGCTTTTCTTTCAACAACTTTGGACATTCATTTTTGTAATGCCCAGGTTCTTTACATTCGTAGCAGACAACCTCCTTTTTGCCAGATCTTCTGTGTCCAGAAGATTCTTTTCATTGGTCAGGCTTCCTGAAGTTTCTAAACTTCTTTCCTTTATGCTTCTAGAGTTTGTTTATTCTTCTAGACAGCATGGATAGTTCATCTTCATCTTCAGATGAGGATTCTTCAGAGCTTTCCTCTATTACCTGCAATGCTTTAGTAGATTTATTAGATTTTAAGGCAATTGATTTACCTTTCTTTTGAGGTTCATCTTCCTCAAGTTCAATTTCATGACTCCTCAGTGAACTGATTAGTTCCTCCAAGGAAATATTGTTCAGATCTTTAGCCATTTTCAGCGCAGTCACCATAGGTCTCCATCTAGTAGGTAAGCTTCTGATGATCTTTTTCACATTATCAGCAGTAGAGTATCCTTTATCCAGAACCTTTAGTCCAGCTGTAAGTATTTGAAATTTGGAGAACATAGCTTCAACAGATTCAGCTTCTTCCATCTTGAAGGCTTCATACTTCTGAATTAGAGCCAGAGCCTTTGTTTCCTTGACTTGAGAGTTTCCCTCATGAGTCATCTTCAAGGACTCAAACATGTCAAATGCAGTTTCTCTATTTGTGATCTTTTCATACTCAGTGTGAGATATTGCATTTAACAATATTGTTCTAGCCTTGTGGTGATTTCTAAATTCCTTCTTTTGGGCTTCTGCCATAGATTTTCTATCTCATTTCTTGCCATTCCCATCAATGGGATGAACATATCCATCTATGACCAAATCCCATAAATCAGCATCATAACCAAGGAAAAAACTTTCAATCCTGTCTTTCACAAAATCAAATTTCTCCCCATCAAACATAGGGGGTTTAGTGCTGATTCTGTCCCTTTCTTCATATTTGTTGTTAATGTTAGATATTGAAGTATCAGCCATAGTAACAACCAAATATATATCAAAGTTTTTCTCACTGGATCTTTTCTGTCACTGTGAAGTGGTAGCACACACAGAACCGAAGCTCTGATGCCAACTGAAGGTGAGAAAATACTTAGAAGGGGGGTTAAATAAGTATGAAGATAAAAACTTAGAAGTAAAAACTCAAGTATTTTTATCCTGGTTCGTTGAACTCAACTAATCCAGTCCACCCTTTCTAGAGTGATTTGCCTTTCTCAAACAAGGACTTAATCCACTATTTAATCAACTGATTACAATAGTAAGCACTAAGAACAATTGTTCAAAGTCTTCCCAAGAACTACTGATCCTAACTGGATCTTCTTAAGGTTTTCTTACAATCAAATGTAATAATAAATACAAGTGTTAAGATGCTTCTAATAACGCTTTATCACAACAATGATTTTTCACTTAAGATTAAGAACAAAGAAATAATTCTAGCAAGAATATATGAGTTGTATGAGAGCTTTGATAATGAATTCTTTTTCAAGTGTTTCGTCAACTGAAGAAGATGAGTGGAGACTTGCTTTTATAGGCACAGTGATCCAAGAGTTTTTCACGTTGATAAGAGTGTACCAAAAGGTCTGAGCCTTTTTTGTCTTCACATCAAGTGACCTTTCCTAGAAGAAGAAAGCACAGAGAAATCCTTTTTGTCTGTATTCTTGTGTCTAGCATAAATAAGGAAAGAGTCGTTTGGATATTCCAACGGACATAATCTTTGAATTCTTCAACAATTTTCAGCAAGAATCATCAGAGTCTAATTTGATCAGAGCCTTCTAATGTTAATAAGAGTTTTGCTGAATCAGAGTCTTTGCAGCAAGTGTGCTTTTAGCGTGTATGAGTTTAGAGCAGAGTTTTGGGTCAGATCCTCAGTACTGGCAGCGTTAGTACTCTCAGAGTCTTCTGAAATAACTATGCTTGAAAACTCTTCATACAGAATTCTTCATTGGTTCAGATGCTTCTGGCTTGCTTCAGATTCTTCTGGAGCTTCTGCTTCAGATCCTTCTGGAGGCAACGCTCAGGATCTTCTGATGGCAGCGTTCAGAATCTTCTAATGGGTGCTTCTGACGCTTCAGAGCCTTGCATATTTCTTATGATCGGATCTGATTTGCTTCTGGAGTGATATTTACTTTAATATCTGCAACAAACATTCTTAAGCAAATTTTAGAGTACATAATTCTTAACTACAAAATTTCATAATAGTTATCATCAAAACATAGAGATATTATTAAGAACCAATCTGTGTTCTAACATAAGCCTCATTTATAATGTTTATATTGATAATGAACATTTGTACATCAATTCCCATGAAAATGGTACAAAGATCAAAGGAAATCATTATGTAATGCAAGTTGCAAAAGTGAATAGTGAAGAAAGAGAAAAAAGGTGGCCACCCTTGTCAAATCATCAACTTTAATTCAACAAGTCACATCCTATACTATCAATCATGATGAAAAAAATCTATGAGGCATGGAGAATATCTTAGTAGAGTGGCTTAAAGACAAAGATGAAGATTGCATTGGAAAACTCAAAGATTTTCATGATGGAAGGTTAAAATTGGCAATTTGCTTCACTTTTACCCATACCTTGATCCAAGGCTTTTGGCTATAAATAGAACTCACTTGCTACATTACAAACACACAAGTTTCATGCTAGAAACCAGCTAGAACTCCATTCCTTACACAATCACAAGTTCTTGCAAAATCCCTCAAAATCCCTCAAAATCTACTTTTTCAAAACACCTTTCAAAACCATTTCCAAACTTCTTCCAACTCAAGAAACACTTCAAACACATCAAATATGATGTATTGAAGCTATTCAAATCACTTCCATATTTATGTAACAAGGTTCTAGTGAGTTGGTCTTTGAAATCTTTGGATTTTGGAGATTTTCCTTCATTTACAAGGCATTCCGTCCACTAGCTTGCTTGGAGGTTGTTTGGAGCATCTATTCATCATACTAGGAACATTTGAAGATCTTGGAAGAGCTTTCAAGATCTCTGGTTTTCTTATTACTTAATCTTTCTTCAAGAGGTAAACCTAAAACTCATAAATGTGAACTTTCCATTTGCATCTCACATGCTACCATGACTGTTTTAGGGTTTTTACCATGATGTTCTTAAACTTTTTCAACTTGTAACTTGATTTTTCTTGTGATATTGATCTTGTATTATTTATATATGTTTGTTAACATGTTTAAATAATCAAATTTGTTTGATTCATTGTCTTACCATGTGCATTTTATTCTTTTTATCATTTAGATTTTTATGTTTTGTTCACAAACTTAAAAACCACATAACTTCTCCATTTTAAATCATTTTTAAGTGGTTCTTTTTGAAAAATTCTTGTGTGGTAAAATATTTCTATATAATGTTTAAATAATTTTAAAAATACTATTTTAAAAACACTTTGCATTATGAGAAAGTTATAACCCATTTTAGGGTTTTGTACCCTCCTATTTCTCATTCCTTCATTTTCAAAACTTTAATTTTATTCTTCTTTGAGTTTCATTTGAAGATAACATAAACTGGGATTGTTGGTTCCCTTGTACATTTAAGTTTGAATTTCAACTTTGTTTGTACGCGTTTAAATGTTCACCTTTAAAAAACTGTTGATTATCCCCATGAGATTTCGAGCCGTTTACATCGTTGTGAAATTTTTGGTTTATGTATGATACCTTTTATCCTAAACTTAGGATTTGAGTCGCCATGCTCACTTTTAGTGTCCCGCCGTGGACATCCTTTCCCTTTATCCTAAACTTAGGATTTGAGCCTCCGTACTCATGTTTAGCGTCCCGCCGTGGACATTCTTTATCATAACAATCTCAACGTAGATTCAGGAGTCGCCGCACTCCATGTAAGTACTTCCTTATGAGTGATTACATCCCTCTGGAACCTTGACCACAGTCAAGAGTTCTTCACCCCTAGTTAGGGGAACTACGGTTGCTCTGATTCCATTCCCGTCAGGATACGTAGGCACGAGATGCGATGTCTTCGCGAGCATACTTTACCAAATTTTGTACATACTTTATACTTTATATCTTTACCCTTAGCACATTTCCTTTAGCAAGCAAACTGTAGCAAACACAAATATTAACAAGAGGTTCCTGTAGAGTACTACAGATGTTTAGGATGTGAAATACCTACCCTAGGCATAACCAACCCCCAAACCTTAAGATCTCTCTTTGCTTAGCTTTAAGCCTTGCTTTTTGCTTTGAATTTTTATAGGTTTTTCTTTCTTTAAACCTTTCCTTTTTTCGGATAAATTAAAGACCGGTTGTGAACTTAAGAATTAAAGATTCAAGTTAATTCAATAGCTTGGTATCACGATTCTCACCACAACAGTGTGGACCTCATTTGATCTCATTTTGTACTGAATGTTATTTGCTTGTGTGGCATCATGTGGCCCCTTGGATGGCTGGACCTTGGTTTCATCTGATGGTCAAGATCTCTTTGACTCCGTTTAAATGAAACGGTGCGTTTCATACGCACGCCTCTCAGCCACAAGATCATTGACTGGTCTTTGTAATGGAAGGCTGGGATTGATTTGCATTTTATGTTGAAACCCTGGCGCACGCGTGGCAGCATTAAAGCCATAGGATTGTGGACTATTCTTGTGGACTGGGTGGTTCAGATTGAATCTTGCATTTTTAGCTGACTTAGATAGTTGACCTGGGCCTGAACGCTTTCCACACCCCCTTACCAAGCCCAACGCGTAACCAACGTGAAATAACTGCTATTCATACCACATTTTTCCTATTTTATTTCTTTTTCTCTATTTTTCTTATTTTCATATCTGTTTGAAATAAAGTCATACAAAATTGATAGATAATTCCATAAATCATGAAAAATATGTTTTGTGCACCTTGACATGTGTATTAATTTTGTATTTTTTCTAATTGCATTTTTTGCTTCTTTTTCATTTAATTTGGCATTTTCCTTTTAAAATGCTTTTCATAAATGTAAAAATGATATGTCTGCCTTTGTGATTTTCTTTCTTGATAGAAACATCAAATAAACTTCTAATATTTTTTGTGCTGATTCTTGATACTTCAAGTGATAGTGTAGTATTTTTCTCTTATTTTTTAGAGGCATTTAGGATAGGTTTTGGATAGTGTCTTTAGAACCTCTTTCCCTTGCCTTGCCCATAGAGCACCCTAGGGTTTTGCTCTCCACTAACCTACTTAGACATAGAATTTCCTCCCCATTTTTGGACCCCTGGTCTCTAAGACCAGAGGGGTCCCTTATGATTTTTCTTAGCATTTTTAGATGTGCTTTACTATTTTTAGTGGATTTTAGCTTTCTGACCTTCATTAGGGTAGTTCCCACCATACCTTTGACCTAGTTTCCATTTTAGGTGATACTTGTGCAATGCTTAAGCATCCCATTCTCACCTATCCATATCCTAGACATATTAAGGCACTTGTATGTGCATTTCCAAGTCCTAGTATTGTTCCTAACTAGTTCCTAACCTAGGCTTCTTTTAGGACCTTTTCCATTAGTCTTTCCAAGTTCTATGATATTTGGATCCTTCTTGTGAGAGCCTAATTCCTCCTGTGGAAGAATTCTGTGTATTCCATAAAGAAGTTGAACCATTGAGGACTTTGAATGTGATGAGATTGGTTGAGTGCCATAGTAAGTTCCTGTGGATCTTACTTTGCTTCCCATCCTCATCCTCCTCTCTTCTTTCCAAGTCCTATGATATTTGGGTCCTTCTTGTGAGAGCCTAATTCCTCCTGTGGAGGAATTCTGTGCATTCCATAAGAAGTTGAGCTTTAAGGATTCAAGTACTTTGTACACACCTTATAATTCTAATGTCCTATATTCTTAGGATCCTTCTTGTGAGAGCCTAATTCCTCCTGTGGAAGAATTCTGTGCATTCCATAAGAAGTTTGAGCCTTTGATGGACTCCCGTGCTGATGCACATTGAACATGGTGAGTTCCCTTTGACTTTCACTATGCTTCTCCTCATTCCTTCCTTAGTCCTATGATTTAAGGATCCCATTTTTTAGAGCCTAGTTCTTCCTGTGGAAGAACTCTGTGCATTCCATGAGTGGTAGATCCTTTGAGGACTATCTTTGTATGATGAACTTGGTTGAGTGCCATAGCAAGTTCCTGTGGATCTTACTTTGCTTCCCATCATCATTCTCTTCATTCTTTCCTATCTGTCCTACACTCTTAGGATCCTTCTTGTGAGAGCCTAATTCCTCCTGAGGAGAAATTCTGTGCTTTCCATGAAGAAGTTGAGCCTTTTGTCGCTACTGCGAAAATCGGCGCCGGCTGACAGAAGAGTCGCCACCGTGCGTTATTTATCCCAACGGAGGGAAAGGAAACGCTCGAAGTAAACCTCGCAAAAAAACGGGAAAGGTATGGTCGTCGCAACCAAAACCTGGATTCGGGAGTCGGTTACGCAAGGGGAAGGTATTAGCACCCCTCACGTCCGTCGTACTCGACGGGATCCACGTTTGCTTGGGTTGTCTAAAGGATGCAAAACAATCTATCTACGGCTGCTAAATCTAAACGGAAGGGAATTGAATCGATAGAGCGTCGCACTCTATGCCTACGTATTCTCAAGAGAGAAAGTCAGAGTCAACGTAGTTCGGGACTACGGGGAATTGGCTCGCCAAGACTTCGCGTCTTGTGCCTACGTACTTCCACACTGCATGGAAGATCAGAGCTTTCCTAGTTCAGGCTAACTACGGCTAAGCAGGGTGTTCTCACACAGAAGTGAGATATTAAGATTGGTTTGAGAGGTACAGGAACCTACGGGAACTAAAACTACGGTCTGGTCTCAAATGCACTCGGGCAAGAGAAAAGGATAACATCAGTCGTCAGCGGGAAAGTCTCGATCGCACAACAGCGAGAGAACAAAAGGTTAGTTGTTAGTGTGCTCGCTAGGATATTGCATCCTATGCCTACATATTCTCGTCTGGTACGAGAAATCAGAGCAGCTGTAGTTCGGCTACTTTCGGGACCACAACTCAAATCTCGTTTTATTAATATTCTGAAAAGGATTACAATGATTGAATACTGAAAAATAATCTCCTAGAAACTATCCAACTATCCTGGAAAAAATCAAATGGAAAATAGTCCCCTAACAAGTGGACTTCTAAAACTACCTCTAAAAAGGTAAAAATAAACTCTATGAAAAATTGTATCCTAAAAGAAAAATAATAAATCTACAAACCAATATTTTTATACTCTTTTTTTTACTCTTTTTTCTTCTATTCTTTTTTTCCTTCTTTTTTCAATATTCTTTTTCTCATCTCTTTTCATATTTCTTTTTCTATCTTCTTTTTTTCCTTCTTTTTTCAATATTCTTTTCTCATCTCTTTTCATATTTCTTTTTCTATCTTCTTTTTTCTCATTTTTTCCCAATATTCTTTTTCAACTATTTCTCTTTATTTTCTTTTCATATATTTTTTCCATATATCTTTTTCCCCTTTTTTCTAAATCTCTAAACAAAAGAAAAAAAGAAATAAGAAAAACAAAGAAAAATACAAGAGAGGCTTAAACAGCAGCCAGGGGGGTTACAAGCAGAAAAAAAAACCAAACAGAATTGGGCCCAGCCCAACAAAAAACATAAGAAAGAAAAAAACGGGGAGGGGGCGCAGTAAGTGAAACGGGGGTGCGATTAGCGAAGGGCCCAGCCCAGCCAACAAAAAAATGGGGCGAATGTCCAAAAACGGGGGGTGAATCAGAAAAATGATTGGGCCTGGCCCAATCCACACACGGCCCGACCCTCCCTCTTCTCCTTCCATCTTCTGAAAACCCTAGTTCCTCTCACTGTTCACAGAAACAACTCAACGCCGTTTTCCCTCCTCGCTCACCCAATCTTTCTCCGTTTGCTTCATCCTTCTCTCCGTTCAACATCCCTCACAAACCCTTTCTCATAAACCTTTCTACCACATTAGCACAATCTGGAAATAACTCGATCAATGAAGGTCTTGACGGTATTGGCATGCGGAAATCAACGGAGCTAGATGATGTTCGCTTGGTGAATTTCTTGAAGGCTTTGAAGATTTGACGGAGATCTACCGATGAAGATGAAGATTCGATGATTTCTTGAAGGTTCTTGAGAATTGCTACTGGGTGACTATGCTTGATGATGAACAATCGATGAAGATTCTGGAAACAAAGGCGATGAACTCGCGGAGGATCGGACAAACCTGGACGCATCTGAAGTTGAAGATCTTGATGACTTTGTTGAAGATCCTTGAAGAAATTTTCTAGAGATTTGGAGGTGATGAACTCACGAAGACGATGATGAAGGTTCTTGATCTGGAGAACTGAGAAGGTTGTGGGAAGATTTTCGAACGATCTTGATGAACATGATAGGGATTGTTCGTGATCTCTGAGGATCTTTGATGTTCATGAAATTCTGAAAACGGTTGTAGGAACATGAACGATTATGGAGAATTACGAAGAACGTGATGATGAAGATTCGCAAGAATCTTGATGAATATTGGTGTTCTTGCAACGTTCTATCAAACTCTGGAGAATTGCTTAGTAAACCAGATGAAGATCTTGCAGATCGGAAGAACGGATGAGGCTGAGGGATATAGTTGATGACATGAATGTGAGCATGTGGATGAAGGTCCTGGGAAATTTCTGGAAACAAACGATGAAGATTCCGGCGACCAGATGCAGTTTCCGGTGAGAGGTTGATGAAGATGCGAACGGAGAAGATGAAGAAACGATGATTCTGGGTTTTTTTTGAGTTTTTCGGCGAAGTTTACGGCGGCCGGAGACGGTTACTGGTTAGTTACAGTGGCCGGAAACTGGAGGTTGCGGTGGTTGCATGGCCGCCGGCCATGCAACCGGTGGAGCTCATGCGAGGGTTGGGGAGAAGACAAGTGGCGATGGTGAATGCTGAAGGAGAATGCATGTGCCACACGTGGAACTGGGGAGAGATGGTGGGAAGCCACGTGGTGAAGTCTGGGTTAGTGGAGTTATGAGGTGTCTGAATTCTGGGTGAAATGGAAAAATGATGTGGCCTCCTCTTGAATGCACACGCGGCTTGGTATATATATGACACCTGGCGCGGACAAAAACGGACTGAAAGATTTTGGGCCTCCAAAAACAAAACTGGGCCCAAACGAAAATGAATGGCTAAAACTGAATTAAAATGATTGGATTAATGGACAATTAATGATGAATTAAAACTGAACTCTGGATTAAGACCCTAATTAAAAGATGATTAAGACCAAACAAATAAACCTAATTAAGACTAACAATTAATCCTAATTAATCTAAACAATAAACCTAACCGATAATACTCTAACAATTAACATTCTAATTAACTCTAAACAACTAATTAACATCTAACAATTAACATTCTAAAAAAAGAAAACTATTAATATCTGTTTAACCTATTTAATATCTAAAACAAAATAAAACAAATTAATATCTAGAAACCTATTAAAAAATCTATTAATTTCTAGAAAAACCCTATATTAATATTCTATTTAAATCTATATTAACAAATATTAAAACATCTAAAAATGCTATTAAATCCTAATATCTAAATGACTCTTAATAATTCCACAAGGAGCAAAAACAGTACAGAACGACAAATAGGACCACGAGAGCGCACCGGAACGACCGGTAAAAATCAATAGACACCGAAATATCCCTAAAAACAACAGTGCGAGCTGAAAACACCGGGAATAGCACGACTTCCCAAAAATGCAACTCTACTTATCTAACTGAGCAAAAAACACCTGAAATGCGAGGAGAGGGCTGTGATCCCGATAAAATCAAAACAACTGAAAAAAATGCACTGTATGCGATATGCGGATGCGAATGCAGAAATGCGTCGAAACATCAACCAGATGTGGGAACCGGTTGGTCAAATTTTAGGGTGCAACAGCTGCCCCTATTCAAGCGGCTTGGACCTGAATGGGTGAAGAGCGCTCAACCTTCAAACATTCAAAAGGTAGATGACGGTTGAATACCAATGAAACCCTGAAATTTTCCAACCGTGGGAATATACTGCAAAACTGCTTGAGGAATAGCCTCCAATGGACTGAAGTTTGGTTGTCACGGCAACAACTGGTCAATTATCTGATAAAAATTTCTCTCCTTTCAACGTCAATCACTTGTGTGACGCCACAAGTATCGAAATAATGCTTCAGACAACAAACACCTTGATTCCCATCTCACTTATGGGATCAAATCCTGTCATCTCACAGTTCACGGCGAACTTGAGGACAATTCTCCTGGGGAACTTCTGAATCGACTGCTCGGCACCCAATCTGTCAACAGGAGGCAGCTTCAGAAATCTGATATATGTCAATCTTTTTTTCAGTGCCGACGTAACAACCAAATGTGAAGAATCACTCCGCTGGGGGAGAAGAAAAGCTTAACCAAACAACTCTGCAAGGGAACATACTCGAAAGCCATGAGGTAACCAACCTGGTCCATGTTTCGAAATGCGTATGTCTGAGAATGATGCAATGTCCCATACGGCATGGAAATGCTATGCGTTCCGTTTGAAAATGCGAGGCCCAGACGGCATGGAAATGCTATATGTTTGTACAAATGCTATGACGATATATGCAAATGCTAATGCAGGCTCGAGCTGCCAGAGAACACTAGGTCTAAAAACCGCTTGGCAAAATAAATGCCGAAGGTAGACGTCAACTCCAACTGAGGGTAACCTGATATCACAGAATCATCTCAGCAACATAAATGCTGGAAAAGGGAAACCAAATCCGCTGGGGATAACCGTCCTGCTAGAGAAATGGAAAGGCAACCCTGCTTGGGGAGAAAGAAAAAACAACCCTGCTTGGGGATGCTCTCTTCAAACCATTGACAACTGATTGTGCTCTGTGGGGATTGACCCAAACTGGGGTTGATTGCGCGCAGCACGCTGCTGGAAATGCCCCTACTATCAAGGATATCAATCTTAATCGGCTGGGGATACTCCTGATCCTACTCTGATACGGGGTAAAATGCAATCTCAACTCTTGCGGGGATAATACGTGGCTTCCATCTGCTGCAGAGGAGTAATTCTGATTTAACAACATCCACAAGGAATTCAAACATTAATCGGAGCACTGGTATCCGTCGAGCTTCGTATCGGGGAACATGACAACATGCGAGTCATTAGGAACTACTATGTCATATACTTTTAGGTTTCTGTTTTTCTGGTTTAGGATAAACATGGATTATGTACACAGTGGAAGATATGGAAAATACTAGACGAGAACTAGCATTCAGAGGTAGACTACCAGGAGAGAACTGATAGCAAAATAGATTAGGAAAATTGAACGAAAATAAATTTTTCTGTTTTGAACGTCAGACGGGGCTGACTGGATATAGGCTAAGAAAAATACAACCAGGCGAGAACTGACTGAAAGCTGACATGTACCAGACGAGAACTGATACAACAATAGGTTGGGAAAACAGTGACCAGACGAGAACTGGTTACGCAACGACATGTACCTGTTGCACCCTAAAATTTGACCAACCGGGTCCCGTATCTGGCTCTATGTTTCGATGCATGACCGCATTCGCATCCGCATATCGCATACAGTGCATTTTTTCAGTTGTATTGATTTTATCGGGATCACAGCCCTCGTCTCGCGTTTCAGGTGTTTTTAATCAGTTCAGATAGGTAGAATCGTATTTTCGGGAAGTCGTGCTCTTCCCGGTGTTTTCAGCTCGCGCTGTTGTTTTTAGGGATATTTCGGTGTCCTATTTGTCGTTCTGCACTGTTTTTGTTCCCTATGGAATTACTAGGATTTTATTAGATATTATTAGCATTTTCTAGAATTTAAATAGATTTTTAATGGCTTTAAATCATTTTTAGAATTTTATAGAGTTTTTTAATAGGTTTTAATAGTTTTTTTAATAGGTTTTAATATAGAAAGAATATAGATTTTTCTTTTTATTAATAATAAAGTTTCTTTTAAATAAGTAATATAGGTTTTATTAGAGACTTAATAAAAATTTAATAAATTTTAAATAGAGAATTATTAGAGTTTTTTAGATTAGTGGAATTATTAGAGTTTTATTAGTTTAGAAATTAATAGAAATTAATAGAGTTTAGTAGTTAATCCTTTTTTAGATTTAATTAGGGTTTTAATTGAGCTCATTAGCTTTAATTAGGTAGGATAGTCTTAATTTTCAATTTAGGATTTAATTACTGATTTGAGTCCTTGTTTAGTCTTAATCAGAATTAATTAGGGTTATATTAGGTGGTATTAGTTTTTAGTTAAGTAGTTAATTAGGTTTAATGCAGCTTTAATCAGGTTTTTAATCATTTTTCATTTTAATTCAGATTTTTGGGTTTATTGAATTCATTTTTCGTTTGGGCCCAGAAGAGGTTTTTGGAGGCCCAGTCCTTTTTGTCCATTTTCAGTCCAGGATGTGCCATGTGTCAGCTATATAATTCAGCCACGCGTGCTCATGAGAAGGCCCCACCTCATAACTCACTTCACCCTAGAATCTGCCACACGTTTTCCCACTAACTCTCTCCCAGCACACGTGTTACGCATGCAACGCTCCCTCTGCCACCTTGCTATGCCACTTGTCTTCCTCTGAGCATCACCGGTTGCATGGCCGGCGGCCATGCAACCACCGCACCTGAATCCTTCCGGCCACCGTAACCTCCAGTTTCCGGTCACCCTAACTAACCTCCAACTTCTTCCGACCACCACCCTCCGCCACAACTACTATCGGAAACGTAAAATCCATTAGAAACCACCGCGAATCTTCATCTTCTCCGTTCGATCTTCATCATCATCATTCATCAATCCACCAGAAATTCACCAGATTCAAGAACAAATTTCCAGAAATCTTCAACAAACTCTCCAGGTCTTCATCCACATGTTCATCCTTGTTCATGTAATTCTCCAGAAACACTCAAAGTCTTCATCAATATTCGTTATGTTCTTCAGGAGTTTCCAGATTCATTCGCCAAATTCATACGAATCCTCATCTGTTCATCAAATCACCTTCAAGATCTTTTTTCCAGATTTCTGCAAGCGCAACTTCACTGTCATCCGAGTTGAACCATGAACAAGATTTCCGCAAATGCATGAACAATCCATGGACCTACCATCAACCACGGCCAGATCTACGATATCAAGATCCAACACCAAGACTTCTTCATATCTACCACGAGAACCTTCGTCAACAAACACGAGCCAGGTTTCAACGAGTACGCCAATGCAAAACCTCCAACGGATTTTCATCTCACATGTTCGTCAAGAGATATTCCAAGAACCGCATCTAATCTCCAGGTTTCGTCAACACATCTTCTTCATCATACCTTCAAATTTCCAGAGAACTGCTTCAAGAACCTTCGTCCGAGCGTCACCACAAGGATATTCCACAATTTTTGAGAGGTATGATGGAGTATTCGTGAGGTTGAGGAAGGGTTTGAGGGAGACGAAGGCGGAAGGTTGAAGGTCCGAGAGAGAGTGAAGACAGAGAGAGGGAAAGGAAAACGGCGTCGTGAACAGTGGAAAAGAAGATCTAGGGTTTCTGAAGCTGGAATGAGGAACAAGGTGGCCCGTGTATTGGACTGGGCCGGGCCCAATGGTGTTCGTCCGTACACACTCCCCGTTTTTGGACACTTACCTCCGTTTTTTTGTTGTTAGTTGGGCTGGGCCCTGTTGCTGACTGCATCCCCGTTGCTGTGAACACCCCCCCCCCCCTGCGTGTGTGTGTCTGCTGGGATATTGGGCTGGGCCCAGGTTGATTCTGTTTTGTTTTTTTATTACTTTACACCCCCCTGTAATAACTAGTATACCCCCCTCTTGTATTTTCCTCTTTCTTTTTTTTTTTTTTTTTTACTTTTTTTTCATTTGATTAGTTTAAGAGAAAAAAGAAAAAGATATTGAAAAAATGATGAAAAGAATATTGAAAAGCGAATAAAAAGAGTATTGAGAAGAAAAATATTTTGAAAAAGAAAGGAGAAAGAATAAAAGAAAAGAAATATAGAAAAAATATTGAAGAAAAGAATATTGAAAAAATAGAAAAAGAATATTGAGAATAAAAAGAATATTAAGAGAAAGTATTTGAAAAAAAGGAATAAAGAAATATTGAGGAAAAGAAGATAAAAATATTCAGCTCCACTTCAATTCTTTTAGGACATTTTTCATAGAGTTTTTTTTTTACACTTTTAGGGATAGTTTTTCAAAGGTCCACTTGTTAGGGGACTATTTTCCATTTGATTTTCCATTATAGATGGATAAGATAGTATTTCCTAGGAGTTTATTTCCCGTGTTCCATCATTGTAATCATTTTTCAGAATATTAATAAAATGAGATTTGAGCTGTGGTCCCAAAAGTAGCCGAACTACAGCTGCTCTGATTTCTCGTACCAGACGAGAATATGTAGGCATAGGATGCGATATCCTAGCGAGCACACTAACAACTAACCTTTTGTTCTCTCGCTACTGTGCGATCGAGACTTTCCTGCTGACGACTGATTGTTATCCTTTTCTCTTGCCCGAGCGCATTTGAGACCAGACCGTAGTTTTTCCCATAGGCTCCCGTACCCTTAAAACCAGTTTGATATCTCACTCCTGTGTGAGAACGCCCAACCTAGCCGTAGTTAGCCTGAACTACGTAAGCTCTGATCTTCCATGCTGTGTGGAAGTACGTAGGCACAAGACGCGAAGTCTTGGCGAGCCAATTCCCTGTAGTTTCCCAAACTACATTGACTCTGACTTTCTCTCTTGAAAATACGTAGGCGTAGAGTGCGACGCTCTATCGAGTCAATTCCCTTCCGTTTAGATTTAGCAGCCGTAGATAGATTGTTTTTGCATCCTCTAGACAACCCAAGCAAGCGTGGATCCCGTCGAGTACGACGGACGTGAGGGGTGCTAATACCTTCCCCTTGCGTAACCGACTCCCGAATCCAGGTTTTGGTTGCGATGACCATACCTTTTCCCATTTTTTGCGAGGTTTACTTTGAGTGTTTCCTTTCCCTCCGTTGGGATAAATAACGCACGGTGGCGACTCTTCTGTCAGCCGGCGCCGATTTTCGCAGTAGCGACAGCTGGCGACTCTGCTGGGGATCCAACATCCCCTGGCTGCTAAGGACTGCGATAGTCCCCATGCATGTGGGATCCAACATCCCCTAAGAGAGTCAATCCTAGCGCTTGTTTGCTTGTCTTTTGGGTGTTTATTTTTTCATCGCTATTATCTGTTGCCGTTGCGCTGGGGAGGGTGATATTTTGAGTGATAGCCGGACCTGGGCTGCTTGAGTATGCATTTAGACGTAGTTGTGGAGATTAGTGGGCGAACCTGTTTGCTGAGCAGACAAGAGTTCCCCACGAAATTCACGCTCAGACGAGGTTCTCTCCGAGGTGCTTCTTTCCGGTCCTAAGGATGTGAGAGGAGTCTAGACGTGAGGATTGTCGACTCTGGGGACCGATCAATTGGAAGTCAGCTAAGTGAGGCCTCTTCATGAGATGACGATGCCACTCCTTCTGGGAATCGCATCATTCCTTATGAAAGTCTGTGACGCTGACGACCGCATAGGATGCCGTACCTCGTCAGATTAGGTCCATACCTGTGAGTGGGAGGTTTTTGCAGGAAACTTAACTTCCAGATGACCCGTTTTTTTGGTTTTCACTTCAGAGTGATTATCTCCGTCAGCAGTATAGCAGTATTCAGAGCGTGTTGTGGGGGCTGTGATCCCGTGTTTGCTGCATTGCATTGCATTTGCATATTTGCATCCTATTGCATAGCATTCCTCTAGCTGGCCAGAGCTCTTATCCAGCCGTTGTTTGATTTCAGAAGGTGATTATCCGGTGATTGGTCTGAGCAACTGTTGATTGTTAGAAGACGACCAAGGGGTTGAAACGGATCAAGCAGAATCAAGCAGTGCCGTCAGTTGAAAGTTGCTGATAGTCATGTCGGGAAACGACTTCCAGATTGCTGATGCCTTGTCATGCTTTATTATGACGACCAATCCTTTGTATGATCCCACGTCTGACGAAGGCTTTCCGCAAGTGAATAACCTTACTACAACTCAACTTGTGCAGACTTCTGTTAGAGGCCAAAATCTGCACCAACAGTATGTCATCCCAAGTGAACGTTCTTCTTCTGATGCCGCGAATTATCAGAATGTTATTTCTGCTGGTTTGATCTCCCGAAGAGAAGTTGCGATAATGAGGACTAATAATCCATTAGCTCTTGTGAAAGCTAAGAGGTTTCACGCATTGGAGGAACAAGTCAAAGCCCTGGAAGTTATGAACGATGTTGGTCTCAATGCTTCAGATATGTGCTTGGTTTCTGACCTAGTGTTACCTCCTAAATTCATAGCGCCGAAGTTTGAAAAGTACGAAGGAGATAGCTGTCTGAGGCTACATTTGGTGATGTTCTGCAGAAAGATGACTTCGTTTGTGCAAAACGACAAGTTGATGATTTACTGTTTTTAGGACAGTTTGATTGGGGCATCGCTACGTTGGTATATGCAGTTAGAGAAGGATCAGATTCAATCATGGGTGGATTTAGCCAGAGCTTTCCTGAAGCGGTATGATTACAATACGGACATAGCTCCCATTCGCATGGAGTTGCAATCTTTGTCTATGGGGGTCAATGAACCTTTCAAAAAGTATGCTCGGAGATGGAGGGATTTTGCTTCCAGAGTGGAACCGCCGATCCCTGACCGGGAGTTAGCAGGCATGTTCATAGACTCATTGCAAAGCCCGTACTTTGAGAGATTGCTTGGAGTTTCGCTGAACTTCTCCGAATTAGTGGGAGTTGGAGAACGTATTGAGAATGCTATAAAGATTGGAAAAATTCAGGTTGATTCAAGCGGCCAGGCCAGTGAAATTGAATCTCTTTGTGACTATCAGAATGAAGAGGGAGTTGTGATCAATGCAGTCATGCCAGATGTTGGGTACCCTCGAGATGAATTGGTGAAATTTATTGGGTCTTCATCTTCTCAGAGATCAGTATCTTCTATGCCTTGTTATGCTGAACAGACAGCCGTGCCTAGGGCACCATATCAGGAATCTTATGTCGCTTCCATTGCAAAGCAGCGAACTCGTGGCCAAGGTTATCAGAATCAACGTCAAAATCAGAACAGACCTCGTAACAACTTGGAACGAAGGAATGGTCCTTCTCATCCAGTTCCTGTGCCGTACAGTCAGCTTTTGCCACAGTTGGTCCAGAGCGCTTTGGTGGAGCCGAAAGCTCTCAAGCCCGTGCCAGAACCTTACCCTCCTGGGTATAATCCCCATGTTCAGTGTGGTTATCATGGCGGATCACCAGGACATGCAACGGAAGATTGTAAAGCGTTTCAGGCGAAGGTACAGCAGTTGATCGACCAGGATTGCATTTCCTTTCGAGAAGGATTTCTGTTTGTTCATACCAACCGCTCAGCTGTCTAAGCTCGTAGATTCGGAAAGTATTCCCCAGCAGAAGCCAGTGGTCTAGACAGGCAGGCGCCCTCAGCATTGGCAGTTCTCAGACTTTATATCATTTGTAGTTTCTTTTCTGTTAGTTACTACCTGTTTTTAAACATTGTTTGTTTCGAATGGTGATAATAATAAGGTGACTATGCATTTTTCTGAATTAATCATGTCGCTGTCGCTCATTTACTGCATTGCACTGACACTTGCATTTTATTCACTCCATTTTGTCACTGTGACTAGCAAAGATTGGAGGGAGGATGACGAAACTAAACTCATAACCGATGATCGTATGCTTTCAGATAAGACCTTACCGATGACGTACAAGGTATTGTTTCAAATCCCCAAACACTGGAGATATAAGGAGTTAGTCCCTTGTTAACCACTTCGAGCCAGGAAGTAGAAGTTTTTTCGGACTTTTAAACCCTCACATCTTAACCCGGGGCAGGGTAGTTGTCAGTTAGCTTGACCGAGCATTCGAGTCTTACAGAGGAGTGTTGTCTTTCGAGGACCAATCACATCGCATTTTTCTCAAGAGGGCGTACTTCGTCAACCACAGTGGTTAAACCTCACCAATCAGGAGTAAGACAGTTACAATCCTTTCGGAGCAATCAAGACAACCAGTGTCACACGACTTTGTTCCAAAAGAAAGAAAGAAAGCCCGCTAAGTAAAAAAAAAAAGAAAAAGCTGGAAAGCTAATACTTAGGCAAAAATCAGGGCATCCCGCTGGACTTCAAAAGAAATCGAAAAATCGAAAAGAACTCAAAAGGAGTCAGTCCAGGTAAAAATTAGGGAATCAAAAGAACGAAAAAGAAAGGATATCAATAGAAATTTTTTTCCCCAGCGAGTCACAAAGTCGTGTACACAGACATCGAAAGCGAAGAAGGAGTAACTATCACTCCGAAAAGCCCTGTGAGTTCCTTAATTGTGGTTCTTACCATTCAACATACCTCTCGAAGAGGCGAGCGCTTGTGCCAGGTTAACTGAACCTTAGGATCGGAGATCATCATGTAGAAGGGGTGGGTACAAATCAAAATTTGAGCCAAATATCCTTTATTTCACGAACCGTGAACCCGACCACGATACAACCCTTAAAAGACCTAATTGAGATAGGGTTTATTCTGAAAGCGCATTACGATAAGGTTGAGTAACCTGACTCCCTCATGATTTGATAGTCACATCCTTGTTGTGTTTTTCACTGACCACGTAAGCACTACGTTTGAACTTTGGTTCATTCGTCACTCACAATCATGACATGTAAATGAGTGACAGCACAAAATTTTTCAAAATCTGCATGAACACTGCATTAAAATTACCATTCGTAAGTAGACAATTTTAATTGCAGGTTAGTAGTTGGCATGAAAGGAATTCCAATAGGGAATAATCGAGCAGGACTGAGTAATTCAGCAGTCTAAACCAGAATGGCGTATGTTGTGAAACCCTGTGGATCCGGGGCATTGACTTCCAGTGAGTCCGGAATCAGTTAGTCTGAGGACAAGTCCCGAAGCTTCAGTTGATCAGGGGCAGTATGCTTGAGAAGCAGTGGATTAGAAGAGAGTCTTCTCGAGAGTCAATCAGGGGCAATTATGCAGAGCGTTGAGATTCGAAAGCAGATACTTCAGGTGGATAATCAGATCAGGTTAAGTCGCTAGAACGCTCATTCAGGGGCAAGTCACCGCAGAGAGTGTTGAAACCAACTGGGTTGATAGGTGTTTAATGGAGATTGAATCCTTTTGGCGTATAGATACCAGGGAAAGTAATCTCGAGGTCGCCGCGTGGCAAGCTGTTCAGAGCAATATTCCCAAGAGTTGGATTAGGGCAAGTTGAGTGCACTGGGGCAAGTTATTCAAGCCAGTCTGTTTATCCCCAGTTGGAGTTGAGTATCGGGGAATCATGTCATTACCCTTATCAGAAAACCTGAACCATTCCGAAAAAGGCCTTGCTGTCGTTGGATCATTATCCTAGAGTTTAAACCTGTTACGTGTCAGTAACCAGTCGTTTCCAAAGTCCAGTTCTCGTCTGGCCCACCCTTCCGTAAGCATCAGTTCATGTCTGGTGTAGTTTATTGTAAGCATCAGTTCCCGTCTGGTGTAGTTTATTGTAACCAGTTCTCGTCTGGTCACCGTTTCTTCAAGTGTTGTATCAGTTCTCGTCTGGTACATGTCATTGCGTAGTCAGTTCTCGTCTGGTCACCGTTTCTTCAAGTGTTGTATCAGTTCTCGTCTGGTACATGTCATTGCGTAATCGGTTCTCGTTTGGTCATCGTGTGTTTTAACCTATGTGTTATACCAGTTCTCGTCTGGTGTGCGTCAGCTTTCAGCCAGTTCTCGCCTGGTTGTCAATGCCTCAGCTCGTTATCCAGTCAGGCCCGTTTGATGTCCAAACAAAAATCAATTCTCGTCTGATAACCTAATCTATTTTCCTATCAGTTCTCGTCTGGTATCCTACCTTTGAATGCTAGTTCTCGTCTAGTATTTTCCATATCTTCCACTGTGTACATAATCCATGTTTATCCTAAACCAGAAAAACAAAAACCTAAAAGGTATCTGACACAGTAGTTCCCAATGACTCGCATGTTGTCATGTTCCCCGATACGAAGCTCGATTGATGCCAGTGCTCCGATTAATGGTTGAATTCCTCGTGGATGTTGTTAAATCAGAATTGCTACTCTTCAGCAGATGAAAGTTGCGTATTATCCCCGCAAGAATTGAGATTGTATTGTTACCCCGTATCAGAGTAGGATCAGGAGTATCCCCAGCAGATTAAGATTGATATCCTTGATAGTAAGGGCATTTCCAGCAGTGTGCTGCGCGCAATCAACCCCAGTTTGGGTCAATCCTCACAGAGCACAATCAGTTGCCAATGGTTTGAAGAGAGTCTCCCCAAGCAGGGTTGTTTGTTCTTTCTCCCCAAGCAGGGTTGCCTTTCCAGTTCTCCAGCAGGACTGTTATCCCCAGCGGATTTGGTTTCCTTTTTCCAGCATTTATGTTGCTGAGTTGATTCTGTGATATCAGGTTACCTTCAGTGGAGTTGGCGTTGCCTTCGGCATTTATTTTGCCAAGTGGGTGCAGACCTGGTGTTCTCTGGCAGCTCGAGCCTGCATTTACATTTGCGTGTATCGTCATAGCATTTATACAAACATATAGCATTTCCATGCCGTCTGGGCCTCACATTTTCAAACAGAACACATAGCATTTCCATGTCATAAAGGGCATTGCATCATTTCAAGCATACGCATTTCGAGACATGGACTAGGTTGGTTACCTCATGGCTTTCGAGTATGTTCCCTTGCAGAGTTGTTTGGTTAAGCTTCCCTTCTCCCCCAGCGGAGTGATTTCTTCACATTTGGGTTGTTACGTCGGCACTGGAAAAAAAGATTGACATATATCAAATTTCTGAAGCCGCCTCCTGTTGACAGAATGGGTGCCGAGCAGTCGATTCAGAAGTTCCCCCCAGGAGAATTTTCCTCAAGTTCGCTGTGAACTATGAGATGACAGGATTTGATCCCATAAGAGAGATGGAAATCAAGTTGTTTGCTTTCCGAAGCATTATTCCAATACTTGTGGCATCACACAGGTGATTGATGTTGAAAAGGAGAGAAAAATTTATCAGATAATTGGCCAGTCGTTGCCGTGACAACCAAACTTCAGTTTATTGGAGGCTATTCCTCAAGCATTATTGCAGTATATTCCCACGGTTGGCAAATTTCAGGGTTTCATTGGTATTCAACCGTCTTCTACCTTTGAATGTTTGAAGGCTGGGCGCTCTTCAACCATTCAGGTCCAAGCCGCTTGAATAGGGGCAGCTGTTGCACCCTAAAATTTGACCAATTGGGTCCCGTATCTGGCTCTATGTTTCGATGCATGACCTCATTCGCATCCGCATATCGCATACAGTGCATTTTTTCAGTTGTATTGATTTTATCGGGATCACAACCCTCGTCTCGCGTTTCAGGTGTTTTTAATCAGTTCAGATAGGTAGAATCGTATTTTCGAGAAGTCGTGCTCTTCCCGGTGTTTTCAGCTCGCGCTGTTGTTTTTAGCGATATTTCGGTGTCTGTTGATTTTTACCGGTCGTTCCGGTGCGCTCTCGTGGTCCTATTTGTCGTTCTGTACTGTTTTTGTTCCCTCTGGAATTACTAGGATTTTATTAGATATTATTAGCATTTTCTAGAATTTAAATAGATTTTTAATGGCTTTAAATCATTTTTAGAATTTTATAGAGTTTTTTAATAGGTTTTAATAGTTTTTTTTAATAGGTTTTAATATAGAAAGAATATAGATTTTTCTTTTTATTAATAATAGAGTTTCTTTTAAATAAGTAATATAGGTTTTATTAGAGATTTAATAGAAATTTAATAAATTTTAAATAGAGAATTATTAGAATTTTTTAGATTAGTGGAATTATTAGAGTTTTATTAGTTTAGAAATTAATAGAAATTAATAGAGTTTAGTAGTTAATCCTTTTTTAGATTTAATTAGGGTTTTAATTGAGCTCATTAGCTTTAATTAGGTAGGATAGTCTTAATTTTCAATTTAGGATTTAGTTACTGATTTGAGTCCTTGTTTAGTCTTAATCAGAATTAATTAGGGTTATATTAGGTGGTATTAGTTTTTAGTTAAGTAGTTAATTAGGTTTAATGCAGCTTTAATCAGGTTTTTAATCATTTTTCATTTTAATTCAGATTTTTGGGTTTATTGAATTCATTTTTAGTTTGGGCCCAGAAGAGGTTTTTGGAGGCCCAGTCCTTTTTGTCCATTTTCAGTCCAGGATGTGCCATGTGTCAGCTATATAATTCAGCCATGCGTGCTCATGAGAAGGCCCCACCTCATAACTCACTTCACCCCAGAATCTGCCACACGTTTTCCCACTAACTCTCTCTCAGCACACGTGTTACGCATGCAACGCTTCCCCTGCCACCTCGCTATGCCACTTGTCTTCCTCTGAGCATCACCGGTTGCATGGCCGGCGGCCATGCAACCACCGCACCTGAATCCTTCCGACCACCGTAACCTCCAGTTTCCGGTCACCCTAACCAACCTCCAACTTCTTCCGACCACCGCCCTTCGCCGCAACTACTATCGGAAACGTAAAATCCGTCAGAAACCACCGCGAATCTTCATCTTCTCCGTTCGATCTTCATCATCATCATTCATCAATCCACCAGAAATTCACCAGATTCAAGAACAAATTTCCAGAAATCTTCAACAAACTCTCCAGGTCTTCATCCACATGTTCATCCTTGTTCATGTAATTCTCCAGAAACACTCAAAGTCTTCATCAATATTCGCTATGTTCTTCAGGAGTTTCCATATTCATTCGCCAAATTCATACGAATCCTCATCTGTTCATCAAATCACCTTCAAGATCTTTTTACCAGATTTCTGCAAGCGCAACTTCATTGTCATCCGAGTTGAACCATGAACAAGATTTCCGCAAATGCATGAACAATCCATGGACCTACCATCAACCACGGCCAGATCTACGATATCAAGATCCAACACCAAGACTTCTTCAGATCTACCACGAGAACCTTCGTCAACAAACACGAGCCAGGTGTCGCTACTGCGAAAATTGGCGCCGGCTGACAGAAGAGTCGCCACCGTGCGTTATTTATCCCAACGGAGGGAAAGGAAACGCTCGAAGTAAACCTCGCAAAAAACGGGAAAAGGTATGGTCGTCGCAACCAAAACCTGGGTTCGGGAGTCGGTTACGCAAGGGGAAGGTATTAGCACCCCTCACGTCCGTCGTACTCGACGGGATCCACGCTTGCTTGGGTTGTCTAAAGGATGCAAAAAAAATCTATCTACGGCTGCTAAATCTAAATGGAAAGGAACTGACTCGATAGAGCGTCGCACTCTACGCCTACGTATTCTCAAGAGAGAAATTCAGAGTCAATGTAGTTCGGGACTACGGGGAAATTGGCTCGCCAAGACCTCGCGTCTTGTGCCTACGTACTTCCACACTGCATGGAAGCTCAGAGCTTTACGTAGTTCAGGCTAACTACGGCTAAATAGGGAGTTCTCACACAGCAATGAGAAATCAAACTGGTTTTACAGGTTCGGGAACCTATGGGCAAAACTACGGTCTGGTCTCAAATGCACTCGGGCAAGAGAGAAAAAAGGGTAACAATCAGTCGTCAGCGGGAAAGTCTCGATCGCACAGCAGCGAGAGAACAAAAGGTCAGTTGTTAGTGTGCTCGCTAGGATATCGCATCCTATGCCTACATATTCTCGTCTGGTACGAGAAATCAGAGCAGCTATAGTTCGGCTACTTCGGGACCACAGCTCAAATCTCGTTTTATTAACATTCTGAAAAATGGTTACAATGATTGAATACCGAAAATAAACTCCTAGGAAATACTATCCTTTCCTATCCTGAAAAATCAAATGGAAAATAGTCCCCTAACAAGTGGACGTCTAAACTACCTCTAAAAAGGTGAAATATACTCCTATGAAGAAAATATATCCTCAAAGAAAATATACTCTAAAAAATATTAAATCTACACTAATATTTTTTCTCTTTTTTCCAAGTATCTTTCTTTTTCAAAGTACTTCTATTTTCTCTCCAAATATTTTTCTCATATTTTTTTCTATATTTTTTCTCACTATTTTTTCTATATTTTTTTAATAATTCTTCTCAAATTCTTTTTCTTGTATTTTTTTCTTCAACATTTTTTCTCTTTTCTATTTTTCAATATCTCTTTTTCTTTATTGTATTTCTTTTTCTTTATTGTATTTCTTTTTCTTTATTGTATTTCTTTTTTCCAATCTTTTTCTCTATTTTTTTCATATTCTTTCTTTTCTGTCAAAATATTTTTTTTCCATGTATTTTTCCTTTTCTTTTCATATTATTATTTTTTATTCCTAAACAAAATAGAATAAAGAAAAGAAAAAGAAAAAAGGGGGGGGGGTACACTGTTACAGGGGTGTTCAGGGAGAAAAAATAAAAAAAGGAATTAAGGGCCCAGCCCACAAAAATAAAGAAAATTGGGGGAAGGGGAGTGCTGGAATGAAACGGGGGTGTATGATCCAAGCAGATCCGCATTGGGCTCAGAGAAGGCCCATTTCACCACAAGACACACGGAGGGGAGGGGGAAATGGGAAACGCAGGTGTGATCCCAAAACTAATGGGCTTTGAGGTTTGAGGCCCAGAAACCCAACGTCCACTTCACGGTATACCAAACCCTAATTCCTCTCTTTGCCTTTTACTGTTCACCGCCGCTTCCACCGTTTCTTCTCTCTCTGAATTCTCTCTCAAACTTTCGTTTCAAACCAACCTCCACCTCACCGTCATCTACCTTCTTTCTCCTCTCAGATCAACACCTCAATCATACCTCCTCAAAATCAACCTTGCTTCGAATCCTACAAAACAAATGAAACAACAAGCAACAACAAAACTACTATAGTTGTGGAAAACTGGTTCATCCTTGACATTCTTGAAGGCAATATGTTGATGAAGGTTGATAGATCCTGAGTCTGATGATGGATCCGAAGCTATACGCAAAAATTGGAGTTGGTCGTTGTTTGCATGTGGAGGTTTGAAGATCGATGGCGAAACATGGTGAACATCATACGAGTTCTTGAATATCCCGGAAACATTTGAAGGATCTGGAGATTTTGGATGAGCGATAATGAAGTTTGTTGATGATCGTTGTTGAATCTTGAACGGGACTGAATGTTGAACTGACGATGAAAAAGTTGATGAACGATAAATTTTCTTTGATGACGTTCTGGAGAGTATGAAGAATCTGGAGGCGAAATCTGGAAAGTTGAAGGAGAACGGATGAAGGTCGTACGAAGACATGATGAACGTGTGAAGGATTTCTGGAGAACAATGAATATTCTTGATGAATGATGAATTTTTGGAGAAACTCAAGATGAACACTTGAAGGTTGTTTATGAATTTCTGAAGATTCTGGAGAAAAGATGAACAAGTTGAAGAATGGATGAACATTGATGATGATGATGAAGATCGAAAACTGGAAAAATCACGGCGGTTGTTGATGAAGATTGGACCGGAGAGGATGAAGGTTGATCAGAGGGAGATGAAGGAGGAAGATGGATTCTAGAGTTTTGGGTGTTTTAGGGTTTCCGGCGACGGGTATGGCGGCCGGAGTAGGTTAGGGTGGCCGGAATAGGTTAGGGACGGTGGTTGCATGGCCGCCGGCCATGCAACCGGTGAGTCTCCGGTGGGGTTTGTGGAGATGACACTTGGCTGGGTAGTGGAGAGGGTTATTGCATGTGTGCCACGTAGAGGGTGGTGTGGCAGAGAGAGGGAGAGTGTGAGAGTGATGTGTCATGTGTGAAGTGTGTAACGTGGGTCCTCTCTCGATTTAACACGTGGAACTCTGATTATATACATGGCTTGCTGAATTTTTCTGGACTCTTCTGGAATGAATGGATAATGGGCCTCCAAAAAAAAGAGTGAATTGGGCCCACGAAATGGATTAACAAAAACCACAAAAACTGAATTGAAATGGGCTAATTACCATGGATTAAGACTAAAAATTAATCTAATAAATCCTAATTAAATCTAAGAAAGAGGATTAACCTAAAATCTATATTAACTCTAATCAATTTCTATTAATAAACCTCTAATAAACCCACTAATCTAAAAACTCTAAACTTTTATTAAATCTCTAATACCTATATTATTTATATAGCAGAAAAATCTATCTATTTCTATTAAAGCTATTTTATTATTATTATTTTTTTTTTTAAAAGAAATCTATTTAACTATTAAAAAAAACTATTATATTCTATTAAGAAAATGATAAAAATCTATTTAATATCTAATATATCCTAAAAAAAATTAAAACTATTAAAAATATTAAAAACCTATTAATATCCTAAAAAAATCTATTTAAAAAAATCTATTTAAATTCTAAAATGATTAAAAATCTATTAAACTATCTAATAATGGCTAATAAAATCCAGAAAAATCACAATAATTCCCGAAGGAACAAAAATAGCACCGAACGACAAATAACACTACGAGAGCGCAACAAAATAGACGGTAAAAATAAACGGACACCGAAACATCCCTAAAAACAACAGCGCAAGCCGCAAACACCGGGAATAGCACGACTGCTCAAAAAATACGATTCTACCTATCTAAACTGATTAAAAACACCTGAGACGCGAGACGAGGGCTGTGATCCCGATAAAATCAAAACAAATGAGAAATGCACTGTATGCGATATGCAGATGCGAATGCGGTCATGCGTCGAAACATAGGACCAGATGCGGGACCCGGTTGGTCAAATTTTAGGGTGCAACAGCTGCCCCTATTCAAGCGGCTTCGACCTGAATGGGTGAAGAGCGCTCAACCTTCAAACATTCAAAGGTAGATGACGGTTGAATACAAATGAAACCCTGAAATTTGCCAACCGCGGGAATATACTGCAAAGCTGCTTGAGGAGTAGCCTCCAATGAACTGAAGTTCGGTTGTCACGGCAACAACTGGTCAATTATCTGATAAATTTTCTTCTCCTCAACACCAATCACCTGTGCGACGCCACAAGCATTGGAATAATGCTTCGAAAAGCAAACAACTTGATTCCCATCTCTCTTATGGGATCAAATCCTGTCAACTCACAGTTCACGGCGAACTTGAGGACAATTCTCCTGGGGAACTTCTGAATCGACTGCTCGGCACCCATTCTGTCAACAGGAGGCAGCTTCAGAAATCTGATATATGTCAATCTTTTTTTTTTTAGTCCTGACGTAACCAACCAAATGAAGAATCACTCCGCTGGGGGAGAAGAGAAGCTGAACCAAACAACTCTGCAAGGGAACAAATTCGAAATCCAATAGGTAACCAACCTGGTCCATGTTTCGAGATGCGTATGTCTGATAATGATGCAATGCCCTATATGACATGGAAATGCTATGCATTCTGTTTGAAAATGCGACGCCCAGACGGCATGGAAATGTTATATGCTTGTATAAATGCTATGACGATATATGCAACTGCTAATGCAGGCTCAAGCTGCCAGAGAACACCAGGTCTGAAAACCGCTTGGCAAAATAAATGCCGAAGGCAACGTTAACTCTACTGGGGATGAACCGAAGTCACACAACCATCTCAGCAAAATAAATGCTGGAGAAATGGAAAGGCAACCCTGCTTGGCGACTTCACTGGGGAAAGAAAAAACACAACTCTGCTTGGGGATGCTCCCGTCAAACCATTGGCAACTGATTATGCTCTGCGGGGATTGACCCAAACTGGGGTTGATTGCGCGCAGTACACTGCTGGAAATTCCCCCTACTATCAAGGATATCAATCTTAATCTGCTGAGGATACTCCTGATCCTACTTTGATACGGGATAACAGTACAATCTCGACTCTTCTGGGGATAATACACAATTTTCAACTGCTGAAAAGTGGCAATTCTGATTTAACAACATCCACAAGGAATTCAAACATTATCGGGAGCACTGGTATCCATTAAGCTTCGTATCAGGGAACATGACATCATGCGGGTCATTGGGAATTACTGTGTCAGATACCTTTTAGGTTTTTGTTTTTCTGGTTTAGGATAAACATGGATTATGTACACAGTGGAAGATATGGAAAATACTAGACGAGAACTGGCATTCCAAGGTAGACTACCAGGCGAGAACTGATAGGAAAATAGGTTATCGGACGAGAATTGATTTTTGGACATCAGTCGGGGATGACTGGATAACAGGCTGAGACACAGACAACCAGGCGAGAACTGGCTGAAAGCTGACGTACACCAGACGAGAACTGGCATAACACATAGGTTAAAACACACGATGACCAGACGAGAACTGGTTACGCAACGACATGTACCAGACGAGAACTGATACAACACTTGAAGAAACGGTGACCAGACGAGAACTGGTTACAATAAACTACACTAGACGGGAACTGATGCTTACAATAAACTACACCAGACGGGAACTGATGTTTACGGAAGGGTGGGCCAGACGAGAACTGGTGACCGGTTTGCCAGGCGAGAACTGGACTTTGGAAACGACTGGTTACTGACACGCAACAGGTTTAAACTGCGGGATAATGATCCAACGACAGCAAGGCCTTTTTCGGAATGCTAAGGTTTTTGATAAGGGTATTGACACGATTCCCCGATACTCAACTCCGACTGGGGATAAACAGACTAGTTTGAACGACTTGCCCCAGTGCACTCAGCTGGGGATAAAAAGACTGGCTTGCACAACTTGCCCCAGTACAATTCAACTTGCCCCAATCTAACTCTTGGGAATACCTCTCTGAACAGCTTACTACGAGACGACCTCGAGATTACTTGCCCCGGTATCTGTACAACAACAGAATTCAATCTCCATTAACATTTCTGCAGTGATTTGCCCCTGATTGAGCGTTCTAGTGACTTAACCTGATCTGATTATCCACTAGAAGGTTCTTCTTTCAAATCACAACATTCTAGGTGATTGCCCCTGATTGGTTCTCGAGAAGACTCACTTCTGATCAACCGCTTCTCAGACAAACTGCCCCATAATCAACTGATGCTTCGGGACTTGTCCTCAGACTAACTGATTCCGAACTCACTGGAAGTCAATGCCCCGGATTTACAGGTCTTCACAACATACACCATCCTGGTTCAGACTGCTGAATTATTCAGTTCGATTATTCCCTGTTGGAATTTCTTTCATGCCAACTACTAACCTGCAATTAAAATTGTCTGTTCGCGAATGGTAATCTTAATGCAGTGGTTATGCAGATTTTTTTTGAAATTTTTTTGAGCTGTCACTCATTTACATGCGATGATTGTGAGTGACGAATGAACCAGAGTTCAAACGTGGTGCTTACGTGGTCAGTGAAAAATACAACAAGGATGTGACTAGCAAGTCAAGAAGGAGTCAGGTTACTCAACCTTATCGTAATGCGCTTCAGAATAAACCCTACCTCAATTAAGTCTTTTAAAGGCTGTATCGTGGTCGGGTTCACGGTTCGTGAAACAAAGGATATTTGGCTCAAATTTTGATTTGTACCCACCCCTTCTACGTGATGATCTCCGATCCTAAGGTTCAGTTAACCTGGCACGAGCGCTCGCCTCTTCGAGAGGTATGTTGAATGGTAAGAACCACAACTAAGGAACTCACAGGGTTTTGGAGTGACGGTTGTTACTCCTGCTTCGTTTTCGGTGTCTGTGTACACGACTTTGTGACTCGCTGGGGAAAAATTTCTATTGATATCCCTCTTTTCATTCTTTTGATTCCCTAATTTTTGCCTGGACTGACTCCTTTTGAGTTCTTTTCGATTTTTCGTTTTCTTTTGAAGTCCAGCGGGATGCCCCTGATTTTTGCCTAAGTATTAGCTTTCTAGATTTTTCGTTCTTTTTACTTATCGGGCTTTCTTACTTCTTTCTTTTGGAACAAAGTCGTGTGACACTGGTTGTCTTGATTGCTCCGAAAGGATTGTAACTGTCTCACTCCTGATTGGTGAGGTTTAACCATTGAAAGGTATAAACTGATATTGGTCCTCGAAAGACAACACTCCTCTGTAAGACTTGAATGCTAGGTCAAGCTAACTGACAACTACCCTGCCCCGGGTTAAGATGTGAGGGTTTAAAAGTCCGAAAAAACTTCTACTCCTTGGCTCGAAGTGGTTAACAAGGGACTAACTCCTTATATCTCCAGTGTTTAGGGATTTGAAACAATGCCTTATACGTCATCGGTAAGGTCTTATCTGAAAGCATACGATCATCGGTTATGAGTTGATTTCGTCATCCTCCCTCCAGTCTTTGCTAGTCACAGTGATAAAGTGGAGTGAATAAAATGCAAGTGTCAGTGCAATGCAGTAAATGAGCGACAGCTACATGATTAATTCAGAAAAATGCATAGTCACTTTATTATTATCATCATTCGAAACATACAATGTTTAAAAGCAGGTAGTAACTAACAGAAAAGAAACTACAAATGCAAATGATATAAAAGTCTGAGAACTGCCAATGCTGAGGCGCCCGCCTGTCTTTCCGAATCTATGAGCTTAGACAGTTGAGCGGTTGGGATGAACAAACAGAAATCCTTCTCGAAAGGAAATGCAATCCTGGTCGATCAACTGTTGTACTTTTGCCTGAAATGCTTTACAATCTTCCGTCGAATGCCCTGGAGAGTCACCATGGTAACCACACTGAACATGGGGATTGTACCCAGGAGGGTAAGGTTCTGGAACGGGCTTGAGAGCTTTAGGTTCCACCAAAGAACTCTGGATCAAAGATGGTAACAGCTGGCTATACGGCATAGGCACTGGGTGAGAAGGAGCTTTCCCTCGTTCCAAGTTGTTGCGAGGTCGATTCTGATTCTGACGCTGATTCTGATAACCTCGGCCACGAGTTTGCTGCTTTGCAATGGAAGCGACATAAGATTCTTGATATGGTGCCCTAGGCACGACTGTCTGTTCAGTATAACAAGCCACAGGAGGTACTGATCTCTGATAAGATGAAGAACCAACAAAATTCACTGATTCGCTTTGAGGATATTCAACGTTTGGCATGACTGCATTGATCACAACTCTTTCTTCACTCTGATAGTCACAAGGGTATTCAGTTTCACCAGCTTGATCATTTGAAGTAATCTGAATCTTCCCAATCCTTATGGAATACTCAAGGCGTTATCCTAATATTACCACGTCAGAGAAACTTAATGGAAGTCCGAGCAATCTTTCGAAGTACGGGTCTTGTAGGGAATCTACAAACATGCTTGTCAACTCTCGGTCCAACAGCGGTGGATGCACTCTAGCAGCAAATTCTCTCCATCTCTGAGCATACTTCCTGATAGGTTTATTATTCTCTTGAGACAGTTCTTGCAACTGCATGCGATGGGGAGCTATGTCTAGATTATGATCGTACTGCTTCAGAAAAGCTCTGGCTAAATCCATCCATGATTGAATCTGATTTCTCTCTAACTACATATACCACCTCAAAGATGCCCCAGTCAGACTATCTTGAAAGCAATGAATCATCAATTTGTCATCTCACACAAACGAAGTCATTCTTCGACAGAACATCATCAAATGTTGCTTCGGACAGCTATCTCCCGCGTACTTCTCAAATTTCGGCACTTTGAACTTATAAGGCAACACCAGGTCAGGAACCAAACACATGTCTACAGCATCCAAGTTAATAGCATCTTTGACTTTCAAAGCTTCAACTTTCTCTTCCAACGCTCGGAGTCTTCTATCCCTTTCAAGAGCTCTTGGATCTACAGTCCTGGCTATCGGGATATCTCTTCGGTAATTCATCACAGGGAAAACAACACCTTGATTGTTAACAGGAGGAGGACGTTCATTTCGGGCAACAAACTGCTCATGTCGACCTCGGTTCTCAACAGAAGGTTGTACAACTTGGTCTGCAGTAACGTTGTTCACTTGCGGGAAGTCTTCCATAGAATCATACAGAGGGTTGGACGTCATAGTGAACCCTGTCAAGGTGTTAGGGGACCGGAAATTGCCTTCAGACATAGCTACCAATAGTCTTCAGCTGACTTCAATGCTCAATTCTGCTCAAATCTACTCAACCCCAAGGTCGGTCTTTTGACAATCAACAGCTGCTCAAACTCCGGGTAATCACCTTCATGAAACAAAGGCTGGATCAGAACTCTGGCTAACTGGAGGATGATATGCAATATGATGCAACACTGATATGCACATGATATGCAAGATGCAGCAAACAACGGGACCACAGCCCCCCACACAAATCTGAATACTACTGCACTGCTGACGGAGTATGGTTGCTCTGAAGAGAAGACCAAAATAACGGGTAGGTTGGAAGTCAAGTTTCCTGCAACAAAACCCCCCCACTCACAGGTATGGACCTATATCTGACAAGGTACGGCATCCTATGCGGTCGTTAGCGTGACAGACTTTCAAAACTGACGATACGATTCCCAGAAGGAGTGGCATCATCAAGTCTTGAAGAGGCCTCACTTAGCTAACTTCCAAATGATCGGTTCCCAGAGTCGACAATCCAACTAACCAGCAACCCGAGCCACCCAAAGGGTGGGACAAGAGGCCAACCAGAAGAACCTCGTCTGAGTGTAGATTTCGCGGGACACTAGGACATGCAAAGCATGTGCGCGCCCACTAATCTCTACTCTAAGTCTAAGGTGCACTGAAGCCCAGGTCCGACTTATCTCTCAATCATAGAACACCCGTCACACCCCAACAGCAACAGACAATATCAATAAATAAACCCCAATAGACAAGCAAACAAACGCTAGGATTGACTCTCTCTTAGGGGACGTTGGATCCCACATGCATAAGAACTATCGCAGTCCTTAGCAGCCAGGGGACGTTGGATCCCCAGCAGAGTCGCCAGCTGCTGGGGATGACCCCAAACAGCCAGGAAAAAACCTAAGGCGAGACTCGAATAGGGAACTATCGCAGGTCCCCAGCAGAGTCGCCAGCTGTCGCTACTGCGAAAATCGGCGCCGGCTGACAGAAGAGTCGCCACCATGCGTTATTTATCCCAACGGAGGGAAAGGAAACGCTCGAAGTAAACCTCGCAAAAAACAGGAAAAGGTATGGTCATCACAACCAAAACCTGGGTTCGGGAGTCGGTTACGCAAGGGGAAGGTACTAGCACCCCTCACGTCCGTCGTACTCGATGGGATCCACGCTTGCTTGGGTTGTCTAAAGGATGCAAAAACAATCTATCTACGGCTACTAAATCTAAACGGAACGGAACTGACTCGATAGAGTGTCGCACTCTACGCCTACGTATTCTCAAGAGAGAAAGTCAGAGTCAATGTAGTTCGGGACTACGGGGAAATTGGCTCGCCAAGACCTCGCGTCTTGTGCCTACGTACTTCCACACTGCATGGAAGCTCAGAGCTTTACGTAGTTCAGGCTAACTACGGCTAAACAGGGAGTTCTCACACAGCAATGAGAAATCAAACTGGTTTTACAGGTTCGGGAACCTATGGGCAAAACTACGGTCTGGTCTCAAATGCACTCGGGCAAGAGAGAAAAAAAGGTAACAATCAGTCGTCAGCGGGAAAGTCTCGATCGCACAGCAGCGAGAGAACAAAAGGTCAGTTGTTAGTGTGCTCGCTAGGATATCGCATCCTATGCCTACATATTCTCGTCTGGTACGAGAAATCAGAGCAGCTGTAGTTCGGCTACTTCGGGACCACAGCTCAAATCTCGTTTTATTAACATTCTGAAAAATGGTTACAATGATTGAATACCGAAAATAAACTCCTAGGAAATACTATCCTATCCTATCCTGAAAAATCAAATGGAAAATAGTCCCCTAAAAAGTGGACGTCTAAACTACCTCTAAAAAGGTGAAATATACTCCTATGAAGAAAATATATCCTCAAAGAAAATGTACTCTAAAAAATATTAAATCTACACTAATATTTTTTCTCTTTTTTCCAAGTATCTTTCTTTTTCAAAATACTTCTATTTTCTCTCCAAATATTTTTCTCATATTTTTTTCTATATTTTTTCGCACTATTTTTTCTATATTTTTTTAATAATTCTTCTCAAATTCTTTTTCTTGTATTTTTTTCTTCAACATTTTTTCTCTTTTCTATTTTTCAATATCTCTTTTTCTTTATTGTATTTCTTTTTCTTTATTGTATTTCTTTTTTCCAATCTTTTTCTCTATTTTTTTCATATTCTTTCTTTTCTTTCAAAATATTTTTTTCCATGTATTTTTCCTTTTCTTTTCATATTATTTTTTTTTATTCCTAACCAAAATAGAATAAAGAAAAGAAAAAGAAAAAAAGGGGGGGTACACTGTTACAGGGGTGTTCAGGCAGAAAAAATAAAAAAAGGAATTAAGGGCCCAGCCCACAAAAATAAAGAAAATTGGGGGAAGGGGAGTGCTGGAATGAAACGGGGGTGTATGATCCAAGCAGATCCGCATTAGGCTCAGAGAAGGCCCATTTCACCACAAGACACACGGAGGGGAGGGGGAAATGGGAAATGCAGGTGTGATCCCAAAACCAATGGGCTTTGAGGTTTGAGGCCCAGAAACCCAAAGTCCACTTCACGGTATACCAAACCCTAATTCCTCTCTTTGCCTTTTATTGTTCACCGCCGCTTCCACCGTTTCTTCTCTCTCTGAATTCTCTCTCAAACTTTCGTTTCAAACCAACCTCCACCTCACCGTCATCTACCTTCTTTCTCCTCTCAGATCAACACCTCAATCATACGTCCTCAAAATCAACCTTGCTTCGAATGCTACAAAACAAATGAAACAACAAGCAACAACAAAACTACTATAGTTGTGGAAAACTGGTTCATCCTTGACATTCTTGAAGGCAATATGTTGATGAAGGTTGATAGATCCTGAGTCTGATGATGGATCCGAAGCTATACGCAAAAATTGGAGTTGGTCGTTGTTTGCATGTGGAGGTTTGAAGATCGATGGCGAAACATGGTGAACATCATACGAGTTCTTGAATATCCCGGAAACATTTGAAGGATCTGGAGATTTTGGATGAGCGATAATGAAGTTTGTTGACGATCGTTGTTGAATCTTGAACGGGACTGAATGTTGAACTGACGATGAAAAAGTTGATGAACGATAAATGTTCTTTGATGACGTTCTGGAGAGTATGAAGAATCTGGAGGCGAAATATGGAAAGTTGAAGGAGAACGGATGAAGGTCGTACGAAGACATGATGAACGTGTGAAGGATTTCTGGAGAACAATGAATGTTCTTGATGAATGATGAATTTCTGGAGAAACTCAAGATGAACACTTGAAGGTTGTTTATGAATTTCTGAAGATTCTGGAGAAAAGATGAACAAGTTGAAGAATGGATGAACATTGATGATGATGATGAAGATCGGAAACTGGAAAAATCACGGCGGTTGTTGATGAAGATTGGACCGGAGAGGATGAAAGTTGATCGGAGGGAGATGAAGGAGGAAGATGGATTCTAGAATTTTGGGTGTTTTAGGGTTTCCGGCGACGGGTATGGCGGCCGGAGTAGGTTAGGGTGGCCGGAATAGGTTAGGGACGGTGGTTGCATGGCCGCCGGCCATGCAACCGGTGAGTCTCCGGTGGGGTTTGTGGAGATGACACTTGGCTGGGTAGTGGAGAGGGTTATTGCATGTGTGCCACGTAGAGGGTGGTGTGGCAGAGAGAGGGAGAGTGTGAGAGTGATGTGTCATGTGTGAAGTGTGTAACGTGGGTCCTCTCTCGATTTAACACGTGGAACTCTGATTATATACATGGCTTGCTGAATTTTTCTGGACTCTTCTGGAATGAATGGATAATGGGCCTCCAAAAAAAAAGAGTGAATTGGGCCCACGAAATGGATTAACAAAAACCATAAAAACTGAATTGAAATGGGCTAATTACCATGGATTAAGACTAAAAATTAATCTAATAAATCCTAATTAAATCTAAGAAAGAGGATTAACCTAAAATCTATATTAACTCTAATCAATTTCTATTAATAAAACTCTAATAAACCCACTAATCTAAAAACTCTAAACTTTTATTAAATCTCTAATACCTATATTATTTATATAGCAGGAAAATCTATCTATTTCTATTAAAGCTATTTTATTATTATTATTATTTTTTTTAAAAGAAACCTATTTAACTATTAAAAAAAACTATTATATTTGTCGCTACTGCGAAAATCGGCGCCGGCTGAACAGAAGAGTCGCCACTGTGCGTTATTTATCCCAACGGAGGGAAAGGAATCGCTCGAGGTAAACCTACCGCAAAACGGGAAAAGGAATGGTCATCGCAACCAAATCCTGGATTCGGGAGTCGGTTACGCAAGGGGAAGGTATTAGCACCCCTCACGTCCGTCGTACTCGACGGGATCCACGCTTGTTTTCGGGTACGGATTGTTATTCTATCTACTCTACAGGTCTGGGGTTTAAAAAGAAAAGAAAATGACTCGGCAAAGTATCGCACTTTATGCCCACGTATTCCCGTCTGGAACGAGAAATCAGAGTCAACGTAGTTCGCCTACCTACGGGGAAGGAGGGGAAAGTTGCTCGCTAGGATATCGCATCCTATGCCTACGTACTTTCATACAGCATGAAAGATCAGAGCAAACGTAGTTCGGGCCACGTACGACACAAGTCTGTCTTGATTGATTTTATTCCTTCTGAAAAGGTTTTTCTGATTACTGGTCCAAGCGGACAAAAATGACGTCTTGATGAGTTCACATTCTTTTACGGAAGAAGTGTCTTTTATTGTGTTTGAAATATTTATTGTGTTTTTTCTGTTTGTTTTGAGAAAGAAGAGACAGGACTCTAACCTATGGTTGCGAAGGGAATCAAACTAACCTAATGTTATCATGCATGGGTTAAGGCCTAATGTCTATCATGCTCCTCTCTTGCACGGAGAGAAACAGAGATCCTAAGGGAATAGACGGAAACAGAAACAATAGCAGATATATACAGTAAAGTAATAAAATGCATGGATGCGGCAATACAAGCGAGGCAAGGGAGTCCCACTCAACCTCGAACCTAGAAAACAATAGGCAAAAGTGAACAGACTTCACTTTCAACCCAACAGGGTACACAACAAACAATACAGTCCAGAAAACCAATCAATACATCAGAAATGAAATACAGCAAAAATAAACAGCCACAGCAGCTCTGCACCAACATCTGACTTTAAGTAATCCCCAATCAGCTACAAGCATCAATCTCCATCTCCACAGCCTTCCAGCAAGGTCATGATCATCAGTCTTCCATCTGCAATGGCTTTTCTTCAAGTCTCAACATCAATCAACAAGATGAAGTGAATGAATGTTAGACAGTCAATTACCTACCAAGGGTGGTTCATTAACTGTTAACATTATATAGACAATCTTCTCTCAAAAGTTCTATCTTTCAAATACATTCACTGATCCTTCCAAAGGAAGGAGGTGGATATCTGAAAGAGACTTTGAATCATAGAGAAGGGATGGATGCAGACAAGGCATTCCATGTTTGAGAAACAAGCTTTCTAATCTAGAGCTCTGCCTAGCTCCTAAACTCTAGTCTCCTCAACAGCTGCTAGCAAGAACCTCCTCTTCAACTCTGGAAGTTGGACTTCAGCCCCTTGATCTCCAATGGCTTCATCATCAAAGTCTTCAGCTCTCCCAATCCCCAAGCAAACCCAATACCCACATAAACAGACAATAATCCCCAGAGAGGGCACACCACACCAATCAATCAAATATAGACAGCAATATACTAATAGCAGTAGGGGAATCCTAGTGATTTCTAAGGGATCTAATAACTACCCATAGTCCCTATAGTCCCATATCTAAAATATTCAATCTCTAAGTCCTAAGGGAAATGATTCAATTCTCCTAAGTCATCACTTAAACCCTAATTTTGTTCATGTTGTTCTCACCTAAACTAATCACCTAAAATTAATTCCTAAAAATATGAACTAAATTGTATATACAAGCTAACAATGTCTGTTAATCAACCTAAAAAGAATGGACAAAAAATATTAAAGCAACTATGCAAACTAAAATCACCAAATTTATATATCAAACAAAATATTATTTACACCTATTAAAAGATAAATATGCCAAAAATATAAAAAGAAAATGAATTATTAATTTTTTTGACCAAATTAAGAAAATAATGCAAAAAGAACCAATGGAAAATATGCATTTTACCATTTTTTTATGATTTTTTAAAGAGTTAATGTTTTTTAAAAGAAATTAAAATGATTTAATATGGATGCAGGGTGCAACGAGTAAAAAATCCAGTTAAAACAATGAACTGGGCCAGGCAGTGGGGGTACGAATAACAGCTTTACACCAGGCCCAGGAGGCGTCAGAAAGCCAACAAAAATTAAAAAAAGAGTAAAACGGTGTGAATAGCATCTTTTCACGTTCATATTGGTATTGGGCCTGCATTGTGGGGTGTGTATAGCAACGAGTTTTTGAGCCCAGTCTGACAAAATAAATGAAACGGGGCGTTTCATGGTTTGAACTTCCCTCCGTTTCTTCCATTCAATCGTGGCCGTGGGATTGAGTTCCAAGTCAATTGTCAAAGCTTGATCGAACGGCCTGCAAGTCGTCTTCAATCTTGGGCCAAACCCTAACTCTGAAAAACCCTAGCCATGCAAGCACCTTCCATCGCTCTGTTCTCTCTCATCTCTCCATGGATTCACACGACTCCAAGAGCAAAATTACTCTAGAACATTCCCTCTACACAGCCATGCCAATAATTCTTCCTAAAACTCAAGCAACAAACCAACCCGATAGGTATAATAGTTGGAATCCACCATTTTCACCTGTGATTAATTGCTCTAATTCTCACCACTTCTTGTCCTAAACTCATCTACACCTCATGCAGATCATAACAAGCCATATATCCAAGATTTTCGTGCATTAAATCATGAGTTACAAACCCTAACAGTTATGGTACACTTATGGCAAACTCCATGAAAGCTCTCCAAACTCACCAAATTCAATCCTCTATCCTACCTTAACCTTTCTATGCTATCAAAACCTAGCAATTCTAACCAAAACAGCCAATTCGAATGAGAAACATACCTGGTGTAATTGATGAAAACACGTGCTAAATCTCCTTGATCCAAGGCTTGAAGTGAGTGGAAACTGATCAATGAACTTGGTGATGAGTTTTGTATGCAACCAATGAAGCTCCAAGGCTTTGAATCTCCCAATTCCAAGATTCTTGCACTTTGAATGATGATGATGAATGGCACGAATCTTCCTTCAATTTACCAAATGAATGTGTGAATTCTGATCCTTGGATGATGATGATGAAGAACAGATCAAGAATGGTGCAAATTGGTGAAAGTTTGAGAGTGTTTGAATTGATTTTGCAATTTGAAGAAAGTGTATGAAACTTGTGTTTATGAGCAAATGTGATCACCAACCCTTGCATGAACCTTCTCATATCAATATATACATGACATTAGAACCTCCTAGAAACTTGGAGAAAGTTCCCTTGCACTCTTTCCTTACATTTTGGATTATGTTTCTTCCTTTGTAAGCAACCTTGAATAACTTTCAAAACTTGAACTAACCTCAAAATTCCACTTTAGCCAATGTTCTCAAAATGATTTTTCCATTCAAAATGACCTATAATTTCACCTCATTTGGCCAAAATATGAAAAATCTCATTTTTAAGTCCTTTTTTATTCATTAAATCCACCAATTTTGAAACCTTGTGCTATGAATCTTTCCAATCTCTCATGGTCACTTTTCTAGACTCAAAATGTCATTTGGAGCAAGTTTGATGTTGTAAGTTTTTTCATTTGAAGCTTCCTTGTAGGAGTTTTGGGCATAGGTTGAAATGACCTATAATTCTCAAATGACCAAAATACCCCTTGCTTGCCAAGACCATAAGTAGAGCTCCACAAATCATATGAAGGCATACCATACCATTATAGAAATCTAAGACAATGAGGAACAATTCTTATGTTGACCAGAAATTCATTTGAAATATCCTTGAGGGGTAAAAATAGCTTGGAAGTCAAGTCACTTTCACAGACAAAATCTCAGACACCTCAGATGACCTGTAACTTGCAAGGACCATAACTTGAGTTATATAAATCTCCTTAGTGTCTTCCACCACTCAAATTAAAGGTATTGAGATCCTCTACAAGTTCCATTTTGGCCAAGGATCCATTTGAAGCTTGCATTTTGACTTATCTTGCTTGGAAATTTGACCTAAGTTAGGGAATTTTACACAGAAACCCTAATTTAGAAACTCCTCTTCTCCTTGATTTCTCTTGATTTCTTCTCAGCATGTCACCATATCTTTCTTTATATATTAAATGATGAACCCCACATCTTTCCAATAGCCCTTAATGCCTTTCAATCAGTCATTTGACCTAAGGTTGACCTAGAGTTGACCCCAGATGGAACCTTAGTTGACTGTCTCCAACTGCAATACTTGTGATCACCCCAAGGACTTGTCTCCTTCTCCAAATGATTTTCTAAGTCTCCCATGATGCCCATATACTATCCATGCTTAGCCCACAGCTCACAATTTCTTTGTTGATCCTCAGATACTCTCAGATAGGAGATGGATGCACTTGCTTGATCCATTGACTTGATAGCTTTCAAATTCTTTCTGATGACTTGAATGGGATTGAATTAGAACAATAACCTCTTGATAGGCTCATAGAGATGAGAATAATGATTGGTCCCTGTTGGATGACTTGCTATGCTTATGCTATGCATATGAGTAGACTATGTACATGACTCCATATGCAAATGCTAATGATATTGAAACATAAACCAAGTGAACAAGGTTGAGCAAATTTTAGGGTGCAACAGCTGCCCCTATTCAAGCGACTTGGACCCGATTGGGTGAAGAGCCCGGAGCCTTCAGACATTCGCGGTACAAGACGGTTGAATACTAAGAACCCAGAAATTTGCCAGCCGCAGATATGAACTACACCCCTGCTTGGGGATTATTTCGTCAGCCCGAAAAGCTTCTCTCATCGCAAGAATACAACTTTGCTTGTCCACGTTAGGACGCCTGCTTCAACAACTTTGCTGGGGGATGGCTCGTCTGCCTTTTCGTCAGAAATAAATCATCCACGCTGGGACTAAACTCTTCCACGTTAGGAATAACACTGTCCACGCTAGGACTATACCCTCGTTTGGATCTGCCCACGTCAGGATTAAACTCTTCCATGTTAGGAATACATCACTCTTCCACGTAAGGAATACAACTTCTTCTCTACATCTGTCCATGTTAGGAATACATCACTCTTCCACGTAAGGAATACAACTTCTTCTCTACATCTGTCCACGTCAGGACTAAACTTTCCACGTCAGGAATGCAATCTTTCTGATTTGTCCACGTCAGGACTCCAACTTGATATGTCCACGTAAGGACTCAATCTTTCCACGTCAGGAATGCTATCTTTCCACGTAAGGAAACCAACTTCTCTTCTAAATCTGTCCACGTCAGGACTAAACTTTTCCACGTAAGGAGTACATCATTCTTCCACGTCAGGAATCAATCTTTCCACGTAAGGAAACACCTAGGATTCGTCCACGTAAGGACTCCCCTTTTTTCCACATAAAGAAACCGTACCTTTCCACGTAAGGAATACTCTGTCAATCTGTCCACGTAAGGACTCCACTCTTTCCGCATAAGGAATACAATCTTTCCACGTAAGGAATTCAATTTTTCCACGTAAGGAACTAAAACCTATCATTCCTCGTAAGGAAGAAACCTGTCCACGTCAGGACTCACGTTTCGTCTAGATTTGTCCACGTCAGGACTCGCCTCTTGACTTGCTGAGGAAATAGAACTTGTCCTCGTCAGGACTCACGCACCTTCGACCCACTGGGGAAGTGAGACTTGTCCACATCAGGACTCACATCTCAACCTGCTGAAGTAATATAACCTGTCCACGTCAGGACTTGCGCATCTTTGACTTGCTGGGGAAATAAGACTTTGTCCAAGTCAGGACTCATACTTTGCCAACAACACGAAGAAGGATAAATTTGTCCGCGTCGGGACTCTCGCATCTTGTCATCACAAAGAACTACCAACTTGTCCACGTCAGGACGCACATTTCATCATCACGAATAAAGCTATCTGCTGGAAATAAATGGTCCACGTCAGGACTCCAACACGAAGAGTAATCAACCTTGTCAACGTTATGACTTCATACTCAATCAATACTGAGAACTCGAATCTGTCCACGTTAGGACTAACACATACCGTCAAACTAGAAGCAATGTCCACGTTAGGACTCCACACTCGATCAATTCTGAAAAATCGAATCTGTCCACGTTAGGACTAGCACCTCTGATCAACCATGAGGAAATAAATCTGTCCACGTTAGGACCCCACTTTTCTAGCACGAAGAAAACCTGTCAATAAAATTGTCCTCGTCAGGACTCATCCTTCCGTTGGTCCCAAACCAAAAACTTCTTAGTACTGACGTGGCAGCGACGTTGAAGCGGACTCTATTGGGGATATCTAAAAACCGAACTGCCAGACGCCGGTTTTGATAACCGGCGGTGGCCTCTGAAATTCTGGTTCAGGAAACCCTTCAACGACAAATAACTCTGCCTGAGAATGAGGGGGAATCTTGCTTACCCACTCTGGCGGGGAAAACACGAGAAGTTCACAAATAACTCTGTTCGGAGACAAAGAGGACTTCATCATGATAATTCTGTGGGGAATAATGCCAAACTGACACTTCATTGAATGTCTCACGTCGAGACCTCGAATATTTATTGATCCACCTGAGCAAGGGCTCTCTCTACCTGCAAGAGAAACAATACTTGAAACAAAAGGTTAGCCAACCTGGTTTATGTTTCAAAATGCATGCGTTTGACAATGATGCAACGCTCCATTCGACATGGAAATGCTACGCTTTTATTTGGAGGATGCAAGTACGTCACTATATGCCGATGTCCATGCAGACTCGAACTGTTGAGATATAGGAACTGCTTTAGCAAAACGCTGAAGATAATGCCAACTCTGCTGTGGATAGCCAGATGCTATAGAATTATTCCAGCAAAATAAATGTTGGGAGAGTGGAGTCGACTCAGCTGGGAAATTAGGAACTTAAACCAAACCCCTCGTTGAAGTAACACCCTGCTGGGGAATATAACTCTGCTGGAGAATAGCAGATGCGCCTGATATGATTGGGCTTCTGCTGGAGAGTGAACGGATATCACACGGTATTCGGACAAAATAAATGCTAGAGCGCACCACCAACTCTGCCGGGGAGAGCCTTAATCTTCGAGCTCCACTGGAAGGAATGAAAACACTTGCAAAGAGAATTCCGCTGGGGATGGGATGATTCTCTTGGGGAAAATTAACTGACTCCACTAGGGGAGAGTAAATGACCCTGCGGGGAAAGTGAACTGTCTGAATACAGCTCACAAACATTAATCTTCTGCGACTAAACCCACTCTGCTCGAGATACACTGTCTGAATACAGCCTTATAACCTTGGAATCGCCAAACTCTGCTGAGGATGAATGACTTGGCTGGAGAATGTCCTTCGGATAAGCTACGACTAGCTGGGGAGTTCGATCCTTCTTCAGGAAGAACATGCATGACCTGCGTGGGGGTCGAGTCTTTCGTTATTGCAATCTTTTGATTGTCTTCCTCGTACGACTATGAAACCTGCAACAACACAAACAAGACAGGACAAGCCTATGCAACCAAATCTATTCAGGTTAGTGACGTTATTTTCAGTTAATTCGAAGCTTTAGCAATTGTTGGCAAGGGCCAGTGATGTTATACACATGCTAGTTTCAGTAAACTTAGGCGCTTTATTATGCACAAAACAGTAAAGAACCAATATCAAGTACTGAATAACATATTTTATTGATTGGGCCCCTGAATGCGCGGAGTTTTTGTACACGGGATGTAACTCCTGAAAAGAGGAAGCTACGCAAAGCAGATATACAAGTATGCACAAGAAGCATAAATATATTGACAAATTAGATTTGTACACATGTCGGCAACGGGATGCAGACGAACACCACGAACTGATCTTCCTATTACTCGCCCGACTCTAATGCTTTCCCGGTATCCATACTTCCGAAGAGATTGTATTTGATAATCGACTCCTCAGGCATATTCTCCCGCACTGATGCTCATTGGTGTATCAAATTCGGACCACAGTTATTTGCTTTTCAAATCACTAACTTTTGCGTGAACCGCCCTTTACGGGTTTTCAGTTCACCGGGATACCCTTTTTTGCCGAAGCCGCCCAGTGTAGGTTTTCAACTTCGCGGGCGTACATTTTTTCAATTTATCCCTAACTTTTGCCCGAACCTTTCATTCTGTTTTTGGTTCGCCAGGATGCCCCGTTTTTGCCTGGACTCTCTTTTTTCTGTCCAGCGGGTCAATTTTAAGCAAAGTATTTTTTAACTGCGTCCGAATTCACAGGTGACGTAAAGTCTTCACCGTCCATGGTGGACAACAATAACTCTCCTCCTGAAAAGACTTTTCTGACAACATATGGCCCTTCGTAGTTGGGGGTCCACTTGCCCCTGTGATCTGCCTGCGGCGGGAGAATCCTTTTCAGTACAAGGTCGCCCGTCTGAAAGCTCCGCGGATGTATCTTCTTATCATATGCTTTCTTCATTTGGCTCTGGTACAAACGACCGTATGCTAGAGAAGCTAGCCTCTTCTCATCCATTAAACTCAGTTGGTTCAATCTGTTTTTCACCCATTCTGCCTCGTCTAGCTGAACATCTCGCAATACCCTCAGAGAAGGGATCTCAACTTCCAATGGTAATACCGCTTCCATTCCGTATACTAACGAAAACGGGGTTGCCCCGGTTGATGTGCGTACCATCGTACGATAACCGTGCAAAGCGAAAGGTAGCATCTCATGCCAATCCTTATAGGTCACCACCATTTTTTGAACGATCTTCTTGATATTCTTATTGGCCGCTTCGACAGCGCCATTCATCTTGGGTCGGTAAGGGGAGGAGTTGTGATGTTCGATCTTGAAATTCTGACAGAGCTCCTTCATCATTTTGTTGTTCAGGTTTGATCCGTTGTCCGTGATTATCCGCTCGGGGATCCCATATCTGCAAATGATATCTCTCTTGATGAATCTGGCCACCACTTGCTTCGTTACATTTGCATAAGACGCCGCTTCCACCCACTTGGTGAAATAATCGATTGCTACCAGAATGAACCGGTGCCCATTAGAAGCTGTCGACTCAATCTTTCCAATCATATCGATTCCCCACATCGAGAACGGCCATGGCGATGTCATCACATTTAGAGGACTTGGAGGCACATGGATCTTATCAGCATAGATTTGACACTTGTGGCACTTCCTCGCAAACTTGAAACAATAAGTTTCCATAGTCAGCCAAAAATAACCTGCCCGCAGCAGCTTTCTCGTCATAGCATGCCCACCAGCATGCGTACCAAAGGTACCTTCGTGTATTTCCTCCATGAGTAACTTTGCCTCTCTTTCGTCTACGCAACACATCAGCACCAAGTCGTGGTTTCTTCTGTACAAGACACCATCTGGATTCAAATAGAAATTACCCGCTAATCTCCTGAGAGTCTTCTGATCTTGACTGGATGCCCCAGCCGGGTATTCTTTGTTCTTCAGGAAATTAAGGATATCGAAATACCACGGTTTGTCATCGGATGCCTTGTCAATAGCAAACACAAAGCCAGGCCTGTCAAGCCGAGAGATAACGATTCTGGGAGCCTCGTTCCAGAAGTTGACTTTGTACATGGAAGACAAAGTGGCCAAGGCGTCAGCCATCTGATTTTCTGCCCGCGGTACATGATGCAATTCAACCTTGTCAAAGAAAGGCAACAATCTCCTTGCATAATTCATGTAATGTATCAAGTTGGGCTGACGTGTCTCCCATTCCCCTTTGATTTGATTCACCATCAGAGCTGAGTCTCCGTATACGTCCAGATGTTTGATTCGCAAATCAATGGCTTCTTCCAGCCCCATGATACAGGCTTCGTATTCGGCTTCATTATTGGTAACGGCGAAGGTCAATCAGGCAGTAAACGGGATGTGCGACCCGTGGGGAGTAGTGATGATCGCCCCTATTCCGCTACCGTAAGCGTTCACAGCTCCATCAAATATCATCTTCCATTTGGAACCCAACTCTGGTCCTTCGTCTGGCAACGGCTCTTCACAATCTTTCATCTTTAGGTACATGATATCCTCGTCAGGAAAATCAAACCTCATCGATTGGTAATCTTCAATAGGCTGCTCAGCCAAGTATTCAGACAACACACTCCCCTTTATAGCCTTTTGCGAGACGTATTGGATGTCATATTCAGTCAAGACCATCTGCCAACGGGCAATTCTCCCTGACAACGCCTGCTTTTCGAATACATATTTGATAGGATCCATCTTCGAGATGAGCATGGTTGTATGATTCAGCATGTATTGCCTCAAACGCTTGGCGGCCCAGGCTAGCGCGCAACAGGTTTTCTCAAGCATTGAATATCGAGATTCATAGTCTGTAAATTTCTTACTCAAGTAATAGATCGCATGCTCTTTTCTTCCTGTCTCGTCGTGTTGACCGAGAACACAACCCATGCTTCCCTCAAGAACTGTCAAATACATAATCAAGGGTCTCCCTGCCACTGGGGGTATCAGAATAGGAGGTTCCTGCAAATACTGCTTTATTTTGTCGAACGCCTTTTGACAATTTTCGTTCCACGTCACAGCTTGATCTTTCTTCAATAACTTGAATAATGGTTCACACGTGGCCGTTAGATGAGATATGAACCGAGCGATGTAGTTCAACCTCCCTAAAAACCCGCGCACCTCTTTCTCTGTTTTAGGCGTCGGCATTTCTTGAATTGCTTTTATTTTAGCAGGATCGACCTCTATTCCTCTTTCGCTTACGATAAACCCCAGCAGTTTACCCGATCTCACCCCGAAGGTGCATTTGTTAGGGTTCAGTCTCAACCTGAACTTCCTAAGCCTTTTAAATAACTTCAGCAGATTCACCAGATGCTCTTCCTCCGTTTGGGATTTGGCAATCATATCGTCAACATAAACTTCGATCTCTTTATGCATCATATCATGAAAAAGAGTCGTCATCGCACGCTGATACGTTGCCCCAGCATTCTTCAGTCCAAAGGGCATCACTTTATAACAAAATGTTCCCCAAGGCGTTATGAAAGTGGTCTTCTCCATGTCCTCTGGCGCCATTTTAATCTGATTATAGCCTGAGAAGCCATCCATGAAGGAGAATACGGAGTATTGAGCAGTATTGTCAACTAGCACATCGATATGGGGAAGTGGAAAATCATCCTTTGGGATCGCCTTATTCAAGTCCCTATAATCCACACACATTCGAACCTTGCCATCTTTCTTTGGCACTGATACGATGTTAGCAACCCATGAGGGATATTTTGTCACAGCCAAGAAACCAGCGTCCCACTGTTTTTGAACTTCCTCTTTGATCTTTACTGCCATGTCTGGTCTAGTTCTGCGAAGCTTTTGTTTGACCGGCGGGCATTCTTCTTTCAGTGGCAGACGGTGCACAACCATATCTGTATCGAGCCCTGACATATCTTCATACGACCAAGCGAATACATCACTATACTCTCTGAGCATTTCAACCAGTCTTCGCTTGATATCGCTCTGCAATGCGGCTCCGATACGAATATTCTTCTCAACCCCTTCCGACCCCAAATTGATAATTTTGATGACCTCTTCGTGAGGCAGAATGACTCTTTCCTCTTGCTTCACCAACCAAGACAGCTCTTCGGGAACGTCACTATCTTCGACAACCTCTTCTTCGGCCTGAAATACCGGGTGCTCAAAGTCGGGACGAGTCATAGGTGGTTCAAGGATGTCATCTGAAAATGTTATCCTGCAAAAGGAATGGTTAAATGCTTCAAAATGCGTATAAAGCGAATAACCGCGTTGCCATTTTATTGAAAAATACAAAACAAGAAAGACAGAGATTACAATATTTGCACATGAAAAAACGCCATTTATTTAATGATTAACACACAATGTTCATAACAGCACAGCCCTGAGCAAATCCTGATGCCCCGGGGAGGACATCAGATTATTCAACAATTAATAAAACAAAGCATTACTGTTTAAGAGTCACAGGAACAAGCTCCTGAATAGACCAGTTGCACAGTCCCTGTCCTGGCGTGCTTGGCTGAATCCAGGCATCCATATCACAGTCGCTGTCTCCTTCATCAGACTCCGAAGCAGCATTGATGGTCTCATGACATACTCCACTGGCAGAGATGGTAATTGGCCTTCTGAAACGGGATGCTCCCGCAGCAGGTGCTGACGACGACGGTTGGCATCCTAGCCCGAACCGGTCCATCTTCACAGGAATATCTAGCACTTTGCCCCAGCCCTTTGCTTCTCCTGCCTCCACCAGAGCTTGGGCTTCTTTATACGACGAGACGGCTATCTCCGACACTTTGCTCGGCCCGGGACTTTTGTCCTTGATACGCAACCCTTCAAATGCCTGGCAGGGCGTTTCGTGGATCTCTCCGTCGACCTCCACATATTTAAATGACGACAGATGGCTGACCAGGATGCCTTCTTCTCCGCATACGGTGACTACGCTGTCTCCGACCATATATTTCAACTTCTGATGCAGGGTAGACGTGACTGCCCCAGCCCCATGAATCCATGGTCGTCCGAGCAGGCAATTATATGCAGGCTGGATGTCCATGATATAAAACTCCGTCGCAAACACCTCCGGCCCCACCTGTAGAGGCAATGTTATCGATCCAAAGACTGTTCTTCGCGTCCCATCAAATGCCCTGACTACCAAATCGCTGGGCGTGCACAGGATTCCTCTGACATCTAGCTTCATCATCGCCTTCTTGGGCAGCACATTCAAAGACGATCCGGTATCGACCAGTACGTGTGACATGACTGATCCTCTACATTCGACAGATACGTGCAGCGCCATATTATGATCTCTCCCCTTAGGGGTCAAATCGAAGTCGGTAAAGCCCAAGCTGTGACCTGCATTTACATGTGCCAACACTCCTTCCAGCTGATTCACGGAGACGTCTTGGGGTACGAAGGAAGTATCCAAGACTTTCAGCAATGCATTTCTGTGAGCTTCAGAACACAGTAGCAACGACAGGATAGATATCTTGGACGGCGTCTGTTGCAGATGCTCCACAATCTTATAATCACTTTTTCGAATCAAGCGCATGAACTCTTCTACATCCTTCGATGCCGATGCTTTTTCGCTTGCCTGCACTGGGCCATTCTCAACCATCTTCCCCTTTCCTTTCGCTTGTCTTTCGGCCTCCACTTCAGGTGATATAAAGATCCTACCACTCCTTGTCATGCCTCCTGAACCAACAACATTATCTACAGTCTCAGCTGGCTGCTTATTAACATCAATTTTTATTCCGTCACAATACACTTCCAACCCATATGACCATGGGACTGCCTTTGTGCTCTCGTACGGGATTGGTCCGGCCTTAGCTATGGTGATTGGCGGTCGCTGAGCCGGTGCTGTTATAGTGATCGTCTTCCGAGGAATTGTTATAGTGGCCACATAACTCTGATTATCTGCTACTGCCCCTGCAGGCTCTTCAGTTGCTGCTCGGTCAAACTGCAATGTGCCTCCATCAATTAAAGCTTGAATGCCTTGCTTCAAATCATCACACCCCCCGGCCAGGGTCCAGCATTCTAAGCAATACTCGTCACATCCTGGATAGACACCCCCTTGTAACAATCTGCTTTTTATCTCGCTCAGCGGCGTCTTTAAATCATCAACATTCATAATCAGATTCAACCCTTCCTCAGTCAGAATGGCGTTTGCCCCATGATTAGGCATGGGTTTCTGCACTATATTCGGACCTTCCGTTCCGAAATTGATAGTCTTATTGTCCAAAAGATCCTGCACAACGTGCTTAAAAGCATGGCAACCCTCTATATCGTGGCCCGAAGCCCCAGAATGAAACTCACAGTGCCTGCTTGCATCATAACCATACGGAGGAGTTCCCGTTATAGGTGCCAGAGTTCTCTTCTCTACCAAATTTAGACCCAACAGTGTCTGCAACAAATCTGCATAGGTTGAGGGAGGCTTCTCAAACACTCTTCTTGGTTTACCACCCTGGAATCTTCGCTGAGCCTGTTGTGACCCCTGCTGTGGCTGCTGCTGCTGCTGTTGTTGTTGTTGCACTGGCTGCTGCTGAAACGGTTGTTGTTGATAGGGAATAGTGACACTCGCCACCTGCTGCGGCTGATGATATTGGTTCCGACCCCTGCCTCATCCTCGGCCTCGGCCTCCAAACACTGCGCTTGCCTCGCCCTGACGGCGCCCACCAAAAGCCTTCCTATTACTGCCAGACGTAGTTGATTCCTCAGCCTGGAATTTTCCTTGCTTAATGTTACGTTCAATCTTTTCTCCCATCAGAATTAAGTCTGAGAAACTGGCCAGAGATGTATGAAACAACATGTCATGAAACAAGCCTGTGAATGTGCCGACGAACATGTCATTCATTTCCTTGTCTTCTAAAGGAGGACGGACCCTGGCAGCCATATCGCGCCACCTTTGCGCGTACTCTTTAAAGCTCTCACCCTTCTTCTGAGACAGCCCTGTCAATTGGACCCGATTGGGCGCCAAGTCGCTGTTATACTTGTAGTGAGCTACAAATGCCTCTGCTAGCTGCTTCCATGTCTTGATATTAGTTGGCTCCAATCCCATATACCATTCTAGGGAAGGGCCTGATAGACTATCTTGAAAGAAATGCATTAGCATTCTCTCATCAGTTGAGTACGCAGACATCTTTCTGTAATAAGCCCGCACGTGCACTTTCGGACAGGTGTCCCCTTTATACTTATCAAACGTAGGAGATTTGAATTTGATTGGCACCCTCAAGCCAGGTACCAGACCCATTGTTGCCATGTCTAAGCCCACAACACTTTGGTTCAGGACCCCCCTCATCTGCTCTTCTAGCATTCTGATCTTCTGGGAGTCATCCATCGGCCCTTCGAAACCTCCGCCGGAGAAAGCGTCCTCCTGCTGATCTTCTTGCCACATACCGTTCCCAGCTCCATACCCATCATATCCATTATTACGGCCAGCTCTGATCTGGTTCATCACCGGGCCTCGGCCTCTGTTGCCGTATCCCTGAACACCTCCAGCAGGCCCAAAAGCCATTAACCCAGTGCCGTTTCCATTTCCGAAACCTCCGTAACCCTGATTGGCCACACCATAACCATCTTGCCCAAAGCCTTGAGCATTGAAACCATATTTCCCAGCGTTATCGAATCCCTGATCGTTGAACCCGAATCCAGCATTGCCAAAGCCGTTGCCTCCCATATTATCACCCAAGTTGATATCACCAAGCCCAACGTTATGGACAGCAGTTTCGTTCCCAACTCCGACGTTACCGTTCCCAGCAGCGGTAGCGTTGTTGACATTAGCAGCAGGTATATTGACTACAGGTGGAGCCACTGGTGCGGGAGTGCCATCTCCCTGAACAGTATCGACTCGCACAGACTGATGATCCTCATTACCGTGACCGGCGTTTCTGACCAACAGAGGCTGCACCATGGCTTGCAGATTCTCCTGACCTTTTGCAATAGCTTCCATGGTCTGCATAAAGAGAGCTTGCTTCTCGCGCACATCTTGCATCTCGTTCTGCATTTGATCCATGATTCTTCGACAGTTGGTGCGAGTGGAATAGCGGTGCGGGTGCTGATCTGCAATCCTGAAAACACCTGTTACAGCGCAAGAAATAAGACACCATCCAAAGATTACCTGTAATGCAATGTGAATATGAATGCAATGCAATGTGTGTGTCTGTGCATTAGGGAGATTCGTTCCCCGATTCTAGTGTGAAGGTGCCAGTGCAGTGACGGTGCTAGCAATACAAAGATCAGAGTTGAATCATAGAAAGCCTCATATATTACGGAGAAAACCAATAAGCCAGGAATACAATGTCACTGAGAGTACAATAAGAAGGCATGACCTTAACCAACAATCCTGGTGATGGTCAGCACTTATGCAAATAAAGCATACAAGCTAATACATGAAATGATCAAACGCTCCCATAAGTCTGGTACTCTTCTATCAACTTCTTGGTCTCCGGATGACTTGGTCTGGTGAGCAGCCCTTCAACAAGTTGGTTTCTTTTCTTAAGAACACGCCGCACGTCTTCAGCAGTTTCCTCCCATGCCCCTTCTCCGAAGCGATCCTCTAGTTTACGCTTCTGAGACACAGCTTCATCTCTTCCCTTGATGGCCTTGTTCAGTGCATTCTGGAGACTATACCGGGTCATCACTTCTTCTTCACACTTCTTGATGCTGGACTTCAACTGCTCTTCGAGGTCGGAAATTTGCTGCTTCAACTTATCCTCCCTCATCTTATTGTTGGTGAGCGTGGCATTCCAAGTCTTATTGCAAGAAGAGATTTCTCGGTGTGCTGCGTCGAGCGCTTTCTTTTTGGATTCCAACATGTTATGGGAGCTTCTGAACTCTTGCCCCAGACGTTCGCGCTTCTTCCTCTCCTCAGTCAACTCAGCCCCTAGTCTGTTCATTAGCTCAATCTGCTGTTGGAAAGCATGCACGGCCTTGTTTTTCTCGCTGCGTATCTGGGCTAGCTCCTGCTCTAACCCTTCGTTGATCTTCATCAAGGCTTCCTTTTCTTTCACAACTTGCTCGTAGGCCTCCCTAGAAACAGTAGTTGGCTCTGCTGCCGGGACGGGAACAAGAACTGGTGCATCTGGAAATGGCATCCGCAACTGACTTGCTCTCTCCTGTATCCAAACTCTGTAAGGTGCATAAGCCTGACAGTCATTCTTCCCTAATAGCGGCTTCCCTCTTCGATTAATACGCGTCCAGGCATGCTGCAGCTTGGCTAACAACTCCCCCTTCAAATCTCCGGTGAAGTACAAAGATTCTTGTACTTCTTCCTCCTCCGGTGGGTTCTTCAGCGCATATCCGAACTGACAGACCAACAGAGATGGGTTATAGTTGATACACCCTTTTCTTCCTATCAGCGGGACATTAGGGTACCCATAACAACTGAATATAAGCTCAGACCCTAGCATGTCTCGATCAAACCACTCAACGTCTTCGGAAGATAGCCTCATCATGCGCTCTGACCAGCTAGCGGTGGTTGCACTCTCCACAAAAGATCCCTTCATGGGAAGGTGGCTCTTGAACCACATATTTAACAAAGGCGCACAGCAGTAAACAACCTTTCCCCTTCTGTTTTCATTCTTGTAGTGCAAGGAGTGGTAGAAGTCTCCGATCAACGTTGGCACTGGATTGCCGGCAGCAAATAGGTGGAAAGCGTCCAAGTCTACGAAATTGGGCAAGTTAGGGAACAACACAATCCCATAAATGCATAGAGCCAAAATAGCGTTGAAAACCACCCAACACCCGTTCTTGGCATACTCCTGAGCTTTGCCAACCAGGAAATCAAGAGAGAAACCTGAAACCCCAAGCCAAGAAGTCACTAACAGTTCTGCAGCGTCCATATGCAAAGCCTTGGCTAAGTCCTCCAACTTGGGCTCAGCAGCAGAGTGAATAAAGGGAACCTTGTTCTGCACTGGTAGCTCAGTAAACTCCACATACTCCTCAATGGTAGGCCCTAGAATGAAGTCATCAAACGTAAAACATCTCAATGCGGGGTCATAGAACTGCATCAAGGTGTACAGCCCGTTCATCTCATCAGCAGTGGGCTTGCAGACTAATCTCAGTAATCTCCCATGACTCATTCTGAAGCTTCTCCTAACCTCCTCATCAGCAAGAGATATCAGACCAAGCAAAGGAGTAATATCAGGTGTGGGCAGCTTATACGCAACTGTTTTCCTCAAACCAGCCATAATCAATACTCAGAAGTCTGGGCACTAGAATCGGAGGATATGCAAATGCACCTGTAGCACAGACACACGTTAATGGGATGCAATGATAATGGGTATGCAAACAATGCAATGCAAATAACATGCAACAGGGACCAAAGGCCGTAGCTGAATAGCCTGAACCACATCAAGAAGTCTCAACAGACTCTTTAGAAGTCCTCAAACCCTGGTCTCAGATAGACCTAAAACAAAGCTCCAACAACGGTCTCTGACAGACCTCAAACCAAAACTCCAACTGGTCTCTGGTAGACCTCAAATCACATCTCCAACTGGTCTCTGACAGACCTCAGAACTATCCAAATGGTCTCTGACAGACCTCAAAACTCTCCATAAATACCCAGGATCTCAGATCAAGAAACAACCGGTATCTGAAGGTCTAGTTACCTACATAACCCCAAACCCTCTCACAGGTGGATATCCTAGTAACTGACAAAAGTATGGCATCCTATGCGGTCGTTGGCGTCACAGACTTTCAGGGTTGATGATACGATTCCCAGGAGGAGTGGCATCATCAAATCCTGAAGAGGCCTCACTTAGCCAACTTCCAAATGATCGGTTCCTGGAGTCGACAATTCAGCTGACCAACAACCCCTTCGACCCAAAGGGTAGAAAAAGAAGCCAACCAGAAGAACCTCGTCCGAGTGTAGATTTCATGAGACACTAATGCAAGCAAGGCCGGCACGCGCCCACTACTTTCTACTCTAATTCCAGGTGCACTCAAGCCCAGGTCCGACTTATCTCTCAATCATAGAACACCCGTCACACCCCAATACAGCAATAATAATCAATAATATAAAGCTGAAAAATAGAGGTCAGAAATATAAAATAACTCCATACAAAATCCTCGACGGGAAAACAAGCGTTAGGATTGACTCGCTCAAAGGGACGTTGGATCCCAAATGCATAAGAACTATCGCAGTTCTTAGCAGCTAGGGGACGTTGGATCCCCAGCAGAGTCGCCAGCTGTCGCTACTGCGAAAATCGGCGCCGACTGAACAGAAGAGTCGCCACCGTGCGTTATTTATCCCAACGGAGGGAAAGGAAACGCTCGAGGTAAACCTACCGCAAAACGGGAAAAGGAATGGTCATCGCAACCAAATCCTGGATTCGGGAGTCGGTTACGCAAGGGGAAGGTATTAGCACCCCTCACGTCCGTCGTACTCGACGGGATCCACGCTTGTTTTCGGGTACAAATTGTTATTCTATCTACTCTACAGGTCTGGGGTTTAAAAAGAAAAGAAAATGACTCGGCAAAGTATCGCACTTTATGCCTACGTATTCCCGTCTGGAACGAGAAATCAGAGTCAACGTAGTTCGCCTACCTACGGGGAAGGAGGGGAAAGTTGCTCGCTAGGATATCGCATCCTATGCCTACGTACTTTCATACAGCATGAAAGATCAGAGCAAACGTAGTTCGGGCCACGTACGACACAAGTCTGTCTTGATTGATTTTATTCCTTCTGAAAAGGTTTTTCTGATTACTGGTCCAAGCGGACAAAAATGACGTCTTGATGAGTTCACATTATTTTATGGAAGAAGTGTCTTTTATTGTGTTTGAAATATTTATTGTGTTTTTTCTGTTTGTTTTGAGAAAGAAGAGACAGGACTCTAACCTATGGTTGCGAAGGGAATCAAACTAACCTAATGTTATCATGCATGGGTTAAGGCCTAATGTCTATCATGCTCCTCTCTTGCACGGAGAGAAACAGAGATCCTAAGGGAATAGACGGAAACAGAAACAATAGCAGATATATACAGTAAAGTAATAAAATGCTTGGATGCGGCAATACAAGCGAGGCAAGGGAGTCCCACTCAACCTCGAACCTAGAAAACAATAGGCAAAAGTGAACAAACTTCACTTTCAACCCAACAGGGTAAACAACAAACAATACAGTCCAGAAAACCAATCAATACATCAGAAATGAAATACAGCAAAAATAAACAGCCACAGCAGCTCTGCACCAACATCTGACTTTAAGTAATCCCCAATCAGCTACAAGCATCAATCTCCATCTCCACAACCTTCCAGCAAGGTCTTGATCATCAGTCTTCCATCTGCAATGGCTTTTCTTCAAGTCTCAACATCAATCAACAAGATGAAGTGAATGAATGTTAGACAGTCAATTACCTACCAAGGGTGGTTCATTAACTGTTAACATTATATAGACAATCTTCTCTCAAAAGTACTATCTTTCAAATACATTCACTGATCCTTCCAAAGGAAGGAGGTGGATATCTGAAAGAGACTTTGAATCATAGAGAAGGGATGGATGCAAACAAGGCATTCCATGTTTGAGAAACAAGCTTTCTAATCTAGAGCTCTGCCTAGCTCCTAAACTCTAGTCTCCTCAACAGCTGCTAGCAAGAACCTCCTCTTCAACTCTGGAAGTTGGACTTCAGTCCTTTAATCTCCAATGGCTTCATCATCAAAGTCTTCAGCTCTCCCAATCCCCAAGCAAACCCAATACCCACATAAACAGACAATAATCCCCAAAGAGGGCACACCACACCAATCAATCAAATATAGACAGTAATATACTAATAGCAGTAGGGGAATCCTAGTGATTTCTAAGGGATCTAATAACTACCCATAGTCCCTATAGTCCCATATCTAAAATATTCAATCTCTAAGTCCTAAGGGAAATGATTCAATTCTCCTAAGTCATCACTTAAACCCTAATTTTGTTCATGTTGTTCTCACCTAAACTAATCACCTAAAATTAATTCCTAAAAATATGAACTAAATTGTATATACAAGCTAACAATGTCTGTTAATCAACCTAAAAAGAATGGACAAAAAATATTAAAGCAACTATGCAAACTAAAATCACCAAATTTATATATCAAACAAAATATTATTTACACCTATTAAAAGATAAATATGCCAAAAATATAAAAAGAAAATGAATTATTAATTTTTTTGACCAAATTAAGAAAATAATGCAAAAAGAACCAATGGAAAATATGCATTTTACCATTTTTTTATGATTTTTTAAAGAGTTAATGTTTTTTAAAAGAAATTAAAATGATTTAATATGGATGCAGGGTGCAACGAGTAAAAAATCCAGTTAAAACAATGAACTGGGCCAGGCAGTGGGGGTACGAGAAAGCCAACAAAAATTAAAAAAAGAGTAAAACGGTGTGAATAACATCTTTTCACGTTCATATTGGTATTGGGCCTGCATTGTGGGGTGTGTATAGCAACGAGTTTTTGAGCCCAGTCTGACAAAATAAATGAAACGGGGCGTTTCATGGTTTGAACTTCCCTCCGTTTCTTCCATTCAATCGTGGCCGTGGGATTGAGTTCCAAGTCAATTGTCAAAGCTTGATCGAACGGCCTGCAAGTCGTCTTCAACCTTGGGCCAAACCCTAACTCTGAAAAACCCTAGCCATGCAAGCACCTTCCATCGCTCTGTTCTCTCTCATCTCTCCATGGATTCACACGACTCCAAGAGCAAAATTACTCTAGAACATTCCCTCTACACAGCCATGCCAATAATTCTTCCTAAAACTCAAGCAACAAACCAACCCGATAGGTATAATAGTTGGAATCCACCATTTTCACCTGTGATTAATTGCTCTAATTCTCACCACTTCTTGTCCTAAACTCATCTACACCTCATGCAGATCATAACAAGCCATATATCCAAGATTTTCGTGCATTAAATCATGAGTTACAAACCCTAACAGTTATGGTACACTTATGGCAAACTCCATGAAAGCTCTCCAAACTCACCAAATTCAATCCTCTATCCTACCTTAACCTTTCTATGCTATCAAAACCTAGCAATTCTAACCAAAACAGCCAATTCGAATGAGAAACATACCTGGTGTAATTGATGAAAACACGTGCTAAATCTCCTTGATCCAAGGCTTGAAGTGAGTGGAAACTGATCAATGAACTTGGTGATGAGTTTTGTATGCAACCAATGAAGCTCCAAGGCTTTGAATCTCCCAATTCCAAGATTCTTGCACTTTGAAT